>LQNS02278097.1:13597521-13622640 GCA_001587735.2 Parhyale hawaiensis
CTACGCTACTATCAATTTTTATGTACTGTATACTGTTTACTAATAGTCTACCATACATAACGCACTAAGTTAAGTAGATAGAGTACTGTACTACGATGTTATTATGGGCATAATGTACAATACTGTGTGGAATAGCAATGCCAGAAACACAGTAGTTTCATTTTCGTGCATCAACGTGCGGCAAACGGAGGTTTTTCTGGCATAAAATATCCCGGAAATAGTTTCAATTTGCCGGACATACGTCCTTGAAAAAGGGGTTTTTCCAGGAATTGAAATTTTCTCGTTTTCCCGGAAATTTCAGTTTCCCGGAACGGCCTCCCCCCGTGCTGTCCGGGAAAACGGGGTTCCACTGTACTAACTTTCACTCCAGCACAGATAATGAAGAAGTTGCACTGAAAAAACCTTTCATTTTGTCCGAAGTCACCCAATCTTACGGTACTACATGTTCTGTATGTCGAAAGGAACTGTTTCACATTCATTTGGCCAAGCTAAAAATAATATTACCCCCTCCTCGTGATTGTCCGTGGTGTTCATCCCACGACGGTAATACTGGGCCTCACTGCTTGGATCACACATAACTGTGGGTACGGTGGTAAACCTAGGAGTTTTACTACTACAACTTTCATGGCCGGATTTATATTATGTCCATCAAAATTAATAGAGGAATGCACACAATGCGCTTTATTATATACGGTAGTGTTGATACCCATTGTGTTGGTTGGGGAAAAATTATATTCCTGGCTGCAGTGATTACAGGGTAATGTTGACTTCTACCATGGCTACATTTCTTTTGCATGTTGAAATTTGGGGTAAAAAGCACTGATGATATCACTAGGTTGCGATTGTATCTGCGCCACAGATTGTCGTTCATTTTTCTGCCCTGCATCCCTAAGGTGTAAGTAACAAGTGAAAAGTCTTCCAGCAAGTTTGGTGTGCATAGATACCATACATATAACACTAATACCTACCTAAGCTAGTAAATGATGTGCGAGGTAAAACAGGCAATCAAAGCTTGGGAATATGTTTTGTTCAGCATACACAGTAGCTACCATTGATTTATTATTACGTACCTGACGTGTTACAGTACAGTACCTAATTCGAGAGATCCCGATTTGTCGCATTGAATACATGAAACATTACAGACAAGCCCCTAGCCACGTGGCGTTCTTCATGCTACAGCATGAGAAGCAGAGCACAGCATCCTTGTATTGCTTTAGGTGACATTTTTTCTGGCTTTTCTTGTAGCTCTTTCCTTATGCATTTTGATATGTGCAGGACCCTCATGATACCCTGAAGGAGTCGTGTGCCTTATCAAGTGCTTGTACAATTCTCCGAGAGAAGCTGGACGAGTGTTCCGATCGGGTTAACAGCAAGTCCAACACCACTGAGACCTGTTTTGAAGAGCTCATTGACCTCATCCATTGTGTTGACCATTGCGTGAGTATAACTTTTTTATCTCTTATCAAACCGTTTGATTACCTACGCCAAGGAGGTTGTTTTTACCTGATTTGTCTTCTGTGAATTTTTGTTTGTCTGTCATCAAGATAACACGAAAAGTTATGAATTGATTTGGATGAAATTTACAGGGATTTTAAGTATATATGTTAGGAGGAACAGATGATTAACTTTTACTGAAGAACCGTCCATCCGTTTGTTTGTCTGACCTCATTTTTGTCAGGGCCATAACTCAAAAAGTTATGGACGGATTTTGCATAAATGTACACGAGTTAGGTTAATTGTGAAGAGTAGGTAGCTACATGACCAAATTTGTGTGATGATCTGTTTGTTTGTTTGTTTGTGTGTTTATTGCTGTGTTTGATTTTGTGTTTGTTGGCGCAATAACTCAAAAAGTTCTAAATGGTTCTTTATGAAATTTACAGAATTTGTTAGTAATGTTAAAAGACCAATGGTTAAATTTTGATGCAGATCGGTTGGTTCATTTGTATGTTTAATTTCTGTCATAATGTTTGTTAGCAGCGGAACTCGAAAAGTTATGAGCGGACCGTCAAGAAAGTTGCAGGTGTTGATACTCGAGTTGTGCGCACTATTGAGAGAAACTAGCGGTGCTAGACCTGAGAAGTATTAGCGGCGCTAGCGCTACACAATTCAAAACCTAACAGCGCTAGTTTTGGTGCTAGTCTTCAGCATATATATCCAATAGTAGTCAAAAATCTGGAAACATTTATATTAGTGCTAAGAAAAATATGAAGAGCAAGATAGAAGTAAAATTTAATGTTAATTGCATTACAAATGGAAGAAATCACAGAAGTGTTTGACTTATTTTCCATATAGGTAACGAGAAGATACATGGAAGCAAGTACAGTAATGTACTAAATACTATGGTATACACGTTGTTGCAAAATTCTTGGAACAAACTTCGTCTACTAGCAGAAAATATTATTTACACCTTTGCATCAATAAAAAATTTGAAAAACTCTAAGTTTGTTGGATAATCCTGTAAATAATGAACACTGATTATTAGTTACCAACACAGGCTACATGCACTCTGCTCATTAATACACATGAGGGTAGTTATAATAATATGAGATAGTTTTTATTAGCAAGGATTCCATGACGGTAATTGTTCAAAGTGTCTACCATGAACATTGGTAAAAGTACGATACCTTCGTCAAAGATTCCATGGAACTCGGCGATATCTCCAGCAGCAATTGCAATTCGGGCGACAAAGTCTTCTTCCGACTCGACAGGTGTGTCACAAATAAAACTTTTCATATGCCCCCACGAGAAAAAAAATCTAACAGAGACAGATCAGGTGATCTTGGTGACCAGGACACAGCGCCATTATGACCAATCCATTGATTAGGAAATTGGAAGTCGAGAAAACGTCCCACAATCAGAGCATAGAGTAACATGCTTAGTAGCCGTCTACTTGGCACTAAAAAACTTCCTGTGTGAAAACTAGCAGTACTAGAAAGCCGTACATATGCTTAAACTGTAGGCTAAGTAGTGCCGCACCATCCCTGAAAATGACGGGTGAAAAAATTGTGGTTTTAAAATTTTTTTTGCTAAAAACTTGCCCCGAGGCATGATTTCATCTGAGTGTAAAGTTTTTTCAATCTTGTACGTATTACGGTAGATCTAATTGTTGGATTTTGATTTCTCGTATGTCAAATGAAAGGACAATGATGGGGCTTGGCTTAAATGTAGAATGGTTGAAAGTATCTATTGTTGCTTACCTTACTGATGACTTTCGGTGGACGGATACTAGTATCACAGATTGACCATGGCTAATATCCGTCCACCTCTCAGAATCCATTCAAATTATGTCAAAACGCTGGCCGGTAGCTATAGCTATGATTAACTCTGCTTACTTTTGTCAGAAAACCCGTATTTTGTAATGTACCTACATAGTTTTGAAAATGATTCTCGCCATGTCTAATAGCCGTTCACACACAAATGTCTATCTAGTACCCATCCGGATGGGTATGTACTAGAGACATTTGGGGACGGGCACTAGACATGGGTGGATGGATACTAGGCATGGGTGTTGTACCCGACAGTTTCATTCAATCATACTGTCTTTTCAGAGACTTAGCTATGGGATATGTTTAATGATGAAATAGGCTAAGGACAAACGAAAGAGGGCAAAAGCATGGATGGAAATTGGAGAACAAATGTCACTGCCAACTGAACCGGAAAACTACGCTCCGTGTGTAGGTAGTGGCGTCTTTTACGAGGATCGTCGTATAAGACGCCCGTCGAAATAAACTCCGTGTGTAGGCAGCCTAAGAGCTAACCTCGTCAGCAGGAACTGTCGTCAGCTGCACCATCTCATGTCGAAAAGGCACTCAGGACAGCTTTTGGTGAGTTAGGCTCATTTATATTCTGACGTGGATAGGGCCCGCAAGAATAATATATGTACACCTGAAGGCGAGAAGACTGCGCTACTGGCAGCTTGTTTGGAAACTTTTGAGCATCTGACTATGATGTGGCACTTCTGAACCATAACGTACGAAACATATACTGCTAATACAATTTTTAAAAATCATGCAGTTGCAACCTACGTACTTAACTTGAAAAGTTTGACCGTCTGGACGGGGCTTAGCAGGAAGCAAAGAACATAATGTTACATTCTTTGATTCATGGGGCTTAAAAAGTCAAGTGGTTATACTAGATGGCCCAAAGCCCGTGATCCGTTGGGTCAACATCACCATGTTTTTTGCCGATGTAAAAACAGCTGTTATTAGGCTGGCCGTAGACCTCGCATTATTTGGCTCTCCACTCCTGTGGCAAATGCCCATAGGTGGTCACCATCAAAAACTTTTCTGCTTCTCAAGAAATACTCAGCACTCTGCATGTCAACACGGGGAAATATACCTATGAGTTACGTAATCCACTTGCATTTCCCGTATCACTTTTGAATTTAGTGTGCACGTTCATGCAGCAGACTCAGCTTCATCTTCCATATCACGGATACAATCAAATTAAAGCTTCAGCGCGCGCTCAAATTTTTTCCTATCTTTAATGAAGAAGAAGTGTGCTTTTTTCAATTGTCTTAGCTACTGATACTGGCCAGGTAAATAAAATTTCAATTCTTTCGCGCACTCGACGTCTGTATCAAGGTTACAGCGCTCCATAAATATCGGTCTCAATCCGACTCCTGAACAATGTCGTAGATTCAAGGAGCTTCAATAGAGAAGGAGGGAGTTTTCTGGCCCAGTTACAGACTTGCCAGCGAGTCGACCAGATCTCTTATGGCTGAGGCGTTCATTGGGGGAAAAGACGGGGGAGCACTGAGTTTCACAGGGGAGCTGCAGACGAACCGAGTTGCTGATATCGATTGGTGCTTAAGTGACTGGCTGCAGCCATAAGAGACTCTTTACTAACATGCGATTGGTGCATGGGACAACTGGCTGACAGCGATAAGAGACTCTTGAGCTTCAACCGGCTAGGCTACTGGCTCCCTCCTTCTCTATAGAAGCTCCTTGCGTAGATTATATGGTGGATTCTAAAACTCTCCTTGAAGAGTATCCCCACCTTTGACGTCTGAATTTATTTCCATATGAAGGCCGGGGCCCCACAGAGCGCAACAAGCGACGCAATGCGAATTATATGGGAGTCGTGTTGCAGCAATGCTCGGGTGTCCCGAGGCATCGCAGTTGCGGCGGTGGGTACAGCAGACAGCTGCACCCTCCGTTATAATTTGTCGTGCAGTAAATTTGTCGCGTTGCACCGTGCACGTCGCTCGTCTCCGGTGTGGCGGCGGCCTGAATAAACAGCCGATCTCCAAAATAGGAGGGGGTGGATACTAGCATGGGCTGGACGGATACCGCGTCAGGCCGCGCTAATTCCGTCAGTGATTCTCAAACCTAGCGGCGATAGTGCTTGCGCTACTAAAAGACTAGTGGCGCTACTAGCGCCGCTAGGCACAACTCTGTTGATACTATCAATAGGCACAAATGATGAGATTTTGGACTTGATCCAAAGAATATCACGGTTTTCGCACCAACTTGAATTTTTCATTACTATTGCCTTGCTTGGCGGATGTATGCACTTTCAGAGTGCTCTAGTTCTGGCTGTGATGTGTCTGGCAACACACGTCCCAAAATGTTAGCAGGAAAGGTAAGCATGCGTCGTGCATACATGGATTAGCTCAAACGAATGGGTAGTTACGTGTTTTTAGGTGGGCTCACACAGGTCTTTAGTCCCACTCGCACTACCCAGCACTAGGGTGGCGGAGTTGCATGGCTCAAGTCCGACGCCGACTCCTGGACCTCTAGTTTTTCTGACTTTGATACAATTAGCATTTAGCGTAACCATTAGTCTAATTGAAGGGCTAATATAAAGGTGTACAATAATGCTTTAAATAGACTATACTGACGGGCGTTTCTGCACTAGGCATATTAGCTTTCAAATTTGTCTATATTCTTTTCCATGTTACCAATATTTGGCATCATTAGGCCCATTAAGGACCTTTCGCATGTAGATATACCTATATAGAATTTATTGCAAAGGCGTAGGCTGGGGGGGTGCACATGCGCCAACCCCCCCCCCCCCCCCCCCCCCCCCCCNTCCACTTTCCAAACACCAAAAATATTTTGCGTCCTTATAGTCTAGAAGAGATGGAAGAAATAGCTACGTGTGGATTCTGTAAAACAGATTTCTCAGGGCCAGCAAACGTAGAGCGGGTGCTTTTTATGTGCCCAATTTTTTTTTTAATAAACATGAAATCTCGTAGCTAATTCCATTCGTGAATCACGTCAATGGAAATCTGAACGCTCAGTTGTCAAGTTTGGGACGATAGGCAGCATTACTGTTGGGTTTTGTGTATTCAATCATTTGCATTACTTCAGTCAATGGCATTGATGAGGCCATTGACCTATACTGCAGTGACCTTCCATCACCTGAGTTGGTTCCGCAGCAACTATAACAATAGAAGTCTATGTACGAGGGTCATGCCAAGAGTAATGCCTCCTATTTTTTAACTTGAAAAGTTATAGAGCTACGAAGACAGTAGAGGCACCATTCAAACGAGCGATCGTTTGTGCTCTGGAATTTATTTTACTCTCTAGTCACCACCAGCCTAGATGCCCCATTTGCCAGCGCTGAACGAGAGAGAGCCTTGATGCCTCGGTTGTAAAAGTCAGCGCCACATCAGCGCTTAGTTTTTTCATGACTGCAATTATGTAATGCGTCCTTCCGAGGTTGGAACAAGTGGAAGTGTGATCGTGCCAGGTCGAGACTATACGGTGGGTGAGACAGTACAACGTAGTCCAGCCGAATTTTGCCACACATTCCGTGGTCTTCGGACTTGGGTGTACTTTCTCATTGTCGTGTTACAACGGAATATTTCCCTTTTTCTGGTGTTCCCGGGCAATCCGGGCCTTCAGCTTGGTCAACGTTTCAATGTAACGATCATAGTTGATAGTCGCCTCTGGTTTTAAAAAATCCAGGCAAATGACGCCCTTCTTGTCCCAGGAGACTGTGCACATCACTTTAGCTGCAGATGTTTGCCTTTTGAACTTCTTTGCCAGGGAGCGTGAGTGGCACCATTCCATCGACTGCCGTTTGAACTACGGCTAGTAGTGGCGATACCACGCCTTGTCACAAGTGATGATGCCGACCGAGAATTCGTTACTTCGGCTTTGTACCGATCCAGCAAGTCCTGAGAGACATCCGTCGGTGGCCCTGCCGTTACTGCTTGAGCATCCATGGAACCCAGCTAGCACATGCACTTTGCTGTTTCCTAGGGATGACAACATCCCCGCTAGCACACGACGTGAAATCTATGTTGTGAGCTGTGGCTAGATAACGTTGTTAGCATGTCGTATTACAACGTGCTGGGCACGTCATTTAACGGTCTTTAGCTCGTTGTGATAGCAACTACATGCTGAAACGTCCCCACACGTTATGATACGACGTGCTAACAACGTTATCAGAAGCTGAATTGACAACGTCAGGTAGGTATGAAGGTTGTCATAACGATGTCAGCACGTTGTCTCACAACATGCTAAACGTCATCTGAAGTCCACAGATCTACGTGTTGTGCACGTTGATCTAAGGACTCATGACCTGATTTCTGTGTAGAATCAACGATAAATTGTTAGCTGGGATCGTTTCCAGTGTAAATATACTGACACCCACATCAAACTGTATACCTACGCATTTCATTCGTCGATTGGTGCTGATGATCTGATCGAGGCGCGCTTTGTTTTGTGCGGTGGTGGTTGTGCATGGCGTCCGGAGCGTACTTTGTCACTGTAGTCTCTGTCCCACTCTGAGACCGACGAACCCATCTCCTAACTGTGTTGGCATCAACTACATTGACTTCGCATACGTTCGCTAGGTGCCGGTGAATTTTGATGGCTCCAATTTTATTACATGGAAGAATTCAATGACGTATCTTTGCTTCTGACGCACGTCCATGACAAGAAGGCTTTCTTCGATTGTCTGATCGTCATTATCTATACCAGGGAGATGAAACTTTCAGGTTATGAGTGCATCAGTTCAGTCATTATAACGATGCAATTTACCGTCCCCTCGGATCTCTTCAGGAGGAATAAAAAAGAGGATGCATTGCTTTGCAACGACCTTCGTCTGTAAAGATGCCAGAGGAGAAATGACTCGAGTCACCTGCAGAAGCCATCAGAGAATGGGATCCTAGGATTTTTCCAAATATCTCTACTCTTCTGCAAATTGTCTGCAATTAAGTACATTGCAGCGCCTCCATTAATTCCTCAGATCAACCACGAGGCAAGAGAGACTTTCATCAACGACGCTCATCAACTTTCACTACACTTAACATATAACATATATAACACTTAACATATTGTGTAATCAATTAACATTTATGCCACAGTCAGTATCAGGCGATCTGAAATTAATTCCCGAGTTAAGCTTAGTTTTATTTACTGTAGCTGGTATCTATCCCATTTATTTATGCATGACAATCACGGGCGAGAAAAGAACCTGCATGTAACTGTGAAATGTAGATTGATGGGAGGCTTGTGCAGATTTAGCTTGAATCAAACTCGAGTTTTTATGCTTTTGATTTAGCATCTATACATCTACGATTCTTATTTAAAGCGCTGTCATAGTGAGATGCTTGTAATTTTATGAAACTAAAAAAAAAAATTGTGGCCTTCAATTGGTATTGTTTCTTAACGCCTATAATGGTGCATTGAGTTCCGGCTCCCCAAGATGTGCACTCTCCCACGATCAGACCAGCCTACGCCCTGGCATTGATAGTTAGTATGTAAAAAAAATCTACTAGGAGAAGCGAAGCGAAGTACTGAATGCCAAAAATCTACTCCAGCATCAAATTTGGTACGCGGAAGTAGATGCGCCCATAGGTCCATTCCCAGAGAGTCCCCGGGACTTACGCCCCCGCCCTATACGAGTCATTGCCATTATTGCCGCATCATTGTGATGACTGAGAAAAAGCTTAAATATTTTGTAGGCATTTGCAAAAAAATCACTTACTTGAATAGAAATTATCTAGTTAGTTTATATAACATATCAATAACTGGTGCTGGGCAAGGCTCTACTTAGGACCATTTAGGTACTCACAGGCAAACACATGCAGCTATATGTTAAGCCAAAGAAAAATTTGTTGACATGTACAATGTCATCTTTATTTAGTTATTTTTACAACTGAAGACCAAAAATACGGGATAAATTGTTGAAGTTTTTTGGTATTTTATAGTGTTTTTCACGAGTCAGGCTTATAGAGCAAGTAGGTTTCTGACTGCCCCTCAAACCCTCCGATTCCGCCGCCCTACCCTGCATCCGCATGCTCTGTTGTATCCTTGTAGCAAAACTGTCTCTTCCAAACGTATTTTTGAACTAATATTTTGGACTTCAGCTGGCATAGCAAGTAGCACTGCCAAGGCTTCACATGTCTCGTGAAAATTGGAGTGAATCTGAGCTTAGTTGGGTAGCTGCTGTGCGCAGATTAATTTACGAGGGGTCAGTATTACCGTCACTCGAGTGAGGGGAACCGTAAGACTCGTGCGCGCCCCCCTCCCCCCTCTTGTACGCCCTCGTGGAGTTATGATTAACTAGTCGCATTGGAGAGTTTTTCAATGAAAAGCTTCATGTGATGGCTCTTGCCAGCGCCGCTCGAAGTCAGTGTCATCCCTCTTCATCGGACGCATTGTAATTGTGCGAGGAGTGTAGTCCTAAAAAAAGCAGTTTGAGTCAATCGTTATCCTATGCTGCGTCCCGATTAAGTCCTTAATTTTCGCAGGAATGATTGAAAAATATCTGTCGCTGTCTGTTTATTGAATTTAAGGATAATTTCAAGTACTGGTATTAAATCTTCATGTACGGTGTAGTTGACATTAATTTCTGCAGGAATAGGGATACTAGGATTTGAAATTTGAGTCTTTATTGCATTTATGGATCAATGAAAACACGGTGCTGTAGAAATGCACTGATGCAACTACAATTGGTTTTACCACCGTCCCGCTGATTCTGCCTCACTTCATTGTTTATTGAAAAAATATGAGCAAATGGATTTCAGATGCTTCTATTGAGCCTCAGTCATATACCGGACATAGTGAATTTTAGATAAGTAAACTATAGAGTACTCATTTTACTTTTACAGGTGGAGATAAAGTAAACTATAGAGTACTCATTTTACTTTTACAGGTGGAGAAGACCTTACACACGAAGCTGGTCTAACGGCCACACCTGCCGGATACTTTGCCAGTGGTGCGCGAAAGCTTTCCCAGCACTGTAGTGGCGCCAGTTATTGTTTGATGTGTAATTCTCTCTTCCCATGTTCAACGTAAGCAATTGTTATGAGCAGGTGTAAATAAATCGTAATTTTTTACTACAGTTTTATTTATACAAATGTCTAGTGCATCCAGCAAGTTAACACAACAAGAACAATCGCTGCCTTCGAGCCCGCGCACCATACACTGCTTGTGACGGACGCACTATAGGGCAGTGGTTCTCCCAAAGTACGGGGGAAGACCCCAGAGGGGTCATGGGCCTTTATCCTTGGGGTCATGGAAGGGTCCAAGATTTAGAGGACATTTTTTGTGTTTTGTCAACACTAGGGACAAGTCAATGCCTGCGTATTAACTTGTCTTAAGAAAAGGTATGTACTGAGTTTTCAATATGTACATAGAATGATTTAATCATTACTTGGTGATGAACATTGATAAGCATTTATTTTCGTTACTTTCGCTCGCTCTCTCTCTCTGCTCTGATTAATCTTAAAACTTATCTACACCTTTCAAAAAAGCTCATTTCGAGAAGGTTAAGTTATAGGTAACGAAAGCGGTGACACAGTTAGTTGGTTGGTTCGTTAGTTAGTTAGTTATTAGTTAAAGTTGAATACTCAGTTTTCGAGCAGAACGATATCACAGGGGAAAGAGCAGGGGACATATAGTATACCAAGAGAAACGGGGAGCCCATCGATGAAGGTGTTCCCACACGGATCAACGCGCATGGAAACATCAATCGGGAAAGATGAGGAAGAACAGAATAAAGCATGAGCAAATAGTATGAAATCGGGAAGGAAGCAAAGTGGGCCCGAAAGAGAGACGTCCCGAAGGCCTAGCTAATGGCTGAGGTAACCTACACGGGCCCCCTGGGGTTGCCTGGCCCCATAGCATAGGGTGGACGAACCTAAACTAACCGTATTGGCCTATGCATCCTGGGGGGAAAGGAGGGGACATACTGCAAATAAGTTGGGGAACCAGACTCTTAAGTTATTATTTGTCCCCGCGAATGCTCTTTCTCCTTTCTTTACCTCTCATTATTGCACGAGCGAACAGATTACCTAAATACTCGACGCTTTGCTTAGAATCATCGCTGGCCGGCACAGGGTATGTCACCAGTCGCGGGTCACAGTTTGTATCCACAACACCCACGGTTGGTATCCGCATGCGAGCTGAGTCTATGAGGGCAATGTGGTGGTCTAGTACATTGTCTTGTGTGGACAGCAGGACTATGGTGTCAGGGAGCCGCACCATACAACGGAACTGCTGTGTAGCGTTGGTCAACACCCCGCCTGCCCACCACCTGGTGTGTGCGTACTCTCCGCACTTTGCTGCTATCTCTTCCACCATAAACTGTAACAAATCATTCAAAAATATTATTTAATGCTAAAAATAAAATATAAGATTAGCAACTGCAGAGAAGTGTCACCTACTGCAGCTATGCTGAGTTTCAGATATGCGTTCATTGAAAATAAACAGTACTGCAATGACAGGCATCAAATTTAACACGTTCCCTGGTTCGAGCATTTCACGTGTACGAACTGCATTATGATACTGCGACAGGTATTCCAGCGGAAGTTAGATTCACATAAATTTGAGGTAGTTAAATGTCGAAATACTTGGTGCTGTCTTTTTTATGAATTTACTATTTTCACAGATACAATATGTCAGAAGCACATACGTTGTACAAGCTTTCAGGCAAGCTCAATTTGTGGCAAGAATACCACTAATGCAGTAAAATTTGATAATCGAAGTCGACATGTTCAACTTAGAACACACCAGCTTAACACTCTAAACAACTCCCGTATAAAAACTTAACGCAAAATTTATATTAAAATAGAACACGAACCAATCTACATCAACGTCATGCAAAAGCTACATTAGAATAGAAACTCAGAAATGAACGTCTACCGTTTGAAAAAAAGTGTAAGGACACTGAGCCGACTGCTACAGCCTCCGCATCATACCTATGGAACTAGCGGCGCCTGTGTACAAAGGCTAATACTGTGCTTCAAAGTTGAGCAACGAAACCCTATAATCTGCCTTCTAAGCGGTTCACATCAATTTCAAAAAAACACTAGCAGTCGCACAATAATTAAGTGAAGCGCTTGCGTAAATAAGGGCAAATTCTTGGCTGTTGTTAGAGGCTCAGACATGCCGCTGCAAGGTAATGGGCGGTCGTAAAAATCTATGTCCATTTAACTGCCGCGCAGCAAATTCGTGCCGCACTTGAGCGTTCCCGTAACTACGCCACAGTTGCAAATGCCCCACATTGCTTTTCCAATTAACTATACAGCAGCTGCAAACGCTACAATTGAGTTTTCCAATAAGCAACAACTATACAGCAGCCGCAAATGCCCTGAATTGATTTACCAAAAACTACAGCGGCTACAAATGCCCCACACTGGTTTTCCAAAAACTAAAGCAACTATAAATGCTACAATTAGGTTTCCAACAACTATACAGCCACTGCAAAAGCCACACTCACCTGGTACTGATAGTGCCTGCATACGAAGAGAATAACGCCGTCTCTGAAGGCGACGTGGGCGAGAAAATTGAGCGCCTTGTGGAGCCGCGGCACTGTTTTGTCCAGATCAATTACGAGATGAGAGAGGCGCGAACCCAACACGTAAGGACGCATGTAGTCATTCAGAGAGCCTTCGGTGTGACCAAAATGCAGGCGGGCCTTGAATAAATCCTCCACGGTGAACATGTCCGTGACGCCGAAGTAATCAGGGTACTTGAGGCTCCGCTTAAGCTCCGACTGCCACCCTGTTGCAAAGAAATGGTGCGTGTTAGTGCACCGTACAAACATGCTCGTAGCGGAAACAACTGCATAACTATATCAAAGCACCATCGATTCGATTGGAAACTTAGATGCGTTAGTTTTGCATCGTTGGATCGAGTTTCTATCATTAACTTTACGTCTAAATAGCCTAGAGCATGCCGAAAACTCACTCCAGTTTCGTAAAATTTAAATTTTTGGCTACTATGTTGCTTCTAACACCTGGGACATAATCAGCCCCACATTCCGCTTTCTTGTGCTACAAAACCGCACACCGAAAATACGAACACCTAGTGAATATAAGTGGCAATCCAATGCTCCGTATTTCGTAACCTATAAGGTAACCTAAACCCTTCCTTTCATAGCGTGGTCTACGTACATTTCAGATAGTGTGATTCCTACAAGAAAGGCAGATTAATTATAAGAGAGATTTAACTCGGTCTCGTCAGGCCAATCAATGGCGCCGCTGATCAATTACAGCAAGCCGTCGCTATACAGGAACAAAATTATTCTCAGTGCGCCCATTTCGTTCGCCTATACGATTCACAACAGTTCACACAAGATATTCAATTTTCATTCCCCTACTTCATTCTAAGAGAGAATCACACGTCATTATTCCAATTAGCGCGTTTTCTCATTCACTTGTTTGAATGCGTTACTCGGCCCTTGAAATAGCAGAAAAGTGCACTGTTTCTTAGTGTTAGTGCGCTCCAAATTTGAATTGATATCTGTAACTGCCGAGTGAGACTTGCAGAGGAAATCGATTTGACGGTTAGCATTTCAATAACTATTTTTTTCATGTACACAAAGTCGTGCTGGTAACGACGGTACAAAATATTTTTCGAGCGAGTGGATGAATCAACGGGATAAGATGAACGACGTGTGAGAAAAGAACCGAGGCAGTACAGCCTGAGTAAGATCGAGAGCTCAGACATTGGGGAAAAACAAGACTGGGAAGTTTACTTTCTCTTTTCCACCCATATTTGAAAGTCTGCGCAGTTCATTAATGAGAGACCCTCGGCCAGTTAACGCTACCAAAGATATTTTGTCTTGATGAATACTGAAAGGGTCCTAAATTCAATTACTAAAATAATAATTAGGGTAGAAACCCTAAAACATACACTGTAGTACCAAATCCTTATACACCTATGTATCACTACGCCTTTACTCACGCTGCATGATTTCGGCATCCAAGAGTAAGTCTGGATGCTGTTCATCCATACCACCAGTGGGCGCAAGTGCGGTAGCTGCTGCATCAGCACCGGTGGTCTGTGCACTGTAGCGCCGGCTGGGGCAGATGTGGCACTGCTTCACTGTCCCCACACGGCAGGCGTGAAAGGAATGAGGCTGTTGGCGAAGATCTGAGACAGAGCGACACGCTGAAGAGACAGCGGCGGTCCGCAGGAGCTGGCACTGGGCACTCCATGACAAGAGTCCTTTAGAGGTGCCTGCAAAAATGGCATAATATTGGCATTACACTGGTACCTAAATTTATTTTATACAGCTCGTGCACTAGCATAGTAGCTACAGTAAGAAAAATGCACATCCTAGTGGGTGTTTTGATACCTACGAAATTGCCAGTGAAGCCACAAAAAATGGTCAACTTTTTAGGCGGTTAGGATACATAGAAAGGTACAAATAATGAAGATACATGATTACATCCACGTTAATTAGTAGCACTGGTACACTCCATTACAAATTATTAAGCAGATTTGTGTTCTCACGTTATTACGGCCAACATAATAAGTATTAGTTTGAATGAACTTATTAACACACTGAATGAAGCCAACATCTGGCCGAGTAGATATAATGAAATAGAAGAAATCGGTTATCCATAGATCAAAAAGTTTTGACTCAAAAAAGGAAGCTAGCTTCATATCAATCTCTTTTCTTGTAGCTAGTAAGCCTTTGTCCCGATCAGTGGTTCTGCAAGCTTCTAAAAACTAAAGAGATATAAATCTGTTAGAACAAGAGCGGGAGAATATGGTGGGTGAATCAAAATTTCTCAACCAAATTCATCTATGAAATTCTTAGTCGCTTTTTGAAGTGTGGGGTCTGGCATTTTCATGGTGCAGGATCACACCTTTTCTGTATAACAACGCAGGTCGTTTCTCTTGCCAAAACTGTCTTTAACCAGGTTAGCTGCTGACAGTACACTTCAGAAGCTATAAGCTGTATTGGTATACCGGTATTCGTCCACAAAAATTTTCAATCTAAAGAGGACAGAACTTTCGTTCAAGCTGATATGAAAATTATGCATTAACCATAGAAAAACCGTACCTAGCAATGCCCCAGTGACACAATCACAAACTCTACGTGAAAATATATTAACAGCAACTAAAGATATAAAAAATATAACTCCTTAGCTTTCACTTCCACCAAGAAGAATTTATTGAAAGTAAAAAATTACAATCAATAGATGACTTAGAAAAAAGTAACAAGATCGTGTGGGGCCTCAGGGCGTCTTAGAGAAATCACGTGGGGTTAGTCTTCCAGCGTCAAGACCCATAATACTAGGTAGCTATATCAAAAGAGCATCTTACCTGTGGGAAGGAGAGCCAGACAGCGTCGAAAAAGAGGCATGTTGATGTGGGCAGTAGCTCTCAGTTATTCAGAAATTGGATAGGTTCCAATATTAAACTGCAATTTTTAGCTGTAAATAGAAAAAACTTTCTAAAGAAGACGAAAGTGGATTTATGTCAATTGTAGTAGTAGTATTCTCCTCGTTTAAGCCTCCTTATCCACCGCCAGAAAAAAGTTGAATTGAAATAGACTACGTAATGCAAGAAAAGATTAGGTTAGAAGGCAGGCTACGTAAGTTCGAGTAAGTTACGCTACATATAATATATTAGCTAATTGTCAGAAGATATAAGCTTACACGTCACAATACAATGGAAAAATGCCGAGTTCTACTTCAGTGATTGCTATAGAGTAGCTACTGATGTAACACTAAATTTATCATTTCAGTAGGTATGGCAAAAAAAATCTAACAACTGTAAACTTGTGTTAAGCTGTAGGAATAATGGGCTATTAGGCCTAGGTTGGAGTCGGGTTAATATTTCCCGAATTGACTGTAAAATGCTATGCATTTGGTTATATCATTAGACCTTCCTGTCTAATGAGTGTAGCTTACTGTCTTTTAGTCCACTTGTTTAATACAATATTGCCGGAATCTAAAATTTTTTTTTTTTTTTTGCCAATAAAGGCATCATTTAGAAAACTGTGGATATTTACAGTTGATCCTTGGCTTTCATAAATATTTGAAATGCCCAAAGGATAAGGTAAAGTCAACTTGACTGCACTCTCCACTGGGAAACCCACACGCATTGGTTCGTGCTCCAAACATAGGCAACTGGCCCCAGAAGAGTAAGAATGGCTGCAGTTGATCACAAGTCGTGAAGAACTACGGCGCCATCGATGGAAGGTTTAACGACCAGCAAACCCCCTCCTACCCTTTCCTTTTCTGAACAATGCTAGTGCATACCCAGAAGCTACCGATTAAGCACACCAAGTGCCACTAAAAACGCGTCCCTGGCTTGGTACCAATCCCGTGACTTTCAGTGCCATCAGTCAAGCACGCAAGGCTGCTGCGGTGCCCCAACATGCCCCATCACCAAAGAGGTCCCGAACCACGTACAGTTAGATCCAGTTATACATATATTTAGAAATTAATTTTTTAGGTGAGGGAACTAATCACAATTTATGTCTAAGATTTTAATATACCGTACGTATACAATCGTGGAGCAATGATCACTACTGTGCACACAAGCCCATACTACTGAATCAAGACTTACCTGTGCACAGGGAATATTATATTGGTAATGTCCGCATCTAAGACGATCAATAGCAATCCAAGATGATTTACTCGGCTTACAGCCGGAACCGCAACGTTGTGCTGAAGCGGCAAGAGATGATAGACGAAAAGAGAAGAAGACAGAAGGAAGAAGCACCCGTGCGGACGGTCCCCTCCGCACGGGCGAAGGTAAGAGCCCCTAACCAAGTCTTACCCAAGAGCCTAAATTTGACGCTCCCGAAATTGAAAAAATAGGTTGTTAAGAAAAACCAGACCTACCCTCACCTAACCTACCCGAAGTTATGAAGGGTTCTTTTTCAACTTACCCGAAATTAGTTCGGGTTTTCCGACAATAGGGCCTAAAGTGTGGGGTCATTGGGTACATGTCATTTATTGGTTAGCATGACCGTTAATTACCGCAGAAAAAGTCGGTCAGCTCAACCCGGCAACTCACCTTGCAGGACAGAACAGGAAATTTAGAGAGCCTACCTAACTTTACAAAACTAACTGCATCAGCAAGAACTTCGGCAAGCTGCAACATCTACTGCGGAAAAGGCACTAGGGACCCTTGGACAGGAAATGTTTAGCATATAGCCATGTCCTAAAGTAAAAACAGTTTGGAGACTGTTTTTAGTTAAGAGACGTAGATCAACAGGTCAAAACTTTCGACTCAAAGACGATTGGCCAGCCGCTAGCTGCAAATTTTCTAAAAAAAAAAAAACCCGTCTTGCGGTACAGGGAGGGGACCAGGTAAGGACGCGGCCTGCTCTGGAGCTCGTTGCAATTTAGTCTTGCAAGACATAGACTCTTAAAAAACACAATTGATAATTTCCTACACAAGATCAATGATTTGTAGTATGCCAATAATTCAGTGTAATGAAAAAATATACGCATCTTCTGAAATCATATCCTGAAAACTCCACGAGAAAAACTAAGCAGTATGGTAAATAAGGTAGACAATTTTTTAGGAGCAAGTCCAGGAAACGGGGGTGAGGGCACCTAAGCCCCCCCCCCCCAGTCCCTCGTAAGCAAAAGGTCCGGAAGTTCTATTTTGAATGAAGTCTCGTTTAAGAGTAGCTATATTATGCATCTGCGACACCTAGTGCACTAAAACAGGTCACCACCCTACCAGAAATTCACAGACACCTGTCTCAAATCTATATTCGATAATCGCCTGTAATTTTCCGACTGAAGACACGCATTGTTGTTACTCAACAAGCGATGCCACCACAACATTACTTGCTCATTGTTTGCTAGGGAGCCAGGGAGCGCAAAATCTTCCCTTGATGCGGGCACAAGCCAGCATCTCCCGGGGCAGGTGAAGTCATCACTAAACAAACATAAAGTTATTTAAATCGCGGATGACGTCACAAGTCACCCCAGCCAATCAGCGCACGTAATTTTACTCTGCTGCTTTCGACGCCAACAGCGTGGACTCCGCTGATTGGCTGATATGACCTGTGATGTGAAGCATGTAACGTGCTGAAACCCTGTGCTACTGCAGCCACAGGTGAAACAGAGCCAGCGCGAGACGCAAGACATCACTGAAGACGGATGTACACCAGACTTTTGACGCCGTCAATCACCCAAAAGTTTTGCTGCTCCATTAACAAAACACAAGGGCACGGCTTTTTTTTTAATCTAGTAACTCCAAATTTGATGAGATTCCCAAAATGTGGCTAGTAACATTTGCTAAAAACCAACTGACATGCCAGCTAACATTTTAGTGTATCTTTTGATAGACGCAAAGCTATGCTTATAACGACACAACGAAACAGGGTACTGCGTAAGGGGCCGAAAAGACTAGAGTGTGAATCCGGCTTTAGCAACGAGCATAATTCCATACAATTTAGAAAAATGTAGAAAGAAGTCCACTCGCCATTGAATGTCAAGGCTACATTCTAGCCAACATGAACTTATTTTTCAGAATTCCTGTAAAATTGGTAGGGTAAATTTCGGCTTAGTTGTAGTTATAGTAGCAACCGGCAACGGAGTCGTTAGCGCTTCAGTGGTTGAGTCAATGTAGGCTATATTGCTTTCTGAAGTCTCAAGAAAGTCATTATATTTATTATCAAAGAAAGTTGTTAACCTAGCATATAAACCTAGGGCATACGATACAGTACAATAATCCTACCCAGAAGAATATTACGTTAATGTTCAAAGGTTAAGCCTCTCTAGCCGCAACACAGATGGTCCAAGAGAGGACAGGACACATAGTATGGTGAGAGAATCGTGCAAGCTACGCATGTGTCTTCGTGTATTGGATCAATGCGCATAGCTACACCAAGTCGTAAAAGAAGAACCAAATCAATGTATCATTAATAGGGGCATGATAATGTAAAGAAGCTAACTGGACACGAAAGAAAGGTATCCCGAAAGACAAATGAAGGTAACCTACGGGGTGCCCACATGGACGAGACTCTCCTCCAGGTCACTGAATACTCTCTGTAGCTAAATAAAAAGGTAACTGAGTGCATTAACCCTTTTCACGCTAAGCCTCGTTACAGCGCCAGAAGAGTTCTCTTCCCATTGTATACCAGTGGTAAAATACCTTCGCGGCGAGGAAGCTGAGAGGTATAGCTGGGATTAAATTTTTGGTTAACGCCAATAATGTACCTACCTAGAGAATCAATCAGATGCGTCATCCTAAGAGGAAACCATATAAGAAACGTGATATGAGCGTGTAGTATATAGTTCGGTCACCACAAGCGTGCGGCAATAGCCATCACCGTTAAATACGTTCCATGACAACAAAAAGTGCAGGTCGGGAGCTATGTTTGGAAGGAGGGTAAAAGAAATGAGACAATTAGTCAGCAGGATGTAAATTAATTTTCGGCTATTTATTGATAAGTTTTCAGATACATATCGCCAGCCTGTCAAGTAACTAAGAACTTCCAAGACACAAACTTTCACATCATACCATAACAATGAAAGGTATAATTTACACAATGAAATACATTCATATGGCAGTACAGACTAGAACGGAGCATGTCCTCCACCGGAGGAGCTCGTGACTACAGCAAGACTAGCAAATATAAGACGATAAACCTTCCATACAATACTCTATTCGAAATGCACAGCTACCTTTGATCGATATAGCTATTATGTACACAAATAACAAATAAGAAGAGACCTAAAATATTACTGTGGAAACTAAGTCCTTGCCGTTTTTTTTACCTTTAGAATGTTAAAATTCGCAAGAACTAAGTTGCGACCAAATAAATTCTGCTTAATGTTCTACAGCTGTAAGCTTGATCGGCAACTGGATCAGTCGATGTTATTGTGATGCTTCACGCTATTGGATGCGGTGTGTACCATTCCTTTCTCCACTGTACAATATAGTAGCACGCTGGCAACCAAGCACGGTCAGCCAGCATTGCTGCAGTGTGGCGCTTACAGTTTCACCACCAGTCTTAACTTTCTCAAGACTTTTTTTACTAAACAACAGCATGAATAGTTTTGGGTTTCTTTATTGTGTCATTATGCCTTGAAATTGAGCCATACCGCAGTCAAAAGCGCTGTCAGGTGTCGGCACAAGGCCATCAAGCAACCTAAGCATCTTGCAAAGGATTATCTTTCCAACCGTACTACTAGATGAACAAACTGCTACTAATACAGATCTCAAAAGAGCGATAGAGCGGGTATGCTCAGTCAACACTACAATTCGGTAAGATCTTACACAGGAGAATTCCTGCACTGCATCAACGCGCACCACCAGTCGCACACCAGAAAAGGAATAGACGAGATGATCAGTAGAAGTACTGAATTAAGAAGGATTTATAAAGATGTTGCAAGCACTATCTTGAAGTAGAGGTTCCCATACGTTTTAAAGCTAGGCATTTGAAATCTTTTTAATAATATCAGGTGCACTAACAAACCATTTCGAGAAACACATTAAGCCTCAATAAGTATTGCGAATAGAAAAAATAATCATCTGTAGTTTGGCCAAATAGAGCTAAAGGAAAAGATATGAAGCACCCACCTCAAGAATACAAAGAGGATCGTATGTTATGGAAGACAAGAAGTAAAATAAAAAAAATCAAAATTACCTGGCCAATAACGTCGACACATTAAAATTCTCCTGAAGATCTCCCTATGAGTATGATAGCTTACCTATACCTCTTTAGGGGCACGGTAGCTCTTAACTTCCCGTAGAGACAATGTTACACAAGTTAATTATTTTTCCTTTTCACCACAAGACGGTTTGCATCCGATAACACTGAAATAGGCTATCTTTCTACTGCTCAGTAACGGTACTCTTAGCATCACTCCGTGCAGAATAGTACCTCATATATGCAGAAATTGAATAATGATGTCATATATGTGCATCAATGCTGACGTTATCAGTAGGTATCAGCTTATAGCAAGAGAGAATAAATACTTAGGTGCCGATGCAGTACATGGCTTACCTCAACGTCAGCGTCAGGTTAGCTGTGGTTAGTAACAAGTTGGTTAGGCAAGATTCGGTTCAACTATGCCTATGCTAGTTGACAGACACACATACATGAATCTGACGCCACTAACACCAAAAACTTCACCAATTGCGCCACATAAAACAGGTAGCTATGCGAACATCAACCCAGGATTTGCCTATCTTACTGTCCTGGGCGTTCCTAAGTGGACAAAGCGGAAATTTGTGTAAGGAACGCGAGTTTTAGGAATAAAGTCTTGTTGACCAAACTGAGCGTCGCAGGTGGAGCAGTCACCTAGAAGGAATAGTTAAGTAACCCAGAATGTATGAAGTTCTTTCGTTTTTCAGTTACATAATTCACTATAAAAAGTGCAACAACTCTTTCGCTTTGTTGATAATGTAATCATGCGAAATAGACGGTGAGTAGAAAAACAGGGACATAGCCTTATACTATAGATATTAAGAGTATAACGTACACTATTGATCACTTATTATCAATATGTAACAGGTAAAGGGTGAAGTAGCGAAGTGGACAGCAATGAGTAACAGATACAGGAAAACGTCGTTTGTGACTGATGCTTCACCGTCCAAATGACTACGCATATACAGAGATAGAAGCGCATCGCTGTTTCCCACTGCACTGAGTAATCGTAGCTGTCGTGGCTACATCCAATGCTGGCTGGTAACTATCACCTCCCCTCACCAAGACGGAACAAATGGAAACCTCAGCACAGCTGGAAATTGCAAGACTCCCGGAAGAAAATTATTAAATTCGTAATCCTTTTCATAAGACCAACGGAATATGGTAGGCAATACGTTAGCATAAACCAATCTACGATACTTCGCTACAGCGGTCGATTTTCCCGTAGTAAACCAGAATTTCCTCAATTAAATAGCAGAAAGAACCATAGTAGCAAAATAGCACAGCCTGGTGAGAATAAGGTTAACTCTCAACAGACCAGGTGGATCCCCAAATCCATTTCTAAATAGTACCGCTCCTACGGAAATTAAGGTTTTAAGGTGGACGGCTGCTAAAGTGTTAAGCCTCTCTAAATATGACGCAGTGTTTCAGGAGCGGAAAGGAAAAGGAACATGCAATGCGTCAAGAAAAAACTGCAACACAAACATGGTTTAAGACGCAAGCGAAGAGCATTTCGGGAAGGAATACAAAGAACACAACAAATACAGTCAATAGCAATAGGAAAAAGTCAAGGATGCAAAGTGGGCACAAAAAAAAGACGTCTCAAAAGCCTAGCTAGGTACAAGGTTCTCTAATATATGTAAATCCTGTAGTAGCAAAACTCCCTAACTAATCAAACCCGTACACTTGTATAAGTGGATAAAAATAAAAAGCCATAAAGATATTAGCTAGCATGTCAAGTGAAGAGAAGGCCGAGATAAGAATACTAGAAGAAACTAAAGACGTAGGTATTGAGAAACGCTAGTTCCTCACGCACTGCTGTCTTGTGGAGCGTCACAGTGCTGATTTATATAGAGTCCTTGCTTTGACTAATTCTTGCATCAGCAGCAGTCTCAAAAACTTTCCGCTTCAAAATAAGAATGAGGGCTGTGGTTTGAGCTCGAGCGAGTGTTGTCAACTACTGAAATGACACGTCGACACGCGCAAGCCAGAACAGCTTCAGCAGCAACAGATCACCTGAGCTGGTCCACAAATTCACTGTGCTTCATTGATTTAAAACTAGCGTTCTAGAGGTGGAGTCGGTAAATAATGAGGACTAGGAGTCGGAGTCAAATGGCTATAACTAGAAATTGGAGTCGGTGGATGTGGACTCGTTTCGTTACCCAAGAGAAAAAGTCGGACATTTTTGGGATACAAAGAGTCGGAGTCAGAGTTAGAATATGGAAAAACCCAAAGGTCGGAGACAGACTTAATAGAACCGACTCCACAAACCCGTTTCAACTCAACGCTAGTTGATAGAATTAAATGATGTCAGGTAGTGTATAATTAATATTATTATCATTACAGTGGGATGGGTTACTAGCGCCGCAGAATGAAGTAGTTTTTAAGGATTTTGAGGTATTAAAACAATCTGAACCCTGGATCACTAACATGGGGCACGCTGCATCACAATCCTGCCAGCAGAACTAAAGTGTAAACGATCTATGGTTATAGTATTTAATTGCACTCATGCCCCACCTATTCCATTACGTTGGTTTCAACAAATATCTCTAGAATCAATTCAAACGACACAAAGTAGCTACCAGTGGAAGTGTACCAAATGCCAAGTCGTAGACACACCCATGTAAAAAAAATGAGGGGCATAAGAGACCAAGAACAGCTAAAGCCAATAGAAAGAAGTATGTTCAACATTAGCTGCCAATGTTAATTAGAATGGATATTAAGCTAAGACTAAATATGTACTAATCAAATTAACAAAAAGTGTCGACATAAAAAACGTTAACGTAGCTTGAGACGGTCCCAATGTCAGTGCTTGCGCAGTCGTCTGAGACGGCTAGGGAACTTCGGAGGCGGAAAAGATGTACAGTCAGGTGAAAAAATGTCAGTTGTGGATTGTACTAAGGGGAACGGCCGAAATCATTATGTTGAGGCTGGGATAAGTTGCCTCCGCCAAGGAGGTTATGTTTTTGTCGTGTTTGTCTCTTTGTTTGTCACCAAGAAAACTCAAAAAGTTATGAACCGATTTGGACGAAATTTACAGGGATTGTTAGGTATGTTAGGAGGAACAGATGATCAACTTTTGGTGAAGATATGTCCATCCGTTTGTTTCTTTGTCTGCCTCATTTTTCTCAATGCCATAACTCAAAATTGACATGAGTTGTTAGGTATATAACAAAGAGTAAATGACCAAATTTTGGTAATGATCCGTTTGTCACTGTTTTTAATTTTATGCTAGTTAGCACAATAACTCAAAAAGTTATGAACGGATCTTCAAGAAAATTGCACAAGCACAGGCACAAATGATTAGATTTTGGAGTTTATACAAAGAAAATTATGATTTCACAGCCAATTTGAATTTTTTGCTACCGTTGCCTCGCTTGGCGGAGGTATGCGCTCTGAGAGTGCTCTAGTTTTACGAATGTAAAGAGATTCTAGAGTAGTGAGTTCTATTGAGTTGGAGCAGTCGATAATGGAGAAGTCTTTCCTACTAATGGGATGGTTATTTTGTTCTGCATGAAGACGGGGAGCTGAATGTGCAGGTTTTGCAAGTGGTAAATTTGTGCTACTGGATATACAGCGTTTGGAGGATCGTCAAGCTGCACTATATAGTATTTCATTCGGGCGTACCCGCTCCGTCCCGACACTCACGCGCTCTAGTGGGTACGTAAGAACAATCATCACAAAAGGAAAAGTGAGCATATGAACAGGAAGCCATAATAGAAGCGAAAAAATAGAAGACTTTGAAAAAAGGACTGTAGCGCGCATGTAAGGAAATAGGCAAATTTCAAATGCATAATAATTACGGTTTAGGCTACATATCAAGTACTCTTTTTCCAAATACCGTAGGTACGGTGACAGAACTTCACCAAACAGCGTAGGGTTCATCGTTTGCCTTTCCAGGACGGACTTGGTAGCTACCAATACATTGTCCACAGGCGAGAGAACAACTGCACCTGCGATGACTTCTTCTGTGGCGTCTCAATTCCAAAGGTATAGCGCTAACAGAAAATTAGCTAGGTGAAAACGGTACAGTAGCAACAAAACAGAAATTAATGCTATCAACATCACAATGACAGTAACGGAGTACAAATTACAGCAACAGCGAGAGCAACATATTCTTACATACATAAAACATGTAAAATCAAACATACTCGTACTCTTAACAATTTACATTATTTATTTATTTATTTATTGTTTTCCCACCGCAGCCGCTACTTGGCGATTCAGCAGTGAATTTCACTAGATATTATTGTTCTATACACAGTATATCGAATTGTAGTTCAAGTGTTAAATTGG
>LQNS02278097.1:13626711-13638208 GCA_001587735.2 Parhyale hawaiensis
CACAAGCGTGCGGCAATAGCCATCACCGTTAAATACGTTCCATGACAACAAAAAGTGCAGGTCGGGAGCTATGTTTGGAAGGAGGGTAAAAGAAATGAGACAATTAGTCAGCAGGATGTAAATTAATTTTCGGCTATTTATTGATAAATTTTCAGATACATATCGCCAGCCTGTCAAGTAACTAAGAACTTCCAAGACACAAACTTTCACATCATTCCATAACAATGAAAGGTATAATTTACACAATGAAATACATTCATATGGCAGTACAGACTAGAACGGAGCATGTCCTCCACCAGAGGAGCTCGTGACTACAGCACGACTAGCAAATATAAGACGATAAACCTTCCATACAATACTCTATTCGAAATGCACAGCTACCTTTGATCCATATAGCTATTATGTACACAAATAACAAATAAGAAGAGACCTAAAATAGTACTGTGGAAACTAAGTCCTTGCCGTTTTTTTTTACCTTTAGAATGTTAAAATTTGCAATAACTAAGTTACGACCGAATAAATTCTGCTTAATGTTCTACAGTTGTAAGCTTGATCGGCAACTGGATCAGTCGATGTTATTGTGATGCTTGACGCTACTGGATGCGGTGTGTACCATTCGTTTCTCCACTGTACAATATAGTAGCACGCTGGCAACCAAGCACGGTCAGCCAGCATTGCTGCAGTGTGTCGCTTACAGTTTCACCACCAGTCTTAACTTGCTCAAGACTTTTTTTTTACTAAAAAACAGCATGAGTAGTTTTGTGTTTCTTTATTGTATCATTATGCCTTGAAATTGAGCCAAACCGCAGTCAAAAACGCTGTCAGGTGTCTGCACAAAGCCATCAAGCAAGATAAGCATCTTGCAAAGGATTATCTTTCCAACCGTAACAACTAGATGAACAAACTGCTACTAATACAAATCTCAAAAGAGCAATAGAGCGGTTATGCTCAGTCAATACTACAATTCGGTAAGATCTTACACAGGAGAATTCCTGCACTGCATCAACGCGCACCACCAGTCGCACACCAGAAAAGGAATAGACGAGATGATCAGTAGAAGTAGCTACTGAAGGAAGAAGGATTCATAAAGATGTTGCAAGCACTATCTTGAAGTCGTGGTTCCAATGCGTTTTAAAGCTAGGCATTTGAAATCTTTTTAATATCAGGTGCACTAACAAACCATTTCGAGAAACACATTAAGCCTCAATAAGTATTGCGAATAGAAAACATGATCATCTGTAGTTTGGCCAAAGAGAACTAAAGGAAAAGATATGAAGCACCCACCTCAAGAATATAAAGAGGATCGTATGTTATGGAAGACGAGTAGCAAAATGAAAAAAAATTAAAATTACCTGGCCAATAACGTCGACACATTAAAATTCTCCTGAAGAGCTACCTATGAGTATGATAGCTTACCTATATCTCTTTAGGAGCACAGTAGCTCTTAACTTCCCATAGAGACAATGTTACACAAGTTAATTATTTTTCCTTTTCTACTGCTCAACAACGGTACTCTTAGCATCACTCCGTGCAGAATAGTACCTCATATATGCAGAAATTGAATAATGATGTCCTTTATCTGCATCAATGCTGACGTTATCAGTATGTATCAGCTTATAGCAACAGAGAATAAATACTTGAGGCCCGGTGCAGTACATGGCTTACCTCAGCGTCAGGTTAGTAACAAAAAGGTTAGGCTAGGTTCAGTTCAACTAGTGCGGGTGCCTAAGCTAGCTGACACACACATGCATGAATCTGACGCCACTAACACCACAAACTTCCCCAATTGCTCCACATAAAACAGGCAGCTATGCGAACATCAACCCAGGATTTGCCTATCTTACTGTTCCTAAGTGGACAAAGCGGAAATTTGTGTAAGGAACGCAAGTTTTAAGAATAAAGTCTTGTAGCCCAAACTGAGCGTCGCAGGTGGAGCAGTCACCTAGAAGGTATAGTTAGGTAACCCAGAAAGCATGAAGTTCTTTCTTTTTCGGTAACACAATTCACAATAAAAAGTGCAAGAACTCTTTTGCTTTGTTGATAATGTAATCATGCGAAATAGACGGTGAGCAGAAAGACAGAGACATAGCCTTATACTATAGATATTAAGAGTATAACGTACACTATTGATCACTTATTATCAATATGTAACAGGTAAAGTGTGAAGTAGCGAAGTGGACAGCAATGAGTAACAGATACGGGAAAACGTCGTTTGTGACTGATGCTTCACCTTCCAAATGTACAGAGATAGAAGCGCATCGATGTTTCCCACTGCACTGAGTGATAGAAGCTGTCGTGGCTACATCCAATGCTGACTGGTAACTATCATCTCCCCTCACCAAGACGGAACAAATGGAAACCTCAGGACAACTGGGAATTGCAAAACTCCCGGAGGAAAATTATTAAATTTGTAATCCTTTACATAAGACCAACGGAATATGGTAGGCAATACGTTAACATAACCCAATCTACACCAGGCTACGATACTTCGCTACAGCGGCTGATTTTCCCGTAGTAAACTAGAATTTCCTCAATACAATAGCAGAAAGAACCGTTGTAGCAAAATAACACAGCCTGGTGTGAATATGGTTAACGCTCAACAGACCAGGTGGATCCCCAAATTCAATTTCTAAATAGTGCCGCTCCTACGGAAATTAAGGTTTTAAGGTGGACGGCTGCTAAAGTGTTAAGCCTCTCTAGATATGACGCAGTGTTTCAGGAGCGGAAAGGAAAGAAACATGCAATGCGCCAAGAAAAAACTGCAACACAAACATGGTGTACCACGCAAGCGAAGAGAATTTCGGGAAAGAATACGAAGAACACAACAATTACAGTCAATAGCAATAGGAAAAAGTGAAGGATGCAAAGTGGGCACAAAAAAAAGACTTCTCAAAAGCCTAGCTAGGTACAAGGTTCCCTAACATGTGTAAATCCTGTGGTATGGTAGCAAAACTCCCTAACTAACCAAACCCGAAGGCATTTCGTAGAAGTAAACCCCTGAGAAGATTTGAGGAGACACCTCAGTCATAAGAATACTAGAAGAAACGAAAGACGTGGGTATTGAGAAACGCTAGTTCCTCACGCACTGCTGTTTTGTGGAGCGTCACAGTGCTGATTTATATAGAGTCCTTGCTTTGAGTAATTCTTGCATCAGGCGCAGTCTCAAAAACTTTTCGCTTTAAAATAAGAATGAGGGCTGTGGTTTGAGGTAGCGCGAGTGTTGTCAACTACTGAAATGACACGTCGACACGCCAAAGCCAGAACAGCTCCAGCGGCAACAGATCATCTAAGCTGGTCCACAACTTCAGTGTGCTTCATTGACTTGAAACCAGCGTTCTAGAGGTGGAGCCGGTAAATAATGAGGACCAGGAGTCTGCGTCAGTTGGCTAGAACCAGGAATCCGAGTCGGTGGTTGTTGAATCGTTTCGTTACCTAAGAGAAAAAGTCGGACATTTTTTGGATGCAATGAGTCGGAGTCCGAGTCAGAAGATAGAAAAACCCAAAGGTCGGAGACGGACTTGATAGAACCGACTCCACAACCCCGTATAAACTCAACGCTTTTGGTGGAATTAAATGCTATCAGGTAGTTTTATTATTATTATAATTACAGTGGGATGGGCTACTAGCGCCGCAGAATGAGGTAGTTTTAAAGGATTTTCAGGCATTAAAAAAAATCTGAACCCTGGATCACTAACATGGGGCACGCTACATCATACTCCTACCAGTAGAACTAAAGTGTAAACAACCTATGGTTATAGTATTTAATTGCACTCGTATCCCACCTATTCCATTACGTTGGATTCTACAAATTTCTCTAGAATCAATTCAAACGACACAAAGTAGCTACCAGAGGAAAATAGCAAATGCCAAGTTGTAGACAACACCCACGTAAAAAATGAGGGGCATAAGAGGCCAAGAACAGCTAAAGCCAATGAAAAGAAGTATGCTCAACAATGGCTGCAAATGTTGATAAGAATGGATATTTATCTAGGCCTTCCTGACCAATAACATAGTATTGAGGAAGAATAATAGTAAGAAGTATGAATCGCGTAAAAATTATGAAATCCATACAAAGGATAATCCGGTAAACCTCTCTCACAGGCGGAGAGTTGTCTGTCTCTGTTTTACGAAGTATTCAGCAATAACCAACATTACTTATACTCTTCCATCCCTCTACCAGAATCTTTAGGAGAAACCCACGTACCGAGGCCCCTCGCTTTACCTTGGCGACTGTTTGGCAGCAAATTCGTGAGTTTAGGTGGTGTTTCATACCCTGATGAGCGGTACCAGGGACTTCGACGTGGGGATGCAGGCGTACAAGTCAGCCGCGGATATTTCTAGCGACACTCCCTAGCAGCGCTTCGAGGATCGTTAAGCTGCACTATATAATGTTTCATTCGGGCGTACCTGCCCCGTCCCTCAACACTCACGCGCTCTAGTAGGTACATAAGAACAATCATTACAAAAGGAAAAGTGGGCATAAGAACAGGAAGCCATAAAAGAAGCGAAAAAATAAAAGACTTTGAAAAAAGGACTGTAGCGCGCATGGAAGGAAATAGGTAAATTTCAAATGCATAATAATTACGACTTAGGCTACATATCAAGTACTCTTTTTCCAAATAACGTAGGTACGGTGACAGAACTTCACCAAACGGCCTAGGGTTCATCGTTCGCCTTTCCAGGACGGACTAGGTAGCTACCAATACATTGTCCACAGGCGAGAGAACAAAGGCACCTGCGATGACTTCTTCTGTGGCGTATGAATTCCAAAGGTATAGCGCTAGCACAAAATTAGCAAGGTAAAAACGGTACAGAAGCAACAAAACAGAAATTAATACTATCAACATCACAATGACAGTAACGGAGTACAAATTACAGCAACAGCGAGAGTAAAATATTCTTACATACATAAAACATGTAAAATCAAACATACTCGTACTCTTAACAATTTACATTAGCATCAACAGAAGTAGAAGTGCCCTTAGAAACCAGCACACTTGTACGAGTGGGTAAAAATAAAAAGCCCCAAAGATATTAGCTAGCAAGTCAAGTGAAGAGAAGGCGGAGGGGGTGCTTAAAAAATACTGGTTTTGTGTATAATAAAATACAGGAGGCTCGATACACCCACCATTCGTAAATATAAGAAATATATACTGTACTAGTGGCCCGGGCCGTCATTATAAATGACGGTAGAAAATTAGCACCTCAGGAAAACCCCCTCTGTCTCCTGTGCTTAGTACTGTTCAGACCCTTCTTTAATGAAAATTCAGCATTCTGCCTGGAGCGCNAATCATAACCAAATATCCGTCAACTATCCCCGTTAGTTTGGGTCCACGGCCCAGCGTCGTAAAGTAACAGCGCTAGGCATATTGGACCCGTAAGCCCCCCCCCACGGCAAGGACGGGATAGAAGGGGGGAAACAATTTACATTAGCATCAACAGAAGTATAAGTGCCCATAGAAACCAGCACACTTGTACGAGTGGATAAAAATAAAAAGCCATAAAGGTATTAGCTAGCATGTCAAGTGAAGAGATGGCGGAGGGGGTGCTTAAAAAAATACTGGTATTGTGTATAATAAAATACAAGAGGCTCGATACACCCACCATTCGTAAATATAAGAAATATATACTGTATAACTACCATAATTCCTGTTTGCGTACCATAGATACTCTTGCATAAATGAGTTAATGTCTCATTTTTCCAGTGAAGATATCACTTCTATCGATTCATAGTGAATCTCGTAACTGGAAGGAACTTTTATGTACCCTCTCCTAAAGTGCAGTAGTTTTCAAATACATAAGGGACGGCAGAATGTGAGACAATACAGCTTCGTCGGTATTTAAGAAGTTAATATAATTTGACACAACTAAAGACATATATGACAAGTAAGAGGAGTGTGCAGTAAGTTCTTGTGAACTTTTTCTAAGCGTGCAGAAGTTGCTGCCATTGCATGCAGCTAAATAGCAGACGAGTAGAAACTAGAAATCTCTAAAGTTTAAAGTGAAGGTCAAGTCGCCTTGGCCGCACACCCCAATTGGTTTATGCTGCACGTAAATACCCACTTAGCCTGCCCATGAAAGTGCACGGCTTCCATCGAGCAGAGATCATCTGGGTTATGATGCCGTATTGACCGAATACCTGTTACGACAACCGCGCCCCCGTCCTTAAGGCCAGTGCCCTTCCAGTGGCTACGAGTGAAAGAACTGCTAATGCTATAGCTACATTCTCATGCGTCAAGAATTTCCTTCCCTGATGTGGACTCGTACTCCCGACGTCAACAATCTTAGCACTGTGCTACTAGAAGTACGGCATTGAAATGGGGACTCCCATAACGCCATCACCACGACGCTGCCGGGCTATGTGCCGGCCAAGAGGCGTCAAGGTTCAATACTAGAGATACGGTAACATTTCCCTAACATGAACTGTCCACCCGGTGTTGCCTCGCCATGTGTCTGTTGAGATGATGTTTCTGAGTGCACCGATAGGGACACTGGGGGCATGCATAGGGCTTCTCACCCGTGTGAATACGAATATGTTTAGCCAGGTTGGACCGTTGAGAAGCAACGTAGTTGCAAAACATGCATGGAAATGATCTCTCTCCAGTAAAGAACTTTTCCCTCGATAGAGAGACAGACCTTTCCCTGCTGAGCAAATATGAATCTCTTTTTGGGGCATGCAAGTTCATGTGTAGCTTGAAATGCGCTCTAACAGGAGTGACATAAGAGCACAGCATGCATTTCCATGGACCTGAGAGATTATCTTCCATGCCTTCACTCAAGAGACTGGAAGTGGTGGACACTGCAGAGAGCCCCTCCAAAGGGCTGCTGCCCATTATGTACGATAGAGACCAAGGGTACGGTGCATTGTCAGCGGCTCGCTCCGGTTGCTCATCAGGCGGCACATCCTGTGGACGGAGATGAGACACTGATGGAAACACACTAACCATTTCATGCCATAAGACGTAAGAAGTACGCGTCTCCACAGCATGAACAATTCGTGCATGATCTAACAATCGCTAGTCCTTTTCCATTATGTCTAGCCCCTTATATAGCTACGAACAATGAATACAGGACATCCTCCAATATCTTCAACTTAATAATTCACTGCGTGATATCTACACAAGTGGCTCTCAAGCCACGAAGGTTTCAAATAAGGAAAACAATATGTAATTGTGAACAAATGCAGAGAAATCAAGCGTGTAACCCTTTGCAAAAGAATAGCTGGTGGGGAGAAACAAGAGGAAGAAATGAACAAAAGTGGTTGTTCAACAGTTGGAAAAGGGAAGGAAACTGAACAAACACAAAAGAAGTACGTCCAGAATGCTTGGTCAGGGTCATGATGATCAATACGTTCCTCCTCTGAACGTCTCTCGAGTGATAACTAAAACAATAACAACGCGTGGTAGCAAATACAACATACCTGAGAATGTGACCCTTCAGTGACGACACACTCGTCCTCTTTTACCGAAGGATAAATATCCTGCACACAATACATTTGGTGAAATTAGCACACAATGCCAAATTTGTAAATTGCAAAAGTATCATACTAATGTTAACAACGTGCCAGCCAACGTCTGTTCAGCCATTTGATACTTTCAAACGAATATCATTGGCCCAAAAAACATCAACTAAGGAAGGACTTGATGCAATGGCAATATAAACAAAATAAAAGAAAGGGTCAGTAGCTAACTACTTGTGTGGGACGAAAGTTTGTTTCAGTGGACATTCTTTCAATTAGCAGCTGGCATAGTGAGTGTAAAACTAATAAAAAAAAACACTCTAAAAAACAATCCGTACGTAGATTATCTATATTATAATTCTGCTTGAGGCTCTATCCGTACGTCCATCCGTCCATCCCTGTTCTGTACGTGACGCTTTTCACTATTAGCTAAGGGAAAATTTAACTTGTAAGAAGCTCTGATTGACGCTGGAACGAAGTTCAGCCATAGCTGTTTTCTTTAGCCCTTCTTGGCTTTGGTTTCGCTAATAGACGCCAGTGGTGTACCACTTTGGGCTGGCCACCAACAGTGATGAACGCTTCATATTTGCGCGCGTCATAATTTTTGTGCCTCGTATCTACTCGGATGATACGGGTCTCAGATGTCGAAAACGGAGCTTGGCTCTCTGGAATTTCCGCTATCTCTTGCGTTTAGTAGATCTTCTCATTCCAGCTTCCCGGTCGATGCTCGAGTTCCTTTAAATTTCACTGGGCTGCAGGTATATTTAGAATGGTTTCAGTCTACGGACTTCTTAACGTGGGAGATAGTTCTGAAAGTCTTCTGTGTTCTTTGTTTATATTTACCCGAAGCTTTCGGACCATTAAACGTTGCCCGTCATCAGGAGAACAAAATTCAGCATCAGAGGTCAGAAAGTACAAAAGAGTCGTATATCCTGGCTACCGACTAGAAAAAAAATTTAAATATTCATCAGATTTTCGTCGCTCGATGTACTTCATTCTTCATCAGCTGCTCAATATATCTGATGAGAATGCGTCAGATCTCCTGCTACCTATTTGCTCTTTGATGGTGCGCTCATCTTCCATTGTTCTGTCTTGAAGTGTCGGTAGTTAAAGGTTGATTGTTCTTTTCTTGTATCAAAAATCTAGAAGACTTTCAAAACTTTCAATATGAATATGACTGGGTGTCGTCAGATGTTCTAAGCTATACGGGAACTCAATATAAGTAAGGAACCGAGCAGATATAGCAGCAAATTTCACTGCAAAAATTCTTCCGAATTTCTGCTCATTTTCATTCGTTTATGAGTTGCACGACTTGCAAAGAATTCGGCAAATGAGACAGTTCTGTCAAAGATAGGCAACCGGAAGAGATATCAAACAGCAATCTGCAATGTTTTACCTTAGCCGTTAGCTAGGCCTTCGGGACTTCTGTGTCCACTTTGCTTCCTTCCGAGTTCATATTACTTCTGATATTACTTTCGATTTTTTCCCTTGTCTTTCTCAACAGAACAAAACCTCATGAGTAGGAGTATAAACACGGAAAGAAGTAACGTCGGCACGAAAGACACGTCCCGATGGAACAACACAGTGGAGGAGCAGCCTCACATACCACGGCACAAAGCACCGATTTGAGAACCTTGGATCCAGGGTAGGGTAAGAGAATCGGACAGTTCTGGAGGCCCAGGAGTTGGAGCCTGTGAAGATAGGCCAGTTTGTTGAGAAAAAGAGTCGGAGTGGTTACGCGTGGGATATTTTGGGGAACGCGGGAGATGGAAACTTGCTAGAGTCGCAGTCGGATTCTATGCGCTTGGCACCACAACGCCACTTGTATTTTGATACCTACAATACTTTCTCATTTACCATAGTGAGTGATTTGCCAAAAAAAAAAAAACTAAAAATTGGAAAAACCTAATGAGCTGGAAAGCTCGCATAACAAATTACAAGGCAACACGAGTCTTGTCTATGTTAACCGTGGCGCCCATCTCACGAAGGGCGCCACTCTGTGCTCAAATGCTGTTTGTCAAGAGAGATTCAGGCTGCTCTTGCTTAATGATATGATTCCTGCTTCTATTATTGTTATTATTTTCATATAATGATAATTTATACAATTTAAGCCTCTTCACTCAGAGTAGCTACTGCCAGCAATCTTAAAAGAGGAAGAATGAATGGGTGACTACTGACTAGTATCAAGAGAATCGTGAGACGCCCTGTACGAGCGTTTCCACAATGAAGATGAGGAATAACGGAAGAAATATTCATCACTATGAGTAGAAAAATGAAAGAAAGTGAAGTTGACATGAAAAAAACATCCCGTAGCTTGAGCTACGGCTGAAAGTACCTATGGGGTCCCCTGGGGGTGACACTCACATCCCATATAATACCAAGGGTAAACAAAACTAATTTGACCCTTTGATCCGTGCGATGCCTCATGAAGGGTAGGGTACTTCAAATTCATACTTCTCATGCTCAACCCCCGCCAAGTATAGTTGCCTAACGGGTAGCTACTTGGACATGGTGGCTATAATGCATAGTCAGAACCAGTTTTAATACCACCACAATGGTACACAGCCCCGTCCCCGGAAAAGCACAAGCCCCAGAGCCGTGGGGTCTCCGAGGAAAAGTTATATTCTAGCGCAAAGAAATGCACATCAAAGCTAGCTTCATATATATCGCCACTATTACGGTTCGGTATATTATTTTTAATGGCTGTACACTGAATCCTACCCCAGATTCATGTATACGTGTGCCCATAAATTAGGTTAGGCGCGTATTCTAGCTGAACCGGAGCTAGCCCAACCTACTCTCAACTAACCAAACACGCTGAGGTAAGCCAAACAGCTACTACGATTGGGACTGTACTTTTGTAAACGAATATTACTATACGCTAGGTAGGTACCATAACAAACTCTCAAGCTTGTTGTACACAAACTCTTGAACAAATCTCTGCGTAGTTGTCAAAGCTGGACAGCAGTGCCTTTTGTAAGCAAACGACAAGACAATCCACTATACCTACAGTACCGTCCATAACCAAGGGACAAATTTTCAAAAGTTCATAACTTTGCTTCTATTCATCACACATACCTCTTCTTTTAATAATTAATAGTCCTTAAGACGATGCGTAACGTGTGAAAATTTGAATCAGATGTAAAAGATAAGAAATTTATGAGTGAAAAACTTTTATTTTGAAATTTGGAACGTCCAAAACTCAAGGACAAATATGAAGAAAAACAATAAATTGCACACGGAATCCAAACCACTTCATTCCCAGTGAAAAAAAGGTTTTTGGCTGGATATTGGTAAACAGTGCAGAAGTGGAATTCTTGGCACCACGTCAAAAAGTTGATAACTCCTCAAGACAAGACGTTATCAAGTTGCACAAGAAAAATTGTACCATTCGAGAGATTTGAGACATGGTCAAGCGTTCGAAAAGTGTTGTGGGCAGAATTATGATGTCATATAAAGAAACTGGCTGCATTGTTAGCCCTAAAAAACCGACAGACCCCGCAAAACTTCAGCCTAGAGAGGACAGGCTCATGCAGCGTATGGCATTAAGACTCCGTTTCAAGTCTTCAGCAGATAGAGGCAGGGTAATAACTGACACATGTAAAAATGTGTCACGACAGACCGTCTCCAGACGACTACAAGACGTAGGCTTATTTGCACGAAGCCCACTGAAAAAAACACTTGTAAGCTTCAAGAACAAGAAGAAGATATCGGAGTATGCAAACAAGTATGTCATCTGGCCATATGAAAATTGGGCTCAAGTGTTTTTCACGGACGAGAGCAAATTCAATCTGTTTAGGAGTCATGATAAGAACTTTTTCAAGAGTCATACAGGTGCAAGATTAAGCGCAAAGTGTACAACTTGGGGAGGAAGTGTGGTGGCGTTCGGTAGACGGTAGGTACCGTAAAATGGGGTAATTGAGATCATGTGGGGCAATTGAGATATAGTGGGGGTAATTGAGATCAATGATTATTGTGGCCTTGTTAGAGTACTTACACAAATCAGAACATATTTTTTAAATATCAAATCCTGGCAGA
>LQNS02278097.1:13694599-13716343 GCA_001587735.2 Parhyale hawaiensis
TTACAAAAATAACCTCGTCAGCAGGAACTGCGGCCAGATGCTACATCCCCTGCGGATAAGGCACTCGGGACCCTTGGGTGCGTGATGCCCAAACATATTGTGGCAGGGAAAGGGCCAGCCACAATATGCCCCTGAGGGCCTAGGTATCACTATTGAATTCTTTGAAGAGCTGATAAATAGCTCCGTGTCCGTGCCTTACTGGCGACTAGGCAAGTTCCTCCCGCTTAAAATCTCAGGAAACGGAGACTAGCCCAACTTATTCTGCCTGCGAACTGGTTGGTAGTTACCTAAGGTGTAAACAGCACTACTAGGTGAGGGCAGGAAAAGTCTGCCATGATGAGATCAACTTCCCCGCCTCAGTAGAAAACAACAGTGTCACGGTTCCTTGGAACTCAGGACTAAGTTAGGTGGCTAAGGAATAAGAGATACCTAAATTCAAGGATTCACATAACAGCGACCAATCTAATACCAGGGGAAAGTAAACCCGAAAACACTGCTCCTTTGAGAGGTAGCGAAAAACTCTCCGAGCCCAGCAGACGCGAGAATGGCAGCCTCTGCGGGACGCAGCAGACTCCAGCCTAAACGACTGGTCGGCCTCCACCCTCAACCGGGCTGCAAGCAGGTTAGAGGCCCCAACACGCCTCTAGCTGTGGCCATACAACCAAACAAAGGTAGCTCCAGTCTGCTGTCTTCCCCCGGTCCGGCTACTTCAAATCTGCGTCGTACTTCTAGACTAAGCTTTATAAGTTTAACAAAGATTCTCGATTAAGGAGACCGTAGGTATCCATGCCTAAGTGTAACCTCTGAAGCCGCTGAGCATAATCTTTGTAGATCAGTATCCCTAGATCCACTTCTGAAGGCTCTTATCGTTCTATGTGAATTGTAGAGCCTGGAGATAAACACTAAAACTAGCCGACCGAAGGCCCCATCAGTCTTTCGGAATGGGCCCAAAAGACGACCCTCCTCCCCAAGGATCATGGAGGAGATCCCGGAAGGGCAGGGATCCTAGCACTAGTACGGCAAAAGATCAGTACTCTGACCTATTCCCACTCCTGTGTCTCTAAAGGAAAGGTAATGTCGACTAGATTGTAGCTCCCTCTGGAACCACCGTTTGCACTGGACTGTGCTAGGTATCACTATTGAATTCTTTGAAGAGCTGATAAATAGCTCCGTGTCCTTCGATGCGTGATAGAGTCGGTGGGTTACATGTCAGCATCGAGGTCTTCTGATCTTCAAGAATAGTACCATTATTCGAAGCTGGAGATGAAGGCCTGTAAAGGCCTTGGATGGCCGTAGATTATCAGAGTAGTGCCTACCTCCGCATTAGTTCTACCGGCTCCCGGGAAGGAATCCGCTGTAGTTGACTACCGAGTCTATAGCTCTGGAGCTAGAGGAGGAAAACTCCATGCTCAAGAAACAACATGAAAACGTACAGCAGCAATCTGGAGGATAGGTTCTAAACTGTGAGATAATAGGTAGTTAGAAAGAAGATGTTTCCAGCTGCAGTCTCAAACCCATCGTCGCCTCCATCCGCCCCCCCCCCCCATAATATAAAAATGGTCAACGTAGACGATGGGCTCCCTTAATATGGCTATTAAGGCACTGTACTAAGAGATCAATCCCTCTACAATCGCTAATAAGCGTACGCAAGGCTGAGCCAAACCAACTGAGAAGTATCGACAAGCAAAACATCCGGAATGTTCTACTTCCGGGGCCATGTCCAGCTGAAAATTAAACCTATCACCCCGATCTAAGATTCTGGACACTAAAGCACTTCTTGCTCCTGTTCGGAGAGGCTCTTAGCCGGACACGGGAGAAGACTGCCGGGTCTAAAGTATAGATAGGTTTAAAACTGCTGGGGAGACCTGGACTCAAAGTATTGCCCGCACAGCTTGCCGACATCCTTGTAAGAGGCCTACCGCACACTCCACCGAAGGCATAAGGCCCGTAACGTATTCAACCTTGGAGCCCGGGGTTACTGCCTTTTCAGTAGAAGATCCTCCTAAGCGCCTGGGCATAAGGCTCCAAGTCGACGAAAAGCCAAAAGAAGCCCGAGCCCCTTTTGCAACCCTCCGCCCTTCGCTGACCCTAATGCGAGGCACCCAGATCAGGGGAGCGAGCTCACCCGCCAAAATGGTTTGTCCAGAAAGGGGCTCTCGAAGTACTTAAGGTGCTTTTGGGTAGAAGGCCCCAACAGAAATATTGGAAGACTAGGATCAGGGAGTACGGGACTGAGACCCAAAGGCCAACGTAGCCGTTGCCCCTGACGGGGACGAACCCCGATTCCAGCCATCCCAATTTCTCTGAGGAATCTATTAAAAGCAGAACTCAAAGAATTTAGTGAATCAAATCTCTACTCAAGGGGAGCCTCAAAGAAGCCTTAATCAAGTGATCGCTAGCACTAAAGAATTAAATAGCATTATGAATTTCTCTTACTTCCAAAGAGTCAAAAGACTTTAGCCTGACAAAAATTCTCTACGCACGCAGACAAGGGTAAGCGGGGGCCTCAAATGCTTGAAAATGTTCAACAGTTGTAGTACGGCGGTTCACAGACGTAACAGGCGACAAACCCTCTAATTATCTGCAGCCTAAGTTGGCTTGTAGCAAAACAATACAAAATACTTAGAATCTGTCGACGAATAATCTTTTAAGTTCTACCTAGATCACAGATTCCTTAATCTTATATTTCTTTCCTCCTGCAACAGAGGAAGACTAGAACATTAAATTACACCGCCTCTGCGGGGAGGGATCCAGCTTCAATTAAGGCCCGGATACCCCAAACAAGAAAGCACCGTTGTAAGAGAAAAGTATTATGAGAGATATGATCTCACTATTTTCTGATATTCATTCACATTACACCACTGCAAATATTCAGAAACACTAGGTAAGGCACAACAGCTGACCAGCTCCTCAAATTAAATCGGTACAGAAGACATAAATATGCGGGTGTCACGTTACGCCAGGCGCCCACTCATCATCCGACATCAGTCACTTTTCACGGCGCTCCAAAAACAGCATAGTCACCCCTAACGACACTCGGTAGGTCTAGGACTACTGGGTCAGTTGCGCTGCAGTCACCTCTTCAGCGCTTAGGCTAACGCCGCTGGATGTACGCTGCCTGTCATACGTGCTGCGGCCCACGCCTGTAACTTGGTTCAGTCACCGCTGGGATATATATATATATATATATATATATATATATATATATATATATATATATATATATATATATATATATATATATATATATATATTTAACACTCATGTTTTTGTTTGTTCTCTAGTGTTGTCAACTGTATACGATAGAGACAACTGTTTGTTTGTGTAACTTTAACTAGTATTCTCTGAAAATTAGATTTGTATAGTGCGAACAAAGTATTGTTTCTAGAATTAAGTAATACTGTATCTTGTATTTGATCATCTGTTGTTCGATGCGAAATACGTTATAAGACTTGTTTATTGCAAACGTGCTAAAGAGATACTTTGGTTTTGTTTAACCTTCTAGCTACGGTTTTTTTCTCGAAGGACAGGTTACGTCTGAATGGGCAACCTGTCAGGAAGACCGCTTTCGCAGTCTGGCACACGACCAGGAACACGTACTGATTAGCCTTAATGGACTAAAAACGGCGTAGAGAGCACTCCCAGGTCTTCTTAAGATCCCTCCGCAAAAGCCTTAGCGGAACCACACGATGACGGCTGCATCCTCGGCCTTTCCAGGGTGTGCCATAGTCTGGCGCCTAAGGAGGGATCCCCACGCTAGCCAAAGCAGCTAGCCACTACGGCCGACAGCTACAGGCCGCTAAGCAAGCCGGACGGCCCGTGCGTATTACCGGGACCGCCCGCAGAGGCATCATATTGTCCCGGCCCAACAAAGGAGGCCGATTAACACAAGCCACACGGCCCGCGAGAGCTATAAGGAACCGTTCGCCCTCAAAGAACCCTGACAGCGGGGCACTAAACCGAGACTAAACAGAAGAAACAACTCTTGAAAAACAAGCAACTAAGCTAAGCAATACTTAAGGCCTTAAAAGAATTCATAAGCGTAGATGAAGCCACTAAGAGGTCACTCATCACCAAGAAGCCACTCTAGAATCATAATGGCAAGGCTCAATTGAGACTAAAACAATAAAGGCCTTGTACCCCGCTTTAAATTGGAACACTTCACGTATAAATTACCAAGTCCATAATTGGATTCCGAAGAACTTGATAAAGTACTGAAGTGCCAAGGCACAGCACTCCATATAGCAGACTTCTGGCAAGTTTCAGAGGCAGGAGAGGAGCTGGAGCTGTTGTCACCATCACTGCGAGTCAGTTATAGTGAAGGGCCTAGGGAGACCAGGGCTTTTCTAGAGGGCAGCCTTGCCGGCCAATGACGTCATCTCAAAAAAAAAAAAAAATCCAAAGTTCTCTTTTCTACCCATCAAGTAAAGAACTTTGAAAATTGACCAAGTCCTGCTCTTATCACCTTACGATGCGGGACTTAGAAATTTTACCAAGTCCCTTTACCTATACCTATCAGAGCTCAAGACTTGGAGTTGGTTAAGTCCTGAGCTTGTACCTGTACAAGAGCAGGACTTCACATGTTCTGACTAAGTGTAAAAAAATTACTCTATAGAGTACTTTTGTTAACGTTGAGTGTGGTGACTTGGAACACCCGCCTGGATGGGAGTCTGCCGGTCATCGTGCCGATTTCTCGAGTCTCAATGCTGTCCGACAGAGGTACTCTGCCGGAGTGAGCCAGTGCAAAAAGTTAGTTTATTTCTTTTCTGTGTCCCATTTCTAGTAACCGATTCTTACTTTTTAATGAAACTGTTACCAGACGTGTACAGAAATATTTCTCACCCATAGATGTTAGTGTTGTTTATATATTCAACTTTAAATTTAAATTAATATTTCAAATTTAAAGATACTCTTCCATCTTCGTCAGTAAATTTAATCTATACATTTATGTTTTCAATGTACTGCCTCTGATGTTGACAAAAGTCGAGTGTATCTATAAGTTAGGATTCGTCAACACAAAGGTTTAAGGTCGGTTGGAGCCTGATAGTCCCTACCGTAAGCACTCACAGTGTCAAGCATCTGTAGTGATTCTTCACCACACTGACTCAGAAGCACTGCATCATCTGCATACAAGAGCAAACACAGCCATTGTCGTCACCGACATTCACTCCCAGTTCCATCCATCATAATCTACCAGCCACTTCCTCTGTATACAGGCTGAACAGGGTTGGTGACAACACATATCCCTAGGGCACGTCCCTCTTACTCTGTACCCAGTCCGTCTCTATATCTCCCAGCTAGTATTTCCCTCTCGTATTCACGCAAATACTCTTAATAATATTCACCACTTTAGTACTTAGCCACACCCGTAACTAGTCAATGACGTTCGGATATGCTATGATAAACTGTATTGGTTTATTGTACGACAAGGCAATACAAACTTTTTTTTCATAATTTATTACAGAGAAATCATTAGCTACAAGCCTTGAGAACCATCTTCAGTTAGTTATATAAAAACAAAATCATCAGTAAACAAAAACAAAAATAGAAAATGAGCACAAAGATATAATAATAGTTGTTCTTAAAATTCTAAAATATAGTACCTAAATCCCAAATATATAGGGCACGTTCGACTGGGCAGCGAAATTTGACCATTGAGGCTTGACTTACCGGAATCTTTCGACAGGTGCCCTGGCTTTGACCCCGTGAATTGAGATTCAGGCACTGGCTCTGGATCGGTTACCCTTGAGATTTTCAGAACCCCAATCTCGCTCCGTACCTAACATGGAGTTAAGAGCAGGCTCAACGTAATCACGCTGCTTCTAACACTTACAACACGATTCCAAGTGGCAAAACCAAAGCTTCTGTCTGATGTTTCGGACAAGTCAAGCCTCAAAGACCTTATTTCACTACCCAATCGAATGCGCCCTTACTCTGGTCTTTTTCGCGGGGTTACAAATCGACAGCTTCTCAGATTAGGTTTAAAGGAATTAATACGGAAAGATTCTAGTTCTCAAAAGCTGGGTTCACACTAGTGACTTCCGTCGGGGCTATTAGCATAGTCAACTCAACTATATAATCCAATTACTAGACAGCAACTACGACTTAAAGTGTTTGATTATCGCGCGAAAATTGTAACTTTATATCTAACGAGCATAACCTCAGTCGCAATTAGAATAGCTGAAAGTTTACCATTTATATTTGCCATTGTGTACAAATTGCAGCGGCGGTTGAGATTTTTAGTAATTTTTTATAGTTTCAGTAAGCTCATGTTGAAGCCGTGCCGCAGCAACGCTAACGAATTGGTTGAGTTGGTTCTATGTTGATAGCACCGACGAAAGTCATACATAAGAGTAAGCTCCTCTTAAGATGTTATTCGTTTCGTTTTTGACGATTAAGCAATTTTTTTATAACTCGGCACTGTTTTCACTTGAAACGAGTAATCTCTCATTCCCCATTCTTATTACCTTCTAAATTCAAGCGAAATTATATTTTCTCTTGCGATTTTGGCACAAATTTTTGCGTACACGTGGCAGTAACAGCACCAGCCGATCGCTGTCCATGTAGGAGTACTCTCGTCGCAGAAGAGTTGTTGCAGTAGTAGAAGCATTACTAGCGCATCATCACAGGAGAGCAGCGCAATGGTTTTCTAATAAAGCAATGTGTTCACCGTTGTACCGCATTTCTTTCGGTTACGACGGGAAAACCCTCAATATAATACTGATCATAGGGTTAGCTGAATAAGGCCTGAGCTCAAACACCTTCAGCCCACGGAGGTGGCCGGCAGCACGTCAGCAGCACGTCCTGCAGCATCTGTGCTCGAGGAGTCTAGTCCGTGCACTCGCCTGAGCATAGAAGACATTCAATTTGAGCTTATCTGCACCCCAATGAATGTATACATTGTTATATACGCAACAAATAACAGCAGATTATTAACTATTACACGATTACACAGTATAACATCTATATTCAAATCAAAGATAATGCTGGAGAGTATGTGAAACCCAAATTATTTGGCAGCCTAAACTTTTTGGCTTTTTCTACGTTATATAACCTTACAACTTCTTTCCATAAGATTGGTCTGCTATACGTGGTAGTTTTATCGGATATAAGATACCGCGCAGCTCAGTAAGCATAAGTTCTCGGCAGCATCACGACCATTAGCTCACCTGCCGTGCTTCCTCAGGTCGGCTCTGTTAGCGTAAGTTCTGTCGCAAAGGTGGCAGGAGTGACGGCGCCGCGTGTGAAGCGGCTGATGCTGCCTCGTGTGGTGCTCCTGCACCTTGCTCTTGCTCACGAAACCGCCCCCGCACACCTCACAGCGGAACGGCCGCTCTCCTGTCACCAAATTGACTTAGGGTAATTGCTGCGCAAGGTGAGACACGTCGATAGCATTGCAGTTCCATTCGCTCGTTAAAGAAGGATGCTAAAGGTGCTTTATGTTAACATAAAACCTAGGAAAAATGGACAGTACAAGCATGTTCTTCACAAATTCTTAAGCTCTTTAAGTTGCATTACTATTCATATTCCTTTCCCCTCTCCCTCCCCCCCCCCTCCCCAATAGAAATCAGGAGATGTAGCTCCGGACCGGCTCTCTGCGCTGGTGACTGTTAGGTGTCAAACTCAGCAGCTCACTCGGTGTTATTTACATTGGCATGTAATTTATTGCCGCGATCCGCATTCAGCCGAGGGGTTTTGTAGGCGCTCAGGTCGACAGTGACTGAAATTAAAGTGGTTCTTTTTGGATGGACCAAGTCAAGTTCCAACTCTCAACCCCTACGTCCAGCCAGTGAACAACTCCTTCGACCCCAAGAGGTTCAAACTCGGACTCCTATCTATCACAAAATAGGCCCATTTTCCCCAACTGCAACTCCTGAGACAAGCGAGTATCCAGCTCTGATTTCTTGCCCCAAAATAGTCTTACTCCTTCGGACAACTTGGACGGTACGAACAAAGTTTTCGTTCAAAATTTCCTTACTGCAAACCGGTTTTTCGCACAAGGGTCGAAGCACTAACCCGTGTGTCGTCGCACGTGCAGAATGAGCTTCTCCTTCCTGGCGAAGACCTTGCCACACTGACCACAGGGGAACTTGTGGGTGTCAGGGCCGTGCAGGCAGCGCGTGTGAACGGCGAGGGAGGCTGCCGACAGGAAACTGCTGCTGCACACCTTGAGTACCAACATAAATTGTTATGTTATTAAATATCACCGCAATAATAGTCTAAGTTTTAACACCCATAGGCACTCACAGAGCGACTCCACCAGTGCTATAACTCGACAAAGGATTGCGGCATGTCTCTGTCACATGACAAAAGTGATGTATGCTAATTGAAGCTAACATACGCATTTGGATGGACGGCTAGATAGTTGAGAGAATGACTTGCCAGCGCTGAAGGCAAACACTAAACTTAAGCCGCATACACAATATTAGATTACATTCATTAGTGCGCCTTTAGTGACTGGGTCTCAGTAGTAAGAACACTGGATATGTAATGCAGATAGATCGCCAAAGGCCAAAAATTACCATCAATTTCACAGATCGCCCAATTTGAACACAGACACACACACAGGAGGGACAGGGAAAGGACGGAAGCCCAGGGGCTTCAGCTCCCATCCAATTACGGCATAGCACAAGACACATGCTGAAACTCCCTAGTGAGATACAGGACGAGCTCAGCAATCTCGACTGCACCGACGGAACACCCACAGAAAAGCGATTAGTTCAGACAGCAGTAAGGAAAGGTCAAAAGGGACTAAAATCATTTCATCCATTCTACCCAAAGCTATTACACGGGACGAATAAAACTCTTACAGTGGGCGTATTAAATTACAGTATATGTAATTCACAAAGAAACGGGCAGAGCCGTAGTTGACGATAGCATTTATTGTAATGGATTCATCATAGTTTGTGATAGAAGTTACATCTGGTAAGAAAAGTCTTGAGGGCATTTCTATTAAGCTGGCCGCGAGGTCCCTCAGAAAGCATTCCTCGGAGGATGGAGTCAGCATTCCGACCATGCAGGTCCAGAAACCACTCCCTACGCTCGTCGGAGAAAGTGGGACACTCGGCCATTAAATGCAAGACAGTGAGAGGTACGATGCAGTCATCACAGTAGGGTTGCGGACGCCTCATCCGCAAATAGTCGTGAGTGGGTCTCGTGTGCCCAATACGTAGGCGGCACAGTACGACGTCCATTCGGCGGCGATCGTCGCTATTTGACGAGTGCCACTGTCAGACGGTTTCTTTGATTGTTCATAGTTTATTATTTCTCTGCTCTAGCCATTGGGATTGTCATAGCTCGCGCAGGTTTCGCTTGATTAGTGGGTAATAGTCTCGGCAGGGGATTGCACGGTTTGCCACGGGCAAATCCGACAGCCACCTGCCTCAACTTCTCGTCGGCGACGTCAACATGACCAGGCACCCAACAAATACACACTGATTTTCCATCCTCTTGCAATTATTGCATCGTATTTACAATTCGCTTGATGACGGGGTGGATGCTGTCGTACGCTCGGATGGCTTGTACTACACTTAATGAGTCGGAAAATATTGTAAAGTTCCTTTCATCGCTGTCTCTAATGAGGAGCAACGCTGCGCGCACGCCGAACAGCTCGGCGGTGAGGTCACCGGTAATAGCCGGCATGCTCTAGTTTCATCAGTCGTAGTGGCTGCGCATCCAACTCTGTCTCCCGTCTTGGAGCCATCAATATGGATGTGGATAGAGTCACCGTGTAGGTCTCTCACATGCTCCGTGAAGAGAATTTTTGTAAGAGAGGATGGGACTCTTTCTTTTTTGGGTATTGCGTGCCGGGGCAAAACGTTGAAACTGGTATGCACCAGGTTGGTTGGTCTCTGAACAGGACCTGAGCCACCTTGAATGGCTCGATTTTCACTGTGAAGGAAACGACTTCATAGTCGCTGGAGGAGTGAAGTGTGTACGGAAAGTCTGCTCCCTCTGCCCGGTTTCAGCATACACTGTCCCAGGCCGGGGATCGAGGGACTTGTTCTAAGCGGGCCAAGTATTGATAGGTAAGTTGCGCTACTGCAGGCAGGGTTCGCCGCTCTCAGCGAGGAGACTTGGTATGGGTGATGTAAGGAAGGCTCCGGTGCATAGCTTTAGTGCTGCACTGTGCACAGCGTCCGGTCGTTTTAGGACTCTAGTCCTCGCGGACTTATACGACACAGCCATAGTCTAGTCTCGAACGTACAAGGGTTTGATAGAGGTATAGAAGGGTTTGTCGGTTGGCGCCCCACGACAGTGTCGTCAGGTGCTTGAGTAGGTTGAGCCTACACATGCATTGTGTTCTAAGCATCTCGATGTGGGATTTCCAGGACAGTCTTCTATCTATCATCATTCCGAGGAATTTCACATCTTCGTGGTAGCTTATCCGTTGTCCATATATTTTAAGTTCGGGTGACATTACATCTCTGGCACGTCTGATGTGAAGGGCAGAGGTTTTGGCAGCAGAAAAGGCAAAGCCATGGTTGGTCGCCCAATTACAAACGCGTTTCATGGCTCGCTTCAGTCGTCGATGTAGAACTTCTAGACATAGTGAGGAGTATAGCAACCGATCATCTACGTATAGTGACCCGGACACGTATTGAAGAAGGTCTGCTATGATGTTTATTGCTAGTAGGAATAGGGTACAGCTAATGACGCTCCCCTGCGGAACACCCTATTCTGCGTCATCACTGGGGAGAAGGCATGTCCCACTCTGACCCTGAAACGTCGCACGCTTAAGAATTGCTGCAAGTAATAGGCCATGTTACCTCTAATGCCTATTTTATGTAGTTGCAAGAGTACTCCGTGTCGCCAGGCTGTATCGTATTCCTTTTTAAGACTGAATAAGACACAGATAGCGTGTCCCTTAGGTGTCTTGTTCTCAATGGAGAAATTTTGTATAGGCAGGATGGCATCGATGGTGCTACGTGACTGTCAAAAACAGTGTTGCACGTTGCAGATGAGCTTGTTGGCTTTTAGATATATCACCAGGCGGGTGTTCACGACTTTCTTCATTTTTCCGGGGCAGCTGGTCAACGCAATAGGACAGTAGCTACTTGGTACCGTGGGAGCTTTATCTGGTTTTATGAAAGTTACTACAGTGGTGAGGCGTCACTGTACCAGACAGTTGTGCGTTGTCCAAATTTTGTTATGTATTGTTAGGAGTGCTCGAACCGCTGAATGGTGCATGCGTTACAGCAACTCGTACTGAATATCATCAGGGCCGGGACTTGTATTTTTGCATTGTGTGAGTGCGTTAAAGACTTCCAGTGCAGTGATTGGATCGTTGTATGGCACCTCGTCGTCTTCGCGACGGGTAGCAAAGTTCAGGGGGTCTCGTTCCAATCTTCTTCTTTTCGCCTGAAAAGCTCGTGGGTACGTCGCGCCACTGCTGACCTCGCTGAAATGTCGAGCCAAGCGGTCGGCGACAAGGTCAGGTTCCACAATCACCTCGCCATTCTCCTTTATACAAGAAGGGACGTGGCGTGGTTTTCCGGTCATCTTCTTAACACGTAGCCATACCTTGCTCATTGGAGTATTAACGTTCAGCGTACTTGTATATTCCTTCCAAGAGGCTTTCCGGGCCTAGTGCAGGGTAAACTGTGCCTGCGCACGAGTGCGGCAATATGCTATTTTATTGGGCAAGCATATATTTCGATGGTAACGTCGGAGTAGTCTCTTTCTCTCCGCACATACTCGCGTACACTCGTCGTTCCACCATGGAACTCTATGAGGAGCAGCTCCACCTCGGGATGAGGAGATGGCCCCTGATGCAGCCCTCATCAGCGCTCCCGTGAAGTGATCCACCATCTGGTCGACGGATAGGTGTTCATCTAATTCCTCCATCTGGCTAAATGCCTCGAAGGTAGCCCAATCGGCTCGCTAAAGGATATATCGTGGTGGTACATCATGATTTTGGAGGTCCGGGAAACTGGTGCACACGCAGTAGTGGTCGCGCCCGTGGGTGTCCTCAGTCATAGTCCACTGGGCGTCAGGAAGGAGGTCAGGCGTGCAGAGGGTAAGGTCTATCGGAGAGGTAGTTCCTGTATGTATGTGAAAATGAGTCTGTGCTCCTGTATTGAAGAAGCACAAATCGGTAGTTCTGAGCAAGCGCTCAACAACCAAGCCTAGCGTGTTATTTGCATTATTACTCCATGTTGGGTGTTTTGCATTGAAATCGCTCAACAATAGGAAATGGCGAGTCAACTGCGCCACTAGTCCAGTGATATTTGCTATGTGGATTACTTGGTTTGGGGAAATATACAGATTGCAGATAGTGGTGGCCGTGTTTCGTAACTTGATTTGCACGGCCATGGCCAGTAAGGGTGTGTGAAGTGGCACCTTCCAGCACAGAGGCTCTGTTTTGGAGAGGATAGCGAGTCCTGTTCCAGGGACGTCATCCTGGGTAGGGGAAAGATATTCAGCAGTATTGTTACGGGGCGAAGGAGGCTTGGTATAACCAAGCATGGTCTCTTGTAAACATACGCGTATAGGTTAGTGCAGTATCATCAGACGGCTCAGGTTATTTTTGTTGGTCCTGTGGCCTCTTATATTCAATTGTAATATTTTACTCATTTGGTGTTTCCTGTTCGATCCTCTTCCTGCCGTGTTATGGAAGGAGTAGGGGATGTCGCGTGAGGTAAACACTGTCTGTATTGAGGAGTTGTCGTCCTTCTTCCTGTTCCATTGTTCCACGCCCTCAGGGTCACAGCAGGTGGCGAGGACCCCGTTTGGTGTCCGGAGGACATGCTGCGGCCTGCGGGCAACGGGGCACGTCTTCCGCCTGCACCCCGGTCCCGTGAAAACATACGCCGCTCGCTTGAACGATGCTGTCGGTCGGAGCCTCGTCGCGCTCCGGCTACATGTAACGTTGCTCCTCCCGTGTGGGCCCGAGACGTCCCACGGAAATCTGGTGTTTCTTCGGAATCTTAAAAGGTACGAAATTTGTTGTAGGGGATGAATCGCTGCAAGGAATGCGTTTCCGTGGAAGCGCCTCATCATTTTTACCAGCTGTAAAAGTCTTTGGTCGTACTGATTGTGTTTGTTCCGTAGTTGTTTCCTTTTCCAATTTTTGTGTAGGTCTATCCGGTTTATATCCATCTGGTCCGTCACCTTCCTGAGGCACAGCCACCAGGGCTGTGACGCAGCCGGATGTAACAGGCCCAGCAGAGGCAGAAGCAACAGATACAGCGGAGCCAGAAGCAGCCGCAGCAGAGCCGGAAGCCACAGGCGCAGCAGAAGCAGAAATAGCCCCAGCACAGAGGCCACAGGCGCAGCAGCAGCTCCAGCAGAGCCACAAGCATCACGCGCAGCAGAGGCAGACATGGCCCCGGCAGAGCCAGGGGCCACAGGTTCAGGGGCACCCTCAGCAGAGCCAGCGCGGGCCGCGCCAGCCCCAGCGGTGGGGGCATCGGCCTCAGCGGCGACAGGTACGGTACTGCAGGGGTAAAGACCCCGCCGAGAGAAGTACGTGCCGCAAGGACGATGGGAGTAGCCCCTTTTCTCAGCACACTTAGCTACTCAAGAGACAGTCCGCCTCAATCAAGGCCTTCCCGATAGAGGAGTCGACAGAGGACGCGTCCAAAGGCGCAGCAATGTCTCCAGAGGATACAGCGGGCGCAACCACAGCTGGGGCCATAGTCGCGGCAGGAGAAACGGTAGAATCATGAGCCGAGGGAGAAACCGGGCGTGCAGGATGGGCGTCAGTAGGGTACATGATCATGGGCAGAGAGGGACGGCCGGCAGCACTCGTCACAGGAGACGCTGGTTTAGCTATCAACCTCCGGGTCCAAGAACAGGGGAACCTCAGTCCCAGGAGTGGAAGCACGGGCCCCAAACAGCCCTCCGCGTAGCAGCAGCGCCAGATTCGTCCAGGTTTGGTGGTTCAGTCTGTGTTGCCCCGACAGCCAGCGATGTCTGGGCTGGCGGATTTCGTCGTACCGGTGGGTCCGGGGCACTCTCGCTAGAGTCACGTTAAGCACGGGCGTAAGACGTGCCCGGTCGGCCCCGACGGCTCTCCACCAGTCTCCTGGCCCCGCTGTACTAACGTGCTCCTTGGCCTGGGTAGCCAGGAACTCTTGTTCATATTTGTAAACACTGCAAGTTGTGAGTTAGCTAGATGTGATTTGATTTATTGCAGTTGGGACACCTGGTTGGTGCGGTACATGGTTGTTGGTGATGGGGTCTTGAACAATTTTGGCATATTGGGGTTGTTTTACGACACGTTTTAGCTCCGTGTCCGTATTATTGGCACTTGAAGCAGTGGCGAGGGCGGGGAATTAAGAGCCGCACTGGGCACTTCACCCAGCCAATTTCCACTGCTGGTGGGAGGATATGAGCGTCAAAAGTGAAGAAATAAATTGGTGTATCAATGTCTCTCCCATTTTCCTTTCTCTTCACCCTATAAACGTTCCTAACTCCGGACTCGGAGAGGGCCTGGAGGAGATCCCCATCGGTGTACTTTGGATTATTATGGAACCAGATCGTGCCTTTAATTACCTCTGCCAAGGAGGTTATGTTTTCGTCGTGTTTGTCTGTCTGTCTGTCACCAGGTTAACTCAAAAAGTTATGAACTGATTTGGATGAAATTTACAGGGATTGTTAGATATGTTAGGAGGAACAGATGATTAATTTTTGGTGAAGATATGTCACTCCGTTTGTTTGTTTGTTCGTCTGCGTTATTTTTCTCGATGCCATAACTCAAAAAGTTATGAATGGATTTGATGAAATTAACATGAGTTGTTAGGTATATAACTAAGAGTAGATTACCAAATTTTGGTAATGGTCCGTTTGTTCGTTCGTTCGTTTGTCACTGTTTTTAATTTTATGCTTGTTAGCACAATAACTCAAAAAATAATGAATGGATCTTTATGANTAATGGTCCGTTTGTTTGTTCGTTCGTTTGTCACTGTTTTTAATTTTATGCTTGTTAGCACAATAACTCAAAAAATAATGAATAGATCTTTATGAAATTTATAGGAGTTGTTAGTAATGGCAAAAGACATAAATGATCAAATTTTGGTGCAGATCGGTTGGTTCGTTAGTATGTTTGACTTATATTTGCCATGACGTTTGTAAACAGTACAACTCAAAAAGTTATGAATGGATCTTCAAAAAATTGAACAAGCTGTTGTTAATATGAAAAGGCACAAATGATTAGATTTTGAAGTTTATGCAAAGAAAATTATGATTTCAGAGCCAATTTAAATTTTTGCTACCGTTGGCTCACTTGGCGGAGGTATGCGCTCTCAGAGTGGTCTAGTTTGGTTGAGGCGATCATTGGGGCGGCGGAGACCTCATCTCCCACTAGCGTCCTCACACTCGTCATCGCTCTTGAGTGCTGCTCGCTCTTCACTTTGAGCGGGAGTGTGCTGGCCCTCGTACGGCAACATCTCATACCGGTATTCAGTTCTTACGTGGTCGGAGCTCGGCGCAGTGCCCGCACCCATACACGCGGCGGATTGCCGCGACGGGGCCGGCTCTGGCGGCTCGGATGTTTCGTGGTTCATGTCTGAGTCCATCAGAGAGGTCCAGTCCGTCACCCAGAGAGAGGAAAGCAGAAAGGGAGGGGACCGCGAAGGGTCCGCCTCTCCACGCGGAAGGCCGACCTCGCTTCTATCAGTAGGTCAGAAACTCAAAATAAACAAATAAAAGGAAAACCACTGTCAGGTAAGACCGGGCGCTGACTGCGTTGGTTCTACCTACACTTTAGATGTGATAAAAAAAAAATATCCCTGAAGTAATAAAGAAGAGAGAAGATGTCAAGTTGGCATACCAACGGTACCACCACGGGAAGGTGCAGTTCAGCTTGAATACAATTATATTAATTGTATCCCAGAGATCAAATCCTTGTCACTATAGCAAAACGTCCTTTCACCAGAGAAAACAAAACACTTTGTACGTTCGAGTGAACTTGGTATATGAAGCTATTAAAATCCATCTTGTCTTGAATGGTTTTGCCGCTTCTCCAGTGCAAGAAACAACCAACTGTGCTCTTAAATGATTAGAAGAAAATGCCATGAATACGCGAATGTCAGCAACTGGTTCGTAGCATATGATCAACGAAATTACCAACAGCGACTGTAGTTTCTTTCATTGTGGAAAGGCAAGGTAAGAGGACCTCAAATTCCAAAGAATAATTTAGTTTTCACTCTTTCATAGTACTAAAGAAAAGAATACGCACATGGCATACAAAGGGCCTGGGAAGCTTGTGCATGCGTAGCTTGTGGTTGGTGAGGTATATTCTCCGAATGAACTTCTTGGGGCACGCGTCACACCTGCACAAAAGGAATGTGAATTATTGTTGTTATACGGAAAACTTTAAGGCTGCGTCTACACTACAAAGATGATGGAAGAGAGGAGGAAATAAGCGAGATACAGTATGTCGACAGGTACGTGAAGCCCATGCATGAGAGTGTTCCCACGCAGGATCACCGGGCATGAGAACAGCAAGCTGGGAAATACTAAGAATACACAAAGTAATAAACAAGAGCATGGAATAGGTGCAAATGATAGATAAAAACAAACCAATGTGAGACACGACAATAAACCAGGAACATTCTAAACACCCAACAATGCACAAAGTAGATAAAAAAATTAAAGTGAGAAATTATGCACCTGAGATTTTAGGATTAGGAAGCCAAGTTATTGGTAACGGAAAACTACGTCTTGTACCTAGCCAACGCCATGGTGGATTTGACTTTTTTCTGTTTTGGTTAATGGTTACGTTTTTGAATAGTTACAATAAACAGTTGCACTGAACACACTAAAGAGACGTGCGTGAAGTATGGCCACGGCAACAGTCGCCTTGGTTTCGTTACATTGCATAGACGACCGTTGATTTCACAATGTAGCTATTGCTATGATTTCTCTGTGAAACAAAAGAGAGCATGAAATCTATCATCTATATTATACTAAAAGTCTGTGAACCGGTTTTGCTTGTTTGTGTCTCGTTTATTTATTTGTGTCTTGTTTGACACGGTTTCTTTACTTTTAGATGGGGAAGAAATTAGAGGTAAGGGGGGGGGAGGGGTTGGCAGTGGCATTCTTTCCATGGATTAGCTCTTTAATTCGATGGTATCTGTGATACGGAAGTTAAACTGAGCTGGGCTTCAAGAACAGGCATGATCAATTCAGTGGTTCCATGGGAATACAACTGAAATACGTAATGTATAATAATTTGACTGCTTACTGCCTGGATGTTGAATATTCGTTAGAGAAGCAAAGATACTGTTGATAGTAAACCGAACGGGCCGCTTCTTGACGGGCAGAAGAGGACGGCCGAATAGCGAGTTGTCTATGCCCAGCTAAATAACACCTGCTTTTTTGCGAAAGCAAAGACGATCGCAATGACGACCCAACGGGTCACGGGTCGTCTAGTATTACACTGAAAGTCTGTGAACCTTGTTTGTTTGTTTATTGATCTTGTTTGCACATAGCTTCTTTGCTTTAAGACGGGAAGAAATTCGAGGGACTGGGGCCTCTTTCCATGGATCAGCTCTTCAATTCGATTGTATCTGTGATACGCACGTGGAACCAGCCCCTCGGTTGCAAGAACGGGCAGGATAATTTGAAAGTTGCTACAGAAAATACAACTGGAATACGTAACATATAAACTGAATTTGCTTAGACTGCGTGTTGAATATTCATTAGAGAAGCAAAGAAACTGTTGATGGCGACCAGTACGGGCAGGAGCGGACGGCAGAATAGCGCGTGGTCTATGATTAGCTGAATAACACCTGTTGTTTCCTGAAGCAAAGGCAATCATAAGAACTACCCAATGGGTCACGGGCCGTCTAGTATTATACTAATAGTCTGTGAACTTTGTTTGCTTGTTTATTTACTTGTGTCTTGTTTGCACACCGTTGCTTTAGTTCAAGATAAAAAGGAATGGGGGTGAAGATTTAAATCGATTGTATCTGTGAGACGGAAAAGGAACCTGGGCTCAGGCTCGGCTGCAAAAACGGGCACATTAAATTGAAAGGTGCTACGGAAAATTCAACTGGAATACGTAACATATAAACGGACTTTGCTCACAGTGCGAGTGTTGAATATTCATTAGGGAAGCAAGGAAGCTGCTATGGTGATCAGTGCGGGCAGGATAGACGGCCGAAAGCGTATGGTCTATGACCAGCTGGAGCACACCTGTTTTATGCAGAAGCAAAGAACGGTCTTGATGACAACCCAACAGGTCACGGGTCGTCTAGTACGTCCTAAAAGTTAAATACCGTACGTTCAATCGTGATACGAGTGTTAAAAAGACCTATAGTGGAACGTGTGGAACGACGGTTGAATACTGCAAGGACTAATATCTTCATCTCACACAGACGAACAATACAAATCAATTCCTACGAACGTTAAAATTTGATTGTGCCATCTTAAGAGTTGAAGTAAGCACAACAGCTAAAACTGTACACAGCTACAATATCAGTAGCCATGATTAAATGATGACCAGGTTTTAAGCTCATAAGATTATTCCTAAAATGTAACAAATGTGGGGAAACGAGAAGATAAAATGAAGAAAGACTGCCAAGGAAGGGAACACAGTGTACAAAGAGCGGCGACCCCGAAGACAAAATAAATAGACAAACATCAATGCGACGTCCACAGGCTCCACACAACTAACAACAGCATAGAAGGGAAGAAACCACTAGATGTAAACATTGACTGAAAATTCCAGTGAAATTCCGGTACAATTTCTTGCAAGTTACCGTCACATTTAAGGTACCTGAAGGGCCCATCGTGAGTAGCATTTTCGTGATGATTGATGGCGTGTTTTTCTAGCGAAGTGCGCCGCTGGAACGTCTTGCCACACTCGGAGCACTTGTGGCAGCTCACTTGCCTGAAACATGGGAGGATCAAGGGTAAGTAAGAGCTCCACAGGGAACTTACATGAGCTAAATGGCGAGTGGAAAAAGCGATCAGGACAGAGTATACAAGGTTATGAGAGACCCCTTGACGACGAGTACATACGAGAATTGGAACGTGAAGGAAGCAAGCAGTCTAAAGAATAGAAATGGGAACGACCCCTCGAAAGGTCGCCCGCAAGATCATTGGAAAGTGAACTAAGCTTTCAGTAATCGAGAGTATAAACGGAAAAGAACGACTTCTTGAGTGGTCGTCCACGCAAGAATTACAAGTGGATTAATACAAAACGAGTAGAAAGCAGTAATGATAGTTTCGATTTAAGCCTTCGTTTCCGCATGAAGAAGATGTCACAGAGGAAAGAACAAGGGACACCTAGCATGTCGATAGAAGTGTGGAACCCTTGCACGACGGCGTTCCCACACGGGATCAACGCGCATGGGTACAGCAAGTCAACAAAGAAGAAGAAGAAAAGAAAGTAAGATCAGTAGGAGTAAGAAATCGGAAGGAACCAAAGTGGACACGATAGACGTCGCGAAGGCCTAGCTAATGGGTAAGATACCTACATAATCCCCCTCCTGGGGCGCTGCTCCCCATAACATAGTATGTATAAGCGAACTCAACTAACTTGATCCTATCCTACTGCCTATCCTATGCTCCTGAGGAGCAGGTAGAAAGCAACGACATGTACCTAATATATCAGAAGAAAAGAAAGAAATACTATCCAAAAGAACAGAAGTCGGGTAAAACGACGAATAAATTATACGCTGACTAAAATAAGTGAACCTGCCTATGCCTAACTTAACCGTATGACCAACGACATAAGCTACAAGTAAAAATCAAACAATCCCAAAACTGAGATCCAGCATTCATGATTCTGGTGAGAAAAGTATCCAGCGAGTGGCAGCAACACCAAAATTAACCAATTTTTACTATCAACGCTAAACAGTAAACACCAGAACACATTGAACTGCTGCCGCACCTTAAATCAATCAATTCATGACTATAAATTTGAACATAACTGACTCAAAAATGTGGCGGTGCTACAACATAGTTTAAAATTAGTGGCAGTTGCATATTGATGGCTATATATATAGGTTTTTCCTTTCAGCACGGGCAGCATATGACACACCTAATTAGCTTCCAAGTACTACACTCATAAAATTATGTCCGTCTTTACGTTGTAAACTATTCGGCAACCCAAAAGTTGCGTATGGAGAGATAAAGCGACTCGCTTCCTAACTACGTCTCTGCTTCGTGGGTGTAACCAATACTCGGTTAATAGGTACTGTAGGAAGCTGTCAAATAGCTGGGATCTTAAAGGAAGTGAGTTTTGTATTACGTATCATCTTTTCTTGGATAGTGAGCTTTGCAAAGCACAGTTTGACCTTTACATACAAGGAAATTCTCGGGTGTCTTGAGACTAGGCAGTGAAACCTGTTGCTCAATGTATGACAACTTTCTTGACCAACACATGAGGAGCAACTAGAGGAGCACTGCGAGAGTGCATACCACCGCCAATCAATGCAATGTTAACAAAAAACAAATTAGTCCTGAAGCCAGAATGTCGATTTGACCACCAATAAGAGTTGGCCACTTGTGTCTCGTAACATTTCTAACAGAACCTATCATTTTCTTGAAGATCCGGTCATAATTTTTTAGTTATGTTCCGACGAACATACAGTATAGTCAAACACATAAACGGACGAACTAAGCATCACCAGAATTCGGTCAAATGTATCTTTTAACATTTCTAACAGTTCCTGCAAAATTAAAGAAAATCTGTCAATAAATTTTTGAGGTTATGTTGCTGACAGGCATATAAACAGAGACAAACGTACACACAGATCATCAGAAAAATTTGGTCATTTTCTCCTCGTGACACTTCTAAAATTTCAAGAAAATCCGTCTATAACTATTTGAGTTATGCTACTAAGAAAAAAAAAAAGAGACAGACAAGCTAACAAGCAGTTGAACGGACCTTCACCAAAAGGGTAATCGTCTTTTCCTCCTAACGTACTTAAAATATCCCTGTAAATTTCGTAAACACCCTGTCCATAACTTTTTGCTTCATCTTGCTGAGAGACAGAGAGACAAACTTTTATGTTTTAGTTTATGTTTGAGTTCATTATGACGTTGTCCGAGTATTCAGCTGCGAGGTTTATCTTCGGTTCAGAATATACTTACATAAGTCACGCTATAGTGCAGAGCGAGCGATGAAGGATGTAAAGTTCTTATGTTTTATCTACACCTTATGCACATCACTGCTTAAGAGTAAATTACAAGGGGTAAGTAGCTAAGGCATAGCTACTTGTAGAACGCTCAGAGACTCAGTGCAATACTCTACGATGTAGACAAGCTAGGTCCGACGTCAACACAGTAAGGCCGGAGCCCCACCAAAGCAACAATCGACGAGCAACACAACAAATTTGCTGCTTGAAAAAATGTAACTTCGAGTACTGCTATCAACTGGCCGAACCGAGGCAACATAGATTCCCATGTCGCACCTTCTACCAGAGCATGCATCGACAGCAGGCGATGCGCTGATATGGCTCTGGTCAGGAGACATACACATGTATCAATAATGGTTGCCAAATATTCTATGCTTAACAAGAAAAATTGACGACTGTTAACAGACCTAAATATATTTCCTTTGCTGTCAATGGTAGAGAAATGCTGCTATTCAATTGCGCTTAACTGTAGCTTTGATTTTAAATCGAATATTAACATCTACCTATCTATCTATCTCATTATATAATCTATCTATCTATCTATATTATACTAAAAGTCTGTGAACCGGTCTTGCTTGTGTCTTGCTTGTGTCTTGTGATCTTGTTTGACACATCTTCTTCACTTTTAGATAGGGAAGAAATTCGATGG
>LQNS02278097.1:13828630-13846234 GCA_001587735.2 Parhyale hawaiensis
TACCCAAAAAAGAAAGACTCACACCCCCTCTTACTAAAAACACTCTTCACGGAACACGTGAGAGACCAACACGGCGACTCTGTCCACATCTATACTGATGGCTCTAAGACGGGAGACAGAGTTGGATGCGCAGCCACTAAGACTGGTGAAACTAGAGCATGCCGGCTATTACCGGAGACTTCGACTTTCACCGCCGAGTTGTTTGGCGCGCGCACGGCGTTGCTCCTCATTGGAGACAGCGATGAAAGGAACTTCACAATATTCTCAGACTCCTTGAGTGTAGTACAAGCCATCCGAGCGTACGACAGTATCCACGCTGTCTTCACCCGAATAGTAAATAAGATACAACAACTACAAGAGGACGGAAAGTCAGTGTGTATATGTTGGGTGCCTTGTCATGTTGACGTCGCGAGCAGAGAAATAATTAACTACAAACAATCAAAGAAACCGTCCGACAGTGGCACTCGTCAAATAGCGACGATTACCGAATGGACGTCGTACTGTGCCGCCTACGTATCGGGCACAGGTGACTCACTCACGACTATCTGCGGATGGGTCATCCACAACCTTATTGTGATGACTGCGTCGTACCTCTTGCTGTCTTGCATTTAATGGCCGAGTGTCCCACATTTTCCGACGAGCGGAGGGACTGCTATCCGGACCTACATGGTCGGGATGCAGACTCCTTCCTCCGAGGAATGCTCTCTGAAGGACCTTGCGGCCAATTTAATAGAAATGCCCTCAGGACTTATCTTACCAGATGTAACCTCTATAAAAAACGGTGATGAATTCATTACGATAAATGCTATAGTCAACTACGGCTCTGTCAGTCTTTTGTGAATTACATATACTATATGTAAAAATAAAAATATTCTTTTTAATACTTAATCAATATTATGTGATAAATTCCGCGCCCTAGTGGCGCACGAGCCTGTGGCTAAACACAGGAATAGAATAGTTCGGCGCGATATGGGCAGTGTGCTACTGAAGCGCTAGTAAAGGTTTCTACTACTACTATTACTATCCCCAGCGACATAGAACTTTAATAATGATTTAATAACTAACCTTCTAATTATAATTCTTGCTATGCATGTACCTGAAGGGTTATAGAAAAACGTCCTAGAAGGGTGGCAGCTGAAAGTTAATAGTACTGTCTAGAGAGGGCTTAGCGTTTTAATTTATGTTAAGACCTGAAAAGAGAAAAATTTTGAGAATTAATGTTTTATACTTAACAACAACAGATATAGTTAATATTAGGATTAAATGCCAGGACAGTGTTTAGTCTTTTTATTACCCTACAAAAACTAGCCTTCAGCTGTTGACTTTTTGAAAAAAATCTCCAAATTCCCCCCCAAAAATTTTTAGGCAGTTTCACCCCAGCTGGGCATTTTAGCCCCATTTTACGGTACCCCTCTCCCCTCAAGGGGCATAGTATGGTCCATAGGTAATAGGGTTAGGTAGTTTAGGTTCACCCATCCTATGTTATGTGAAGCAGCGCCCCCATGGTAGGTAGGTTACGTCAACCGTTAGCCAGGCCTTCAGGATGTCTGTCTTCCGTGCCCAGTTTGCTTTCTTCCACTTTCATACTCCTACTGATCTTACTTTATCTATTCTTCCTCTTCTTTCCAGACTTGCTGTTTCCTTGCGTGTTGATGCTGTGTGGGAACACCTTCGTACATTGGTTCCTCGTTTCCATTCACATACTATATATATGTCCCTTACTTTTCCTCTCTTAGAAGAGCTTAGTACTTATTTAGGAAGTCTTAACTTTCTTATACTACTACTTCTTCTATCGACATACTATATGTCCCTTTCTCCTCCCTTTGTTAGATCGCCTTTGTTTTGGAAACGAAGGCTTGAACTGTTAAATAGCTAGCTAGCTATAATAAGTATTACCTACATAAAATTTGTGGAAGGTGTTTCCAAATAGTTCACGCTTTATGATGGAAATGTCTGGTAAAAGCTTGAATGGATGTTTAGATGTGTATGTCATTGCATTGAAATCTGGATGGCATTTGCTCTTTTGTGTATCAGCTGGATCCACCCTAGGGGGTCGTACCTCCCTGGACCTGGCGCTGGACTTGGCTGCCCAGAAGCAGCGGCTGTCTGCCTTGCAGCAGGAGCTCGAGTCACTGAGGTCCCTGAAAGTGCAGTTACACCAGGCGGCCACCGACACCAAGCAGAACAACACCCCTCCTGCCTGGCTGAACTCTCCCCAGACGAAGCGCACCCTCAACAAACTCGTACGTTGTCTTCGCCGTTGTTTTTCACTTTTCGTCTTGTTGTCTTGTGGTTTTTTCAGCGTTTTAGTGCACTGAAATTACTTACCCACGAGGGGCCGAGGATGGATTGCAAGATTTGGCTAACCTGGCCAGTGTTGTGAGCAGTCACACTCCCAACTGGGTTGCTATTTAAGCTAGCAAGCTACATTTAAAAGCTGTCGTCGAGCACATTCGGCGTGCCTTCATGTCTGTTTTTCAGTTGGCAGTTCTTTTATTAGTAGCTAATTTAGAGACGTTCTTCTTGTCCGTGGATATATTGTTAAGGTGAAATTTTGGTATCAGGCCCTGATGATTGTCGACTGCCTCGGCTATGTGTCTTGTATAAGGTAGCTATATTGTGCTTGACGACGCACGCCAACTGGGAAATCCACATGCACTTGTTTGTGTACTCCGAATAGGTTAATGCCCGATAGGCCTCAGAAGTGTACACGGCTGCAGTCGACCACTGATTGCCAGAGCTGTAGCCTCAGAAACGAAAGACTGGTGACAACAGCCACTACCCGGCAGTCCCTTAGCGCCGCAGGTTTATGGTATTGACCTCTGTAGCATCGACGCGCTGCCCATGTCAGCATTATTGTTTTACTTACAGCACGTTTTCCTGCTAATGGATCAGTGGTGAAATATGGGAGCTAATAAATGGATGTCGTCGTGCGAGCGTTTTCAAATATCGTCAAAACTGCTCACCGAAGGACTTACTTATTTTGTATATGCTTGTGCTGTGCAGGCTTGTGGTGCAGGCCTGAAAGATACCCCAGAGGAGAGACGGGTGAGCAAAGTGTTGCGTCGCGCCACCAAAGAGATACACAAGATGCGTCACTCTCACACCTCGCCCACTCAGCCTGATCTGCTCAGCTTCAAGTAAGTCACCAGTTCTTCTGCTGTTCCTCATGCACGCTCGCTCCTCGCAGGAGGCGTAGCAGTGATTTTATGCCTAGGCTGGGACTCTTCTTTCTTGCACGCGAGCCCTTTTTAAATGTTCAAGAAATATCGGAATATTCTAAATATAAGCTAGAGCCTTACTCCGAGAGCGCAGCCCTTTGCCCAGCAATGAAAAGCTAATAAACCAACAAAATTAGCGTGTTCATCTAGACGTTACCAACAGTTCTTGTAAATTTCATGAAGATCCGTCCCTAACTTTTTTAGTTACGTTGCTAACACACAGACCAAAAGATAACCACATTGGCTGTGGTTATAATACCTGTTATTTTAAGTCATTGTTTGTATTTCAGGGAGAAAATGGCCTTTTTACTGAATGCGTCGCCGAGTGCCTACGCTGCGGCAGTGGACGCGTGTGACACCGCCCCTCACAGTCCCGCTGGCTCTAGCGAACCTTTCGATGTGTTTACTGTCGACACTGACTTGCCTCTGGTTGGCGACGGCACTGCTCCTGCTGATGATAATGATGCTACTGATATGGCCGATACCTCGGCAGCTGCCCTATCTCTTGGAGACGCGGATGTGACTGTTGTAGATTCCGGCACTTTGACGAAGAACAAGAGTTTATCCAGCTCGGAAGCCACCACGACCACAAATGATAGCACTGACACCGTCATCTCAGCAGGAAAGGACTCCTCTACCGACAGTAACGACTCCCAGATATCCTGTCAGGCGGTGGAACAATCCATCTCATCGACTCCAGGTGAGAAGCTCATCACGAGAGTGACTCTCAATTCTCCCCTGTGTCGATCGCCCCATTTCGTCACGTCGACGCCCTGCCGGCCTTTTGACATTAACCGGGAGCGGAGCAAAGCCCCCTCGCCCGTGCCCCCCACACCCATCAGAATCGAGTCGCTGCTGTCATCAAATAACCACACCGCCAAATTCAAGCAACCTTCACAAGACGGTACTGATGCCGTGCCAGCCTCGGCGAACAGGGTGGACAGTGTGAGGGAAGACTCTGGTAGCGGCACAGAAGACGACCAAGCACCCATGGTGCCCAAGCGCACCACGTCACTTCTGCCCTCTGACAAAGTCAACCATCGGGACCGTAGACTCGACGCCCATGATAACATTACCAGGCCCATCAGCTCTGTCGTTTGTTTAGATCTGGGTGACAGTGAACAAAACTCGCTGGTGGGTAAGAGCAATCTTACCTCTGCCATATCGCGCTCCTCCCCTTCCGTGTGCAACAAATTACACCCGACTTTGTCTTCTGCACCTTTAGAGAGCTCGAGCATTAACCGAATTACCTCCAGTGCTTCTGATGCGAGACCCTTGAGCCTCGCTTCCGCTATTGACAATAGCTGGACTGTTACTTCTGCCATGGACTATAGTGGCGAGCCTTCGTTACGCTCCGTTAAGAGCCACGGTGTTTCCGTTACCCACCTCAACGACCATAGCAATGATAATATCTCCATTATCACCGTCAAAGACAATGATACGGATGTATCAGATGGGTGCAATAATTCCTGTGTGGATGACACTAGCGCCGTTCAATCCAACGCGAACGTAGCTTCTGTCCTGATTTCCAAATCTCAAGCCAGGAAACTCGCTGCTCGTCAGTCTGTGATTGGCAGTGGTACAAGCAACACCTCTGATGCTGCTGCTGCTGCTGCCGCTTCGTCCGCCTCACTGAGACCCGATGTGCTCTTCAACAGCGATGATCTAGGAGTTGAGGTCTGATAGTAGTGTATGTTACTCTACAAGTGGCTGTAGGTAGTTTAGGAGGCTGCAATGAGTAGCTTTCGTTTGCGTGTATTGTGGTTAGTGTGGTGAGGCAGAAGAGTTTGGGCGAAATTTTTGTGTGCGAGGCAGTGATAGTTTTACGCTACACGACGGTAGCTATATAATATATGCGGTTTTAATGTTGTATGGAATATTTGCGTGCTCACTAAGTCTCGTCAAAAGTGGCACTGCAGCCATTTTGAGGAAGTTGATTTGGATATTTTGATGTTTCCAGGACTAATTCCTCGTGAAGTTAGGCCTACGTGCTCTTTCATCACTCAGTACTCTCTTAATGTGTCCTTTTTGGTGACATGTTGCTGCTAAAGACACTCAAGAGTTGACTCAAGTGGACTTCTTGAACGCGCGCGCGAACTATTGTGTCCCTAGGTGTAGTGCTGCCTCTTCTTTGATAGATTCTTTCCTTATCCGTGTCACGGACGATTCATTCTTCTTCTGTGACCTGTCTCGTAATCTTTGTTTTCCAGATGGGCCACGTTTTATTTTTATTTGTGTATGCCTGTTCATTTGACGATGCTTGTTTGGCAAAACTAGGGAACTGACTTGAGGCGTCCTGCCGAATGGTGAATTTCCTTGCTGTGCCTGAACTGTAGGCTAATTGTCTCAAACCTGGTGCCTTGTCTCAGCTCGAGCTGGAGCTGCGTGCAGGTGTGGCTCGTGGGCACTAAAGTTTAGGGTGCAGCAGAGTTCTATAGCTACCCAGATATATATGCAAGTCTTAATTGAACTGGAGGATGGATGGATGGCTACTGACATAACATAACCATACTGCAATATTAGCAGCATCCTCTAGGTGATGAAAGACTTACAAGTAACCTGGAATGCAACTGTGCAAGACCCTCACTTCAGTACCCGCTAGCCGCCGTGGTCCTCGATATGTGTCAGTATTGATAGGCTCCTTGTTGCTAACTATTAGCATCGTACTTGGGTTCTTCACTTGGAAGTCGCCAGTTGGACTTGCTAAACTTAGAGGAATGGGCGCTTATGGTGTGAGATCGTGACTGCTGTTGACATGTGTACGTGTGAACTTTCTTACGATGCGTTGGATAATATATTTATTGAGGCGGTACTTGCTGTGCGGGCTCGTAAGTATTTTCAGATGTTGTTTAGCCTTAGCATTACTGTTTTACAAAGTGACGAGTGCCTTGTGCTGCCTCTCTCAAATGTTATAATTTTCTTGTTATATATTATGTGTATATAGATTCTGTAGCTGGATATTTTATTAGCTCTTTACTCAGTTCTACTCACGACTTTGTATTTGGAACTATCTTATGATCGTAATTATTTGACTATTGTTACCTATAGTGCTCTGAGACTGTCATGTGCTCTGCCAGTGACCATGTCTTGTGACCTCCGACTACCGTTGCTTCGGCTTCTTCCTACTCAAGTCACTGCCTTGCATTTTGTTATTAAACTAAAGATTATTGATTTTTACTGGCCAGATAACAATAATATGAACTCATTTGTGCTTCAAAACTACAACCTCGTTCTGAGGAGCCTCTATGAACCTGGCACAATTGTTATTTTTTTTCTCACGGCAACTCTTATAACGATGTAGGTGGCTTTACGTGGTGTGTTGCCCGAGGCCCTTTGCAGCAAGCTGTGGCGAAGAGAGAGCGAAGATGTCTGGGCGACAGTGTAAGATTTTAACCGTGTGTCCGCGACCTGTTGGCAGTGTCTGTATGGGGCTCAGTACCTGTGAGACGGTTGTCGCCGGAGGATATATGCTGCGTGAAGTTGGTTTCTGGGGAACTTGGGCTTAGAATACTTCCGCACAGCTCATGAATTACCGTGTTGTTCAAATTTGCAACTCAGCTTCATGGTAACTTCTGGCAACTTTTCGTTAATATTGCAGGGAGTTTTGAAAGTTGAGCTACTGTAGAGTTCTCTCTAAGCGGTTCTTCAACGTGCATTGCTACCACCGGTTCTGTTCTAAACATCTGATGACTTTGCCAACGGACTTAGACATAGACTACATTGCTAGCCACTGAAGCGGCACAATTACCCTCCTAGTTACAGCCGTGCAAATGACACACGGTATTTTTATCTGCCGTTAAACTTCAGCACAAAGCAAGACTTTGTTCGCGGTAGTAACGTGGTTTCGCTGCCGAAATGCGTTTATACGCACTGATCATGCTAGGCGCGTAAATTATTAAAGCGTTGCGATGCCTGTTTTGTATCCTCTGTAGGCATTCGCATAGCAATGGCACTGGTTTTTCATGGCTAGTGACATCAACTCAAGGTATAAGCGCAATTTTCTTAATTTGCGTTGTTTGCAGCGATAAATGAAACTTCAGAAAGTGACTGAGAGCTTGCGGAGCAGCACTGTCTTTTGCTACCAAGTCTTGCCGTAGCTATATCGTTGTTCCTCAGTTGCAACTGTAAAGGGAAAAATCAATAATGCGGTATAGCACCATTGCAAATGATTGACACTTCATTGTTGAACAGTTATGCCATAAATGGCAAAAGTTTCACCATGTTTGCCTCACCCTCGACCTGTGCTTCGATTTGTAGGTATTTTCCCAGTTTTCTTTTCTCAACTCTGTTGAGACGAACTGCTCACAAACAGCTGTGTGCTTGTCTTTGGTGCTCTGCGTCACACTGTTCTCCCTATGGACCCAAAGTAAGGCTAGCTAGAGGTACATTTAAGGTCTCATAACATTTCCGTCGTGATTTACGACGTAGTCTGTATTTTGGAACTTTGACCAAATTTTATATTAAGAGTGGCTGCCTATCTTGACGAAGGTTATTTTAGTGTTATATAAGCGCTTGGAAAATTGGGCGATTTCACTGCATTTACTTTATATTCGCAATTGTGTAGGTCCCTTGCGACGAGTTCCATTACTAAAGGCAGGCGTGTAGGTAAAAAGTGATTTTTGTTACATCAATGCTAAAATCTTAAGGGTATGTATATAGAGTACGGTAGTCAGATTAAAAATTTATTTCACTTCATAACCTTTTAGGCTCGCCGCTGCGTTGGCATTGATACAACGTGAGTTTCTGGAAATTTTCGCTCAAATATGTGGAATAAGAGAAGTTACAAATATTAATACGGTACAGGAAGTTTTCACCTTGCCCCTAGACCAACTCCTTGTCATATAGTCGTAAAGGCATGCAGTATAAATCATGTTTCGTTCCTATCAGGTCCCGTCAACCCATCGTGTATCTCAGAGCTGCAATGTTTTGTCTATATTACTACCACAGTTGGACCAGCGTGCAATTCTGCAATGACAGCATTTGAATGTGTTGACACCCTTACCGGCCAGGTAACTATCCGATTTCTTCCATCATGCTATTCCGATGAAATCTTCTCTTACCCGTTTGGTTTTAAGTCGCCCTATGTGCATGTCTTCTTAGATTGCCTTGGATCAGGATGAAAGTTCTGGCAATAGTTTGCAACAAGGGTTTACCCTATACGTGTAGAGCTCTGTCTATTAGAATACCCTAGCTCAGTATGAGAGCTCGGGGTTATATTTTACAGCAGGAGGGTCTGTTATTTGTATGCGCCGCCTGTTCTGGTACCGCTATGCCGCACACTCCTGTTGCTGGTGGTTACTTAATCAAGTTTTTGTAGTTTTAGCGGTCCAGCCAGCCGTATTCTGTTGTCTTTGGTGTCGTAGCTTTCGAAAACCTTCATAAATTGGTTGTTTTTTTTTTTTCGCAGGTGATTGTGGTTGTTGCTCGATCTTTATTGTATTAATTCTCAGTAGGAAATTGCTGTCTGGCAAATACTTTGCCACACGCCACTTTTTTTTTGCTGTGGCTTGTTTGGAATCATAAAGGAAAGAGGCCTGCGAGCTTTTGTTGCCGTCGTTATGACGGCCGGACCCTCTGATTACCTCGAGGACGGTCATATGTGTACTCACTTGCCTGTACTACTGTTGATGTGATAGCTCTATGAATGGTTTGTGAGTGTGTGTTTTGATACGGTAGCTGTTTGTTTTGTTCACTCTGTCACTGCCTGTTGCTGTTATGACTTAACGTATATTTGTTCTAGGTTACGTTTGGGTGCTTGTGCAATGGTTCGTTGAACCCGTTAACGAAATACTTTTTTGTCATTTCGATTTGGCATGGATAGCAGACATTGAAAGCCTGCGTTAAAGATACACTCGGGTTAGTCTGTTAACGGGTTGAGGGTGACTGGCCCGTTTGGGATCTTTCACTTGTGCTCTTTTTGATAATCCTTTTATCAGGTGACCTCCAGCAGGTTAAAGGGAGCTGTAATTTGTTTTCTAGTTCCTAAACAAAAAAGAAGCAATTGCAAGGGAAAGGGAGTTACCGAAAAGACCCCTGGTGTATCCCATGGGCAAGGAAGTATACACTCATCCCATAAACAGCCACTGAGACCTTTATTTCTGCTAGGAAAACCACTATTAAGCCATATAATAATATGCCCAACATTCTTGTATAGGACACTGAAAACAGTCTTATTCGTACGAGATCTTCTGAATGCTTGGGCAGCGTAAATGGGTTAATAAATGTACAAAGTGTCCGGCGGTGAGCGTTTACCTTTTCTTTCTTGGGCTGTGGAACTTCCTTTCGGCTATGGCGGAAAAACCCACACAATGCTGATGATAATAATATTGTAGCTATACTGTAGGAGAAAGGGCCCTTGTAAAAAAGTGCCGCAACTAGAGTCAAATGGTTAACGTTATTACGAATGGTTTGTGAGTGTGTAATTTTTTTGTCCCATTCTATTGTTTCCTACTACACGGAAAAATGCCTTCGTAGTGCAGTAGCAAAACTCGAGGTCGAGATGTGTGGGTCTGTTCTCGACTGCCAATGCAGTTTATGTTAATAGATGTTAGCGTCCCAAGGTAAAGGTTATCAGAACCTGTACTGAGCTGTTACTTGCACCATATACAACAGAACTGCAGTGTGGTAACCTGCCAGCTTTCTGTTATCCCCTGGCAACGTTCTATTGACAGCTGTTATCAGGGAACCTAAAATCCTCACGCGGTGTTGCAATGAATTGTCTCATAGAAAAACGCGAGGGAATTTTTTGTTACTTAGGAGAATTTTATGTATTAGATGTGAATAGAAGTAACTTCTTTTGACGCGGTGACAGATCCCACTAATAAACGCCTTCGTGATTGGAATGGTATGTGTACGTCGCGCGGCAGGCATCAGCCCCTCTACGCCAGTAATGTTACTCCCCCTCACTACTACCACCAAGTAGGCGTTTGTATAACTCTGCGATGTGCTCGTCTCGTATACAACACGTTGTTACCTGGCAAAAGTTCAATTGCATTGATACCATGTTCTACGAGACTATTTTTTACAGTGGGAAAATAAAGCGTCTGTCGCTCCCACATTTCGCTACTGCAGCAGCAGCAGCAAAGCGCTGTCTTTGTTATGCATTTCTCTTTCTGGGTCAGGGTACCGCTGCCCGCCTGCCTTTTATCATGAGGCTGCTGTATTTTTTATTTTCTGTATTGCATACAGATCGCTGCTTCAAGGACTATAATTGTTCACTGTGCCTCTAATCCATTTAATATCTGCTAGTTTGTCAAACCGTGATTTCGTGAATATCTTCACCCTGTCGACTACCGTAATACTCGTCAAATGCGTAGATCCTCATGCGCTTGCGAATTAGCACGGCCGCTTTCAGAGTAATCCGTCAACCTCGTTTCGATTTTCCAACTTTTGCGTTATCAGAGGTTTCGCCTTTTGCAATTTTTCCCTGTATGTTCAAAGTTAGTCTACACAACTTTGCTCGAGCTTCCATCGTTTATCGTGCGTTCGAGCTTCCAACGTTTATCGTGCGTTCGAGCTTCCAATGTTTGACTTTTGCTCGAGCTTCCAGTGTTTGTCTTGCTCTGGAGCTTCCACCGATGGTCTTCCTCTCGAGCATCCACTGCTGGTCATACTCTCGAGCTTTCACCGTTTGCCTTATGACGTATCTTTGGCCTCTAGTAAAAGACTTGTGAAGTCGTAAGTGTCCGATGTCTTTCCTTAGTAAGATAGCTGAAGCGTTACTGACGATGACCATTGAGTGCAGCTACTGAAACTTACATATATTTATCCCTTTATGCATTTATCTTCCTATGCTTTCTTTTCCTTTGAGCATTGGTAACCGCGGTGCGGAGGACTCGATGTACCGAGAGTCTGAGCTGCTGCAGCTGAAACTGAGTGCAGTATTCTGTCAAGATAGTGTCATAGCGAGATGATCTAGTAATGAGAAGTATCTCTAGTGTTATGAACGGTCGAAATGCAAGTACCAGGTCACAAACTGCCTGAAAACAAGGGAGATAACTCGTAATGGCCTGAACTTGAAATCAACAAGATAACTACATGTAGTTCTCGTTATTTATATACCGGGGAACGATTCATTACAGTAAGAACATATATCAAGTGTACGACAACAATCAATTTGAGTTGCATGCAAAGCATTTTCTGTAGTGTAACGGTAATACACTGGTGGCATTGACAAAATACTACTTTATTCAATGATTATCATAGATGAAGAGGTAAGAAAAGGCACACAAGAAAATTATACTTTCACTTCATCACTTACAGCATTTGCTTCATATCAATAAAATTCAATTTATAATGAATACTGTCAATGAACTTGAAAAAAAAAAAAATTATTTACTGGGTTATGGTTTCCTTACTTTCTATGAAGCACAAGACATGTTGATACCATACCTTTACGAGAGTAAACAATAAGTATTAGCAGCCCTGTTGTTTGCACTAACGAATTCAATCGTTGATATATTTAATACCAGAAACTAACGTATTCGATCATAAATCAAATGGTGCATGAAACTACATGTACTACAATTTATAACAAAGACTAGCTGCTTGTATTGTGTCTTTCACCCTATCATCAGTCGGTGCGCTTTAATCCAGGAATGTTTACTGCTTGTTCTTGCAATCAACGTACCAACTTACGACACGATATTTATCATCTCTCTTAATCTGAATTTCCTTATTACGGTTAAAGCTGCTTTTCCTCATGCCACTTCAGTATTTTGATAAGGTCCTCTATTTGAGAAATATCGAAGTATCCCAATTGCAAACTTTACAGCTATCTTTGCACAACAGTTCGGCTGTAGTAGCTCCTACCCTCTGTTTGAGGTACCTCCCGCTGCCGCTACCTTGCCTATACGCAGAGGTGTTTGTAGGTGTAGATGGTATTTTTCTATTATAAACGCGTTTCAAAAGTGAACCAAAAGAAGTAAGTACTCGTGTAAAAACTGTACAGAGAAGAGATATTTTCGCGCGTCTTGAGAGATGCAAATTGTTATTTCTCCTAACAAATGTTATCATAAACTTTGCGTTTTATTACTTGTATCCTTTGAATTCGTGCTTCATTACCTATATTACCCATAGGTCCTCGGCGTGTTTGGACTACGCTGTGAGACATTATTTTAAAATTAGGTACTCCTCGCCCGCAACAACTGTGCAAGTGATAATGGAGAGGAAGGAGCGGAGGAATTCTGATCCCTTAAACCGGAATTAGCAAGTCAAGCATAGATTACGACCGCCCTCAGGAAAGTTATTGGGAAAAGGAATAGGTTAGAACAGAAATTACTCGTGTTGCCCGACTGAGGCGCACTCAGCCCTGTCATAGGCTTACACACAATTTCGACCGTTTAAGGTGGTGAATGGTAACACGCGTTTAGTGTTAACTATTTTGACCCAAATTACCGCTACTGCGCCGACCGGTAGACCCTTCTATACCTCTATCAAACCCTCGTACGCTCGAGACTAGACTATGGCTGTGTCGTATATCAGTCCGCGAGGGCTAAAGTCTTGATAAGACTGGACGCTGTGCACAATGCAGCACTAAGGCTATGCACCGGAGCCTTCCGTACATCACCCATACCAAGTCTCCTCGCTGAGAGTGGCGAACCCTGCCTGCAACAGCGCAGGGCGCAACTTGCCTATCAGTAGGGCTGTGAGAATATGCTTTAGGCATAAAAGCATATTTTACTGTTAGAGCATGAGCATATGTTTTTATTCTCATTAAATAAAGCATATTCTTTTTCCTACAGAAATATGCTTATAAAATTAAGCATATTTTTTGTAATGAAAAATACTCTTAAGATAGAGAATATTATTGTTTCTGAAATCGTATGCTGTTATCCGCATAGACATCGCAGATGAATATATATTTATACTAGAGCACTCTGAGAGCGCATACCTCCGCCAAGCGAAGCAACGGTAGCAAAAAATTCAAAATGGCTCTGAAACCATAATGTTCTTTGTATAAACTCCAAAATCTAGTCATTTGTGTATATTGATAGTAATAACAGCTTGTGCAATTTTCTTGAAGTTCCGTTCATAATTTTTAGAGTTATACTGCTAACAAACGATATGACAAACATGAGTCAAACAAACGAACAAACCGATCTGCACCAAAATTGAATCATTTATATCTTTTAACATTACAAACAACCCCTATAAATTTCAAACGCGCCCTAGTCGGCGCACGAGCCTGTGGTTAAACACAGAAATAGTTCGGCGCGATATAGGAAGTGTGTCAATGAAGCGCTAGTAAAAACTTCTACTACTACTACTACTACTACTACTACTTTAAATTTCATAAAGAACCATTCATTATTTCTTGAGTTATTGTGCTAACAAGCATATTAGTAAAAACAGTGACGAACGAATGAACGCACTAACGGATCATTACCAAACTTTGGTCATTTACTTTTTATTATATACCTAACAACTCATGTTAATTTCGTAAAAATCCATTCATAACTTTTCTAGTTATGGCAATGAGAAAAATGAGGCAAACAAACAAACGGATGGACATATCTTCATCAAAAGTTAATCATCTGTTCCTCCTAACATACCTAATTATCCCTGTAAATTCCATCCAATTTGGTTCAGAACTTTTTGAGTCATCTTGTGACAGACCGACACGACGAAAACATAACCTCTTCGGCGGAGGTAATTATTCAGAAACAGCTGCTAAAGATGTGTAACTGATATAATATTAATGAATTAGTAAAAATTATTAATGAAAATATGAAGTTAATGGATTAAATGTCCATTTCATCTTCAGATTTTATGTAGTTAATTCTTTACATTATTGGAACATGCCAAGTGATATGAGGGTCATTGGGCGAGGACGCACTATCGTCTCTCACGACGAATTGGCGTTCACGTAAGCTTTCCTGCACGCGTTACCACTAAAATAAACACCACTAACCAAAAATTGACTACCGAAATTGAAAAAAGAAAAAATTAGGAAAACCAGAGCTTGCCTCCCTTAACCTACCCGAAAATAGGGGGCGGCACCTCGTCTGACCCGGAAAAAAAAAATTCGGGTGTCCGAGATATACGGGCTAAAACTTGCAAATTAGGCCCAACCGTCAATTTTAGTAACGGGTGTGATACGGCAAGGTTAGGTTTACCCAGGAAGCAAAGAATGCAACGGGAGGACTCAATAGGACTGAAATAGAACATAGCTGTGACCGCACGTGTCAAATTTACATCACATCGATGAGTCGAAGTGTTTAGGTGTGGGACCTCAGGCCTTCGTATATTGTTTTCTTGAAGATATCACCGTATTTTTTCGATATATTTCATTCAATCTCCCGCTCATGACTGGCCAGCTACTTGAGCTGCAAAATACTGAAAAATGTTGTCACCAAGTACAGAAAGTACGAGGAATAGGCTAACTGTTACTGTGGTTTCTCTCGCATACAAAATTGACTATAATGGTGCTTATATATGTTGAAAAGGAATATATATATATATTCTGTGAAGAGCACTGCGTACTGAGTAAGAAGTGTAAATAAGGCTTCAATCAAGAAAAAGAAGTTAAATCAGGTCGCCGAAAGGGAACAAATTCGGCGCTAGTGCTGTGAAAGTTTCCACCAGTATGCACTGCAATTTTCTATGGATAATTGCTAAATTAGTATATATTAGCTTCATTTACTTATACGCTAGAAATGATTTTCGCAATTTTAGACGATTTGACTGGTTAAATTAGGTAAATACTCCTAGGCAGCTCAGCCATAGATATTCGTCGATGATGACGTCACTTATTGGTGCTAATTTCTCGTGAGTCCTCCCGTTACGCTCTTTGCTTCCTGGGTTTCCCCTTACCTAACCTCCTTACCTAATTTTCTAACCTAACCTTACCTAACCCAACCTAACCTAACCCAAACTAACCTTTCTAACCTTACCTAACGTTACCTAACCTTTCCTCACCTAACCTAACTTAATCAGCGATCAGCGCGGCGCACCATCTTGAACGCCGCTCATACGCACACGATCTGCGTACGCAAACACGCACACATCTCCGTCGTGAGAGACGATAGTGCGGCCGTGATGCACTATCGTCTCTCACGACGATACGATTTTGCGTTCACGTAAGCTAAAATTAACACTACCTAGGCAAACCTAACCTAGCCTAACCTAGCCTAACCTAACCTACCCTCACCTAACCTAACCTCTTTACCTAACTATCTAACCTAACAACCATACCTAACCCAACCTAGCCTAATCTAACCCAATCTAACCTTTCTAACCTTAACTAACCGTACCTAACGTTACCTAACGTTATCTAACGTTACCTTATGTCAGCTAACGTTACCTAACGTTACCCAACATTACCTTACCTCACCTAACCCAACTTAATCTGCGATACAGCGAGCAGCGCGGCGCATCAACTTAAACGCCGCTGACGCGCACACGATCTGCGTACCCAAACACGCACACAAATCGTCGTGAGAGACGATAGTGCATCCCGGCCCAGCTCTGTGAGGTCCTCAAGAAATGGGTCTGCACCAATGGCCGTAAAACTTTTTAGGGCAGGGCCCAGCAAAAAACATGCGAAATTGCAGCCATAAGGAAGCTCTCAACTCGCACTATGTAATACTTGACCAGATGGTCATCGGGGGCACTGAAGCGTTACCTAATATTCAGTCTACAGGTACTGATCAATATACGACTATCTTGGCTCTACCATTTCAAACGGATGTCCATTCGCTACCTATTGTTCAGTCTACTGTTACTGTACCTCGATTTTTCCATGTCAAACGCATGTCCACTCGTTACCCTTCGTTCAGCTTCCTATTGCGGTTACCACAAACAAAAGAAAACGCGATCCTCGGTATTGTTTTCACCGCCGAAAAACCTGAAACCTTTTATTTAACGCCGCTTTGGTGCTTTAATAACTTCCGATATTTTAAACAAGTCTGCGATATCATTCCTGTTGGGATCGCTCGATCCAAATTCCTGTTGGGTTCGCTCGATCCAAATTCCTGTTGGGATCGCTCGATCCAAATTACGGACGAAAACTCCAAAGAATTGCAAGTGTGTGCATTCTGTTGTCTGTGACGGTTACCGTACCATGTGTATACCTCAAAGGCCTGCCCATGCGTTGCTGCCCTCTGCACCTCGGAGCTGCAGCTTCACTCACAACCATCTCAGGAGTGCCGTAAACGTAGACTACCAATACATACATATAAGCACTCTGAGGATTTTATCTTGAAGCGTCGTTCGATCTTTGGCATTCGACGATATATCATCTAACTTGATACATTTTGCGGTGGAGTTAAAGAACGGTAACTGTGCCGTGCAGGTTCACTTTATTATTTCCAGAAGTGAAGAGTAACCGTTGATATTGTTTGTGACAGACAGACTGAGCACTAACGCATTTGGTTCACAGGAAATGTAAAGCACCATGTTTGACATTTGAACTGATGCAATGCAAGGGAAGTCGCTGAGGAGATATTACGTAGAGCTCTGTCTCATCAACAGGGCGCGTCACAACCTTTATCAGCGGAGGACCCGAAGCGAAGCCAGCTTAGGATATCCGGTGTTGCGTTCTGCTGCTGCCGAAGGAGGAGTGGCTAACGGTAGTGTCCCAGTGGCTGTGTGCTGAAGCGTTTAATTGTGTTCTAGCGTCTTCATTAGGCATTGATTTTCATAACAATATCACTGCTTGGACTGGAACAAATCGTTGCCATTGACCTTGTCGTGCCTGCCCCTGCGCACATTTGTGAACGTTGCGGACAGCGATTTTCTTCCGAAAAATTATGCTGGTGATGCTTAATTCAGGCACTGAAGTGTTTAAAGGGAGCTAAAGAGGGGACCCAACCCAATATGCGACTTGCAGTGCCGATGCTCCAAATGAGTGCGGTGCAAAATAAGGCTCTCGCAATCGTAAAAAGTATACATCTACTAGCTCCGTAGGCTTCGATCAACATACATACGTCTTTCAATCGGGAAAAAATTGTAATTTCCAGACTACTATCAAATTTATTAGTTTAAAATTTCAAGTACTCTTGTAAGGTTTCTACCAGGTAGTTGTTTACATTTGGTGCACATTGCGTTTGCAGCATTGTATCACAAAAATATGAATGCCACCTATGTAACGAGAAAATAAATAACTGACCCTCTTCGAGCAGCAAGACTGTAAAGACAACCTAATGCTGGCAAGAATGTATTCATCGACGAATGTGCTGTAATAAAGAACCTGCTAATGAGACCGCTACGACGGTATGAAGGAACGACAGCGTACACCATAATACCCCCCTTTCTGGCTCATGGCTTTGTTGTTCTTATTGCTGCAGCAGCAAAATAACCGTAATAAGGCCTAGCATTCTTACGGGGTATTGCGATGCTGCAGCCTTCCTTTATTGGACACACATAGCGCTCCAATGATAGA
>LQNS02278097.1:13882420-13894188 GCA_001587735.2 Parhyale hawaiensis
TAGACACCAGGAGAGTGGTATTTGTTAAGAGCAGGGCTAACTGGGTGGCTATTACTCGGGCAGTAAGAACGTTACCTTGGCGCCGGATTATTCACAGTGAGGATCCTGTCTCTGAGCTTAACAATTTGACTGTGTCCATTTTGGAGAGGTTTGTCCCGAAGAGGACTATTCACGCATGATTAGCCTGCGGGGAAATCACGCTGCGATCAATTCTCACCACTGATTACAGTTGATTGCTATCAGAATCACGTCAAAATGCGGTCACAAAAACGTGCGAATCATGCGCGATCAGGGGGAATCATCCTCGCGGTGGTCACAAAAAGACGCCTTAAGCAGCGGCAAACACTCGATGAGGATTACTGCTCCGATGCTATGCTGTAATGATAATGTGAAGATCACTACATATTGTCTATGAGATGATGGAAAACTCAATCTAACTCTGTGCAGTTAAGCTTTCAGCTGTCTGAATCGCAACCGGGTTACTACTAGTACTAATACCTGAGACACAATTGAAAGGGACGAACCCAACATTGCTGTCTCAAGTGCGGGACTAGCCAAGTCTAGCGAGCATTATTTCACTCGACTTTGCCGTACCACTGGGGGATACCTGACGCAGGGTTCATCGAGTGTCTCGTCCTACTCGAGCTTACCAAGTCTATTCGAATTAAATTGTCCGGACTCCAGACAGAAAGGTTAGCTTCACTGTTCTGAATCGAGTTGCAAGCGTTAAAAGCTACTCAGCTACGCTTGAGATGGCTGGAAACTCCATTTTACTAAGTAAGGGAAGGTTATCGTAATTCTCAGGGGTAATCAGTTATGGATTAATGCCTGATGTCTAACTCAAGTGGGTGAAGCCAGAGCACCTGTCCAAGGTCCGGACAAGTCAAGTTTCGTTACCAAGTCGTTACCAAGTCGATAACGTCCTAAAGCCGAGGCCTCACTCATCTGACAGTGGGCTAGGTCTGGCTGAGAGATGTCTTCAGGCGGTACGTTGGGTCTGACCTCGGAGTAAATATGGGGGAGGGAGCAGGTGTCCGGGAGGTGAACCCTTAACATTTCGTCAAAGGCTTGTTGGGGATGTATCCTAGACTCGAAGGGAGCTGCCGCAGTGATGTCAGGTTCAGGGAAATTTCCCTCTTGTGGAGAAATTTTAGGCTACTACAGAGAAGAAGAAGAAGAACATTTATTTCTCATCTGGAGACTGTGTCCAACAAGGTTAGGACACAGTATCCGAGGTTTTCATGCTTAGTACTAACATAAGGATAATACTAAAAAGTAACATAAGAGAAAATTGGCATTAAATTAGCAGTGAATTTACTAGAACAAGGCTCGCATCTAAATAAGGAGATGATACTGTAAACTGACACTATTTTCCGTTAAGAGGGGCGTTGGTTACACAGAAGTGATGTGAATTCTTTTTTTTTTTCTGATTATGAAATACAGTATGCAGCCTAAAGTGAGCTAGGGCGAGTAGTTGCGGATTAAAAAAAATGTTACGTTTACAGGGATTTAAAAAAAAGAAGAAGAAAGGTGCGATGGGAAATTTAGAGTATATAGACCATGCAGCTAACCATATTCAGGAGTGAGTGAGAAACAGACATGAATTCCAAGAAATAGCTAGTAATGCTAATAATAGAACGAAATTGAATTAAAATAGAATAGATAGGTTATATTACAGTGAAAGAGACGCTGCGTATTCCCAATTTAATTAAATTATATAACCGTGATTTCCCTATTTGTGATAGACAAGGATTTATATATGTAAAACAGCCTGTGGGGCATTAGAAAAGAATAGTAAGCAGCGATCACGTTAGAAGATATGCATTAACTAACTAAGATTAGCTTAAGAATTTTAGCAAAGAAGCAGAGTGAAAATAAATCATTTTCTCATATGGATGCGGTAATCGACATATTAGGAGGGCGCAGCACCATGAGTGTTGAATTCTTAGTCTTAAAGCTAACACCGTAACATGAGTGTTTTTATCTTTATGCTTAAAGCTAACACGGGGTAAAAATTGCCAGACGCCAGAAGTTGTTTAACTTCTTCATTCTATGATAAAAATGAGGAAAATGTAATACGAAAACTAGGCATACGAAAACAATTTAAAATGCAACAAGATTGGTCAGGGTTTGATTAAGGTTTTCGTTTTATCTCTGATTACACAGTTCGATTACTTTACGCCCCTGTAGACGGTCTATTCCATGGCTCACCGTACGTACGGGTGAAGGTAGAGGCCTCGTGGTATAGGTCGGCCACCTCAAAAAGCGGGTTCCTCCCGAAATAGAGGGGGGAGTATTGAGAGCCTACCTAATGTTAGAAACAAAAATTTATATCTTGTCAGCCGGAACTGCAGCAAGCTGCAACATGTCCAACGGAGGCGGCATTTAGGACCCTCAATCTTTTGGCAGGTAAAGGGCCCCGCCAGCATCTACCCCTGGGGCGGAATAAAAAAATAATAATGGTCATAATAAAATAAAATAAAAAATTAAACTAAAGAAGAAAAAAATTTTGAAAACAATGTGATATATACGTTGCACGTAGGCGTAATATTGTGATGCCTCTTAGGTCAAAGATGGAATTCAATTACACTTCAGAATAAACATAGTAAATCTACAAAGGTGCTGCATGTAACACAACATCAAAATAATCATAGTAAGTCAACAAATTCGCTGCATGTTACGCAACAGTGCGTTTGTGAGTATATGACAGACTGAATATAATCACACTTCACATGATTTATAGTAAATTTACCACGCGAAATTACACAGCAAAGGAAATATATTATGTTTACAAACGCGTTGTGTGGTACGCAACTAGTGTATCTATTAGTATTGATATTTCGGATGCAAAAAAATAGTGTAACAAGCAATTTACATTTCTATTACAGGCAGAAAAGTATACCTCTTTCAGTTAAAGAATTTTAGCACAAGTCAGGTGGAGGGTTTTAATGCAATTATTGGGGTTGCTCGAAGTGTGCCAAAACCATCCTGGTGAGCTGATTATATTTAATCACATCCTCAATAGCAGGTGGAAGAGCATTCCAAAGCATAGCTCCAGAAATAGAAAGAGCTTGTTGACCAGCCTTTTTTCTGCAGTAGCGCACATGGAGATGCTCTCGCCGAAGAGATCGTCCACTGATTCCACTGTTTCGAGTAAACTGCACAACCTCGGCATTTCTAGGAGCGCCATGCAGCGAACGGAAAACGTATTGGGCTTCATCTATCTTCAATTTTGTGCTGATTCGTGGCCACTGGAGCTTTTCTAACAGTGGGCTGACATGATCGCGTTTAGTAAATTTTCCAATGAGAACAACTTTGGCTGCAAAGTTCTGGGCTTTTAGTACATCTGATATCAGATATTCAGAGGCTTTACCCCAGATGAAACCACAGTAGTTGAAATGAGAGAAAACAAGTGAGTCAATAACAAGGAGACATGTTAAATTTAGGATTAGATATAATGCTGTCGTAGTTCATTAAATAAATTATATTAAAAATGAATAAATTAGCGAGAAGTGGCCAATTTGCCTCAAACTAGTCACATCTGGCAACCCTGAATTGGCGGGAGGACATGGTGGATAGCTTCCTCGAAGGCTGTATAACGAAAAACTCAATTAGTGCTTTTATGTAGCTGTTCAAAGAAAGAATATACTCATAACAATTTATGTATTTATTTTATAGAATAATATTTGAGAAAAGTGCAGCTTAAACCCATGTAAGTTCCTGGAAAATGGCGGAAAAGCCGTTAAGCCATCAACGGATGGCTTCAACTCCAAAAACTTTATTAGCACTTTAATATAGCTGTTCAGTGCAAGAATATGGTAAATATACCTACTCATAACGATTTGTTTATTTTATAGAATAATAATTGAGAGAAGTGCAGCTCAAATCAACGTTAGCTTACCCAATATGAACGTCGGGGGAATCAAGGGGGAACAACCACCAACGAAAACGTAAGGGGTGGAGTTTTCTATTCAAATACAGTATAGGGGTATGCTCCCTGCCCCCATATTTACTCCGAGGGTCTGACAGAGAGGTGTCTCGAGGCCGTGGGTTGGGTATAGCAAAGAGGTGTCTTTAGGTGGTGCGTTGGGTCTGACAGAGAGGTGTTTTCAAGCCGTGGGTTGGGTCTGGCAGAGAGGTGTCTGCAATGAGTGACACTCGAGATCATTGTACCGGAGCCGGAAGAACTCCCACATAACTAAGCAGCGCTGTGTGTCCGGGGAGTTGGGACACAGCTCCCCATCGTCTGCCTGCGTGGTTAAGAAAATTGTTTGTATGAAAAGAAAGAAAGAAATGTATCTATTTTCTTACCTGGATGCAGTGCCCTTTTAGGTATTGATGCCTATCAAATTTAAGTGTTTGTTCGAAAATAGAGTTAGTTCGGCAATTGGATAATTCCCATACATTGGTCCTTTGACTATTCACTTTAGCCCACCTTCGCCTCACCTGCCCCCAGAAAGGGACTCCCAGGGCCATTGGGGAGCCACCAGGCCACTCCCAACCTCCTCCGCTCTCCATGTTGTAGTGGCCGCCGATCCAGAAACCTTCAACTGGCGTGAATCCTGCAAGAGTATCAACGCCAACATAATAACAATTGCTGGAGTGCCAGACAATTTATTTTCTTTAAATTCTGAACCATCGTGGTTGGTTGAAACTTTAAAAGCGACTGGCAGCTTTGTATATTAATTATATGCGTATCACGGTTATGCTGAATACAAGAAGAATTTATTAAAAACTGGTCACCGACTTGGAAAGTTGACAATTTCGCATTAATTTGCTGTCTTTCTTTTATACAATTTACCGTTTCTCAAAAATAAATAGCAGAAGTTCAAAAAATAGGAGAAATTACAGTGAACAAGCCAAAAATTGCACTCTCTTGTCTGGAAGGCAGATTCTGGAAGCAGTTGCACAGCTTCACCCGGTAAGTCTACTTAATGCGTCATTACAAGGTTATAACAAACAGATAATTGAAAACCTGTTTTACCTATAGGAATCTAGACAGTTTAAACAAAGACCAAAGGAACACATGTTTGCTCGAGTCGATCACGTGATCGCAGTTCACAAAGCATTGAGGAAGTGGCAAAAAAAAGTTACATAGGTACAATATATCGACATACTACGTAGTAGTTTTCACTAAATATTCAGGAATATGCGCTTCGTTGCTGCCGTTGTTATTTACAGTGAGTGTCTACGTTCAAGTCCATTTTAGGTTGCAAGTTTAATCTGCTCTCCAAATAGATGGAAATTTTCAAAAACTTTCATTATCTAAACAGAGTCTCTGTTCAAAAAATGCCGAAATCTGATGAAACGAAAACACGTTTTAGATTATCGTCCTGGCCTGCCCAAACGATGGCACCTTTAGTGCGTGACTGGTACATTTTCTTCAACATGTGGGTAGATTTAAATTTACAGTATTTACACTGCTTGAGCATAATTGTTGTTGGTAAGAGCTTCTGTGTAGTCGTCTTCCAGCGACGTTCATGCTCATAGTCGTACAGTAATTGCGCCTGGCTTGAGCATATGCAGTTCCCATAATCTAAAACAATTGAACTAAAACATATTTGATTGGGAGCCACAAGTAACCTATCGAGGCTTGACTTACCCAAAACCTACGAGAAGAGCGTTGGCTTCATCACTTTTAATTGCGTTACAAGTTTGGGAAGCGAAACGATGAGGTACGTCGAGTCTAGTGAAAACTCCATTTTACGGAGCCAGTATTAGTTTCTGAAGGTCTCAAGGGTTACCGACACAATAGGCACGTTCAATTGGGCGCCGAAATGAAACCTCCGCTTGGCTTCTCCGAAACTTCAGTTACAAGCTTTGGCTTTGCTACTTTGAATTGTATTTCACGTGTTAGAAGCAACGCGACTTCGACATCGCGTTAAGCCTGTTGAAAATTCCATCATACCGAGCAAGATTGAGTGTCTGGAAATCTCAAGGCTAACAGATTGAGTGTCAATGCCAGAAACTCAATTCGGTGTGTCGAAGATAGCGCACCTGCGTAAAGTTTCGAACGAGTCAAAGCTTCGAAGGCTCAATTTTGGCTCCCAATGGAACGCGCCCTACATAAGGGTAAATGCCTAAAACTCAGATCAGTAAATGGAAGCCTCCTGTGCGGCTGCCTGAAGTTTCGAACAAGCCAAGCCTCGAACAGGCCCTAATTGTATCCTACTTTATTCCTTTTTCTACCTTGTTCTCAGCACAATAACACAATAGATTTATCCTTTCCACGATCGTTTTTTTAACGTTTCTGAAGGATTCATTATACAACAGTTCTGCCAGCCCACATTCTTCGGTTGTATCTAAGTGGTGTATTGTACCAAGTCACTGTTATTATTCCCTGAATTGACAGTCTTTTATTCCGTGCCCACGTTTCTCATTTACCTTGCTCAACGATGAACTCCACCACGGTTGTGAACTGCCCACAGTCATCGATGATGGCCAAGTCAGAATCTATATCAAAACACAAATCTCTGGCATCGGTCCACGATTGTGTCACGCTTTCTGCGAAGTGGTAGCACATGTTGTCGATCTCCACAAACGGGTACGGACAGCTGCCTGGCCATGAACAAGAACATCACCAATCAATGACACAATCCATGCATAGAATTCAAATTTATTGAAGATTCTTACTATTATATACAGTAGCGGCCATACTATAAGGAACGGAAACAATATTAGAATAGAAACCATTTATTTCTCCAGCAGGTGGAGGTATCCTTGATCTTAACAGCAGTACAATTGGTACAATGTTTTACATAAAGTAAAACATATAATCAGACAATGCTTTCCAAGTTTCATATGGCAGGACTTCGGAACTCCTAAACAGCAGCTAGCAAAAAAAAATCAATTATTCTAGATCAGGGGTTCCCAGATGAGCTTTCAAGTCAAGGGTCGTGAAACCTCAGATTATTTCAACGTCATTCAGAAATGAACTTCAACTTTTGGCGTAAATTGATGCAATTTGGTTAATTTAAGTTCTTCGTCATCATATCAGTTATTAATTTTGTAGGGTTTCGAGCACACAGTAAAAGTTTTTTTTTAGGGGTGCCAAGCATAGAGAAGATGAGAAAACAATTGAAGAAGAAGAGGGTACCATTAAACTCTCTACACATGTTTCGAAAGTGTAAATCGAAACTAAGGTTTTGATCCAGCCATACTCCAAGGGTCTTGACCACTGGGCCAGGCTGAATATTATTGACATAAATCCGTTCATTACTTAGGAACTAATGAATGAATCACAATGAAATTTTCACCAAATAAGCATTAGCTCTTCATGTATAAATTAACTTCGAGTTGTAAGATTTTATGCAACTATTTTCCTGAAAAATCAGGTGAAAAGATGCTAAACAATTCAGACCCGGCTAAAAGTTAAAAAACGGTGCTGGAAATATGCAAATGTGCCCAAAATAGCAACAAAACCGAATATTTTGTACACATTCCTTAATTTTCAATGACTTCCTAGTATCGCCAACCACATGACCTAATTAATGTCTTACAAAAATCAACAGTTATGCACTCCCATTCCTTATTCAGTACGTCCCATAAATGATCTTGGTTTTTGGACTTGTTTTCCGGGCCCTCTCTCCCATTATCTTCCATACATTTCAAGGCTACTTACCGTAGCAGCGGATCTTGTGTGCTACACAGTTGCGCTGAAGGTCACGGGAACGATCCCCAAGTCAGGTGAGCGATCTTTGTGCATAGCACTCCGCGCACTGAATCAGTAATCTTGCTTGGTATGCATAGCTACCGTGGGGTAATTACCTTAAGGTACGTGGGGTGGGTGCGGGTGGTTGAACCTTCCGCTAAATGCACTATAGTTTTTAGCGACTCATGGTCGAGTTCAGCTGTACTTACTCCTCTGGGGCCGGTTGGTTTACATCTGCCGCGTGTGGGGTTCCCAGAGGAGGGTGCAGCCACAAATGACTACTTTTCCTTTGCCTCCTGGACTGGCCAGTTCATCAGGACAATTCACTGTTCTCAAAAAAGACCGTAACCTTCCTAACCTTGTGGCAAGGTGCATCGTCCTGTGTGAAAAGGGGATTCATAAGGGCTACAGTATTGATTTCGCCGTGAATGCGGATGATGGGGCCAACTCTTGCAGAGGAAATCCTTAATTCACATGTACTGCCCGCCAAACTTGACTGTTTTCTGGACACACTGATGTGACAGTCTTTCACCTGTTTTGAGCGCATGTAAATGTTGCCGTCACAACTAACAGGTTAAACTTGGATTCGTCACTGAAAAAAATTGCATCCCATTGTGCGTCAGTTCAAACAACATATTCTTTCGCAAACTCCAGATGTGCCTTTGGTTTCGCTTTGAAATGAACCCGGGCGTACAATCGTGCATTTTGTAACCTGGGAGAAACTGTTCTCCTTGAGATGTTATTCTCTGTCTCTTCACTTCATTTACAGAAAATTGTTAAATAGTTTCAAAACGATCCTTTGCAGACATTCCAACATTTTTGCGATCTTCCCTTTGAGATGTTTTCGAAGGTCTCAGGTCTACCAGTTTTTGGTCTCGCATCAAACGTTTCATCTGTGTTATACTTGCTCATTACATGACTAGAGGGCCCGCGCTGTCAAAAATGATAGCGAGAAATATGTGATGACACTCATTCATTGATTAAACTTTCATTGCTAATATGCATAGAGAGGAAAACGCTATGACGGCCAACTCAAATTATCGTATGAGATGCGTGCTTTCTACTGAGCAGCACACTTCAATTCGTCTTCAGAACACTCCTTCATTTCCTTAAATGACAAGCAAAAAAATTAACTATATTAGTAAGCGCTGAAACATTACTGAACTTAATTTCCGCTGCGCATCCAAAACACGCAGTGATATAATTTCAGCAGAATAAAATTTCGCCCCCAAGAGGAATATTCATCGTCATAAGAAGAAAGCAAGTTCTAATAAAGAATTTCTACGTCTACTACGTCGCGAAAAATTGTTTCCTCTGCCCTTCGTTGCTTATCTACTGAATGTGTACATCATGAAGAAAAAGAATATATGATTCCGATGTAGAGAAAAAGTAATTAATTTCAGACTCTACGGGAACGGTAAGAGAAACTGAAAGAGCAAGAACTGCATTCATTGTTAATAATGATAAGTATTCCTGATTTAGCCAGCTTCTGCAACCTGGTCGAATTATTGCCTACTGAATTCCATCAGAAGGGAAAATCTCAAACTCGGCAAGAAATGCATTCAGATAATCCTTATACCGGGTAACCTCCCCCCCCCCCCCCCCCCAAAAAAAAGTAAACCGACGTTGAAATGTTGCTTTAAAATTGTTAGCAAAAAGTACGTTATATTCAAAATTTCAGGAAAAAATTCGTATTTTCTAAAAGAAGTCGTATCAATAATACGGGTGATTACCATGAAACAGACAATTTCATACTTGAATGGCATTTTTTTCCATTTGAAAATTCTCAGAAAATTTCAAAGTAGAAATCGAAAGTCTGTTTGTTTTTTGGGGGTCACCCGGTATAATAAAACGCTTCGCGTATTTATTTTGTGTCCGCTCTTCAAGAAATAGGCGAAAAACAGGCCAGGATGTAGATTTTGTAATTAAGTTACGTTTTCATAGAGATCGATGACCAGGTTGCTGAAGATGGCGAAAGTGGGATCCTTATCCCTTTATCTGAAGACACTTCTTGCTTGAAACACTTTTTGAAATCGGAACAATATGTTTGCAGCTTCTGGAGTCCAAAATTACAACTTTTTCTCTAAGGTGACGGCGTATAAATTCAGCAGATCATCAACGGAGCAGTCACGACTTGATTGTTCTTCACGTGCAATACACAATCCTTTCTTCTAGCTTACTGTCTCTCTGACAGAGCAGATTCCTTCAAAGGCCAAAATTTCAGCTCTTAAATGAAGCAGATATCATCAAAGACTGTATCATGGGTACAGTGCACTCGCATTGCATATTAGCTAACTGGAGTTGCATTCAAGTTTATTGCAGGGTTTTACTGAAGATTTTACTTGTGTCTCTCACTATGGAAGACGCACGTTTCATTAAAAAGAAGGATAGGAAACGAGAGAGAAGAGCGAAACTACTACTGTCTAGAGAACGAAGACGTGCTACCAGTGGAGTGAGATAAAGCGATTGTACGAAATACTGCCAAGAAAAACTTGAAAGTTGCAGAAAGGTTACAGAGTGGAATAAGAGCTGCTGATAAGCGTGAGCGGGAAAATGTGAAAACGGTAGGTCAGAGCAAAGAGGACATAAGGTTGAGAGCGCGAAAGAGGATCAATGAAGAAAATGAAGCAAGTCAGAGAAGATTCCATACCGGCCTGTTGAGCAAGAATATCTATTATTGCATGAATTTTTTCACACACGGGTCCACCAGTCCTAATATAATAAAACACTTCGTGTATTTATTTATATATTTGGTGTCCGCTTCTTAAGAAACATACGCCTAAATTTTAGCACTGCAATCAACCAGATATTTGAGCTTGAAAGGCAGTATCTTGGCTCCGGTCCGCTCACGGGGCAATAGTCACAGTTACATTTCTTACAGCTTGCTGTCTCTCATTGACGGAGCAGTTTTCGCCTCAAAAGAAACACTTCGATGTACTGAAGACTTGTCCCTCGGTGACCAAAATGCGCTGCGGGAAATTCAATTTAATTCAGTTATGCTTAGCTGCTTGCTAATGTAAGCTTTTTTGTGCAAGTCATCTCAAGTGGAAGGCTATTGTGCTGCTTAGATGAATTGAAAGAGACAGCACTCATCTCTTATGATAATTCTAGCTCGCCGTTGTAGCGCATTCTCTAGAATCACATTAGTAATGAAAGTATGTTAAATGAAGACGGGGGTCCAGAAATTCCTCGCTGTCATTTCTGACAGCGTGGGTACTTCTGTAAAAGGATCTCATTTTTTCCTTCTTCTGCATGAAAACGCAACTTGATTACGATATTTACAACCTGGCCTATTTTGCGCCTACTTCATTAAGATGAGGACACAAATATATTAATAAATAAATACACGAAACGTTTTATTATATAAGGATGAACGATACTTCAAGACCTACGGACAATATCACCAATGTCTGAAATTCAATTATTTTATATTGAGTTTTTTTTTATTAAATCACACCAGACTGGCGACGTAGAAACGGAGAAACTCGATGAGGTTAACAAACCCCCACGCAACCAGCCCAGCGGGTGGAGAAAACAAAAGAATGAAAAAAAGAAGATCCGAGATCACAGAATAGCTCTGTGTACAGATCGCTTAAAGCTGCCAATAACAGCACCAGCAAAGACAGAGCCATCAAGACCATTCCGAACATCCACACACGATGGAAAAAACGAACGAGAATACTGGCCCGTACGGCATCGTAACGGTTCCAAGGCAAACTCATGAAGAGCACCAGTCCGCCGAGTATACCTCACGCGAACAAATGGATCCGGAAGAAACTCAGACAGTGGATGACTGGGGTTCGGCAATAATAAGATTTTTTCTGCAAGCGCGTGTGTTTTGCGTGCTATATTCACCATATTGTTTGAAGCCAGTTCAAATGATATATGAATACCGTCTTTTAAAAGCAATGACTACATTTTCCATTTACCTTACTTTAAGTGAACAAGCAGTAATGTTAATATTAGTAGAAACAATTATATCTTATTTTGCTTCTCGCGCGAAGGTGATTGTTAGGTAGCTCTATTGCGGAGCCAGTCCAGTTAACTCGTTTGGTATGTGATGGCACTGAGCCATGTAGATTAGGTTGTGAATATATAGCTGTAATATTTCTAACAA
>LQNS02278097.1:13913959-13925535 GCA_001587735.2 Parhyale hawaiensis
TTGTTCTTATTGCTGCAGCAGCAAAATAACCGTAATAAGGCCTAGCATTCTTACGGGGTATTGCGATGCTGCAGCCTTCCTTTATTGGACACACATAGCGCTCCAATGATAGAAAACTCCCATGATATGTTGCTCCTGTTACAGAATAACGGTAAATAAAAGCACAGCCTTCTTATCGATTCTAGCGGCCTAACCGTGCGGTCATCCAATGACTGCAGAGAATAAACACTGAAAATGCGTACTACACGTCTCAAATCTCTAGTTATTTTTCTTTTTTGTAACTCCTCCAAGACTGAGACTCGATACGGGATATTTGAAGACTGTCCTTCATGCTGATAATTCTTTAGCTTCGTTCTACCAGGATCTGCGAATATTCCAAGGTAAAAAAAAACCGCCTCTGACCGCCGTTCAACTCTACAGGCAGGAGCAGGCTTATAAAGGAGAACTCAAGTTCATAACATTATAATCAACGTGTAACAAATCATAGCATAATAGTTTCAACCATTCCCTCAGTGAATGTTTCATGCTTCCCAGGCACGGTCGCTGTGGAGGTAAACACACGTTTCCATCGTGGTAAAACTCGTTACTAAAGCTTATTTCCACACTGTTGTCTTGAGATGTGCCAGCGTCTTACCGATGGTTTTCTAAGAATATTAGTTAGATAGCTGCCTAGCTGGTAATAGATGGACCTACCGACCCAATCCCAGTGACGAGCCGAAGCTCACGCTATGAGCTATTACAATAATGTAATTTAAATATGAATATTTGTTCGCACGCTTATTTCTGATGCCTTTTTTCCACTAATCATGTCATTTCTCACTATTGATATCTTCTTCTTTCACGTAGGGAATATGAAGGCATTCCAAAATCGCATATGCTCTCTTCTCTTTGCATCATGAAAATCTTTATCCTTTGTTCCGGCTCTTTTGCACGTTTTGCATAATACCTTATTTTCCCATATCACTGTCTTCATCTTCCTTTTTGAGTAACTAAACTCCTTTCTTCTTCATGATACTTCTCACGGTTAACCGACTAATATCTTCGCCTAATACATAGTGCTCACAGTTAACAGCCTCATATCATCAGTACTATACAATAATTCACGTCGTGTTTTTATTTATTTACAACTATATTTGTATCTTTCCTGTCACGCTCTATGTGAATGAGATAGGAGAAAATTCAGGTGTCGAAGACGGTATCCTGGGTACGGGGTCGCACTTGGGCGCTCCTGCTGAGGGATCTGAGCCTGCCTGCATGATCGAGTCTGGACATGTTCATTGTTCTGAGTTGCTACAGGAGATATCACTTACCTACGCCTCATAATATATATTCATATCCAACTTTTTCTAGGCAGAATGATGAATTTTCATTAAAGAATCCTTCTGAATAGTAATAACCACAGGAGACAGCGAGGGTTTTCCTGAGGTGCTAATTTTCTACCGTCATTTATAATGACGGCCCGGGCCACTAGTCAACTAATAGTGCTTATGATTAACAGATTCTTAACTTCGAGTAATATGAGTGCTGCTCACAGTTAAGAGTCTTTTATCTTCAGCACTGCAATTTACAGTACGATAGGTAGCGTTTGCGTCTGTTGTTAGAGGTTTTCTTCCTTCTTTTCAGTGATTAGGAGATTAAACAATCAGAGCACACATGAAGAGATAGCGTGAAATTTGCATAACGATTTGCTCTTCCATTACATTCACTTCGTATAAAATTCGTATTGAGAGCTCATTTGCGCCATTCCTGTGTTGTAGAGCTCTATAGACCCGTGTTTTTCTGGTAACTACGCACAGTCGGATTATTTAGACAAATAGCTGGTATCAACCGACGCTCTTCTCTCGAGACATTGCTTTTTATTTACTAAAATTATCCAATTGTATACTATGCAACTATGTAGGCTATTGATAAATTTCCATGGTAAAAAAGTTTTCATAATAATCTATTAAAATATTCAAAACACTATCCTGAACTTATGCAAGCCAAATGAAATATATATTTCTGTACTGATGTTAGTGCAGAGATAAAGCTCTTTAATTTAGGAAATGCATCTATTAATTGTTATCGTGCAATGATAATTGCTATGAAATTCTCACCAAGATCACTTAATGAAGCGGAAATTTACATTAATATTAATAAATTTCCGCATAGAATACTAACAACCAATTAAAACTGATTAACATAGACATATTTATTTATATCCAGAATAATGAGGTATTTTATTAAAATGCGATAAACAATTTCTATCCTGAACTCAAAACCACAAATAAATGCCTTAATTAGTTTCACCTAGTTGGTTGCGGTTTAAGGTACACATGTAGCAATGAAATGACTGGGTTGCATCTGCGTGTGTACAGCAGAAAATAGCAGACGCTTGTACCAGTAAGCCTTCAACACGAACATTAAATAGCTTGTATTGTTATATGTTTCAACACATATGAGCTAATTACCTTCACCAAGGAGGCTTATGTTTACTGTATGTATTGGTATTAAATAAAGAAGTAAATTAAATATTCATAGCAAATGCCGTAGACTTGTTAGATGTGTTGTCCTTCATTTTTATTTCGTAACCACTGTATGTAATTGTTGAGCGGTCCAAGACTATGGTCTTCATGTTCTCCAAGAGCTCATGATAATATGGATCTCATAATCTTTCACCAAATATCCAATTTATGGACAAATACAAGGATTGTATTTCAAAACGTTGTCTGCAGTGCAGTGTGCGGAGACCTTCGTCTGACTGTCTCCTAATCAGCAGGGATGGCTCCTTTTCCAAGCAAGATTTCTGTTAGTAAGCAGTACTGTGATCACCGTACTACCGATCCACGTTGACTTATTCACTGAATGAGTCTTTAGAGCTTGTAAAGTCACGTATTGTACATACTGAACATGCAAAATTAATTGACTAAGTAGAGAATTCCCGTGTTTTTACTGTAGTCATTGAAGTAACGCCCTTGTGGTCAAAATATTTCATAAACCTAGAGGCTTACAAAAATTGAAATAAATAGTGATATCGCCCCTTTTTCATCTTGTAAAGTAGTTGTATCATGATGCACTTAAAATTCGTGAACGCAAGGAAATAGGAAATAACTGAATCAAGGAAACAGTTGTTAGACCATTATCTTAATTTTTAAAAATGCAATTGCAAAAGTTCATCCTGTCTGTCGTGAAAGCAAATGATATATTGCAATAAATGTATGTAGTGGCATCGTTTTCTTTCTCTCTCTCTCTCAACTGTCACTATGACGGAATATCTTCATTACTATGTATAGCCACTTCTTAGCTTGTTCTCCAAACGCTGTCAGTTCTTCTGTTATGTAAGCTAAGTTAACCAAAAATGCATTCGTGATCGTTATACATACATTATTTTAGCTGTACCGAGATTTACTTCAGTAATTCAATGTACAGTCAATCTGTACAAAGTAGACAACAGTTGAAACAGTTTTGAACGAAACAAAACAAGTTTTGGATGAATCACAAGCAATAGTGCATTTTCATTATGAAATCACCTTTCATTCGCTTGAATCATTCGCTTGAAGCAACTTTCATTTAAGTGTTCCATGTCTCTCTGTTACTCAAAATAGCTCAGCTGTTTTAAGCCTCGTTCAGTTGATGTCTCATTTGAGAGATAGTCGGCCCAGCGCCCACCATGAAAGTGGAACATCCAGCATTCGGATGCAACACGATTTATATCGCATGCACTATACGAGTTAGCTCGTATACCGCATGCACTATACGAGTTAGCTCGTATACCGCATGCACTATACGAGTTAGCTCGTATACCGCATGCACTATACGAGTTAGCTCGTACACCGCATGCACTATACGAGTTAGCTCGTATACCGCATGCACCACTATACGAGTTAGCTCGTATGTTGTTCCGTATATTTTTCAAGTATAGAAGATTGCTACTTTGTGTGTCACTTGGTGCTCTGGTGCGGCTATGGTCTTTAATTAATCTACTACTTACAGTTCTCATCGAAGTAGGTGCACTTTATATAGACGTGATGCTAAATATATCGTTAATTCATCCTACGCTACCACGACTGGATACTATAAGGAAATAGTTCGATGCTCATTCAATAACAAGAAAATTAAGAAGTCGTGTAGATCAGCCAACATCGATCTACGTTCTTGGAAGACTTCACTGTTCTCGGAACATAATAGACAATGGAGTTCTTTCACTCGCTGTTCCCACACTTCAGAACACTCGTCTTCTATAGCATACTGTTCTAGGGTAACTCTGTAGGGAAATTAATCAGCCCTGTACTCTTTGACAAGTTTTGCTGACATTTCAACACCGAGGAAAGTGTTGTTCCTAAAACAAGAAATCCTTCAGTGCATCGACGGAAATTGTGCGTGTACCTGAACGTGCTGCAAGAAAACGGCAGTTTTCATGCCTCACAAGCACACATTCGTATGTACTTTTCGTCGTCACACGGGAATGCGTGCAAGTTTTGGCCCAATACTATTCTCAGTGAATCTCTCGGGCTGTGGTGAGCATTGCGCAGTGATTGGATCATGTATGGTTGTAGAGTTAGTCGATAAAATTCGCTAGTATAACGCATCATCGATTGGTACGGTGAGGGACAAGTTAAGCTAACGCCAATAGGATTAACTTTTCGCGAACTTCAGAGAAGAACACTGGTTTCTCCTGACAGTGAAGAGTTTTAGGACAAATCAAGTTAATTTTTGACAATATTAGCTGTATGGGGCGTGCCATTCCTTATCATCTGTTGGGCTCATGTAAGTACTGTATGTGAACAAATTTTGCAACGACCTTGTGCTCGTCTAAAATTTTGAGTACCGTATATCACACGCAAAGTAGCGTGTAACTCAGTTTCAGTTGATAAGATCTCTAATTTATGATGGGACAAAATTAAACTCTACAGTGTCTGCATGCAATGTTTAAAACGGTTGCTCCACTAATTTTTTTGCTTTTCAGATAGAGTTAGAGTAGGCAACATAACTGCGACTGCCATGAATTCAGTTACCTTCAACGTATGTTACTTCTAGTCAATGGCGCTGTAAAGGCAACTGCACATTCGCCACTCAAGCCGCTGCGACGAGCTTGCACAAGACCAAATCAGATCTGGGCACACATCCAGCGGATCACTATGGATGCTGCGCAATGCAGCCGGTTGAACAAAATCTCCGTCCTCACCAATGTCGTCTTCCTTTTGGTAACGATCGTGGGCACCGCGGCAGGGCAGAGCTTTGCTCAGGACACATGTAGGGTAGAAGAGGACACTTCGGACGAGTTACTACTGGAGCCTCGCAAGGTGGAGAAGAACACACTACTTCTGGGGGCACTCCTACCTATCCACGACCATCGCAGGATGCCGTGCGGAGAGCCTGGCAGCGGTGATGAGCTGCATATATGTGACAAAATACAGGTATTTATTTGCTTAAATTATTTTCTGGTTTGATGTAGCACCAATGTATAGGCAGCACGTATGCTGTTAGAGCGTGGGTTTCATTTATTTTCGGGACTGCCGAAGCAATGCTTAAGTGTGTAGTGACGTGTGAATCAAATCTCACGAGCGCTGGAAACATAATGAAGAAATTTTTTAATTCTGTAATTAAGTTTTTCAACAAAAGCCAGAGTGCGTAAAGGCTTAGCACCTACGTTGTTTTCATTATTTATATTGCCTTTTCACTTTCACCTCTGCAGTCGCTGCTCCTGTGCTGCTCAGTTTCTCAACACAACCAAGCGCTGCTTTTCTGTTAGATATATTTTGCTTGTAAAGCGAAAGTTAACCTGCTGATCGACAGACTTCTCCCAGCATACCTATCCAACAGTCATTCGTGCTTGGCGGCGGCACTCCGTACCAAATAAAAACGACTTTGAAGAAAAAAATATTTCGTTAACCGGTCAATATCCTACGTTAGCAATACTGACGTGGTTGCGTATACTTTCAGCATGACGGCATACAGGTGGTGGAGGCGATGCTGTTCACTCTAGATGAGATCAACAGGAACAGCTCCATACTTCCGGGCATCACCTTGGGGACTCTGGCGCTGGACTCTTGCGAGTCTCCTCAGGTGGCGCTGCGCCAGTCTCGGAACTTCATCAAAGGTGCAGTTATTGTAGTTCGACATAGCGTAAGCAATAGAGGACTGTATTGTGATAGCGTGGTGTCTCTTGCGTGTATCTGTATGTGCTCATCGGCTGTCGGAGGGATTTTGAGAGCAATGATATGTGGAGGTAGTGTTGTGTATGAGTGATGGTGCATACTTTAACGGGCTATGCGTGTTCGCGTGGACTTTAGTTTTCCTTTTTCTGCTGACGAGAGCTGCCCAAAACTGGTTACTACCTTAATCCTAAGCTACTAGGGATCCTTTAAATAATGATATTCGTGAAAAACCCAAAGTTTGCTAGAGGAAAGTAAAGACGAGATCAATAGGGGTTAATTTTTTTTTAAATTGTAAAGTTCGCAGAATTATTTCCTATTATAACACTACTGTTAACAGAAATCGCTCTAACTTCTGTGAGTCATGATAGTTTCAAATCTATGAAGCTAACAGTATCAGATATGCAATGAATTATGTAAACAGCATTAATTACGTTTGATACCAATTTTCAAAATAATATTTTCATAAGAAATTAGTGCAGGCACTGGCGCGACGCAAGCATAGCGTCCGAAGCGCTAGAAACCTTATCCCCTATACTATTAACGACTACTTACCCAGTCATTCACTACTGATGTCAGATATCGAATGTCATTGTTAGCTGGTTCTTACCAAAGGCAGCGAGTAACTGCTGTCTCTGAATATTCAACGTCTCCAATAGCCCGTCCTAAAATATAGGCAGTTCTATATTTTTACTCTTTGATCAGCAGATAAACAATTCCTGTAAATGCCATGCCGCTGAAGACAAATAGAGAGAGTTATTTGTCAGCACGATGCTCTGCTATACATAAATTTTACAGACAGTATGCTTCTATGAAAAAATAGATGTAGAAGTTTAGAATAATCTTGATGACTCTGCCTTTGCTGGTGCGGGTATTGGCAGCCTTAAGCAATCTGTAAACAGAACTATTCTGTGATCTCTGATCTTCTCTTTCTTTTTTTCGCTTGCTGGGCTGGTTGCGTGGGGGTTTGTTAACCTTATGGAGTTTCCTCTATTCTCACGTCGCCAGTCTAGTGTATCTTAATAATAATAATAAGTGTAAAATTTATCTTTTTCGGGTACGACAGGTAATTTGGCAACCCAGAGCTCCCACCACGGGGAAGGATTCTCTTGCGACAACGGCAGCCCCCCGACATACCTGGGAGGTCGGTACGACAAAGTTGTCGGTGTCATTGGGGGGCAGAAGAGCTCCGTGTCGGTGCAGGTAACTTTAAGTCTCTCATTCACTAGTAAGGTGCGTACGCGCTGAGATATTCTGTTACCTGAATTTAGCGTTCACAGTGCGTATCCCGAGGTATCTCGCACAATATTCAGCGTGGATTATTATTTCTGTGTTTGACAGGATATTTCGCCTATGAAAACGCCGCGAAAATTAAAGAACAGAATCTCATTATAGTCATGTCTTGCCCTGCTCAGTGCCAAAGTACTCGAGGGGCATGAAGGAATATTTTATCTTGTACGCTAAGCTCTTCATCGATGATGCAACATTTAAAACCTGATTTCGCATTTAATTTTTGTTTCGTAAGGTTCTATTTTGAGCTCATACAAAGTTTCTTGGAGGAGCGAACACTACGTAATTGGGTTAGGTAAGGCCTTATTAATGCAGGTTAGCTAATAATTATGTAGTTCAAATCTACTCGTTTTTTCAGCACAGAATTCGAATGTGTTTAAAGTGCACATCTTTTTCAGTTCTAATTTACTCCAAACAACCACTAGTGCTACTAGTGATACACTTACTAAGCCAAACGGCTTAACAGCTAACATTTTAATTATAAAAAGACTCAACAATACATGCAGACGATTCGCTAATAAAGTATATTTGTTTGACCGTCATGTGAAGCAGGCGTTATACGGACGAGCGTTGCTCGGCAAACAGAGTACATACTTCATAACGCAGGAAGCACATTTTATGCGCTGTTCGCAAAGAGTGGCTGTTTTCTTCAGCTTGTTCACTGCACCAGCTTTGCACTGCACCAACTTTGCTCTCTGAATGGAGAACATTGTCTTACGTAAAGGTGTATGGATAGTGTACCTTGACATCTGTATTGGTACCCGAAATATCGTCATACCGAAATATCGGTATCAACCAAAAAAAATGGATCAAAATTTGAATGGCATGAAATTCGTTAACTAGTGTACGAAGAGAAGTAGCAGTAGTTCAGCTCATTCATCTTTATTCAGTCTTATGTTAATGTCATATGCATCTAAAATGTTACTTAATTGTTTACAAAGCTAAAATATTTCATAACATGAGCTCGTGAAAATATTTGTGGAAGAGCCGGCATCTAACTTCTGCGTTAACTATAGAGGCAGAAGACGTTACAAACGCAGCGTGAACAAATACCGTCTTGAAAGTTAAAATTTAGCTAACTTTATTTAGTTATTTTATATTCTGGATTTACTTCCTCTGCACTAACAGTTGATAATCGATCAGCTTATAGAAAATCTTATAACGATTGTGTTATACTGCGAGCTGTAGGTCATAAGGTTAAAGTAAAAAGTGATGTCAACTTGACCTCATCCCCTAGCGGGAAGCCGCACACGCACTGGTTTGTGCTGCAGAGTACGGATACGAGCCAACTGGCCCCAGAGAAGTGTACAGCTGCAGTCGACCACATCTCGTCAAAAACTATGACGCCATCGACGGAAGGTTCTTTTGCAACGACCCATGCCCTTTACCCTCCCTCTTTCTGGGAAAGGTGAGTGCCCCCATGGTAGTTGTGCAGATATCTACCTATAAAGTGCTGAATAATCAGCTAGGAGTAAGCTAGAGTTAAAAAAGCTGTGCGCGTTTCTGTTGTTTACAGGGAAGTAACAAACTATCAGGACACGTGACCGGCTCTGACGACTGTAATAGACTATTGTATGAACCCTGCTAGATTGCGTTCAGTGTAGGTCCTCTGTCAAATGAGCCCATTGCCCACAAGACAGTTTTGATAGTTTTCGGCTGAGGGTGACCAAAAACTATTCTAGTCTATGCTTATATTAAATCAATTAACGATAGCAGCACATGTTAACATGTTAACTAAAAGTTGTGCGCTGCTTTGTAGGTCACGGATAAATGCACCTATTTTCGATGGTCTTATTGTTTAAGTCAGCTGGGATAAAATTTTTTCATAAGTTTTTCCCCTAACCCACAAACCTAATGTTCCGACGCAAATTTTTTTTAAAACTGTTGAGCTTCCTCCAGGATGTGTCATTCTTTATGTGTTACAATCGTCTTGACATACACTGGGAGAGATATCCTCCTCAGCTAAGAATTCCTCCTCCATGAATCGCAAACACTTAACGCCCAAAGCTTCCCAGGCCATTTTAAGCGGACTTCTTCTCACTTCCACTCCATCTATATATTTATGCTCCGTATATCAGCGGCAATCGATCATGCTTGGGGGCATTCATGGCGGAGATTCTTTTCCCCCTCTGTTTTTTTTTTTTTATTTTTTTTTTCTTTCTCTTTTTTCTCTTTCGTCTTCCGTTTTTTCTCCTCTCGTTTCCCCAATCCTCTATATCCTACTAACGTAATGGCAATAGCTCAAAGAGGCCGGGGTGTTAGTCCCGATGTCTCTTTGGGAATGGGCCTCTTGATTCGTCTACTACCGCCTATCTAATCTAATAACACTTTACCGTTTCAGCTAGAATACAATTACTTCATATGACTCTGTATAACTTGCAGATGGCCAACGTATTCAAGTTGTTTGATATACCACAAGTGAGCTACATCAGTACGGCCACGTCCCTGAGCGACCGGGAAATGTATCCTTACTTCCTGCGGACTGTGCCTGCTGACAATGACCAGGCGGAGGTCATCCTGCATGTTCTCAAGTGAGTGAGACACGGGGTGCGTTCGACAGGTGCTTTGACCCTCATTTAAACGAGTTTCGGCGTTGACTCTTAATCTGCTGCCCTGGAAACTTCCAAAGCTACATTTTGCTGCCGAAATCGGAGTTTGCAGTTGTCTTTAATGCATCGAATTACTTCTAAAATTTCCAATACGTTTACAAGTGACGAATCAAACGCTTCTGTCTGCAGTCCCGGATAAGTCAACCTTCGAAATCTTAGCTTATCGGGCCTATGAAACGCGTCCTTATATGGTGAAAGCTCTGACTTTTTGTAAAGCATGCGGCCAGACTGAGGTCGTTCTGTACGTACTGCGGTGATGAAACCTAAAAAAATACCACTTTCCATCATAGCCCGGTTTGGGATCATCCAAGAGTGGGTTCGAATTGCACTGTTTCGGCTACCCGTCATATTTTTAAAATTAGGATTAGCTTCAACAGCTCACTAGCAGTTTTACGAAAGTGGATCGACCTCGATTTAGGTAGACAAAAAAATTCCTATTTCCATGCCAGGATTCTGATTATGGTGCTGGAGCCTCTATTGATGGGACGGGGTGTGTCGCAATCACGCCAAAAACGGGCTACCACAACCTGAAAAAAGGTTACCGTAACCTGTGAGAGCGCTATCTAGCGACGATCGGAGTAAGCTCAAAAATTTTTAAATTCTGTTTGATTTGAAATTTTCTCATTGTAAGTTCCAAGTACGGTGAAGTACCTCATCTAATTTACTTAATCTGGTGTAAGGTGTTTATATGTTACGCATTTGAATGAATTTAGTGCTCCTTTTATTCAAAATAGACGCTTGTGCTCGGTGACCTACTTTGCCGTAACTCTTGTCGCAGTCGCCCTTTGAGCTATGATTGCGACACGGGTTGCGACTGGCTGGGTCACCGGTGTTACGCGGTGTAGCACCGGTAACCCAAAAAATACTGATTGCGACACACCCCAGAGGTCACCAGTAAGTTTCTGAAGTCTCGCAAATTTTTATTGTATAAAGGCTGGTACACTCACCAGTCAAAAGAAGGTCTTTCCTCAGCTAATTGCCCGAACTTTTTGTTGAGCCCTCGTATACACAGCTTTAAGTTGACCAAAAAAAGGCGTAAAAATGTTAGCCGTCAGGCATCAGTTGAACGTACTCAGCAATTGTGCCGTTAATTAAGTTTCGGACATCTTTTCAAGCCTCGAAGGAATTATAACTGAAAGTTCTTTGCAAGTGTGTGCTATATAAATGGACACAGAAACGCATTCGAACTCCGTGACACGAAAACGCAAGACAAAAAATCATCGTCTACAGCGGGCTGTAGCGCCAATACCACTCTGACAGTCTAAGGCCGGCTGCACACTAACAACTTTCGTTGCCGCTAGGAGCTTAGAGGCAACTCAACTTATCCGAGTACGTAGCTAGGGCACGGCTTCAGCTTGCACAAAATTTAGCTGCTTCAGAAATTTTCAAATATTTCAGTCGCCACTGCAATTTCTACACCCTAGCGAGTGACAATGTTGAACTTTCAACGATCGCTCTTAATTATGAGCGGTTGGTGTTCACAACGATTGGTATTTTAAGAATTACAGCACGATGTTCATAGACGTCATGCTGAAGTCACGGC
>LQNS02278097.1:13925644-13936893 GCA_001587735.2 Parhyale hawaiensis
GGTGTTCACAACGATTGGTATTTTAAGAATTACAGCACGATGTTCATAGACGTCATGCTGAAGTCACGGCCACGGCTGCGCAGTCGGATAAGCTAAGTTGCGTCTAGGCTGCTATCGACAACGAAAGTTGTTAGTGTGCAGCCGGTATAATATGATTTATATTCTAGAGTAGTGCTGTGCTGTAGACGAAAGTATTAGCCCGCCAGAGAATGTTTGTTGATTCTGCAAGCGACTAGTCTGCTTTGAATATTATGATATTAAATTAATGTTCTGTGGTTTTATTTTATATTAAAATAACAATTTGCTATATGTTTCGGTTCATCTTACCAGGACCTTCAAATGGACGTACGTCTCCATCGTTCATTCAGCAAACGAGTATGGAGAGAGTGGGCGGCGCGCACTACTGATGCAGGCCGATCGTTTTGACGTTTGTTTCGACCAGACAAATTACGCTCTCTCCGCCAGCGACGGGGATGAAGTGTACGCCTTTGTCGCCACGCAACTACGTGAAAATATCAAAGCTAGAGGTAAGCTTTGATGCATCAAGTGAAGGCCGATACACACATCTGGCTTTTGCCCTACGTTCATACTTCACACCGGTCGAAAGCGTAGCTACGTCTGTTGACATAACAGAGAAGGGGCAACCACAGTTCATTCACTAAAGATAGTTATGTCAGCTCTAAGGGAACACCCTTTCGCCCAATCTTAGCCAATCAGCGACCGCCGCGAGTGGCATCAATTTCAGCCAATGGGCTACTGCCACATCACTATACTGGTGTAAACAAATGAGGCCGCGAGTGGCGGCTCCTTCTACTGCAGTATAGGCCTACCAGTAAGACTTCCCCGCCAATTGTTTATCATTTTTTGCCTCAAATTGGAACTACCCATACTGGCCATACACTTAATTACATAAGTAATGGAAAATAATAGACCATAGATTTGATGTATTGTATTGCATCTTGATTTTCAGCGCCATAAAAAGAACTAAGAAAATCATGTGAAAATGTTTGCCTAAGTTCAAGCGAATGCTTTACACGGAATCGAATGATTCGCATGAGTTTCAAAAGACAAAATTAGATGATTTTCGTTCATCAAGAAAACTTTGCATTACAAGTTATAAAATAGAATGTTATACTCACATGAAAAGCACTATAAACTGCAACTGAACAATTTTACCAACGTTTATGAAATAAGCAATCGCGACAGGCTCTTAACCTCTCGCACACATGACGTCATATTGGAAATTACCCAAGATGCCTCTGTCTTGGCATTACCCAGGATGCCCCGCTGCAAAAGGAGCGACACTATTGGCTGATACATTTTTGTGTGGCGCTACTACGCTGCAACTGCAGGTGCTGCAGGCTCTGTTGCTTGACATAACTATCTGTAGTAAATGAACCGTGGGGGTAATTTTTTTGGTTAAAATTCTCTTCAGATTTGAAGAAACCGGTAAAAATCAGCTAGTGTCACTTGCTGAGTAAACTGATTTAAAAGCCAACATTTTAACAAAGCTTTTAATATACACAATACACACGGCTGTGTTTGTGGGAATGCGACGAAGCCTTCTGGTACTCTGGAACATGGACGTAAGGTAAAAGATTATGGTGTGACACAAGCTAGCGTCGTAGACTTTGGGACGTGCGTTTTCCCTTTGTTGCTCGAAGCCCAGTGGCGGCACGTGGCTAGTAAAGTGACCAGGCGAGGGTGGTGCAGAGCTCCAGACTAGGATAATTGTAATTCTGTCTTACAATGAAGGGTACCTTTTGATACTGTGGTATAGTACGGCCAGTAACCATGCTCTCGCTCTCACTATAGAATGAATTACATATTTCCTGAAATGGAACTGTGGCGCATCCCCACTGTTAGTATCCACGCGCCCACCACCACCCCCTCCCCCCTGGTGGTCATATTATAGTTTAGTTCATAGGCTGAATTTCAATAGTTTTATCCCATATGTAGGTAATTGGACACATTTTAAGACATTTTACTTGAGAAACGTTTTGCTCGCAAACGCATAGTTTTAGAGATATTTGACTTTGAAGTTCCCATTGTTTTCCTATGGGAGAAAACACACGGCGACTCCACAGGAATCTAAACTAACCTAAACCGACCAAACCTAGCGTAACCTAACTTAGGTACAGCCTAACCTAGGTTAGGCCATTTTAGGTCGGGCAATCCTAGGCTTCCGATATCGCTAATTTCCATAATTGCGAAACATCAGTAGCTGAGCGTATGATTGCCGGCATGGTATGAAAACGATCTCGCGACCCTATCCCAACCCTCCACTAGCCCAAGAGCCAAGAATTCAGAGACACACGGATGCTCGACGATAGTACGGCTTTCTACGGCTTTGAATCATATCCCAACTGGAGTGAAACTGTTTATTGATGCTCGAGTACCTCACTTACTAAATAGAATATCAAGCTCGCAAGTTTTATCCATCTTTTCAGACAGAATAAGTCCTGTGTTTTCCGCATGAATAATAAAGTTGTCAGCTTAATTTCATTCTATCACTTTTGACGTGTGATCGAGTTCACTACTTCATGAATTAATACAGTAATATAAGTTTTTATGAAAATTTATTGGATCTAAGTTGCTGTATTTTGCAGTGGTTGTTATCTTCGCCGACGCAAAAGTGGCCTTCAGACTACTGGAAAAGTTTCATGACGAACGCCATGGTGGGAGTGAGTCCCACGCATCCAAAATATTCGTAGGTTCAGATGGCTGGACTGTGGAAGAGACAGTCGAGGTAAGCGTCTTATTGGACTTGTTTATGGTCCCTATCCAGATTTCTTAACGATTTTTGCTCCTTGCCTTCTATCGCAGTATGTCGGACATACCGAACTACATATTACTCTTTTTTCTCTTCCTGAAATGCCTCATGGCTGTAGCTATAGGTAAGGTCATCCCGCCCCTGACCGGAAAATTCGCTCAACAAATTACATCAAGAGAGCCTTTCTCCGTGATTATTTGTATCCAGTTAATCAAATTAAACGGGTTAGTGATATCACACGATGGGGTTAAAAGCGGTCACTTTAACGGGAACAATTTTATTTCATATACTAGCAAGAAATAAAACTTCGTACCTTGCCCTACAGTCTCTTTTCAAGAAATGTAGTGATGGACACATCTACGAATACAACAGTCTCCTCCCAGAGGTGTCATATTGGTTATCTAAGATGGTATGAAGTTTTTCAGGACGTTTGCATTTTTGTGAATGTTAGTTTCAATTGTTATTTATACTTTTTCTAACTAATACAGAACAGCCAGTACTAACGATTTCAATTGACTGAATTTGTACTTAGACAGCATTTAAAGCTGAGGGAATAAAATAAACTACGTACAACTGTGTAGTCTCATGTAAACAAAACAATGTCACATTTGATATCACAGTCCGTTACAGCCAATCGCAGGCCAGCAAATTTCCGCCACGAGAGGGTAGATTCCTATGATTGTCTATGGCATAATTCTTAACTTCATTTAATCATATGAGAGATCACTGTTCTTTAATATTTTAACTTGGGCTTGTAGCTTTGTGTCTAAAGTCATCGGCCAACATTAGTGTTCCAGTGTATGTTCAAATTTTTACTTATGCAAATGTTATCGTGTGTATAGCGACACGTCCAGCCGGTGGTGGAGAACACGATCGGCGTCCAGCCAATGGTTGAAAAGATTCCAGGGTTTGACACCTACTTCACTGCCCTACAGCCCACCCGCAACGCAAGAAACCCTTGGTTCCAAGAGTTCTGGAGAGACAAGTTCGAATGCTTTTTCACCGCTGCTTCACGCAACGCTCGACGTCGCTGCAGAGATTCTTTCAACCTCAGGTACCTCCCTTCATATATAGGATTAATTTAGCTGGGTTTGCCCATCTATGTTATGGGTAGGTAGTAGCACACCCATGGGGACCTGTAAGTTATATTTTCCTTAGCTAGGCCTGCGGTAAGTCTGTCCTCTTTTTTTTTACTATATGTACTTCCTTTTACTGTTCCCATGCGCGCTGACCCTGTGTGAGAACACCCTCGTCTATGGGTTCCACATTTCTATCGATATACCACTCTAGCGAGCATAAGTTAATTAATTATTGAACCTCTGTAACAAAAAATACTGAACCAAAAGGCTTCAAAATTAACACAATTCTAGATAAATACTTTCTATGCATCGCGATGTAATTTCGGAACATTAGAAAACATGCTTGTGAAATAAATAGAAATATAATAAAACCATGTATGACATTTTCCTCGGTGCAAAACTTAAGGGAAACCATGAGGAAGTATTGAAATGTAAGTAAATGCCAAACAAATAACAGGCCAATTTTTGAAAATAATAATAATAGTAAACATTCCACTGTTTTGTATAACCTCATTGCATCATTTGCAGCAGGAACTTATTCATTTTCTACACAACTGCCGAGTTAGCTTCCACTCATCTTTCAAAAATTCTCATAATGTATCCAGATTGCTAGGATTGCTTGCCTCAGTACGTTTTCCAATTATCTTCCACACATTTTCGATTGGATTGAGATCAGGGCTTTGGGGTTGCGAAATCGCAAGTGTTATCCGTTCATCCTTCAAGAAGGTGGCAACTGTGCTGGCTTTGTGGTTAGAAGAGTTGGCGTGCAAGAAAATGGATGATTGTACAGTTGGATGAGCTGGGAGTGCATGCTGGAGAAGTAGCTCCATGTATCTATACTGCCGCGTTAACTGAATCATGTAGATGAACAAGTTGTCCTGACCCGGCAGCAGAAATGATTCCTCACACCATGACGCTACCTCCTCCGTACTTCATTGTTTTCTTGGTGCACTTTGGATACATCCTTTCACCTACTTTGCGGCTAATTTACCATTTTCCATCAAAACCAATAACATTGCTCCTGGATTCGTTACGAAAATGTACAGTAGCTCACTGTGCATCCGACCATACGACGTGTTCTTGAGCAAAGTGTAGTCTCAGTTATGGTTTTCCTTAGAAATAAGAGGTTTTGAAGCAGGAGCACCTGCGGGCAAATCAGCTTGCTTGGGTAAGTCCACGTGAGATAATAAGTGGAGACACCTTGTGGTCAGACAATTCACGTATCTCGCGATCAATTTCAGCTGTAGACTTAAAACGGTCCTTCATGATCTGTTGCCCTATGGTTATCACCCGCAAGCGAAGCGAAGAGCGGTGATAATGTTTTCGTTGAAGATTTAAGTCTATATGTTTGTATATGTCTATTTACCCAAAAAGAGGTGGGAGTTGAGCAATGTTCATAGATTTTTCAGGGAGTCAGGCGGGTTGACCTAGATGTAACCAATGCCAAAAAAATAGAATTAGCTTGTCATAAGAAATGCCCAAACTCTAGATTAAGCTGATCATAAAAAATGATGGCGTTGAATTTGCCTCCACTGCGGATGATGGTCTTACGCCACAAGGCGTTCTAGTTCTGTCTTCTGTCGGAGTGGTTTTTCGAGGTGTGCCGGTCTTTGGCAACGTTTAAACGTTCCCTTCCTGTCTACATCTGGCTATGATGCGTTGATGGGTGCTACGAGATCGTCCCATAGCATAAGAAATCTTCGATAGTGGTTTCCCATCTCTGTGGAGAGACACATTGCGTTTTTCAGCTTCAGACCTTTGTTGACGTTTCGTATGCGCCATTATGAAGTTTGATTCGTTGCAATAATGTTGAAGCTTCAACTATACAATTTATCTGAAATTATTTAATGTGGGAAGTCTTTTTACTACTTAAAAATTACATAATATGGACATCAGTAAGAGTTACTATTGCATTTCTGATGTGTCTTGGATATGAACATAATTCTAGATATATATATATATATATATATATATATATATATATATATATATATATATTTTGTATGTATTGTGATACAAAAATCTTATCAGTTTTGACGCTGCAAAGCCTCAAAATAAAAAGTAGGACTAAAATAGCTGTCCGTAACGACATTTATTAAAAGCTGAGTACCAACAAGTGAATAAAAACCGAACATTTCGGACAATCAGTCCATCATCAGCGGAATCAATTATGAAAATCAATATTACATGAATTAATTCAAAGAAAGTCAGTTTGTTGGACAGGATCGGTTCTGCAAACCTAACTAAAATTCCCTGCCACAATATGTTTGGGCATCATGCACCCAAGGGTCCCGAGTGTCTTCTCCGCATGAGATGTAGTATCTGGCCGCAGTTCCTGCTGACGAGGTTAGTTTTGTAAAGTTAGGTAGGTTCTCAATTTCCTTTTTCTTTTCCGCGAGGTGGGCTGACGATCGAGATAGCGTACCTAGTCCGCGGGACTTCTCTCCTCTCTCTCGTGTGAAAGGCAGTGAAAGGTGCCGACCACTCGAGTGTCTTCTACTATGCTTTGCGCCTTGTTTCCTGCCCGCAGTAGCGCACGTAGGCCACACCACAAATTATGTGGTATTTAAATACTACGCACTCATCTCTGTTGGAACGCCTGAGTTGCGGCTACGGAGGTTAAACAAAGTGTATAACTAACTAACCTAACTAAAACTATCTAACGACTATACTTATACCTAATTTGTACTTCTACTTGAGAGAACAAGGATCGATAAAACAAGTAAGTGCAACCTAAGCTATGTATTAGCTATGCCAAGAGGAAACGCGCTCTGAGCATCATTTAGTTGTGGTTTTAATTTGAAAATATTGAGGGACTCCAGAATACAGCCCCGTCTCATGGTCGCGACAGGCCGACAGCTCATTTTTCCTGAAGCATTTTATTATAAACACGTAGTTAATATTGGTTGCAAATTGAATTGTGTCTCTATATCTATTTATTATGTTCTGTTGAACATGTAGCTCGACTGCATTTGGTAATCAGACAATCACCTCGTGTCAACAGGGTTTCGAAATTTTGCGCGCAATATTTTACGCCTCTTCACTAGTTGCCTCAGCCCTTTGGGAAATTCATATGCAATTTGCTGATACGTGTAGAGCTCGTATCGGCAATATAAGAAAATCTGATGCATATTTAAGATTGGGGGCTCGTCATCTGGAGAACTCTCTTCAAGAAATGCTATATTTCATCCACGCAGCTTCTAGGAGCCACTCTCTGGCACTACAGTTTATCTTGCTCGCAGGCTGCATCATTGTACTAGCTTTAATTGAGAACTGCTGAATGTGTTTACTTCCGGCGAAGAAGTGCGACTTGCTATTTATTATGCAGTCTTTCAATCTTCTTTTTCCTTTCCAATGGTATGCAAGGTATTTTTTACATCTTAAAAAAAGAGAGAGAAAAAAGAAAACGAGTGACTTTCATGTTGAAAAAAAAATCCGGAGATAGTTTTCTTTTCAAGTTAAAAAGGTTTAATTGGGCAATTAATATTTGATCATTTTGTTGTTACAGTCCATCCTATATTATACGATTAGCCTAGTTTCTCATCTGACTGCCATAACAGTTTTCTGAGCGCGTTAAGAATTTAATTTACTACATCGCTCAATCTTATTCGGAATGACTTTACAAGGTTGTTGGGACTCATTGTTTTTTTTAGATGTCCTTGCATAGACATCTGCCTATTAGCAAACATCTGCTGTAACTACCCCATTCGCAATAATTCGTAGCTTCTAAGCTTTTCTTATAACTTCATTATATACCAAAACCTTACATACCTAGACTATCATTTCACAATGAGTTGCGCTGCCTCCCTTGTCTCTTTCGAGAACGTCAAGTTGTCTTGGTCTCGTGTAACAGAGACAAGAACTATAAGCAGATTGGCTGGTTACATTTCCTTCGCGACGCCGTCTACGCCTTCGCCCACGCCCTCCACAGCCTGTGGGAGCGTCACTGCAACGGCACTGCTGGCGTGTGCAGCAACATGACCCACGAGGGGCACATCCACGGCTACGAGCTCCTGACAGCACTAAAGAACGTCTCCTTCCTGGGTGAGTGACGCAAAGAATACGAAAGTACTGTTGGGTAAATGAATCAGGGCAAGCGAGGGAACTGCTGGGTGTGAGTCAAAAGAAGCTGGGATAAATTTGGATGAGTGAGTGAAAACAGGCAAAGGGACTATTGGCTGAGTGTCACGAAACAAGCGCTGCTACTCATGGTTGAGTAACGTAATGCGAGCGAAGGTACCGCATTGCTTAGTCTGCTTTATGAGTCAAGTGACCATTGGTACACAAGTCTAATCTGCCTAATCATTTACAGGTTAAATTCCTTCATCGTATTAAGATGAAAATACGATTACTCTACCTCTGTTTGGAAAATACATACAATTTTGTTTGGCAACTTTTGAAATCGTTTGGAAAATTATTGTCTCTTTACAATCGTCATGAGACGTTCCTAAACAAGCAGTCTGGAATATTGCTCAGTCATAACTGAAAATGATTACTTTTTTATACTAATGCCATGAGGAATTTAATCTGTAATTGATTAAGGAGATTTGTCCAAGGGTAGGGTTTACAGAGCAGCTATATAAGGGCTAAGACGAGCAGACTAATATCATTATAGCTCATAATGTGATGGACGTATAGTGCCGAGTCTATCTTGACTGCAACCTTTTTGGGTGAGCTGTGCAGGGCGTTTTGATGGTCTCTTGTCAGTGATACAAGAGGCAACAATGCATTTTCTGCTAGTTTTCGTTTCAACAGATGTGACTGGCCACACGTTCGGATTCAACGCAACAACTCGCTCTGGGCTGCCGAGGTACACCATTTTCCAGTACCAGCATCTGAGGTATAATGGATCATACTCGTGGACGCCTGTGGCCAATTATTCCAGTGAGTTTCAGTGTAGGGCGCGCAAAAGTAATGTTATATTAGGTTTCTTAGTGGCATATTCGTATACAGCAGCGCTGGTATATGTAGAATCCGTACGGGTGCCCCGTTACGTGAGCAATTTTGGACTGACACAAACATTTTCAACCAATTAAGTTGCCTTCGGGATGAAAACTCTGCAGTGAAATCCGATATTTAACATGTCATTCATGTGTATGTAGCCTAGACACATGAGTCGTAACTTTACCAAGTAATTTGAGGATTCTTCCCTTGATCTACATCGTATTGCTAAAATAATGGTTGCCTAATATCCCCTTGCAATGTGTCATGCTGTGTCGAATATGTCAAACTGCGTATTTTTGTTAACAAGCAGTTCTACTTTTAAGGGGGGGGGGGGTGTAGCTTCGTCTTATAAAAATTTCATCTGGCTCCTTCTGACACCCTGTCCCATTAATAATTACGTATAATACCCTCTGTGAACTCAATAGCTTCAAATACCACGAGAAATTTCACTTCATTTAAACTGGTTTCAGTGACGCAATGCGCTTAAGATAGCAAGTATTTTTATTTTGTATTGGCTATTTTAAAGCAATGCGCATTCCAATAGCTGCACCTTTATTCCAGCCATCAACTTGCCGTAAATAACTTTGCATTACGATTAAACTTGATTAATTCATTTTGGTATTTCACCGTCCTACATATACGGCAGATTTGGAGTGAAGCATCTCTTGCTAAACGTGTTATTTACATATGCAACCCTGTTGAAACTGTTGCTAAATGGAAATAAAATCACTCATCCGTTTCAACTAGAAGTGAAAACTTGTGCATATCAATCGTCTGGCTAAAAATTAAAGTGTTGGTGTGTGGACGTAGGTAGTACTGCAGTTTAGTACGTGAAATATTAGGTTTAGGTCCCGTAGACTTTTCAAAATCATCCGCCGTAAATCTTTACGTTATGCTAATCAAGTTCATCATCCATCGTCGCTGGGAAAATTACATACCGTGGGAGATGCCACTAGTTACCTGAGCCGATGTTTTTTCTGCCCACTTTGTCTTGTGAGTTCATAGGTAGTTTTTTATTCTTCTGCCGCTTCTTCCTCACTTTCTAACGCTGACGAGCTCGTCCTAGTTTGAAGCCTTCGCCATAGTTGGGTGCCACTAAAAATGTCACGTTGGTACAAGTCTGGCCTATAATGATGATTTCCTATGTTCATGATTTGTAAAAAATATTTATTGGGGCAATGTTCAAATTTATAAAATTGTTAGCCATCTATGATGAAGTATTACTTGCATGCATCCTTATACGTGCTTCATTTTTGTTGTTAAGCCTCATTGTACCTGCAATTTTCAACTTTTCGGCAATACCAGCCACTTTTTTCCTTCGCTTGAAGCCATTAAAATTTGTATTTTCCTAATTGATGGTTAAATTTTACCGTCTCCTTTGTCATTGCTTCATTGTACAGAAGTTATCAGTAATCGCAAAATCAATCTCGTCTCTCTTGCATAGCCTACACGAGTGATGCCGTCGTATGTGATGCCGTAGGGAAAAAGTCACAGAATGATATTCTAAGAAAATATCTTGAATTTAGCGTTTTACAAATATATGATATGCTTTGAATTCTTTCTTTAATTAACTAACAGCTAGTACCAATCCCCTCCCACAGCACATCCTAAATTGCTATCGATGCATAGAAAATTTATTCTGGAAATACAAGAGTGACTTGGGTAAACTTACGCTAAAAAGTGGATTCAAGATGATATAGTTTGATGCTGTGGAACTAAATACCCCGCTATAATTGGCTGCTAGTATAAAGAGGTGCAGTAACTAGTGAGGATCGCCTATTTCCTATGCTAGTTGATTATCATCGATGGACTCTCGATTTTCTGTCCATATTTAATGCTCTTCTCTCTTTCCATCCACATTGTTTCTTTCATGCTTGCTGTTCCTATACTGAGGAACTTTGTTTTCTTTGCTGTTATCAGTTTCTCTCCCAACAAGCTATTTTCATGTATTGGCTCCTCAGTTTGCTTAACAAACTGCATGCACGTCTCTTCTTTTTTCTGCATATGTATCGTAACATACATTGATGGAAAGGCTTGAATGAATTAGGAATGCAACTAATAACACCATAGTGATGTAAGTGATGCATCTGCGTAGAAGTGTCAGGACAGGAGGCTGAGGTCACTTGGTTTGAAGAACCCTCCTGGTCCCACCAGTCTGAAGCTCCCCCCTCCCGCTGCAGTCCTCCCTGCGCCCCCGGACAAGCTATACTCGTAAGTACTTTCATCAAGTAAATGCATGTGTGTTATTATGTTCTTTCGCCTGGTAAATGCAGAATAACGTTTAATATCTTAGTAATCTATTAACCCTTGGCTACGTTTGTTTAGAGCCTACTGGAAGTTCAACTTCCACTAGCCTCTTGCCCCCCGTGGGCGGGTGGCTTCTCACCCACTTGGGCCTGTCTGGGGTCAACCAACCGGTGTCTAAGAGTCAGAGACCTTAAAACAAGATCAAA
>LQNS02278097.1:13936993-13952846 GCA_001587735.2 Parhyale hawaiensis
ACACGGGAATGCGTGCAAGTTTTGGCCCAATACTATTCTCAGTGAATCTCTCGGGCTGTGGTGAGCATTGCGCAGTGATTGGATCATGTATGGTTGTAGAGTTAGTCGATAAAATTCGCTAGTATAATGCATCATCGATTGGTACGGTGAGGGACAAGTTAAGCTAACGCCAATAGGATTAACTTTTCCCGAACTTCAGAGAAGAACACTGGTTTCTCCTGACAGTGAAGAGTTTTAGGACAAACCAAGTTAATTTTTGACAATATTAGCTGTATGGGCCGTGCCATTCCTTATCATCTGTTCGGCTCATGTAAGTACTGTACGAGAACAAATTTTGCAACGACCTTGTGCTCGTCTGAAATTTTGAGTACCGTATATCACACGCAAAGTAGCGTGTAACTCAGTTTCAGTTGATAAGATCTCTAATTTATGATGGGACAAAATTAAACTCTACGGTGTCTGCATGCAATGTTTAAAACGGTTGCTCCACTATTTTTTTGCTTTTCAGATAGAGTTAGAGTAGGCAACATAGCTGGGACTGCCATGGATTCAGTTACCTTCAACGTATGTTACTTCTAGTCAATGGCGCTGTTACAGCTGCGAAAATCGCATATTTTAATGTTTGCTTTAAAGCTCTACCGAAATTCCTGTAACTTCAGTGCTTAAGTAACATGTTGGTTCAGCTTTTAAAAGTTTCCGTATTTTAGTTCAGGCAGTGCCCGCATTGCCACGTCTTTCTAAGTATGCTTCCAAACCAATAGCATGTGCTTTAGGTAGCTGCAATATCGTGACAATGCATGGCATTTTTTATACTTATTTCTATGTAAATCAGGTACAGATTCTTTATTTTTGTTTCAGAATCTTATATGCTAGCGATACAGAGTAGAGTGCACTGCCCGCCCCTTTCGCCCTTTCTTATGTCCCTTTCGTTCTGGTATACTCTAGTGTATTTCCGCTACTACAGTCATTGTGCTGGCCTTTGTTCGCCTATGAATCCTAGTTGCCATCCCTTGGCTGAGAACTAACTTTCGGCGGGATCTTACTTGGTGCAGTTGTCTATTGTGCATCTTTTGATACACTTAAGGCTTTAACTGACTTTATCGTTTACCGACACAACGCAATTGGAAAGTGCTATTGAGCAGGCGGGTAGTTATTGCGGTTACCCGCAACAGCGCTGTAAAGACAACTGCACATTCGCCACTCAAGCTGCAGCGACGAGCTTGCACAAGACCAAATCAGATCTGGGAACACATCCAGCGGATCACTATGGATGCTGCGCAATGCACCCGGTTGAACAAAATCTCCGTCCTCACAAATGTCGTCTTCCTTTTGGTAACGATCGTGGGCACCGCGACTGGGCAGAGCTTTGCTCAGGACACGTGCAGGGTAGAAGAGGAGACTTCAGACAAGTTACTGCTGCAGCCTCAGAATGTGGAGAAGAACACACTACTTCTGGGGGCACTCCTACCTATCCACGACCATCGCAGGATGCCGTGCGGAGCGCCTGGCAGTGGGGATGAGCTGCATATCTGTGACAAAATACAGGTATTTATTTGCATAAATTATTTTCTGGTTTGATGTAGCACTAATGTATAGGCAGCACGTATGCTGTTAGAGCGTGGGTTTCATTTTCTTTTTTTTTCGGGACTGCCGAAGCAATGCTTGAGTGTGTAGCGACGTGTGAAGCAATTCTCACGAGCGCTGGAAACACAATGAAGAGAATTTTTTCATTCTGTAGTTGAGTTTTTCATTAAAAGCCAAAGTGCGTAAAGGCTTAGCACCTACGTTGTATTCATTATTTATATTACATTTCCACTGTCACTGTTGCAGTCGTTGCTCTTGTGCTGCTCAGTTTCTCAACACAACCAAGCTGCTTTTCTGTTATATTTTACTTGTAAAGCGAAAGTTAACCTGCTGATCGACAGACTTCTCCCAGCATACCTATCCAAAAGTTATTCGTGCTTGGCGGCGGTACTCCGTACCAAATAAAAACGACTTTAAAGATTCCGTTAACCGGTCAATATCCTACGTTAGCAACACTGACGTGGTTGCGTATACTTTCAGCACGACGGCATGCAGGTGGTGGAGGCGATGCTCTTCACTCTGGATGAGATCAACAAGAACAGCTCCATACTGCCGGGCATCACCTTGGGGGCTCTGGTGCTGGACTCTTGCGAGTCTCCTCAGGTGGCGCTGCGCCAGTCTCGGAACTTCATCAAAGGTGCAGTTATTGTAGTTCGACATAGCGTAAGCAATAGAGGACTGTATTGTGATAGCGTGGGGTCTCTTGCGTGTATCTGTATGTGCTCATCGGCTGTCGGAGGGATTTTGAGAGTAATGATATGCGGAGGTAGTGTTGTGTATGAGTGAGGGTGCATACTTTAGCGGGCTATGCGTGTTCGGGTGGACTTTATTTTTCCTGTTGATGAGAGCTGCCCAAAACTGGTTACTACCTTAACCCAAAGCTGCTAGGGATCCTTTAAATAATTTTTTTTTCGTGGAAAAACCCAAAGTTTGCTAGCGGAACGTAAAGACGAGATCTATAGGGGTTAATTTTTTTAATTGTTAAGTTCGCAGAACTATCTCCTATTATAATACTTCTGTTAACAGAGGTCACTCTAATTTTTTGTGAGTCAAGATATCTTCAAATTTATGAAGCTAAAAGTATCAGATATGCAATGAATTATGTAACCAGCATTAATTCAGTTTGATACCAATTTTCAAAATAATATTCTCATAAGAAATTAGCGTAGGCATTTGCGCGTCCGAAGCGCTAGAAACCTTTTCCCCTATACTATTAACGACTACTTACCCAGTCATTCACTACTGATGTCAGATATCGAATTCATTATTCGATGATTTTACCAAAAGCAGCGAGTAACTGCTGTCCCTGAAAATTTCGACGTCTCCGGTAGCACGTCCTAAAATATAGTCAGTTCTATAATTTTATTGTTTGATCTGCAGACACACAATTCCTGTAAATACCATGCCGCTGAAGACAGAAAGAGAGAGTTAATGGTCAGTACGATGCTCTGTTATACGTAAACTTTAAAGATAGTATGCTTCTATGAATATAAAGTCCGTGCCACGATAATAGCTTCACTCATTTTTTTAATATTTCAGATGTTTCAACTGTTTCATTTGCTTTGAAACTTTTCTGGCAGAAGTGTTTAAGTATAAAATACTTTCACCGGAACTTCAGATGAATCCCTACAAGATTTCATACGTTATTGCAGTTAATGTGATTATTTATTGAGCTACTCAATTATCTTTTGTAGAAATCCTTAAAAATGGGAAGGGCTAGAGGCCTGTCTGAGGCTGAAAAAGCAAAAATAGTGAAAGAAGTGGTTAAAGGAATACATGTTAACGATATTGCTGTTTCAATAGGCCGCCATGTTGACACGGTGACACACGTTTTAGCCGACCCTTCACCAAGGAAAAAGCGCTCGCACTCTGGTGTCCTGAAAGCTGTTAGTACTCGGGATCTTCATAATGGGAAAAGGCAATTGTTAAGGAAGCCAGGACAAACTTCGAAGGCTATCTTTAGCGAAGTAATTCTCCCTGAAGTCTCGAAAACAACAAGGTGCCGGTTGCTGAGAAATATGAGGAAAAGTGTTACATATGAAAAAGGACCACCACTGACGGCCAGGCACAAGCATGCACGGGTGAAATGGAATGAAGAGCATATGAAGACAAACATGAAGACGGTGCTTTTCACCGATAAAACTAGGGTAACTCTGGACGGATCTGACGGTTGGGGAAAATGGTGGGTTGGAAACGGCCAAGAGCGTCATACTCGTTTCCCTACATAGCAGGGCGGAGCTGGCGCTATGATTTGGGCGGGAATTATTGGAGATGAACTTGTTGGTCCTGTGCGAGTGCCAGATGGAGTGAAGATAACTTCTGTAACTTATTGTCTGCTCCATGAGTCAGCCTTGCTTCCATGCCGGGATGACGTTCCACTTCAGAAGCGTCGCAGGTTAATATTTCAACGCGATAATGCCCCGTTTCACTTTGCAAAGGCAACACAAGCGTTTTTGTCATTGTTAGGATTGAAAGGCGACCGTTTGATGGCCTGGCCGGCATACTCTCCTGATCTGAATCCTATCGAAAACATGTGGGAAATTCTGAAGCACGCTGTTTATAAGGATGGCAGGCAATTCACTTCAAAAGAAGATTTATGGACAGCTATCAAGACATCTGCAAGCGCTATTCCTCGTTCTGAAATTAAAAGCTTGACAGAATCTGTCGACAAGAGGATTGAGCTTGTTTTCCAGAAGGAAGTTTCTTATGTGAACTATTAGCTATGTACTTCATTGTTTGATTTTATAATTGGACTTTTTTGCATAAATAAAACATTGCATAATCACGCTTTTTATTATCAACATTTTTTGATGACAATTGCTAAAATCTATAAAAGCTAATACCGTGGCACGCTTGAAAAGTGATCAAAACCTTCAAACTTTTCTTAAATGAAAACTACACATTAACATGAGCTGAAATATTAGCTTTTCAGCAGAGATAGTTTTAACTGTACGCTTCAAAATCAGTTTAAGCTATTATCGTGGCACGAAATGTACAGTATGTAGAAGTTGGGAATGGTCTTCATGGTTCTGCCTTTGCTGGTGTGAGGATAAGCAGCTCTCAGAAATCTGTAAATAGAACTATTCTGTGATCTCTGATCTTCTCTTTCTTTTTTTTCGCTTGCTGGGCTGGTTGCGTGGGGGTTTGTTAAGCTTATGGAGTTTCCTCCGTTCTCACGTCGCCGGTCTAGTGTGCTGGTCCCAAGTGCTTTCTCCTTAGGACAGGTTGCAGTTTGCCGCAGTTCCTGCTGACGAAATTTTTTATTCTAAAGTCAGATAGGCTCTCAATACTCCCCTCCCCCTCTGTTTCGGGAGGTGGGCCGCTAATTGAGGTGACCGACCCATACCACGAGGCCTCTACCTTCTCCCGTACGTGCGGAGGACCATGGAAGAGACCGTGTGCACGAGCTTAAAGTAATCGAACTGTGTAATCAGAGATAGAATGAAAACGTTAAACAAACTTCTTGTATTTTACATTGTTTAGTATGTGTAGTTTTAGTATTACATTTTCCTCATTTTTATCATAGAATTAAAGACTCATGGTACTGCGCCCTCTTAATATGTTGAGTACCGCATCCATATGGAAAAATGATTTATTCTTACTCTGCTTCTTTGCTAAAATTCTTAAGGTAACCGTGACAGACACTCTCGAGCATAGCAATCATCTAAGTTAATTCATATCTTCTAACGTGATCTCTGAGTACTCTTCTTTTCTAATGCCCCCACCGGGTGTTTTCACCGATAAATCCTTGTCTATCGCAAACATGGAAATCACAGTTATTTAATGAATTAAATTGGAAACGTGCAGCGTATCTTCGCTGTAATATAATTTATCTATTCTATTTTATTTCAAGATTTCTTTTATTATTTTCATTTCTTATAATACATGTCCTTTTCTCATTCACTCCTGAAAATGGTTAGCTGGTCTACATATTCTAAATTTCCCATCCCACTTTTCTCCTCTTTTTTGAAATCCCTGTAGACGTACCGCTTATTAATACGCAACGAGTCGACTTGCTCTGGCCCACTTTAGGCTGCATACTGTATTTCATACTCTAAAAAACTTTTCACTCCAGCTCTGTGCAACCAACGCTTCTCTCAACGGAAAATAGTGTCAATATTATCTCCTTATTGCGATGTAGGCATTGCACCAGTAGATCTTTGCAAACTTAACGCCAATTGTCTCTTATGATATTTTTAGTATTATTCATATGCTAGTACTAAGCATGAAAACCTCAGGATGCTGTGTCCTAACCTTGTTGGACACAGTCTCCATATGAGAAATAAATGTATTTTGTTTGTTTTGTTTTTGTATCTCAATAACAATAATAATAAATATATATGCAAAAATTTATCTTTTTCGGGGACGACAGGTAATCTGGCAACCCAGAGCTCCCACCACGGGGAAGGATTCTCTTGCGACAACGGCAGCCCCCCGACGTACCTGGGAGGTCGGTACGACAAAGTTGTCGGTGTCATTGGGGGGCAGAAGAGCTCCGTGTCGGTCCAGGTAATTTTAAGTCTCTCATTCACTAGTAAGGTGCGCACACGCTGAGATATTGTGTATCCTGAATTTAGCGTTCTCAGTGCGTATCCCGAATTATTATTTATTTATTATTATTTCTGTGTTTGACAGGATGAATCGCCTATAAAAACGCCACGGAAATCAAAGAACCGAATGACACTTTGCTCATATCTTGCCCTGCACAGTGCTAAAGTACTGGAGTGGGACGAACGAATATTTTATCTTGTACGCTAAGCTCTTCATTAATGATGCAACATTTAAAATCTGATTTTGCATTTAATTTTTGTTTCGTAAGGTTCTATTTTGAGCTCATAGAAAGTTTTTTGGGGGAGCGAACAAATCGTAATTGAGTTAGGTAAGGCCTTAATAAAGCAGGTTACCTAATAACTATATAGTTATATATATATAGTTTCAGCTCAGAGACAAAATTTGTTGTAAATTTAAATTGCACGAAAGTGTACATCAGGCTACATCTTGTTGAGTTCTAATTTGCTCCACATTATCACTAGTGCTACTATAGTGACACTAATAAGCCGAACGACTTAACAACTTACACTTTTGAAAAAACATGCAGACGATTCGCTAATAAAGTATATTTGTTTGACCGTCATGTGAAGCTGGCGTAACACGGGCAAGCGTTGCTGTTTTGCAAAGAGGAGTTTTTTTTACTGCTTGTTCCCTGCACCAACTTTGCTCTCTGAATGGAGAACGTTGTCTTACGCAGAGGTGTATCCATACTGTACCCAGATATTTGTGCCTGAAATATCGTCATTTTTATGCTATCGGTATCAAAAAAAAAAAAAAAAATGGATCAAAATTGCGGAGACTGCCAATATTTTACCAATGTGATGAAAGTTTAATATTTTAATTGCATGAAATTCGTTAACTTGTGTACGAAGAGCGGTAGCAGTAGTTCAGCTCATTCAACTTAACTCAGTCTTATAGTAAAATCATATGCATCTGCAATGTTACTTAATATTTTACAAAAATAAGCTAGCTAAAATATTTCATAACATGAGCTTGTGAAGATATTGTAGAAGAGCCGGCATCTAACGTCTGCGTTAACTATAGCGGCAGAAGACGTTACAAACGCAGCGTGAACAAAAACCGTCCTGAAAGTTATAATTTAGCTAATTTTATTTATTTATTTTATATTATGGATCTACTACCGCTACGCTAACAGTTGATAATCGATCAGCATATGGAAACTCTTATGACGATTGTGCTAGACTGCGAGCTGTAGGTCATAGGGTTAAAGGTGAAAAAGTGGCGTCAACTTGACCGCACACGAACTGGTTTGTTCATCGGATACACGCAAACTGGATCCAGAGAAGTGTACGACGGCAGTTGACCAAATATTGTCAAAAACTATGATGCCATCAACGGAAGGTGCTTATGCAACGACACATGCCCCCCTACCCTCCTTCTTTCTGAAAATGGTGAGTATCCCCATGGCAGCGGTGCAGATACCTACCTATAAAGTGCTGAAAAATCAGTTAGGAGTAAGCTAGAGCTCAAAAAGCTGTGCACGCATCTGTTGTTTACAGGGAAGCAACAGAATATATGGACACGAGACTGGCTCTGCTGGCATTAAAAGGCTATTGTTTGAACCCGCCTTGATTGAGTTCATTGTAGGTCCTCTGTGAATTGAGCCCATTGCCCACAAGACAGTTTTGATATTTTTCAGCTGAGGGTGACCAGAAACTATACTAGTCTATGCTTATATTAAGCAATTAACGATTGCAGCGCGTGTTTGGGATAGTTAACCCATTCCAACTAAAATTACGAGCTGCTTTGTAGATCACGGGTAAATGCGCCGGTTTTTGATGGTCTCATTGTTTAAGTCAGCTGTGATATAATGTTCTCATAAGTTTTCCCCTCAACCCACAAACCTATTGTTCCGACGCAAATCTTCTAGAACTGTTAAGCTTCCTCCAGGATGTGTCATTCTTTATGTGATACAATAACACTTTACCGTTTCAGCTAGAATACAATTACTTCATATGGCTCTATATAACTTGCAGATGGCCAACGTATTCAAGTTGTTTGATATACCACAAGTGAGCTACATCAGTACAGCCACGTCCCTGAGCGACCGGGAAATGTATCCTTACTTCCTGCGGACCGTGCCTGCTGACAATGACCAGGCGGAGGTCATCCTGCATGTTCTCAAGTGAGTGAGACACGGGGCGCGTTCGACAGGTGCGCTTGCCTTGACCCTCATTTAAAACGAAGCATTCAAATATTAAACCTCTGCCCGATGCCCTCGACGCACCGGACAAACGGATCGGAGCAAAAGCCAGTTTCGGGCGTTGTCTCTTAATCTGCTGCCCTGGAAACTTCCAAAGTTACATTTTGCTGCCGAAATCGGAGTTTGCAGTTGTCTTTAATGCATCGAATTACTTCTAAAATTTCCAATACGTTTACAAGTGACGAATCAAACGCTTCTGTCTGCAGTCCTGGATAAGTCTACCTTCGAAATCTTAGCTTATCGGGCCTATGAAACGCGTCCTTATATATATGGTGAAAGCTCTGACTTTTTGTAACGCAGCGGCCAGACTGAGGTCGTTCTGTACGTACTGCGGTGGCCCGGTTTGGGATCATCCAAGAGTGGGTTCGTTCGAATTGCGCTGGTTCAGCTACCCGTCATATCTTTAAAATTAAGATTAACTTCAACAGCTCACTAACAGTTTTACGAAAGTGGATCGACCTCGATTTAGGTAGACAAAAAAATTCCTATTTCCACACCAGGATTCTGATTATAGTGCTGGAGCCTCTATTGCTGGGATGGGGTGTGTCGCAATTACGCCAAATATAGGATACCACAACCTGAAAAAAAAGTTACCGTAACCCGTGAGAGCGCCACCTAGCGACGATCAGAGTAAGCTCAAAAATTTTCAGATTCTGTTTAATTTGAAATTTTCTCATTATAAGTTCCAAGTACCTCATCTAATTTACTTAATCTGGTGTAAGGTGTTTATATGTTACGCATTTGAATGAATTTGGTGCTCCTTTTATTCAAAATAGACGTTTGTGCTCGGTGACTTACTTTGCCGTAACCCGTGTCGCAGTTGTCCTTTGAGCTATGATTGCGACACAGGTTGCGACTGGCTGGGTTACCGGTGTTACGCGGTGTAGCACCGGTAACCCAAAAAATACTGATTGCGACACACCCCAGGGGTCACCAGTCAAGTTTCTGAAGTCTCACAAACTTTTATTGTATAAAGGCTGGTACCCTCACCAGTCAAAAGAACGTCTTTCCTCAGCTAATTGCCCGAACTTTTTGTTGAGCCCTCGTATACACAGCTTTAAGTTGACCAAAAAAAGGGGTAAAAATGTTAGCCGTCAGGCATCAGTTGAACGTACTCAGCAATTGTGCCGGTAATTAAGTGCCGGACATCTTTTCAAGCCTCGAAGGAATTATAACTGAAAGTTCTTTGCAAGTGTGTGCTATATAAATGGACACAGAAACGCATTCGGACTCCGTGACACGAAAACACAAGACAAAAGACCATCGTCTACAGCGTGCTGTAGCACCAATACCACTCTGACAGTCTAATATGAATTATATTCTAGAGTAATGCTGTGCTGTAGACGAAAGTTTTAGCCCGCCAGAGAATGTTAGTTAATTCTGCTAGCGACTAGTCTGCTGCGAATATTATGGTATTAAACTAATGTTCTGTGGTTTTATTTTATAATAAAATAACACTTTGTTGTACGTTTCGGTTCATCATACCAGGACCTTCAAATGGACGTACGTCTCCATCGTTCATTCAGCAAACGAGTACGGAGAGAGTGGGCGGCGCGCACTACTGAAGCAGGCCGATCGTTTTGACGTTTGTTTCGACCAGACAAATTACGCTCTCTCCGCCAGCGACGAAAATGCAGTGTACGCCCATGTCGCCGAGCAACTACTTGAAAATACCAAAGCTAAAGGTAAGCTTTGATGCATCAAGTGAAGGCCGATACACACATCTGACTTTTGCCCTACGTTCATACTTCACACCGGTCGAAAGAGTAGCTGCGTCTGTTGACATAACAGAGAAAAGGGTAACCACAGTTCATTTACTACAGATAGTTATGTCAGCTCAAAGGGAACACCCTTTCGCCCAATCTTAGCCAATCAGCGACCGCGTTGGCGTCAATTTCAGCTAATGGGCGACTGCGACATCACTATGCTGGTGTAAACAAACGAGGCCGCGAGTGGCGGTTTCTTGTACTGCAGTATACCAGTAAGACTTTCCCGCCAATTGTTAATCATTTATTACCACAAATTGGAACTACCCATCCTGGCCATACACTTAATTGCATAACTAAAGGAAAATAATAGACCATAGCTTTGACGAATTGTATTGCATCTTGATATTCAGCGCCATAAAAAGAACTGAAAAAATCATCTGAAAATGTTTGCCTAAGTGGCTAAGTTCAAGGAGCTTCTATAATAGAACCTCCTTGGCTAAGTTGAAGCGAATGCTTTGCGCGGAATAGAACGATTCGCATTAGTTTAAAAAGACAAAATTAGATCATTTTTGTCCACCAAGAAAACTTTGCCTTACAACAAGTTACAAAGTAGAATGTTATAGACACATGAAAAGCACCATAAACTATCTGTAGTAAATGTACAATGGGGAGAACTTTCTGAGTTAAAATTCTCTTCAAATTTGAAGAAACCGGCAAAAATCAGCTATTGTCGCTCGCTGAGTCAACTGATATAAAAGCCAATATTTAACAAAGCTTTTAATATACACAGTACACACGGGTGTGTTTGTGGGAACGCGACGAAACCTTTTGGTACTACTCTGAAACATGGACGTAAGGTAAAAGACTATGGTGTGAAACAAGCTAACGTCGCAGACTTTGGGGCGTGTGTTTTTGCCCTTTGTAGCTCTAAGCCCAGTGGCGACCCGTGGCTAGTAAAGTGATAAGGTGAGGGTGGTGCAGAGCTTCAGACCAGGATAATTGTAACTCTGTCTTACAAGGAAGGGTACCTTTTGATACTGTGGTATAGTGCGGCCACTAACCATCCTCTAGCTCAAGAATGAATTACATATTTCCTGATATGGAACTGTGGAGCATCCCCCTGTTAGTATCCACGAGCCCACCACTCCCCTCCTCCTGTTGGTCAAATTATAGTTTAATCCATAGGCTGAATTTCAATAGTTTGATACCATATGTAGGTAATAGGATACATTTTAAGACATTTTACATGAGATACGTTTTGCTTGCAAACGCATGGTTGTTGAGATATTTGACCTTGAAGTTCCCATAGTTTTCCTATGGGAGAAAATACCCGGCGACTCCACAGGAATCTAAACTAACTTAAACCGACCAAACCTAGCGTAACCTAACCTAGGTACAGCCTAACCTAGGTACAGCCTAACCTAGGTTAGGCTATTTTAGCCTGGGCAATCCTAGGCTTCCAACATACATCGCTAATTTCCATAATTGCGAAACAACATTATTAGCTGAGCGTATGATTGCCGGCATGGTATAATAACGATCTCGCGACCCTATCCCAACCCTTCACTAGGCCCAAGAGCCAAGAACCCGGGGACACACGGATGCTCGACGATAGTAAGTCTTTCCACGGCTTCTAGTCATATCGCAACTGGAGTGAATCTGCTTATTGATGCTCGAGTACCTCACTTTCTAAATAGAATACCAAGTTTGCTAGTTTTATTCATCTTTTCGGACAGAATAAGTCCTGTCTTACCCGCATGAATAATAAAATTGTCAGCTTAATTTCATTCTATCACTTTTGACGTTTGATCGAGTTCACTACTTTATGAATTAATAAAGAAATATAAGATTTTATGAAAATTTAATAATTTAAGTTGCTGTATTTTGCAGTGGTTGTTATCTTCGCCGACGCGAAAGTGGCCTTCAGACTGATGGAAAAGTTCCATGGCGAACACCATGGCGGGAGTGAGTCCCACGCATCCAAAATATTCGTAGGTTCAGATGGCTGGACTGTGGAAGAGACAGTTGAGGTAAGCGTCTTATTGGACTTGTTTATTGTCCCTACCCTGATTTCGTAACGATTTTTGCTCCTTGCCTTCTATTGCAATATGTCGGACATACCGAACTACATATTCCTGTTTTTTCTCTTCCTGCAATGCCATGGCTCTTGCTGTACGTAAGTTCATCCCGCCCGCGACCGGAAAATTCGCTCAACAAATTACATCAAGACAGCCTTTCACCGTGATTATTTGTATCCAGTTAATCAAATTAAATGGTTAGTGATTTCACTCGAAAGGGTAAAAAGCGGTCACTTTAACGAGAGTAATTTATTTCATATACTAGCAGGAAATAAAACTTCTGCCCTTGCCCTACAGTCTCTTTTGAACAAATGTAGGGATAGTCACATCTACGGATACAGCAGTCTCCTCCCAAAGGTGTCCTATTGATTATCTAAGATGGTATAAAGTTTTCAGGACGTTTGCATTTATGTGAATATTGATTTCAATTATTTATACTTTTTCTAACTATGTAATATAGAGTAGCCACTACTAACGTTTTCAGTTGACCGAATTTAAACTTAGACAGAATTTAAAGCTAAAGGAATAAAACAAACTACTTACAACTGTGTAGTCCCATGTAAACAAAACAATGCCACGTTTGACATCACAGTCCGTTACAGGCAATGGCATAATACTTGGCTTCATTTAATCATCTGAGACATCACTGTTCTCTAATCTTTTCACTTGGGTTTGTAGCTCTGGTACTAAAATCATCGGGTGACATTAGTGTTTCCGTGTATGTTCAAATTTTTACGTGTGCAAATGTTGTCGTGTGTATAGCGACACGTCCAGCCGCTGGTGGAGAACACGATCGGCGTCCAGCCAATGGTTGAAAAGATTCCAGGGTTCGACACCTACTTCACTGCCCTACAGCCCACCCTCAACGAAAGAAACCCTTGGTTCCAAGAGTTCTGGAGAGACAAGTAAGTTCGAATGCTTTTTCACCTCTGCTTCAGGCAACGCTCGACGTCGCTGCAGGACTTCTTTCAGCCTGAGGTACCTCCCCTCAGTAGGCATATGATGGATGACAAGATATAGGATTAAATTAGCTGAGTTCGCCCATCTATGTTATGGGTACGTAACAGCACACCCACGGGGACCTGTAAGTTATATATGTCTTAGCTAGGCCTGCGGTAAATCTTTCCTCTTTTTTTCACTTTACTTCCTCTCACTGCTCCCATGCGCGTTGACCCTGTGTGACAACACCCCTATGAGTTCCACATTTCTTTCAACATACCACACTAGCGAGCATAAGTTAATTAATTATTAAACCTTTGTAACAAAAAATACTAAACCAAAAAGGCTTTAAAATGAACACATTCTCGATAAATACTTTCTATGTATCGCGATGAAATTTCAGAACATTAGAAAACATGCTTACGAAATAAACACAAATAGAATAAAGCTATGAATTATATTTTCTTCGGTGCAGAAGTTAAGGGAGACCCTGAGGGCGTATTGAAATATAAATAAATGTCAAACAAATAACATGACAATTTTTGAAACTATTAATAATTAGTAAACATTTCATTGTTCTGTTTAACCTCATTGCATCATTTGCTGCAGGAACTTATTCATTTTCTACACAACTGCAGAGTGAACTTCCACTCATCTCTCAAAATTTTTCATAATGTATCCAGATTGCTAGGATTGCTTGCCTGAGTACGTTTTCCAGTGATCTTCCACACATTTTCGATGGGGTTGAGATCAGGGCTTTAGGGTTGCAAATTCATAACTGATATCCGTTCATCCTTCAAGAAGGTGGCAACTGTCCTAGCTTTGTGGCTGGAAACGTTGTCGTGCAAGAAAATGAATGGTTGCATAGTTGGATTGGCTGGGAGTGCATGCTGGAGAAGTAGCTCCTTATATCTATAGGTACTGCCGCGATTACTGAATCATGTAGAAGAAAAGTTGTCCTGACCCGGCAGCAGAAATGATTCCTCACACCATGACGCTACCTCTTTTGCACTTCATTGTTTACTTGGTGCACTTTGGATATCCTTTCACCTACTTTACGGCTAACTTATCATTTTCCATCAGAACCAATAACATTGCTCCTGGATTCGTTACGAAAATGTACAGTAGCTCACTGTGCATCCGACCATACGACGTGTTCTAGAGCAAACTGTAGTCTCAGTTATGGTTTTACTTAGATATCAGAGGTTTTGAAGCAGGAGCACGTGCAAGCAAATCAGCTTGCTTGGGTAAGTCGACGTGAGATAGTAAGTAGTAGAGACACTTTATGGTCAGATAATTCACGTATCTCGCGATTTATTTCAGCTGTACACTTAAAACGGTCCTTCATGATTTGTTGCCCTATGGTTATCTCCCGCGAGCGAAGCGAAGAGCGGTGATAATGTTTTCGTTGAAGACATAAGTATATTTGTGTATTTGTTTCTCTGTCCGCCCAAAAAAGAGGGAGAAGGAGTTGAGCAATGTTCATAGTTTTTCCAGGGAGTCAGGTGGGTTGACCTAGATGTAACCAATGGCAAAAAAACTAGAATTAGCTGGTCATAAGAAATGACGAATGTTGTCTGTCCACCTAAAAAGAGGCAGAAGGAGTTGAGTCATAATAATAATTTTTTGTAGGCAGTCAAGTGGGTTGGCTGAGATGTGAAAAATGACAAAAATCTTAAGTTAACACTGGCCATCAAAAATGACGGCGTTGAATCTGTAACTCTACCCAAAAACAGTCAGAATGAGTTGAGCAATGTTTATAATTTTTTGTAGGGAGTCGGGTGGGTTGACTTAGATGTGGGCAATACAAAAAAAAAGAAGATCTAGATGGCCATATAGAATGACGACGATAAATTTTGTTCTCTGCCCACCCAAAAAGAGGCATGAGTGAGTCAAGACAATATTTTTTTCAGGCAGTCAAGTGGGTTAACTGAAATGTGAAAAATAGTGAAAAAATATTGAAGTAGCTGGCCACCAAAAATTACTACGTTGAATGTATAACTCCGCCCAAGAAGAAGCAGAAGGAGTTGAGCCTTTTCAGACAGTCAGGTGGGCTGACTGAGATGTGAAAAATACCAAAACTCTAGACAAAGCTGGCCATAAAAAATGACGGCGTTGAATTTGCCTCCACTGCGGGTGATGCTTTTACGTCACAAGGCGTTCTAGTTCTGTCTTTTGTCGGAATGGTTTTTGGAAGTGTGCCGTTATTTGGCAACGTTTTAACATTTCCTTCCTGTCTAAATCTGGCTATGATACGTTGTACGGTGCTACGAGATCGTCCCATAGCATCAGAAATCTTCGATAGTGATTTCCCATCTTTGTGGAGACACACAATGCATTTTTCAGCTTCAGACCTTGGTTGACGTTTTGTAGGCGCCATTATGAAGTTTGATTCGCTCCAATTACGGTGAAGCTTCAACTATACAATATATCTGAAATTATTTAATGTGGGAAGTCTTTTTAATACTTAAAAATGTCATAATATGGACATCACTAAGAGTTACTATTGCATTTCTGATGAGTCTTGGAAATGAACATAATTCTAGATGGATATATATATATATATATATATATATGTATATATATCGTTTGTATGTATTATGATACAATTCCAGAACATTATAAAACATGGTCACGAAGTAAACAGAAATCGAATGAAAATATTATATTTCTCTTTACTTCGTGACCATGTTTTATAATGTTCTGGAATTATATCACGATACATACAATGTATATATGTATATGATGTGTGCGTTTGGTGGATTTGC
>LQNS02278097.1:13962791-13990626 GCA_001587735.2 Parhyale hawaiensis
ACCCGCGGAGCCACTCCAGACGGTGAGTGCCTGCGTTTGGCCCACGGAAGTCCCCAACCAACGCAGAGACTCGCGCAGGGTCCACCCACGACGGAGACGCACAGGCATCGGGTGGTAAAAAGGCCTTGTCGCTAAGAGTAGTTACGCAGCCCTATATTCCCCAGTCTGGGTAGTAAGCAGTTTAAATTCGCTCATTCCCATCATCTAATCCTATCAGCCTTAACTTTTACGGAATTTTAATTCTTAAAATTTGGTTCGGCAAGCTAGATGAGTCAGTCTTGAACAGGTTTAGCGAATCGGCCGTCTGTAGCGTTTATCTCTTTGCAGTAAACACCTGAAGCACGATCCAAACTAGTGAGTAAAACTAAAGCATCGACTATTAAAATCCGGACAAAGAAAGCCAATTGGATTAGGTTTTATTTGTAAAAGTGACAAATCGAATACACATTATCTATTCAGCGTGTAGTTTTAACCCTTAAAGGCATTCGTTTTTTTCGCGTTTTATCTTATACCTTCCAAAGCGCCAGTCCATCGGGGGGAAGAGGGGCAGATGCCTTTAACGATTGAGGACTCGTAATATGCTTTGAAATATCATATCAAGTGTGCATTCAAATAGCTACTTTATCAAAGGCATGATACAGCGTGTACAGTAGGTGCAGGGGTCAGCGGCAGAGACAGAGACATACTCCGCGGTTCATGGCGCCACAGAGGCTGGAACAGCTTTTTTTTCATTCCCACTGAGTTTCTTCCTATTTCCATACTCTTACTGGTGGTAATTTATTGTTCTTCCGTTTTTTATTTCTTGTTCCTAAGCGTCGAGAGCTAGTGGGCATGGTTCACCGCTATGCATCGACATTTTTTTTCTCATTAATCCCTGGTAACGGCCAAGGAAAAGAACTCAATTCAAGATGCTATCTAACTTCTAGTTGAGCGTATAATTCTTCCGGCATCTAATATATTCCTTCTCGTGCAGTAAATGTCAGTAGCGAGTAAACTGTTAGCAGCGGGCAATTGTAGTTAATGTCTGAAAACTTTCGCCCAGGTCCCATGGGCGTCGGCCTTCAGGATATCTTTCTGTAGAGCCATTTTCACGCTGCTACTTGTCACCGTTTCTTCTGCTCTTCTTTTTGTATTCTATCTAGACTCGCTGTACTCATCCAGTGACTGAACACCTCCATTTATCGATTCTTCATTTTTCTATATACGCACTATATCTCTTACTTCTTCCTTTCTTTGCCTTTGTATTAAACAAAAATAGGCTTAAAATGTGGATATAACTAATTCTCTCAACATATCACAGTTCCTAATATCTTTCTCATATTGATCACCATGGTACCGAACGCAAGGCCTAAACCTTTTTCTTCCTTGCCTAATACAACAGCAATAATCCACGACAGGTTTGCTGACTGCCCTGTGCGTCGGTGTGATATTCTGGATACACCTGGACACGCCGGTCATCAAGGCAGCCTCTCGTGAGCTCTCATTTGTTCTCCTACTTGGAATTGTACTGTCGTTCTGCATGACGTTCGCCATCGTAGCTCCTCCGTCGCCAGCGATGTGCGGCATCACGAGGTTCTTCTTCGGCTTCAGCTTCACCCTCTGCTACTCTGCTATTCTCACCAAGACTAACCGAATCGCCAGGATCTTCAGAGGCCCATCAAAAGCACTCAAAGTGAGAGCACTGTAGCTGTAAATGTAAGATTACAAGAAGAGTCAGTTATTGCTCACACTCGCTTTATGCTGTTCTCAATTTATGTTCAGTTTTTTTTAGTCCAAGGCGTTCGATATACGCGCTCATGAATCAAAAGTACATAAATCGGATACATTGCACTACACTGGCGGCAATGGTGACCATACTTACTTAAACTAAAGCCTGGTGGGCACATAACAACTTTCGTTGGCACTAGCAGCCTATAGCCAACTTATCTTATACGTGTGCGTAGTCGTGGCCGTGACTTCAGCATGACGTGTATAAACACCGTGCACTAATTCTTAAACTATCAGTCTTTGCAGGCTTCAACTGCTCATAATTACCTCCGCCAAGGAGGTTGTTTTCCTCGTGTTTGTCTGTCTGTCTATTTGTTTGTCTCTTTGTCTGCCACCAGGATAACTCAAAAAGTTATGAACCGATTTGGATGAAATTTACAGGGATTGTTAGGTATGTTAGAAGAAACAGATGATTAACTTTTGGTGAAGATATGTCCATCCGTTTGTTTGTTTGNAGCCACCCGCCCACGGGGGGCAAGAGGCTAGTGGAAGTTGAACTTCCATCCGGCGTCTAAACAAAGCACTTTCGCCTCAACTAACGTTTCGTTTAGCTCAAGGCGAATTTTTTTAGCGGGTGGGCTAAAATCAATGAAAAACGTGTTTCGCATCGTTTTCTGTGAAGCCTCCATTTTCTCAGTGCATTATTTTATTCGTAGTTTTATTTGTTTACTTGTTTTTCTATTTTTGTTCCTTTAGAAGTTTTGCTATTTATCGGTTGCAATAGAGTAAAAAATCTCAAGTTTTGACCAACTCATAAGTTCACAGCAATTAATGGGTTATCAACGTTATTCATTAGTCGCTGCAAATCAAATGTTTTATATCGTAAACAGCTGTACGTTGAGCTTTCAAAATGATCTGGTGTATTATTCATGATGACATAGCTGGGAGAAAAAATGTAAAGCGTACCTATGCGTAGCTATAGTGCGGAAAATTTGGGCAAGACGCATCGGTTGTTTCGAGTTTTTTTTTCTGATTTCTTCTATTAATATTTCGGCAAGGCCTATTTTGCCGTGCCATAGGTTCTTTCACAGTGTATCACAATATTGTCTCTTTCTTTTCACTGTGTATCGCAGTAAATATTATTTTTCCTTTCCCTGAGCAGAGAAAAGAAAGTTGCTGTTGGGAGTGTCTAAACTGCACGGAGTATCAATTCTTGAACACAAGCCGTGGTCCAGATGCTGGCTTCTGCGACACTTGCCCTGCGTGTTCCTATCCCTCAGAGAACAGCACCGAGTGTCTGCCTAAACAGGACAAGCATCTCACCTATAACAACCACTGGGTGGTGACTGCCACTGTGTTTGCCAGCCTAGGTACCTAGCCTTTTAACTGGTTCTGAGGATTACCAGCTTAATTACCACTAACTTAATTGCTTTGAGGATTGCCAGCTAGAGTACCTATGTACCAATAATTATCTCTTCGATCCGCATAACGTACCCACCCGAGATATCTTGTAGCCTATTCTTTGTAGCCTACTCTGAGTCTAGTAACTGAATGTGCCGCAATTTATGATTTACCTAGATGAATAACGTTTAAATCTATCAGAATTAGTTCCAGTTCACACAAAAAAAATGCAAAGGAGTAACTCGACAAGTAGTAAATTTCATCAATTCATGCAGTTACTAACCTAGATCAGGTAAATAATGTACTAACTACATCAAGTGCTTTGGTAATGAACAAAAATGCATCGTACAAGATATTTATCTGAATTTTCTTTGAAAATACTTTTTATTGAGCGCTATACTTTCTGATTCGAAGTTTTTTATTTGCTCAAGCTTTTGAAATGGCTAGTAGATATGCTATCTCGAAACAGCAGAAGCGCATTGCAGAATTAGTAATATTTGTTTTTTCGCTCTAACTGTCGCTGCATCAATATCATCAAAATTGAAATTTTGCGAGTTTCTATATCATAAAAAAAACGAGATACTGCTTCAAATTAGCGCAGTATCAACGCTGCTTTCGATTCTTTAAAAATAATTTTGCAGCACTCATTTTATGATAAAAATTTAGATTTGCTCTTATGCCAATAGGCGGTCGATCGATTGCAAATTTCTTCAACGTAAGCGGAAGCAAGCTGAATTGGAGCAGCGTGGTGTCTGTTGAGCTTGTCTGTGTATATACAGTAACGGGTGGGGCTGTGTCGTCTTCGGGTGATCGTGCGTGCCCTAGCAAGAGTTGCTCCGGCGGTACAAAAGCGGCACTCTGCGCTACGATTATATATATTGTATATTATCTTGTCTTATTATTATTATTATATTGGTATTGTCCCGCTATTTCCGAATCTAAGACAATCAATAGCGATCTACGATGAGTTACTCGGCTTACAGCCGGAACCACAACGTTGTGCTTAGGACATGAGATGGACAAAAAAAAAACAGACAGAAGAAAGAAGCGCTCGTACGGACGGTCTCTTCCGTGGCCCTCCGCACGGGCGAAGGTAAGAGCCCCGTAGAAAAAGTCGGTCACCTCGCGGGCCAAAAAAAAAAGGAAATTAGAAAGCCTACCTAACTATACAAGACTAACCTCATCAGCAGGAAACGCGGCAAGCTGCAACATCTCCTACGGAAAAGGCACCAGGGGCCCTTGGGTGCGCGATGCCCAAATATATTGTGGCAGGGAAAGGGCCCGCCAGAATTATCCCCCTGAGGGCTATCAGCTTGTCTTCTGATATTCATACTTTGAGACTGAGCTAGTGACCCGGAGAGGGATAAGGCCATCAAATTTGCTGACTTATATGTTAATCGATTCCAGTGTTTATTTCATATTCTATCTGTATTACAAATACGTATCTTCCTCTTTCGCAAAATGCTTCACATTACTACTTCACGTACTTGAATCTGTAGAGTACACAGTCATGGAGCTGGCTCCTAGCACCAACAGCCTTGTGACGGCCTCCTGTGCTCGTCTTTGTCTTGATACAAAACTAAGGGCTGGAATTGTACAAATAGGAAAACCAACCTAAAAAGGCCTTGTCGCTAATGGTAGTTACGCAGCCCTACATTCCCCAGTCTGCGTAGAAAGCAGTTTAAATTCGCTCATTCCCATCCAGATCATCTTATCGTATCAGCATTAACTTTTACGGAATTTCAATTCGTAAAATTTGGTTCAGCGAGCTAGATTGAGTCAGTCCTCAACAGGTTTGGCGTATTGGCTGTCTGAAGCATTCATCTTTTGGCAGTAAACACCTGAAGCACGATCCAAACTATGTAGTGAGTAAAACTAAAGCATCGAGACTTAAAATCCGGACCAATAAAACCAATTGGATTAGGTTTTATTTGTAAAAGTGACAAATCGATTACACATTATCTATTCAGCGTGTAGTTTTAACCCTTAAAGGCATTATTATTTTTTTTTTTTTTGTGGTTTGTCTTATACCTTCCAAAGCGCCAGTCCATCGGGGGGATGAGGGGGCAGATGCCTTTAACGATTGAGGACACGCAAATATGCGTTGAAAGTATCTTATCAAGTGTGCATTCAAATAGCTACCTTATCAAAGGCATGATACTGCGTGTAGATGAGTCGGCGGCAGCGACCGAGGAATAATACCCCGTTCATGGTACCACAGCGGCTGGAACAGCTTTCTTTTCATTCCCACTGCGTTTCTTCCTATTTCCACCCTCTTACCGGTGGTAATTTGTTGTTCTTCCGTTTTTTTATTTCATGGTCTTAAGCGTCGAGAGCTAGTGGGCATGGTTCACCGCTAATATGGACATTTTTTCTCATTAATTCCTGGTATCGGCCAGGGAAAGGAACTCAATTCAGTATGTTATTCTAATTTCTGGTTGAACGTATAATTCTTCCAGCATCTAATATGTTCCTTCTCGTGCAGTAAATGTCACTAGCAAGTAAACTGTTAGCAAGCGGACTATTGTAGTTATGTCTGAAAATTTTCAACCAGGTCCCATGGACGTCGGCCTTCGGGATATCTTTCTGTTGAGCCACTTTCTTTCCTGCCATTTTCACGCTGCTACTTGTCATCGTTACTTCTGCTCTTCTTTTCTTTTATCTAGACTCGCTGTACTCGTCCAGTGAGGGAACACCTCCATTTATCTATTCTTCATTTTTCTCTATACGCATTATATCTCTTACTTCTTCTTTTCTTTGCCTTTGTATTAAAGAAAAGAGGCTTAAAATATGGACATAACTAATTCTCTCAACAAATCACAGTTCCTAATTTCCTTCTCTCATTGATCGCCATGGTACCGAACGCAAATCCTAAACCTTTTTCTTCAATGCCTAATACAACAGCAATAATCCACGACAGGTTTGCTGACTGCCCTGTGCGTCGGTGTGATTTTCTGGATACACCTGGACACGCCGGTGATCAAGGCAGCCTCTCGTGAGCTCTCATTTGTTCTCCTACTTGGAATTGTATTGTCGTTCTGCATGACGTTCGCCATCGTAGCTCCTCCGTCGCCAGCCATGTGCGGCATCACGAGGTTCTTCTTCGGCTTCAGCTTCACTCTCTGCTACTCGGCTATTCTCACCAAGACTAACCGAATCGCCAGGATCTTCAGAGGCCCATCGAAAGCACTCAAAGTGAGAGCACTGTAGCTGTAAATGTAAGATTACAAGAGAAGTCGGTTATTGCTCACACTCGCTTTATGTTGTCCTCGATTTGTGTGCAGTTTTTTTAGTCCAAGGCGTTCGATATACGCGCTCGTGAATTAAAAGTACATTAATCGGGTCCATTGCACTACACTGGCGGCAATGGTGACCATACTTACTTAAACTAAAGCCTAGTGCGCACATAACAATTTTCGTTGGCACTAGCAGCCTATAGCCAACTTGACTTATACGTGTGCGTAGTCGTGGCCGTGACTTCAGCATGACGTGCATGAACACCCTGTACTAATTCTTAAACTATCAGTCTTTACAGGCCCCAACTGCTCATAATTAGGAGCGATAGTTGAAAGATCACCATTTTCCCTTGCTATGGTTTCACAATTGCAGTAGCGACTGAGATATTCGACAATTTTTATATAATTTCATTTTGCGCAAGCTGAAGCCGTGCCGCAGCTAAGTAAACGGATTAGTTTGGTTGTTTCTAGGCTGCTAGCGGCAACGAAAGCAATTGCGTGGGCACCGAGATTGAGACGAACATCAGCATCAGACAAGCTTGTGTAGACTCCCCACTGTGGCGTTGTTTCTTTAAGTTGTTACTAACGGGAGAGCTAGCAGAGAATTTATCTCCACAGCACACGTAATTCCCAACAGTAAGTTAACCTGACATTTTTCGTTCATAAATTTATTTAAGGTCTAGTGGGATTTTGAGCTTTATGACTTTCCTATCACCCGTTGGTATTTTGCATTTACCGAAACAGTTTACTAAACAATCTTCTTCCTCACTAAGTGCAACTTTTACTTTCGCTCTGTGACAGGCAAAATATACATCTCCGGGCTGGCAGATGGTGATTGTTGTACTGCTCATCAGTGTCGAGGTGGCCGTCAATGTTACTTGGCTGATTCTCACACCTCCCGGCGAGAGTACGCTCTGCTACCACAAGATTCCACATAAGATTCTCTTGTGTAACGGCATTGAAGGATACTCCTACCTGGTGGGGCTCTTCTACCCACTCACTCTTGTCTTCTTCTGCACCATTTACGCTATTAAAACCAGGAAGGTAAGTGAGCTCCCAACTACAATGTTCAATTAGAATATGTGCGATCGGGCGCTAAAATTAAGCTTTAAGAGCTTCACTTGTTCGAATCTGCATGCAGATGCGCTGGTTTCAACCCGCTTAATTGAGCTTCAGGAATTACTCTCAATCAGTTGCCCTGAGACTTCTAGAAACTCAATCTTATTCCGTAAAATAAACTAGAATTTCCAGCGGGCTCAAAGTAGGAACATTGCTTTTAACACTTTTAATATGGTTCAAAGCGGCAAAGCCAAAGCTTCTGTCTAAAGTTTCGGACAAGTCAAGTCTCGAAGGCTTAAGTTCGGCACCTGATCGAATTCGCCTAATGACTATAATTTGCCAGTGTTAAATATGTCCTAGCCATCAGAGGGACTTGGTTAAGTCGCCATCAGAGGGACTTGGTTAAGTAACAGGAGCTAGGTGCAAGAGTTCTTTCGTCCTATTGTATGCTTACGTGAAAAATCCTTTTACGGAGGCAGCATAGCCAAACAGGGATAAGATAGGTGCGCCATTTTATATAACGGAAGTCCCACATACAATTAACTCTACGTATCTCCGCTGCCTTAACTAGACAGTTGACTTTTTTTTACCTTGTCTGCAACCTTGTCGTTGCTTCTATTTTATCCATGTCTTACAAATCCTTTTACATTATATTTTTTCTGTTATTTTGCAAATTGCAATTTCCATACGTGACGATCCGTCTTACAGGGGTTCAGTTATTTTGCACTTTGTTGTTTCTCTCTGAAGGCTTGAAGGATTCTATAGTGTAATTTACACACGTAATGCGCATCTTGGCTAGGCAGTTATGCGGTGCTGATGCTCTGTCTGTTTTAAATTACTCCTCTGGAGCCAGTTGGCCTAGATTTTCAGCACGAACCAGTACGTGTACGTTTCTAAACATTAGAGTGAAGGTTTGTATTTTTACATCTCATAAAATGATCCAATCATCAGAAAATGCAAACTGAAAAATGATTAGCACTAACTCCTGTTAGTATTAAGATATGGTTTTGGTGCACATGCCTATTGACAGTCAGCACAGGGATAGCGCTACTTGCTCTTACCGCACGCAACTAACGAAGCAACTTCTTTATGGCTCAAAGTAATTATTATTTATCCCTATGGTTCACGATTGCCTCCCAGTCGCGATCCCTTATTCAAAGGCTTCAAACTTACGCTACAGGAGGAGGAGAAATGGGTTGCGCTATTGCCCGAATGAGTCTCGTGTTATCTGCAATATCCACTCTGTTGATGAGTTGATATCAGTATTATCGCAACCCACTCCTAGCAATTATTCCAGCCCCTTGCCACCACAACCCACTGGTGGAAAACACCCTGATCTAGATAAACTAATTTTTTTCTGCAGTGCCCTGGAGGCTTCAACGAAGCTCGCTATATAGCCTTCACCAACTACACGACGTGCATCATTTGGGTGGTGTTTGTCCCTCTGTACCTCACCAAAGACCCATCTGATGAGACGAGAATTGTGTCACTGGCCATGTCTCTTTCCCTGTGGTGAGTGTTCCATGATATGTTTATTTGAAAACGTTCTTAGCCATTTATGTCTTGTATGTCTTCGCGTACAACGGAAGAGCTGCTGGAAGGCAGCAACATACTTGGTCGCACAGAATGAAGGGGCCTAGTGTCGGCTAGTTATTGGATCGACCCAGTGCGACCCTTAGAGGGTATAGGATGGACCATAGGCTATTGAGTTACATATATTAGTTATGCTGACCGCTCCTAACCTATGGGAGTTTCCCCCTGAGGGTGTTCTTGTAGGTTATTTTAACTTATCCTACGCTATTGGGACGTGTGTGTGACACGTGCTCACCTGGCTTCCTCCCATCTTCATTCTCCTACTGATGATGTTTTGTTCTTTTGTTCTTCTCTATTCCTTTTTTACCACTTTCATGCGCACTGATCCTGCGTGGAAACTCTTTCGCGCATGGGCTCCCCGTTCCTTTTGCTATAGGTACTGTATGGCCCTTGTTTCTACCTCTGTTTGATTGCCTTGGTTTGTAAGCGCAGGCTTAATCTATACTTGAAATAACTAGGGCCACTTAATGTTACCTCCATGGTATCGTGGTATCGATAATGAGCCCAAATTATTCTCGAAAGGGAGTATGAATTTTCATCTTTTCATTCTATTGTGTGTCCGGGAAAAACTTTACCTGCAGGAATAATAAAGACATGTAGTAGCATGGATACAATATACTTTGAAGCTCTTTTATTAATTACCATTTTGGGGAATAAATCAACCAATACCATCAAAAAACAGCTTTACAAACTAAAAGACAAAAGAACAAATGAAGAGTCGACTGGAATGCTCAAAATGCGACGCTTGCTACGTTAGCCAAACCGGAAGGAATCTAAAAACACGCATCGAGGAACACGCAAGCAATGTGCGGAGGAAGCAAGAGTTGTCATTAATTTACCAACACTGTCGCTAAAACAGTCATTCCGTCGATTTTGAAAATGTGTCAACACTGCAAAAAGTTAAAAATTGGTAATCTCGTAAAGTAGTTGAATCGTTTTACAGTGTACAATAGCCAAATAGGATTAACAGACACTTAGATGTCCCACAACAACTGCTACCTCTGCTCATTGACTGCTGAAATTATTTGCTGTACTTTTTTCTGTAGGGGGGCCCAAAATTATCATTTGTGGACTGATTGTTCTGAAACTTGCTCATTAGATGTATTTTAAGAAAAACATATTTTGTTCCCGCAAATTTTTTATTTAGGCCTTAGGTTTTGAAATAATGGGGTTTATATATTTTGGAAATTTCAAACGAATAGAACTCAATGAGTTTTCATACTAGAATAAAAACCATGGCAATTTTGGAATCCTTGAAACATTCCTATGAAAACTATGGAGCTGGATTCTCCATTTTTGAACGAATTATATTTCTTTATCACAACTGGATTCTCCATTTTCTATTTCGTTGCCATCGCTAACTTATTGTATAAGGAAAAATCAATTAAGGGATTCGGATTTGAGCTGTGATAAAAATTGTTATGAGGGCAAAAATGGAAAATCTAGCTCTATAATTTTATTAGGAATAGGCCTATTTCAAGGATTCCAAAACTGTCATTGTTTTTATTCTATCATGAAAACTCATTGAGTTCTATGCGTTTGAAATTTCCTAACTATACATATATATATCTACATATATATAAACCCCATTATCTCAAAAATTAAGGCCTATATCGAAACGTTGTGGGAACAAATGTTTCTTTTTCTAAAATACATATTCTGAGCAAGTTTCAGAACAATCAGTCCACAATTGTTAATTTTAGGCCCCCATGTCCCCCTCAAATATGTACCATTTGCGAAGGTTCTACCCAGGAAGCAAAGAATGTTACGCTCTTTGCTTCCTAGTTCTACCCAACTTTTTTTTAATGTCATCATGTAGAATAGGAAAATACATGGTAGAGACGTGAAAGAGAAATTACACAGACACCTCCCTAGAGCCTAGACTAGCCATTTTTGTCACTGTTAATAACTTATTTAACTTTTAATATTGACACAACTATGAATAAGCAATAATTCTAAATGCAGATACTCCTTGTATCGTTCTTCAGCAACATGCATACTTGGGTTGACATTTTCACACTTTTCGTTACCACTCGGTATTGTTTTCAAGGTTGTCAAGTAAATAAATTTTTAGGTGGGGTTCCTCAAAAATTTATGTTCCCCATGAGCAGTGAAAAGTGTTCGGACATTTCATTCTGTCTCCAAAACACAACTGTGTAACAACAAAACCTAGTTAAAATGTTTACCGTCAACTCTGTTTTCGAGAAGAGTGTCACTTCTGCAGTGAAGTTTCATATTTTTCGCCAAATTTGCAGTGAATTAGAACTCAGAAAAGCTTAAGGCTTTTAAAATGTCTATTTAGAAGCAAGAAAACCGCGTGTAACGCCTAATTCATTCATATTGCGTGAGAGAACAGAATCCCTACTTCCGAGTGAGCCTGATTTGTGCGCAGCCTAGGTAAATCGCGCGAAAATATCCAGCAAGTTGAACGGTCGCGAAAACGCTCAAAGCTGCGATATGACGCCGAAAATTCGCAGCGATCAGCGAAATCGCTATAGTGTGGACAGATTTTGGCGGCAGTCTGGACGGGGCTTAACGATGATTAATATGCCACCTGGTACACTGCGATTCCAACGTCCTCCTGACCTCCGATTGGGTTCAACTTGTTCACAAATTATTTCATTGCTTTTTCAGCGGTTTCGTCCAGCTGGGCTGTCTCTTCCTACCCAAAGTTCACTTAGTGGTATTTAAGCCCGATAAGAACACAAGAGACGGTGTTATGAGTCAACTCGACGGAGCCCAAAGCAGTGGACGAACTCGAGCTGTTGGCCATTGGAACCACCACCAGTCTGCTCCTGCCTCCGTTATGTGTCTTAATGGCATGAACCCAAGTAAATGCATCCAACATTCAACAACCACCATTCTGCTCCTGCATCTGTTGTATGTCTTTCAACTGTATAAATCCATCATATGTCAATCCTCCCCAACCCACGAAGGCCGCTGGGCCCCGTTAAGCCCGCTACAGACACTAGCCTTTTATCCTTCAAACAGAAGTCTCAAGTCATGTCTTGCCTCTGTCTTGCGTGGCTCGAGTATGCACACGACAATATAGAGCGTGTCGACTTAGCGACTTCAGTATTCGAGAAATAAAGTGCATCAAGACCCATCATGTTATTACTTAAAAATTTGAACAAAGCTAATAGTATACTGTACTGGGTACAACTCTTGCATCGACGTTATTGCGTTGTATAAAAAAACTTGGGGAACGGGAGGCACTGGGTTGCAGTTCTCATTTTTCTCACATGTTTAATTAAGATAATCTATACATTTACTAATTTCACGATAGTAGCGTGATAATTTGGTATTGCGTTGCAGGGACAACAAGCCTCCCCTGCCCTGAGCCCATAGTGTACAACTCTATGAGGCGACAGGAGTACCACAAACACGGGCAGCTGGACCCAGCGTCTGGCTCGAGCAGACCCTCTACGGCGGAGCGGTCAACACAGGGCAACATGAAGCACTCGGTGTCGCAACTGCCTCCGTTTCTTGAACGAACGTCTTACAGTGAAAACCAAAGTGATCCTGCTAGACAGCCAAACCTTGAGCTCCAACAGGGCAGTCAGCCGTCCACAGGAATGCCCTACGGTCATCTGCGCTTGCAGCCTGATGAACATACTTCCTCTCAGAGGACTGGCAAGTCGAGCATGTCTATACCAGGAGACAGCGGCGACATTACGCCGCAACTATCTGATTCTGGACGATCAACGCCTCAGACGCAGTCCAACCAGAGTTCGGGAGCGAGGAAACAAAAGAAGAGTAAAAAGAAGCAGCCGTTGCTTCAGACCCCCACCGTAGGAGCTGAAGAAGTATCGCCTGTCGGACGTGACAACTCTGCGTACGCAACTACACTCAGTCGACGGGACACACAAGACTATTAACTTGGTAACGTATTGATAATATTGTGCTTACTCCTTCACTGGGCAAAGTATCGTTTGCCTATATTAGTCCGTCTTGCCGTCTATGATTTTGAGTCACTCTCAAGGTTTTAGGCTTTTATCGAAGGTGCCATCACTGTTTCACCCACCGATGATACCTCTGTTGCCCAACTGGTCTCCAGCTGACTACGGTTTCGGGTCGCCGACGTAGGGAGTGACCCTTGTGGTAACGCCAGGCCTAACGGAACCGTCCTCTCTCCATCACCTGGCGGCACCCGACAAATCGAGACTGCAGATCAAGACGCAAAGAGCTTCGCCGGGGCTTCGCGTGTACGATTGCATGAAAACAAGTGAATAATAATTTTGACAAATACACACGTGAGAACGCTACACAGTCTTAACATTTAGGGTAATAGAATTAATTTTCAAAGTGTTTGTGAGAGTGTTGGCAAAAAACTTGATGGTAAGTACCGGTACATGCAACGCATTTAGTTCATGGAATCGCTAAGCCAAGAAAAATCGATAACGGAGCGATACATTTTACTCTATAGCATCTTGTGTGTGAACAATTTCTTTTCACAACTTTACATACTATAAATATTGCTTTCAATTTCTCTTGGAACCTCGTTTGTATAGTTTACAGTTAAAATTTATGGACAATTTTGACTTGGAATGCGTCTCTCGACTGCTATCTCGCACCTGAAGCCCGGTGCCTTCGTAACGCCCGGTGCTCACTTAACAATTTTCGTTGTCATTAGCAGCCTAGAGACAATTTTGCGCAAGCGGAAACCGTAGCGCGGCTACCTAAATGGTTTAGTTGAGTTTCCTCTAGGCTGTTGGCGGCAACGTAAGTTGTTAGGTGGGTATCTGGTTTTAGACTCGGTAACTGTTTAAGGTACATAAAGTAACTACCGCGAAAGTCTAAAACTTGTAAATTTATGGGTTCTTGCTCAAGTGTATCTCCAAAGGATTCAGTTTTTTTTACTTTGGCTCAATGGTATCGTGATAAAATGAGACGTGGCGAAATGCAAGATGATGCTCATTCTATACATGTCTACTGGAACGCTGATAAGTACGAGCCACGTTACTTTGCTGACCCCAATAATGTGCAAACGAATCTTTCACATTATGAACTTTCTTTGATAGTTTATCCTAGAAATATTTTCTCTGACGCAACATCCAACAAAAGCCGATGTTGTGAATCGGACTTACAAAACTATTAGTATTATCAAGCAACCAATAAAGTTTACGCGTTTCATAGCGAATTGTGTAACAGAAACACGGAAGAACTGTATGATTTACCGTAAAATAACAGGAACGAAATTATTGATAGTGATAACAGAACTTTATTTATTGTTCAACAACTCATTTGTGTTCGTTCTGATTCAGTTGATAAACAATGGTGGCAGACAACTACAGAAACTACGAACTATGGACACGATTTTTTACGATACATCAGAACTTCATTTTTCTTCGTAAATGTCTGATTAAATTATAGGTTATGGCTCTGACTTTTAAAAAGTATCTTATTTTAAAAAAATAAATCATAAAAACTGACCATAAGGAAGATAAGTAAAGCGGTAAAAACCCTCTTCACAGTTGCAAAAAAAAAAACTTGTCTGACCATTTTATCAAGGCAATTCGGTCGGGGTCGAATTCCTCTATTGTGGTCCTAATTCTGTGGGTATTTCTGAGATTTTTCTATATAGAGGTAGTGGGCGGGGCTAAGATATGGGCCGATCAAAATCTCAGAAATGTCCGTAGAATTGGCAACGCTATAGTATAGAGGAATTTGACCACGGCCGAACTGCCTTCATAAAATGGCCAGACTATTGTGAGCATTGATTAGTTCTTAGATTCCGTGTAAGCAGATCAGGACTATGCTGTGTCGAAGTAGCCTTACGAGTGAAGCCTGATCATCCAGTTTGGTGACCTTAAGCCGGTTCACACGAGAGTCGAAACACGGGAACGTTTCTCCTTACTCGTCCGATTACGTTACCGCGGGGACGGCTTCAGCTTCCCCAGTACTACGTGGAAAGTGGAAAAGTTGCTAAACATCTGAGCCGCTCTTGTAGTCATTTCACTCTTCAGATTCCAATTGCACAGTTTCAAATATCTCTTAATTTGAAACGAGTTTCAATTCGCAACGTCGTATATTTGAAAGCGAGACTATAGCAGGTTCAGTTGTATTCAAAGCCACAGAAACTTTTGTTCCAAGAACATGAAACGTTTTCATGTTTCGACTCTCGTGTGCAGCGAGCTTAAGTGCTCCTCTAACACTGATGCAAGGTGGGAGGATATCTCATTTTTATTCCTCCTAGCTGTATGTACGTAGTGAAGTCGCCGAGAAACGAAAATGTGTAGTAAAAGCTAAGGCTGTAATTTAGCTTATCAGTCTTTTTAATAGGCACAAATATAGGCTACATGTCCAAGCTTTCATTTTTACTTGTGTGTCCCAATACCAAATAGTTTCAATCATAATTATTTCTCTGTCTTCACTTATTGGCATTATATTATTATTATATTGAACAGTTAAGACTCCGTTTCTTTATCGTATTGGGCGTTTTCTCTAGATTTGTATCTAGAACTTATACGCGCTCAAATACCATGTTGGCCTGGTGAGCCACGGGGAGTTTGAATAAAGTAAAACAGGTAGCGGTGCGCGAAATGTGGCTCCACTAGTGGCTTACCGTTTGAATGGGATGCACGTCGAAATCTGGTGCACCGTAAGTAGGAGGTCGAAGTTACAGAATTGAAACCGGTAACAGTTTGGTTCTGCTATGTTTTGATAGCGAGTGACAATTTTAAGCAAAGGTGCCCTATCAAAATTGGGCTTTAGAGTCGGGCAGGGAGTCCGTCACCAGTGATGACACGTTCAAGAAAATGAGGGTTATTTTCAAGCCCTCCTTAAAGCTCAACACTCTGTTTTGTCCATTTAATCGGGCAAAAGGTTTTTCTAAAGCATTAGCCTATATCATGCAAACTTTACTCGATAATTCGTTTCAACTATTCCCCAAGCCAACACTGATCAGAACGTGCAGGGACCGGGATGTTTCCACATTTTCAGCAATTATTGCGCTAAAGGTTTTTGACTGAGAGGTTTTCTTCAGTCGGGTCTCGGCCATCTGTGACCTACCTTAAACCAACTAAAACCTGAGCCCCGAAGCGTTGGCGGCGACCACAGGGTTAAAGTTTGTGTCAAATACAAAGTTGTGCTTCCTAGGACTCAACAAAACGGTCGGACGATTAGCTGCAGACTCATTCTTTTGACTAGCGTGTGTTCCAGCCTCAAGAGTTTGCCGCACTGTGCCACGGTCTGAAACAATACTTGATAGCGCAGCTTTAGACGAGTGCCGTCACTCAATTTTAAAACGTAGTAGAACAGTTCGATTCACTAAACTAATCGCAGAGCCTGTCGACTTTGCAAAATTCGTACTCACATCGAATGCCCTTTAGTTATTGGTCTGCATTCCGCTCCAACGGCTAGTAGGGGAAGAAGAGGAAGAATCAAACCAAAAGCTATCAGTAAATGCATGAAAATGAAGACTTGGGGAAACTTAAGAGCTCCGCCGAGACACTAGGTACTGACCGTAACCTAAGACGGGCGAACTTGTATATGAGGTGATGAGGTCCAAGAAAAGATCTACTGTAATGTATAAATTATATTTTATATTGCGCAACAGCAGCACAGAATTTGATGAAAAGAAGGCAAAAAGGCCATACAACACAAGTTCCTTCTTCAGAATTTTTATGTATCGTCCAATCATTACACTATATCCAATTATTCACCATAACCTTACAAGCCAATACGGTATCAAAGTCTATAGCATATAAGAAAAAAAACTAGTAAATATTTCATGAATGGAGATAGGGCGCAATAACTCATTAATATTCACGACTCTCGCTTCGCAAGACATGGTATAAAATATATTCTTCAACTTATTGCACAAAAGTAAATAAATATTTGAATTGCATCCGCAGTCCAAAAACTTCCTGAAACTTGTCCATGACTTGTCTTACAGACAGCCAGCCACAATTCGAACCTACTAATATTCATACAAAAAATTCTACGTAGTGCTAGTTAACATGGTGCCGTACCGGGGGAAAAACAACTATTTTTTTTTCCTGTCAATGGTGCTGGTCAACATGAATGTAAGCCAAGTATCTCATTGGATGCACTGCTATTATGAAAGTAGCGTGTTCAACATGGTTTTGTGTGGCCCGCTGGAAATCAAAAGTCATGATTGTGCTCACGGCAGACCCTGCACTTGTGTTCAGCCTTCGAGTTACAAATTCCTAAGGGTGGAATTATTAGATCGAACATCTTTGCGCTAGGACAGACCAAAGGGTACCCTCGTATGCTAAAGGTACGTCGATGTGAAGGCAATTGTGGAAAAACGTTGAAATGTATCGTCACAACATTTAATGTATTTTTCCAATAAAATAAAGAAAATGGTTACCGTTGACCACTCAATGCTCAAACCATTATAACCCTTTTGCAAGCGTCAATCCTCAAGTGAAGCTTTCAAACAAACAGTTGGTATTGCACTACAATTCAGTTACTGTATGTCCCCATCCTCAGTCTGCAGTTAGCAATTTTTTCTCCTCAAACCGCAGAAATAAATTTATTGCAGCTAGAATACGGTAGAGAAAATCAAATCTAAACATGCTTTCAATAAGAGTAGAAAAGGAAACCGAGAACGAGATAGCAGAGGTTTCAAAAATCTCCACTCGATGATTACATTATTATCGTATGCATATCAGTTTCAGCTATCGCTCTGCACTACAACACATACTATGTTGAAATGAAAAAATGCAAGTCAAATCGAATTGAAAATTTTTATTTTAATCCTAGCTTACGCCTCCCTACCCACAGAATACACTGTGATCCAAAGAGAGGAAGAAGGAAGGAACATAAAGAATACCAAGACAAACGTGGAACCCATGCACGAGTCAGCGCGCATGGGAACTGCACGTCGGGAAAGAAAATGAAGAACAGAACAAAGCATCATCAATAAGAATATGAAGATGGAAAGAAATAAACTGGGCACAAAAGACAGATGTTCCGAAGGCGTAGCTTATGGCTAAGGTAAATCGAACTGAGAAACAATGAGTAAAGTTGAACTAGCTTACCAATAATGTTCACACCAAAAAACTTATAATTACAACGTTTACCACGAGCTAGACTTAAATAAAAGATGACGTGAAACTAAGTACAGTTCGTACAAGTTAAATAACGAGCATTAGTGCTAACTGGCGAGCGGAGAGTCGCCACTCACAACCAGGGTGGATCAGATATCAACACACCGTTTAATGAAAGTTAACGTTGGCCTGGAACAAGAACATAGCGTGTTTCTAATGTAGATCATGCAACAACAGAAAAGAAAGTTCAAAACAAAAACAGTGACCTACTCCGTCTCACTTGCAGCATATACAATAGTTATTCAATTGCAACACAAGGAACTCATTACATGTTGTGGAGTTGATGATGCTGCACACTTTATATTCATTAGTTTCCAATTATACAAGAGGCACCGCCCACGAAATTCAACCGGTATCATTCAGGCTCAACTGTAAGCCAGTCTCGCTATGTACGCCATCGGTCGATGAGCCTGCCAAATGTACGTTGCGGTAGAAGCATATTATAGACATCAATAGCACCATTCATACTTGACACTTGACTGAATTTAGTTTCTCATCAAGTATGCAGCGAGATTGGAGACTTCATTGTACTAGGTAAATACTAAGTTTCGAAAGAAATACCAGAACACAATACACTGCCAGACATATCCCATCATATAATTTGGAGCGATACAGGGGGAAGTGAACGATGATTGCAAAATGACTAACTGGCGAGCATTTCGTTAATCAGTTTTCCCCATTCTCGGGCACAGATTTCCCTAATTGACAACGCACAAGCAGAACTTTTAACAGATCCCGCCATTCACATTCACATGGAAAAACACATTACGATCTCAGAGGAACATCGCTACCAATGACGCCATACGTTCCGTCGATAGTATATACACGTGAAGAGGATATGTACCGAAAATGCCCATGGCGTGCAATGCTGCGTGCATCACAAGAAAAATGTTCAGTGCAACAAACCTAAGATCCCTAGGGATTAAGCACCTGCCCGCAGACACTGTAAACCAACAAGATACGAAACAATGTGATACTCTTGTGATATAAGTAACTCAAATTTGCTGGAACTTCTTCATGCTCAACATAGTGCTAAATAGGTAGCCACGTAGTGCAGTAGACGAATTGAAAAGGAAAATAATGTGATCAGCCAAGCTACAGAAAATACCACACCTTAATTAATTAACTACCACCATCAAACCATAGGAGTTAGATCTAAAACGGACATAACACCATGAAAGTATATTAAGATTCAAAAATTAATTGTAACAATCAAGCTCAAAAGGCGGAAGCACGTGGATAAGGAAGCAAGATACGTACTATGTTAGCCGACTCAGCGAACGGTGCCTGCAGTTCCCGCTATGCCCGACGCAAAGGAGCAATAAATCTTGCACCGCAACTGCTCAACCACTTTTCATAACACGACTAAGACTTCAACTCTCTCAACATCATTCTAGTAGGAGGCCGCAAAAAAGTAGAGAAAAAGACCATCTCTACCTCGACCACGAGCAGAGAAGTTTAGCCCAATTAACATCAGGCAGCGTTTTTTTGCTAAAGCCGCTTCGTTCTACTGTATTCCTACAAGAAAAAAGCCTTTGTAGTACAGCCTGGTGCAGTCAGCGCTGAACCTGATGCGGCGACTGAGTCTAGATTTTGTTGGTTGTGAAAATTTGAAAGATGCTTACGGAATTATCGGCGAAGGATAGTTTTGCGGCTGAGCAACATCGGTCGTCCATATGCATTGGGCCTCAGCGATGGTAGACGCCCCAGAACAAGGGGCTTCATGGAATAATTGAACACATTTGCAGGGAGGTATGTTGCTTACAGCAATTTCGAGTTTCTCGGCAGTTCGCGTCAGGTATGAAGTCGGCTTTTGAAAAGTTACGAAGAGAACATACGCAAAAAAAGTGAGCTTCTGAAGCCGCCGACGCAGAAACTGCGATAACATCTCAGATGTCTGTCAAATAACCTGCACAACCCGTCACACGTAGCTAGTGGGATTGCAGCGATACTCTTTAAGCTAAAAGCTTCTACGCTGCAGCAAACACACAGTAGCCGCAAATTTAAGAAGAAACCTATGAAATTTTATTTAAAAATAGGTCCTACATTTAATATAATGTTGTTAATTATCTGATAGTCAGGATTCCGTGAATGATAACAGAAGATATTTCATATACAATAAAGTTTAATTATTACCATATCAAAAATGCTAAAATTAATGCGCTTAAAAAGGAGACATTATATATGGAGATTTAAAACAATATGACAAGCAAAGAAGGCAGCCGAATTTGAGTCAACAGCCAGCTTGATGTACACGATCAATGCTACACAACAGGTAACAAACACGGCAGATAAATGAACAGTTGGGTACGAAATGGTTACACCTGAAAGAGGGAATTGACACTAGATTAGCCAAGAGGATACAAAAAAGATGAAAAAAAATAAATAAATAAAAAATACAACGAAGAGGCGACAGCTCACAAGAGTCAAGGGCACAAGGAGATAGCACGGAGCTTCAGCAAAGGTGAAGTCGGGTTCATTAGGGAACCTACATGCACTGGTCCGTGCTGCTGGTACTCGTTAAATAATCCCTCAAAAGCCCAAAGTAGGGTACGGCTGAAGCCGGCTGTCAAAGCTACAGGGTCATAACAGACTTTTACGCAATCGTGCCCCCCCCTCCCCCCCGGCTAAACCATCCCAGCTGGACAGAAGCATTCATGGTCACCAAATTTAACGTTTCAGCTTACAGACGAGGAGGAATGTTTTCCCGTTCACAAAAAAAGCTCAAAGCACCGCTGCATCATTGCAAAAGTGAGGGAGGAACACAGACGATTGTATTGAATCACAAACCACAATATCCAAGTTTAAACCAGCCTACAAGTTGTTAGTCCAACCTCGTGGAATGGAATTGGGAGGCGAATGGAAGAAATGAACTATGAAGAGACAACAGGCACTTGACATCCATTTAAAATGAATAGAACTGCCTGAATTGGCCTCCCTACCATCCACATGACTCAACGATACAAAAATCGAAGCTCCGAGCAGTTATTTAAATAACTACATCCCAGGCCCAAGTTGCAGGTTAATTCTTTATGGGGAGGCTAGAAAACAGTTTTCATGAAGACGGAAACAGATGGTTCTTTGATGTATCTGAAAGCACAAGCGGGACAAGAGGCGGCGCCATCTCGTGAGCTGGAGCAGGTGGGAGTGGTCGGCAGGTCAGCTGACTTGCCACGCGTAGGGCGCACGCTCCCAAGCCAATCGCATGTGTGACGAGAGATGATACTAAGCATGTTCATTTATATTTGGTACCTTGACAGAACTCCATATTGCGTAAGTAGACCTCAGAAGTAGATGAGAATACATATCCTGTAAGAGTACATGCATTCTCTGTAATATTCCAAGTTTTACAGTGACATTGAATGAATCAGTTCTATGTCACGATCTCCCGCATCTCCCAGGTAAGGATATCGGGCTTGGACGGTGCCCAGCTAATACCAGGACTTTGCTGGAGCTTAGGCCCTTTATTCATCGGATGCTCTTCCTGCCGTGAACCAATGACGCTTGCGGGACTCGAACGCTCAACCTGCTGATGCAGCAGCGAGCGCTCTAACCACTACGCCACGGCACATTCAGCACTGAAATAAACTCGCAAAAGGAGTGACCAGGACGCAATTACGTCGCAGTCTCAATTAACACAATCATCTTGAGTTAATGANCGGGACTCGAACGCTCAACCTACTGATGCAGCAGCGAGCGCTCTAACCACTACGCCACGGCACATTCAGCACTGAAATAAACTCGCAAAAGGAGTGACCAGGACGCAATTACGTCGCAGTCTCAATTAACACAATCATCTTGACATAATGAAAAGAGTGGGAACAGCCCCGTGCACAAGACAGCAGGTCTTCCCGTTGTATCTCACGCGTCAAGTTACGCACAAACTGCTGACGTCAGCAACTCAAGCACAGAAGAAGCTATTTTGTTAACTAGCAACAAACAGATCTCGTAAAACTGCGCACACAAAACATTTATAGCCGTGCTTACAAAAAGGCATATTGTTACAGACGTAGCTTTATATAGAAGACGAATATTTTGAAATTATGCGACATTATATAGGTACTCTCCACTCAGGCTCACAGCAGTTTTACGGCAAGAATAAATTAACTACATAACTCATAACTTGTACAGCAGCAGAATATCAACATAGCTCCGGCAAGTCATGACACATACGGTACAACATTCCAGTCCAACTTATTGTTAAGCGTAGAAGAGCTCAATGTGTCATTCACTCTTAGGAATAGTCCAGACGGAACGTGGAAGAGCTCAATATGTCAAGTTCATGAACAGTCCAAACGTGTAACATCTGTCAACCACGCTGACGGATAGTCCAGACGAAAATGTGGAAGAGCTCAATCAGATCACACGAACATTCAAAACGAAGACAACTGTCAAGAGGTCAAAAGGAGCTAATATATATTAATATACTCCCATTAGCAAAGAAGCTAATAATGATAAAATGTTTGGCTGAAAACAGCCACTTCAGTTACATATAAACAAAAGAAGGATAGTTCACCAGATCTTCCACACAGTCTCGCTTTGAAAGTAAAAACCACAGTTTGTAATATCTAAAATTCATATTCTAATATTACATAAACGAGCCTTGCATGGACATTGCGCCCATCAACAAAATTAGGTCAACTGACACTGTTGCATTTTAGATAATTGTGGGAACTGTGAAGAAAAAAATTTTTCAGCTAAAGAATATTTTTAAATATAGGCCTAACTTGTGAGAAACTTTGTCTCTGTAGAGCAACTGAAAAGGAATGAAGCAGGGAAAAGTCAGCGGTGTTTCAAATCACACCAATGGAAGGCTCATAGCTCATAACAAATTAATGAAAGAAGCAACGTGATCAGGATGATGCAATCACACTTAAGGCATCTTACTTAGGCTATGCTACCTCGATATCAGGTTTTTCCCAATAGGAATACACTAGGAGAAAAAATACTTGTAGCGAAACAGCATCACCTGAGTGAGACAGAGGATGCTGCAGTAGCAGAGCCAGGATGTTGATGAGGAACGTCCATGCAAGAATAGTCTCGCATTACCCTAAAATAAACCTAAAACTTCAGCCCCAAATTATGTTACAGCACGGCACGCAAGTATACACTAAGCTCAACAATGGCAATAGGCTTGTCTTGAACATAGCTATGTATATAACTGAGCAACAAAACGTGAACAAGACAAAGTCCGAATAGAAGGCAACGTACAAGAAATACAAGACAGAAAATAAAACCTAATAAAAAACAAGTAGGAAAGATTGCCCTGAAGTTGATGAGATTGTTAACTATAGCTAATTAGCAGTGAGATAAACTAGCCGGATATTATTCAAGCTAATATCACTTCCGATTTGATATTGCACGCACTGATGCCCTTGAACGAGGTACCTACTTTATTCAAGATTTGTAGAAATTTATGGTTGACTGATAAAAACCATTAGAAAATTGCTGGTGCAACGTCCCTCCAAGCTTCCATCTTGATCCCCGCCCCCAAACAAAAGTGGGGGATGGTCAATGAAGCAACACAGAATTAATTTAATTCTGTTATTGAAGAGGCGCAGTCCTTTTTGTGAAAGGCGAAAATGATCACCTACAAAACCTAAATGCAGTTCATCATTCCATACCCTGCATAGACCAATACTAAAATATATTTCTGTTCATAAAGAAGCTACAATGAAGGACAGTACGCAAATAAGAAGGAACGTGACCGGTTTACTCATTTTCTGTCATGGGCAATAGTTTACAAATAAAAGTAGCTAGGTACCTAGATAGATACATAATTATAAAAACAACAGAATGGATCCATACAAATGTTCCGAATTTATTAAATAAATCTAATTTGCAGATATTTTTTATATCTTGCACTCATGCTTCATTCATCAATCTTGGAAAACTTTTCAGGAGAAACACTCCACAAAATTACTTACACAAACATTAAAAAATTGAAAAATCTACATCAGGGAGCGACTATTGGTGCCGTGCCATGCAAACACATCGCAACGTCGAGCTGAGCAAGCCCAAACGAGAGGCGGGCAGAAGTAAGAAGAGTAACAAGAGCATCATCGGAGGAACTGGAAATGAACTACAGAAACTGACACGTAAAAACCTTTACCATTCGCAACTTTGAAGGAAGAGAATAGAAACGAAGCTCAATTCCAAGTCGCCCAGCTATGGTAACAAAAACTGTGCGTTGTCTATGGAGGGAGACAAGTCAGGCTATTCTATCATACACTCTCAACCAAATGCTTCAACAAATATTAAAATTTTGCAGCAAACTGCACTAATACACAGAAGTTTTCAAATTCGATACCAATACTGACGTACACATGAGAAGACGAGCCGGTAAGTGCCAGGGGTACAAATATAGTCTCTCAGAACTTTGTGACGACTATAAAAATATTAATGAACATCCTAAGATCTTCTTAGGCGTTAGTAAAATTTCTTCGCTTGAGCTTCTCGGTTGTCTCTGAAAAGAAAAAGATAACCCATCAATAAGAACTTATTGTGCTATCAAGTCAGAGAGCAAGTAAGTGAAGTATTTATTTTCTTATGGTAGGAGCGTACAAATACAGAGTTCATTAACATATTGCAGTTTTCTAAAATTCATTAAAAGCTGTAAAGGTAATATTTGGCTTAGTACAGTGTATTGCAACAGAAAACATGGGATTAGGTATCAAGTAAGTTAGTACAGAGCGACAACTACAGTATCTAAACGTTGTACATCGGAAATACTGCCAAGTAGACTTCGAAAAAACAGGCGCCCACTATATAAGTTACATCTGATCAGCATGTTGTTTCATAAAAAAGCGGCTGTATCGAATATTATATTATTATATTGAGTAGTTCAAGTCTCCGTCTGCACAGCAACGGCGATCTAACAGAGGAAGAAGCAAGGGACACGCAGTGTGACGATAGATACGTGGAACCCATGCACGAGGGTGTTCACACACAGGATCAACGCGCACGGGAACAGCAAGTCGGGAAAGAAGAGTAAGAATAGATTGAAGAAAGATCAGTAGGAGTAAAAGATAGGAAGGAAGCAAAGTGGGCACGAAAGACAGCCGTCCCGAAGGGCTGTATCGAAGAGGACTGCATCTCGCCAATGTGTATCCTAATCTGCATAAAAAAATTCGTACCAAACTCGTTACCTATACTCATTATTAATCCTTGCTCATTTTAGCTTTCTCAGAGAACATAAGGAAGTGACATCTAATGCATAAGTCAAGCGAGACGTGGAGCCCACGCACGAGAATATTCCCCCCTCCCCTCACCCCACAGGATCAACACGCATGGGAGCAGCAACTCAAACATCAAATAAGCAAAGCACCAGGAGTAGGAGCATGAATATGAAAGAAAGCTAAGGGGGCACCGAGGTGCGCCTATACTTTAAATATAATGAGCAGTACTACAGTAAAACGCAGAAACTGCTAGGCGGGGACATGGCGAGGCTTCGACATCAACGAACTAACATGCCATGCATAGCACAAGCGGTGAACATTGCAAAGGGAAACACGACCTGTTATATGTACTGTACCTAGTAAAAGGAAAACACAATTCATAGTATGAGCCCTATAAGACTATGAAATTGAGTCAGTTAGCAAAGGGGGTATCTTCCAGCTTGGTTTCGACAATTTTTATGAAATATCTTTAAAATAAAAGTTCTATATTTTCGTGATATTTCCCGAGTATAAGGTATATACTGAATAAACACTGAGGTATTTGCAGTACCTCTATTACAAAAACACTCATTAACTTCTCTCATAAATTAATCAGCCTTTATTGTAGAATTCGCACAATCGGAAATGTACATAGACCCACGCTATGAGAGGAAGGGCAACTTTGGAGACAAATGGCACTTTTTATGTGCGGTTACTTTTAGTCCAACACAAGAAATCCAAGGGAATAAACTGCATTTATACTGACCACGGTAAGGACAATAACCATACATAATACCATTGGCATCTAAAACAACTGCAAATTTCATATAAAAAAAAATCAGAAGGAGGTATCTTAGTTTTTTTACTCAGGAAAATTTGAAAGATAGAAGTAATTACTGCAGAACCTCCAGTTATTTACACTGAGAAAGGTATTAACATCACAACAATTGCGCAAGGAGCGTGGCGTTCCCTACTACAAATCAGTGCAATCATAACCTGGGTCGGCGGCTTTCGTTCACGATGCACCTGTAAGCCCAATTCTGGTTACTTAGTTACGCCAGGCCCGGCGAAATGCGTACATTAGATTAGAAACTTTTTTTTAGAAGATCACAGAGCAAACATGCGACGTATCAGTCTAACGGCACAGTCCAAGAGCAAACGTAATATCAGTGCATGCAACAGCTATCTGGAAATGAAAAACGTTGGCATTTCGGGCTTCAGAAAGGTAGAGTAAAATTGACAACCCATCTCTAACTAAAAAATTTGCATGTAGCTACTGGTTGGTGCTGCAAATAAATACCCGCCACGCTCCAGAGGTGTACACGGCTGCAGCCGATCACGGGTTGTCAAAAACATTGAAGACGGAAAGCTCATGTGACACCTGCGACTCTTAACCGTTCCCAATGCTGGTTAGGGCCAGTAACCCCGCAATGGAATGCGAACACCAGAAATGCTGACCTAGCAAGCCAAGCATCACAGTAAGATCTCGCCATGGAGGACAACAAGAAGTGTTCGTAAATGGGCACGACAAAGTGTCTCACTAGTCACTCAAAGACATAAAAGGGTCATGCGTTAAGAGCACACAGTGAGATAGAGGGTAAGGCGGGAGTGAGGGAGAGGACACGCAACTAACATTGGAAGTGCTCGTGTCTGGAAGAGAACAGACGAGCGATGAGGCCACCATCACCCCCGTCAGTGGAATCATCATCACCAATACAGCCACCACCGCCACTGGTGTTACGACAACGGTAAGGCCGCTGCCTGAGAGGCAGTGCATTGTCAGCAAATAGGTAACATCGACTACAGAGAGGCAGTGCATTGTCAGCAAATAGGTTACATCGACTACAGAGAGGCAGTGCATTGTCAGCAAATAGGTTACATCGACTACAGAATAATTAAGAAATGTACGTATCGTAGACTTCTTTGCTCCTACGTTCCTTTTCTGCCTCACACGAAGTATAGATACTGACCTAAGTATGGGATGATAAGGTTAGAACTAATCGTGTACGGTATATATAACACACTGATAGAATTATGACCACAGATTCACAAGCTTTTCGAAGCAATACATTAACCCAAAATGCGATTTCGTAATTAATTACTCCATTTAACGTATAACCGGCACTATCAGATTTTTTGCAGACGCATGATGAACTGCACACATCATACAGCTCGGTATGGTCAGGCTAGCTCTTCTCAAACAGAAAATCTACTATCGCAAAATATAATTATTATTATTATTATTATTATTATAGTGGGTCGGGTTACTAGCGTCGCAGGCATCACGCCCGCCTCGCGCCGAAAACACAAAATCGGGATATTCTCGGTTTTTGCACTCTGTCACAGGCCCAGCATAGTGCTGAGAACATGCACTTCCTCATCAATCATAAATCTAAGGTCCATCTGCGGTCATAGGCCCCGTCAATTTCACATCTCTGCTACTAATAAATGGTCGCGTAGCGACCGCGTTACTCTCCCGTCCATCTCAATAAACCTCCGAACTTACAGTTTTTCGTAGATTTCACATCGCTCCAAGTATCTCTTTATCCTTCCACATCAAAAATTCCCATGAAGGGGTTCGGAAAGTACTTCCACCATCATCGCA
>LQNS02278097.1:13992422-14011610 GCA_001587735.2 Parhyale hawaiensis
CACAGAAGTTTTCAAATTCGATACCAATACTGACGTACACATGAGAAGACGAGCCGGTAAGTGCCAGGGGTACAAATATAGTCTCTCAGAACTTTGTGACGACTATAAAAATATTAATGAACATCCTAAGATCTTCTTAGGCGTCAGTAAAATTTCTTCGCTTGAGCTTCTCGGTTGTCTCTGAAAAGAAAAAGATAAAACATTATTAACAACTTACTGTGCTATCAAGTCAGAGAGTAAGTAAGTGTAGTATTTTCTTATGGTAGGAGCGTGCAAATACAGAGTTCATTAACGTATTACAGTTTTCTAAAATTCATTAAAAGCTGTAAAGGTAATATTTGAATTAGTATAGTGTATTGCAACAGAAAACATGGGATTAGGTATCACGTAAGTCAGTACAGTGCGAAACTATCTACACGCTGTACATCGGAAATACTGCCAAGTAGACTTCGAAAGAAAAAAAAAACAGGCGCCCACTATATAAGTTACATCTGATCAGTATGTTGTTTCATAGAAAAACGGCTGTATCGAAGAGGACTGCATCTCGCCAATGTGTATCCTAATCTGCATAAAAAATTCGTAGCAAACAACTCGTTACCTATACTCATATTAATCCTTGCTGATTTAAGCTTTGTAAGAGAGAATAAGGAAGTGACATCTAACACTTAAGTCAAGAGAGACGTGGAGCCCACGCACGAGAATATCCCCCCCCCCCCACGCCACAGGATCAACGCGCATGGGAGCAGCAACTCAAACATCAAATGAGCAAAGCACCATGAGTAGGAGCATGGATATGAAAGAAAGCAAAGGGGGCACCGAGGTGCGCCTATACTTTAAATATAATGAGCAGTACTACAGTAAAACGCAGAAACTGCTAGGCGGGGACATGGCGAGGCTTCGACATCAACGAACTAACATGCCATGCATAGCGCAAGCGGGGAACATGGCAATGGGAAATACGACCTGTTATATGTACTGTACCTAGTAAAAGGAAAACACAACAATTCATAATATGAACCCTATAAGACGATGAAATTGAGTCAGTTAGCAAAGGGGGTATCTTCCAGCTTGGTTTCGACAATTTTTATGAAATATCATCAAAATAAAAGTTCTATATTTTCCTGACATTTTCTGAGTATAAGGTATATAGCTACTGTATAAACACTGAGGTACCTGCAGTACCTCTATTTCTTGTTACTGCATAAACGATGTTCCGTTTACAAAAAACGCTCATTAACTTCTCTCATAAATCAATAAGCCTTTATTGTGGAATTCGCACAATCGGAAATGTTGTACATAGACCCACGCTATGAGAGGCAGGGATAACAATAAAAAATTAGCTAGTTTGGCAACTCTGGAGACAAATGGCACTTTTTATGTGCTGTTACTTTTAGTCCAACACAAGAAATCCAAGGGAATAAACTGCATTTATACTGACCACGGTAATGACAATAACCAGACAAAATACCATTGGCATCTGAAACAGCTGCAAATTTCATATAAAAAAAATCAGAAGGACGTATCTTAGTTTTTTTACTTAGGACAATTTGAAAGGTACAAGGAATTACTGCAGAACCTCCAGTCATTTACACTGAGGAAGGTATCAACATCACAACAATTGCGCAAGGAGCGTGGCGTTCCCTACTACAAATCAGTGCAATCAGAACCTGGGTCGGCATTCGTTCACGATGCACCTATAAGCCCAATTCTGGTTACTTAGTTACGCCAGGCCCGGCGAAATGCGTACGTTGGATTATTAGATACTTTTTGAGAAGATCACAGAGCAAACGTGCGACGTATCAGTCTAACGGCACAGTCCAAGAGCAAACGTAATATCAGTGCATGCAATAGCTATCTGGAAATGAAAAACGTTGGCATTTCGGGCTTCAGAAAGGTAGAGTAAAATTGACAACCCACCTCTAACTAAAAAATCTGCATGAACTGGTTGGTGCTGCAAATAAATACCCGCCACGTTCCAGAGGTGTACACGGCTGCAGCCGATCACAGGTTGTCAAAAATATGGAGGACGGAAAGCTCATGTGACACCTGCGACTCTCAACCGTTCTCAATGCTGGTTAGGGCCAGTAACCCCGCAATGGAATGCGAACACCAGAAATGCTGACCTAGCAAGCCAAGCATCACAGTAAGATCTCGCCATGGAAAACAACAAGTGTTCGTAAATGGGCACGACAATGTGTCTCACTGGTCACACTAAGACGTAAAAGGGTCATGCGTTAAGAGCACACAGCGAGCTAGAGGGTAAGGCGGGTGTGAGGGAGAGGACACGCAACTAACATTGGAAGTGCTCGTGTCTGGAAGAGAACAGACGAGTGATGAGGCCACCATCACCCCCGTCAGTGGAATCATCACCAATACAGCCACCACCGCCACTGGTGTTACGACAGCGGTAAGGCCGCTGCCTGAGAGGCAGTGCATTGTCAGCAAATAGGTAACATCGACTAAAAAAAAACAATATATGTACGTAACGTAGACTTCTTTGCTTCTACGTTCCTTTTCTGCCTCACGTGATGTATAGATACTGACCTAAATATGGGATGATAAGGTTAGAACTAATCGTGCACGGTGTATATAACACACCGATAGAATTATGAAGCGTGATGATGCATAGCCTGCGATGGTATGAGCAGTAGAAGACAGTAACTCGATATCTTTACTTGTCAGCAAAAGGATACCTGACCGTAAATTATATTTTTAGGTCCTAGACCACCGATTTACAAGCTTTTTGAAGTAATACATTAACCCAAAATACGATTTTGCAATTACCCCATTTAACGTACACCCGGCAATATCAGATTTTTTTACAGTCGCATGAACTGCACACATCATACAGCTCGGTATGGTTAGGCTAGCTCTTCTCAAACAGAAAATCTACTGTCCCAAAATACGAGCCCATCACCCCACTGGGGTACTTTACCCCGGGGTTTGGAAACTCCGAGTTCGACCAATATCAGCACCGATAGCACGCACTGCTTTAGAATATGCTTTTTCTCCCGCCAAATTCAAGTAACTTCAAGTTAGGTAACGTACTAGAAACTTTAAGTTAGCTCCTTGGTACACAGCGCTGGAGGTGACGCTTGCTCACAGAAACCGTAACGGTGCGGGCCACCTGTTGTGAGGTGGTCCCAGATTTGATATTGTAAATGGTGATCAACAAAAAGTGAAACAAACCCTAGTCCATGTATTTCATAAAGCATGATAATTCACGAACTCTGCAGCAGCACGCAGTTACAGTACATCAGAGACACTAAGCGAGTCCTTCACCGGTTAAAATGCTCCATCTCAGAGTAAACTTGATTTTCGAGAAAGTGATGACAGAAAGCACGATACTTCCAATATGAGTAGCTGAACAGTGTGGTAAGAAGAGAAGCTGGAATTCATGAGAGAAAAATAGCTAGACTAAGTAAGCAGGTTGGGAATTAAGTTTCTAGGCGAGAAATACGTCATATAATGCAAAACGAAATAACTTTTATAAAACAAATGGCGCCGCCTGCACATTAGACGTAAGCCACAAAGTTTGCTAAAATAAACAATATGCTCGTGCAAGAATCAATGCAAGAAAAAACTAAAGTACTCTCAGAGCGCATATCTCAGCCAAGCAAGGCAACTGTAACGAAAAATTCAAATTGGCTCTGAAACCAAGATTATCATTGTATCAAAACCAAAATCTAATCATTTGTACCTTTTGACAGTATTAACAGCTTTTGTAATTTTCTTGAAGATCCGTTTGTAACTTTTTGAGTTACGCGGCCAACAAACATTATGACATTTACTCTTCATAACATAGCTAACTAACAACTCGTGTGAATTTCATAAAAATCCGTCCATAACTTTTTGAAAAAAATGAGGCAAACAAACGGATGGACGGATCTTCACCGAAAGCTAATCATCTGATTTTCTTAACATATCTAACAATCCCTGTAAATTTCGTTCAAATCGGTTGAAAACTTTTTGAGTTATCTTCATGACCGACAAACTCGACGAAAACAGAACTTCCTTGGCGGAGGTAATAAACTGCTGTTCCAGGGAATATTAAACTCAGAGTGAAGCGATTGGAAATGAAACGACGACGGATGTTAAAATGAACGGAAGGATATAATATAAGCAGAAAAAAAAAGGCTAAAGAATAAAAGAATCCATAACGTCCTCCAGAGGGGCAGTTTCCCATATTACCTATAGGATGGGTGACCCTAGCTGCCGAAGTATCGAGGACTGCTAATTCCCAATCTCCCTATAGGGTTGCAAAATACGTGGTACCTACCTACTTAAAGTAGCAAGAGATGTGTGAGGTCAGAACATGCAGCTACACCACCTTTAAGGTCAGCAACTATGCACAAGCCCCACCCAGCAATGAGGGCAGAGTCTAGGAACGACTACAGTCACGGTGGACTAAGTTCAAGAAAAAAATCTCGCGGTGACTCTGAGCCAGGCACGTGCCGTCAGGGTAGGCAAGTAGGCAGTGCCTACCCTGCAGGCAAGAAGAAAGCAGTTACAATTCATGAGACAACATAACTATGACCGTTGATTAGTACATTTATAACGCAGAAAACTCACATTATTGCATTTTTGCCTCTGCCTAAGCATCGATGTAAGAAAGCTTAGGGTATTATTATGCGATACACGTGCCTTCGCAGCGAGCCGCAGCGTTGAGAACCAAGGGGCGGTAAAGGCAGAATTTAGTGTGCCTTCGGGCAAGGCGGTTCAATAGGTATAGTAAGGCTTGATTCACACCATACTGCTCACCACGTGCCAGGCACGGTCCTGTCCAATATTGTTGAATGCATTTCAATGCAAGCATTCACACTAGCTGTGCAAGGCACGTGCCGTGCATGTCACGATCCAGTCATAATCTAGGCAAAAGATAATTTGACCAGGACGTGATTGGCACGCCACGTGCCTTGCTCAGCTAGTGTGAACTAGCATCGGTTCAGTAGCACTTTTTACTGCCTTATCTTTCTGTCCATAAAAATTCATAAATAGCATCTTATGATGGAAATTTGTAACGACACACCACAATAGATCATGCAAAAGGTGGGTAAACAACTGAATGAAGAATATTTTATCTATCAGTAATATATATACACAGAAATTTTACAGGTAGGCATGTGTAGTTAAAAGACCGGTATTTTTTACTATTACCCCCCACAAATCTAGTATTTTTCTCAACATATTTAGGTAAAATAAGGGGTTTCAAGACGTTTTCAGGGATAACGTCATCGTTGGAAACACTTAGTTTTCGAGATATTTGCGTACGACGTTCCTATTGTTTTTCTTTGAGAGAAAACACCACACTCGTACAGTGTAAGGGAAAACCTCTTTTTATAGGTTTTTTGGGTTGAGTTAAGTTGGGTTAGGTAACTATGGGTTCGCTGGCAATAAATAACAACGACGTCGGCTATTTTCTCCCATAAAAAACAATGGCAACTTCAAAATCAAATATCTCGAAAACTAAGCATTTACGATGGAAACGTAAGCCAAGAAAAAGTCTAAGTATGCCTTATTTTACCTAAATATCTCAACAAAAATACTGCATTTGAGTGGGAGGGAGTAATAGTAACAATTTACCGAGACATATAATGATTTACATGAATTTACATACAGATTGTTCAAAACATCCTCCAAACAAATAATGCAGAATATCAGTTCCAATGTATTAGGTAATGTGCTATGCATGGTTACCTATAATATTTCATTGGAAATATATGATAGGTACATAACTTTGTAAGTTTTTTATAGAAATTCGTTTGGGATATAACGCAAGGAACTGACGCGAGCACGGCTCGTGCCCGGACCGAACATGTGAATGCACCAGGCAGGGAACGGGAGGTGCCTAGCACGTGACGAGCAGTATGGTGTGAATCAAGCCTATACCTTACATTTAGTGCAGTTGCCAGTGTGTACCAGCGCTCGGGCTTCTCGGTTACAAGTTTTATTGACCGTTTTTGACTAGTTACATCTCATGACCTCACTTTTCAAACTTACCCTTTTTTTACAATAAAAAGTATATGTCAGAAGATGTCTTCAGTGCCAGCTGAAGATACTCTAAAACTTACGATTTAAAACGAAATAAGGGAACGAAAGCTGTGTGGACATGTGAAAGAGTATGGTATATAAAAAAAAAGTTCTTGCGCTGGTATCTAAACGGCACTTTAGTTAAAGAAGAAAGAAAATAGAATATTCTGTGCAGTTGTGCGAACATTAAAAAAAATACAGTAGGATATTCCGTTTTCAGAAGGTTATACTCTTTATCTCAAATTGTTTAATAAGCTGATATGAAAAAATGCATTTGAATGTTTAGTAAAAAAAGCTATGGAAACTTTATCGTCATCATAAGTTAAGAAGCAAATTTGAGCAAAATTTACAATGCACTGCGACTGGGAGGTAAATCAGTTTCAACTTTCTTAAGCTAGCTTTTCGAATGCGGTCTTCAACAAACGTTTCCCAGGGTTGTGAAGTTTCTGTAACTAATGTAACTTACTAGAGAGGTTGACTTTTGCAGTGAAAAGAATGGAAAGTTACATTAGAAGCAGAATGACCAATAAAAGACACATCACTTACTTCAACTTCTATTGAAAAAGAAAGACTAAAGAAATTGGGCCAAAATCCATCTTTCGACTTCTGTGAGAGAGTAACAGATTCAATGCTACTATAAAAAGAGTGCCCATAGATTTCCTTTGCAAATAGCCAAATATAATTTTTAGTGAGCATAATACCTTAAAATTTTTATCAATAGACCACGCCATATTGGTGTGGTCTATGAATTATCCAATATTTTAGCTCAAGGGGCCTTCGTCGTTATTCTACCTGGTGTTTCGTCGCCTGGTCATCAACCAGGAACAGACAGAGAAAAGTGATACCGTTCTCGTCCGGTGTCTATATTTGTATGCATGTCTATCCACCCAAAAACTGCCAGGGGGGACTGAGGTACCACCGCAATTTCCTGCAGGCCGTCAGTGGGGTTGACCTAAATGTGAGGAATTAGGGAACTGCTGGTTCATCGCTTTCAGCCGACTCCCCCCCCCCCCTCCCAGTCGCGGGTGCTGGTCTCACGCCACAAGGGCATTAGTTCTTCCGTGTCGATAACGGTTGAGTCAAACAGAGTCCCTTGTCGTAAGCCTGATAAGACATTAACTTAAGCCTCCCTGCAAACTCCGCGATGTGTCAAGAGAAGAAAAGAGAAGCGACGTGTATGTTAGCCAGTAATGAGAAATGTGGAGCTCTTGCACGGTGTTGACCTTTAGAGTCAAATCGCTTGAGTATAGAAAATCGAGATAGAAAGGAAAGAACAGACCAACGAAAGTCAGTAGAAGTAAGGAAAAAGAAAGCACTGCGGGTACGAAAGAAAGGTACCCTAAACTTCTGAAGGACGACCTGAGGTAAATTTGTCTATGAAGTTCTTTTGAGAGGAGTAGTAGTAGTAGTAAAGGTTTTACTAGCGCTTCAGTGGCACAATGCCTATATCGCGCCGAAATAGACATAAGAGTTCAATTCCCAATACCACTAAATAGATGAACAAAAAGGACCAATTCCTTAAACACGCATGCTTCTTCAAGTCTAATCGTCCATAATAAAAAAAAATCTGTTCAACAATGCTGACCAACGGAGCCTCTGCAGCCAGAGCCATATATATTTCTCTATTTGATTAAATTCTTTGCGTGTGCAATTATATTACTTGCAAATAAAGTCATCAAATTTTAGCATAAAGCACGAGATAATATGCTAAAAATCAGAATGCAACACAAATTCGGAGAACGCCTGGCAAGACCATTGGTGTTTCTGGGGTTCACATTTTCTATTCGCGATAATAGCGAGCGCAAGAGGGCAAAGGAAAAATGACGCGCAAAATGGGAAGAAATCGAGAATCTGCGCTGCAACGGAAGCAAGTCGGGAAGGAAGAGAAAGAGCAGAAGAGAATACCCACCTGTACATCATGTAGCCAAGAATAGTGACAAGGTGACCCACGGCCACAAGCATAAACAGCCACGTAGGTAAGCAGGAAGGACAGGATGCAGGGCCAGGACCGCCTTTCTGCTGCTGAGCGCCAGGCAATCCCATGTTGTGCTGCATACAATAAAGTAAACATTGCAACCTACATGGTGTAGACATTGTAGTAAAAACAACATAGTAAAGACATGTTAGGTATTTTACGCAGGACAAAACTGACACAGCAGGCATTGCATTTGTAATGTTGACACTGGACGCACGGCAACGTCGATAATAATATGGGCACCGCATTAAGGTACACAGTTTCAGCCAAGTACCGTAATCCAAAACCAGAAGTTTACTTTTCAAATTTTTCGGTAATAGCACTACAAAGCTCAAAGAAACGTTTTAAAACCGTGCACCGTTCCTATACTAACTATGCACACCTTAATATGATTGAGCCCCTCGTTAAGTTCCTTTAAGGTGACGTGCATGTCGTATGAGCCGCCGCCCACGGGCTGTGCAGTACCCACAGGCTGGCCCGCCTTATTCAGCAGCTGGGAGCTCTTCTGGTTTATATCCACCACCACATTCCTGCCAAACAGAGCGCGAATTACAGTTTCATTGATAGAGGAAATCCAAGCAGTTAATAATATAATATTTTGTACGCTACAAGTCCAAAGCCAGGGTAACAGCAACCAAATACCGGAAATAACCAAGAACATGTAGAAACTACCTCACATAAAATAAGCAATGATTGAATCAAAATACAGATCACCTGTGCACCGTCTGTACACAAAGTGACACTAATGCAACCTCTATAAATTCTAGCACGAGAAAAATGATGAACTCTACCATAGGAAACTTTTTGACATCTATATTACTCTGGATAGATATCCACGGGAATTATTATACTCTTAGTTTAGGCCCCTCAATCCACCCAAAGGGAGCAAGTAAGAAAGGACACACAGCATTATTATTATTATTATTATTATTATTAAATTGCATATTTTATGCCTCCGTCTCCACAACAGCGACGATCTAACAGAGGAAGAAGCAAGGGACATATAGTATGACGATAGAAATAGGAAACCCATGCACGAAGGTGTTGCCACACAGGATCAACGCGCATGGGAACAGCAAGTCAGGAAAGAAGGGGAAGATCAGAATAAAGCATAAGCAAGTAGGAGTAAGCAAATGGAAGGATGCAAAATGGTCACGAAAGTTAGACGACACGAAGGCCTAGCTAATGGCTAAGGCAAACTAAACGAGCCCCTTGGGGTCGCGAAGCCCCATACCACAGGATGGGCGAACCTAAAACTAACCCAACCCTATGCCCCCTGAGGGAAGACACACAGCATCTCGAGAAACACGTGCAACCCACGTCCACTGAAAACGGGAACAGTAATTAGAAAACTTCATTAGGGAGCTGCTGATTAAATCTAAAGCCACACTGCAGTAGTTTGTCCGCCGTATATGTACAAAGTGTTCGAATGTTCTGTTTCTTTGTGAACCTCGCAGTACGTCGACAAAAACCGTTGCTAAAATCTTCACAGTAATGCCAATGACTTGTAGGATATCTCTAATGGAAAGATTGAAGTAAAAATAAAAAAAAAACGCACTTTTCTGCTGTTAACATGGAAGCAATGAAACTTTGGCCGCGTGACGCGCTAACGGCAACAAAAGGCTGTAATGAGAAGCCGGCCTCGACGCTTCAAAAATATTTCTGCACAAGGGACACAGAAACCCCTAGTACGAACATGTTTACAACAGTATTGCCACACACATCGAACCTGCAGGTTTGTTCCTTGATCCCCTAAATTCGGTTCAGCCCCACAGCAGGATATACTAAATACAGCCAAGCAATGACAGCCTCAGCCAAGCTCAACTACGGCACTACAGTAAGCGACTCGTGCAGCCCATTATTTCCACCAACCATTGCCGCATGCAACTATATTCGATTTAGAACGTGCGTTAATACTGCAAGTGCAGTAAACCCGCTTGTCTACAAACATCCAGTTAATCGTCTGCCAGTTCTACTGCACGTTACAAAACACATGTGCTCATTACGTACAAATTCGTAGTTTTAGTGAGTTTTTAGTAGAATTTTTTTGCAAAGTTCTACCGCGTTATCACTAAAAAGTAAGGCAAAATTAAAGGGTTGCTCGACGTTGTAATAGAGAAAAGTTTCAGACTTGAATCAGTAGGATGACATGATACAGGAAACAATTCGACTTTGATATTAGATAACTGATAATGTTTGCTAGCGCAGCGATTCCAAGTCGTAAGGCGCCCAAGGTCAAATATTTTGTCGTGGCATTTCTGCCCGAAGTTCTGGAGTGACGGCGAAGGGGACTGTGATGGTACCTCGTGTTATTGTCAGGAGCGCTTCAGACAGGAAATGAGGCGCAAAGCATCGTTAACCCTATACGCCACGACTGATTAATTTCGCTGAGCCATACTGTAAGACGAAATAAGGAAAGAAGACAGGAAACAGAAAGCATCCGCGCGTAGGGTCCCTAAAGTGGGACCTACACAGGGGCAAGAGGAGTGCCATAGGATCGGTTGCTTACCACCATCCGGCAGCCCACCTCGCGCAACAGATGAGAAAGTATAGAGAACCTAGCTAAACTAGCAAAGTTACCTTCTCAACAGGAACTGTGACCAGCTGCAACATCCCCGGCGGAGAAGGCACTCTGACAGCTCCTGGGTGAGTGAAGCCTATTTATATTCTGACAGGGATAGGGCCCGCCAGAAAACACCCCTGAAGGCCCTTCACTGTATATTTTGGAAAGTACACATTAGGACAGACTAACTCAAGATCTGCAACTGGTCAAGGGAGTAAGAGCTCTATTGCTTACTTTACATCCTTGGCAGTCTGGGCGATGTCTCTCTGAGTATTGATGAGAGAGTCCACCTCATATCGTGTGATGGGACTAATGCCTCCTCCTCCACCGCCAGCGGCAGGGGCTGCACCTCCAGCGGGAGGTAAGGGCACGCCTGCTCCTCCTCCAGCCGCTAGTCAGAAGTAAAAATTTCTAGTTAAAACTAAGACAATAAGGAAATTGCATGCATTACAAAAGACAGCTCACCTCTTTCTAGCTAGTGAAACACTGAGATATGAAAACTGGGAGTTTTTAGCCCAATGGCAATGATTACATATCAAAACGCTGCGATTATATAAATTAAAGGTGCACCAGTTTTTATCGGCTATCACAGTACATATTATCACAAAATGAATTGAGAACTTGAGCAACAATTGTAGGCTGCAAAATAAACGGTTCAAAGCGTGCGTTAAATACTTGATGTTCCGACATCTCAAGAAACAACTTAAAGCAACTCTTCCTAACCTCCCACACATACACGAGTCAAACAAAGGGTGTGAAAAACAAAGCTAAACTGTACATAATAAAGCAGATTAATTAACTTTAATCACTCAGCCATTGAAAGTATCACTTCAAAATTACGGCATGTAAGTTTAACAGTTCACTTAGATCGTGTCATGGGATAACTATAATTTATTAAGACATGCAAAACTAAACAAGTACTGCGTCTTAGTATTATACCACTAGGCAGGAAACCTTCAGTATACCACAGAGGCAAGGGAAAAGATACCAATTCTCCAAACTCGAGTGTGTAGACCACAAACAAAAGCATGGCTGATCTCCGAACCAACCACTCTTCCACACTCACGCGTACATCACAGATGAAAGACTTGGCGACTCCCCTATTGCTAGCGACATACGACGACCTGAGCGTATATAAGAGATAGAGGATTTTGGCAGCCCCCTACCGCAAGCACTCACCCAGACCGGAGTGCACTGCGCCTACAAGGGACAAGGTGCGCTCTTGTCTACCAATAATTTCGTCCATTTTGGCGTTGAGTTGCCGCATGGCGTCGTATATTTGTGATTGTCCGTGGAAAATTTGGCGCAGCTCCCTGACGTCGCTGGGCTCGAACTCATCATCTTCATCAGGGTGCTGAGGGAGGGCGTCAGGATGTGCTGCAACGTATCTGCCCAAATCAATGGTCAGATTATCTGCACTGCATATTTAACTACATGCAGGTTGAGGACTCGTGTACAAGAAAACCAGTTCTAAAGGCTTGAGGAGCCAACATAACTCTGGCAAATAAGAGAAGCACTTCTCTGGAGCTTGGACAGTAGTAGCTATTCCTTTGCATAAAGATAAGAACTTAAAAGTTAGAACTATCGTCATGAAGAAGAGGCCGCGACAGCATACCAGGATTACGTCACAGTAAGAACCTATCGCGAGAATTTGCAGTAGAGACGCCAACGCCAAGTATCTCCTAGGCTAGTGAAGGTCATCCATTTTCCACGGTACAGACACATCAGCCACAACAAGTGAAACCCCAGAAGTGAAGATCAATCATCAGTAATATTCAGGTAGTCATGGATTTAAAATCTGAACCGGAACAGACAGAGAGGTTATGCATCTTCCTATCTTCCCTCTATCAATCAAGTTTTAAAAGACTACTTTAGTTTAACCTCTATAAGCTTTTCAAAACAAATCACAGTTAATCATTTTCCTAATGCTCCTACAACACTGCCGTGTCGATAAAGTCTTACAAATTGTTCTGTTGCTGGTCCAGGTCATAAGCGCGGTCGAAAGCAGCTCGCTCAACTAGGACACGACTTAATCGATTGATGAAAATTTGCTTGTCCAGCTATTAGGTCAACAGCTATACTCTTTAATTAAATTAACTTAAGAGGCAGCCTGTCAGCAATATGAATTTGCACCAGAACTCGAATGCCAGAGCAAGTACGGAACACAAAATTAGGAGAAGAAACACAAGAACAGCACTCACTCATCCCTGGCCTTCTGCGTCTTCTCCTGGTACTCGCGGAACTCCCGTTGGTATATTTCCTCCTGCTCCTTGTCAGGCGTGACTGCTGCAGCCAACTCATCTGGGCTGCGCAGCGACGACACCAGGAACTTCAATACCTGCAAGTATTAGTCTAAGTGTTAGCTCCGAGTTACCAGACGAACAGCACTCTGCAAACTGAACCAATTGGACAAAATGCACCAGAAAGCAGAGATCAAATTCCAGGAATAGAATTTATGTACAAAAAAGAGAACTTTCGCCACAAACTTAGCAACTATAGAACAGTATCTAGTATAAAACCTTTAATACAGCCAAAGAACAACTAAGTAGCCCCGATAGTAAGAGGAAAAACTGTTATTAATAACATCACAACAGAAGCAGCAACAAGCAAGGGGCACTTACATCGTGGTCATCAGCCAGTCCTCCAGTAGCAGCAGAGAGCCCAAAGTAGCCAGAGGAAGGCAGGATGACATTCTCGACTCTCGTACAGATCTCGTAGTCCTTATCGCTGGTGGTGAGGCCGTTGTGCACCATCACCTGAACATATTCAAGTTATGTATGAATTTAGATGGTTCATGGTACAAAGGCCTTCTTATTTCAGTCAGTAACATCGCTGCTTCAATATCTGATGTAAAATATGAGGGAAAGAAAAACAGGAAAATGGAGCACGGGGAAGCCAGGAGTGAAGATGCTTTCCCTACAGGCTCAACGCGAGAAAAGAGTAGAAAACTAGCAAAGTTGAAGAATGAAACAGCAGAAACATACATTGCATAGCTCTAACTTCCAGTTCCTCCAAAAAGGCCATCTCAGAGTGAGAGAAACAAGGGAAATACTGTATAGTAGCTATATATGTCAGTAGAAATGTATTATCTAGGCAAAGTAGCAGTAGCTAAATGATAATTGTCGTCTATACCGCCTGTACTGATCCCACTTAAATCGGTAGCCGGTACCCGGTACTTTTCATCAGTAACAAAATAAAATTTTGAGAGCAAAGGAAGGCCAACCAATAACCAGGCTTCTGAAGTCTGACTCCCATGGAACCTTCTACTCTTGGGAGCAGGGGGCGTCGGACTACTTGTACACAAACAACTTCTAACTCTTAACAATTCCAACCATGTCAAATAACCAATACAATTATGAGAAAAGTTACAGCAAACAAGGAAAAGAAAGAATTGAATGGATGACATGTACACGAAAGGAATGTTGCTTGCAAGATCGCCTGCATCTTGATGCAGAATGAGCTCAACAAGATATATCGCTCATTTGCGACAACGTTGTTATAACTCAAAAATAGACATTTTTCAGGAGAGGCGAAAACAGCTTTAACATCGCCGTATTTCCTTAACTATCACTTGAATAATGACCTTCTCAAGCGGCCAGTTTACAGACTCAGTTATGGCGTTATTATCACTAATAGAACTTGACGTGGACTTTGTGAAGGTGGCAATAACTCAAAATACCCTATTTTTTAGTTAAATACTATGTCACCGACGTCGCAAACAAGTGATATAATTGGTAACAAAACGAACAATTCGTTCTTCCAACTAGTAAGATCAAATTTCTGCACGGCAGGTAAAATACAAACACAAAGTATATAGCAACCACTTTCCGCACAAATCAGCATGATACGGTATATTGGCTCATTGAAAACAGCAAATTTTCAAAACGTTCAGTATAAATAAATAACTAAATCCAGAAAAATAGTTACAAACCCCCTTTCAGGAAGTTAATTCTAGATATTAATAGGTTTGACTACTTATTAATTTCTGAAAGACAAGTTTAAAGGACGTCGACAAGCACGTTTCGTCATTCTTTAGCGTTGTTGATGGTGAAGTAAAATGCTATTAATTTTCTCATTACCTGAACAAATAAATTAGAATATAGAAAGTAGGACCTGGTTTACTCGATGGCACATTGCTGGCACGAAAGCGCAGAAGTCCTGCGCAAACATGTACTCAAGTAGTAGCCTACAAACACCGTTTTAAACGTGGCAATTATCACTCGTCAAACAACCTTAAGAATAAAATGACCCATTAATAGATTAGATAGGCGGCAATAGACGAACCAAAAGGCCCATCCCCATTATACGAGTGGAACCGATGAGCGGTTAAGGTTGTAAATCAAATAAAAAGGTACTGCTGTATTACTAACGCGCAGGTCATATATAGGGCAAGCGACAGTAGCTACGTACAGATCAAACATTATCGCACGTAAATCTTTCATTTGTAAGCAAGATAAGCTCGGGAAGCTGGTTTGGTGTGTATGCAGACGTTCTGAAGGCATATGTCAATTTTTGTCGTTTGCAGAAGCGACAGTGGTCAGCAATCCACTGATCAATGAGGAAGTATAATTGAGCTCCAATATATTTTAACCAATGAAAAAATAGGAAACTCTGAACAGCGCCACTTATGCAAGGTTTGGTGAGGACTAAGAGTAAACAATCCGCAAGAAACGAGGGTCGTTGGAGGCGAGCAATGCACGCCACATTAAACTTGCCAGTTTACGTACACCAAATCAGCTGCTCTTGCTTCACTCGTTTACACATGAACAATTCTGAATACAAAAAGATTATCACACCTGGTTTAGCCTACATGCAGCTCAACAGTAGTGAATTACTACTCCCAGCACGTTCAGTTATGCAAAAAAATAAAGAACATCGGTAGTAAAGTTTCAGTATTCAACAGAATAAACCCTCCATCAACTACAAAGAGAAATTTAGCATATTAAATTGGGGATCCTGAAGTTATTATCATTTATAACGGGCAACGTGTTAGGCAGCAAGGATAACTATGGCATCTGCATTAGAAGATAAATTCATTAATAAGGATGACCTTCATACATTCGATACGCCTAGTTCACCCTCCGTAACATAGTTCACTGTGAGTCGACGTGAGGAACAATGAAGAAAAAAAAAACGCACACAGCGACAGCAAACCAAAAAAACAAGCAGTAATAAGTACGAATCAAACTTAGTGGCACACTCTGGAAATCAACTTGAACTTGTAACCATCGGTTTGATACAACACTGAGAGGTAAAATAAATTAAGTGGAAGTTAATTGCATTGCACAAGGTGGATGGTCATCACAGCCTAGCTTTGATTTGACGAAGGTTCCGAGTTTCGTCGAATTGTTGCTTTTCATACACAAGCAAAGAATAAAAAGCGACAAAGCACCGAGGAATGACTAAATCCACAGTTCACTTTCGTAACAATGAATAACACAAACTTTTCAACATCATTTTTATAGTTGGCACTTCCAGATAAGTTAAGGGCCTCATCAGTCATATCAAGGGCATAACCAAACTGATACAAGTCTATTTCAACATCTACATAGTTACACCAGCGACTAGCAACGAGTCATGTTAGCCAAAAACTTGAGAGGGTAGGGCAAAGGGAACTCACTTCATACAGGACACATTAATGGAATTAGCCAAGAATCATTAGGGTCAGCCACACGCAACTGCTGCTCTACCCGCGTTTTCTTCTCTCCAAGCTTCCTGAACTTGGTGGCGATCTTCCTTCTCCTCTTCCTCTCCAGTCGCTTCTTCTTGCGGAGCATTTTGGCACGTCGGATCTTGGCGGCATTAGAGGATGAATTCTTCGTGTCGGGTTCGATCGTGGTTGTGTCTGCAGTAGCTTTATCTCCTCCAATCCAGCCCGACCATCGACTGTCGGCAGGCTCATCTCCCTCCTCGGGAGTTCCCGTTTCTTCCAAAGCGCCTTCGGTTACAGAAACTACGTGCTCGGCAGTCGTACCCTCTCCGACGGCGCCAGGGGGCGGTAGAATATCGTCAAATGGAACAAAATCAGGATCCGCGGCTTCCTCGGCAGGTTCTTCGGGTCCAGCATCTAGCCCATCGAAGTCAAGGATGTCCGTCACATAGGCGCGATCAGAGGGTTCTCCCTCGATCTCCTGAGCATTGGCAAACCAAGATCCAAACATGGAGGAGCTGTGGTTCTGAGTGTCATCAGAGCTGTTGTCGCGTTGTTGTTGCTGCTGCCACTGGGTGCTGGATGCGAAGTTATCCAGGAAATTGCCTCCAGTGTGCAAGGGGACACCCATGGAGGAAGGGTCAGCGTGGTACAAACTGTAGATGTCTGAGCCAGAAGAATTGTCTGGATCTAGAGCATCCAAGTTGATGTTCTGAAGCTTTACCTATGCAGTGCAAAATGCGGATATAGAAGGACACGAAACAAAAGAAATGAGCACACATAATTGACAAGCACGAAATTGGAAACACTAGGACCACGACGTAAATATCAACGACTTTGATCAAAAGACTGATCCTATAAAATCCCTGGGGATAATTTTTTTTTTACACTTCCTGAAATGAAACCTGCAAGGACGACCACTGTAAAAATATGACCTATTTAGCATAGAATCTTCAAAATATTTGCACCGTTCGTATGATGAGGGCGCAAGTCACTACAATGAAGCTAGACTGAAAGATGGACTAATACGTTTCCCCTGCGCTAAAATATTAATGCAATTGATCCAATGCAATGCATAACGCAAGCCAAAAGAGCAAACAGGAAGAAATCAGCTACGGAAGAGGCACAGAAGCCACACAATAAAACATGCGACTGCCAATCATCAGCGTCTCTTATGCATACCTACCTATTTAAGAGCAGCTTTCAACGACAGTAATATAAATTTAGTAGAATAAAGCCAATCGTGATTGAGAATGTGAGTAAATAGAAAATGCTAAAGGTGCTAAAGGTAATCAAAAGTAGTAGAAGTAGAAGTAGCAGTGTGGTTAGCTTGCTAGCGAAGCGATTGTAAGCCGCATCGCACCGAACGTCTTTTATACATATATATATTTCTTCTCCATGGTAAGTAATGCCTAAAGGTAATGAAAAGAGTAGGAAAGAGCGCCACTGGAAGATCAAAGCAGTCACTGGTCTAAGAGAGAACACACATACTCAACTGTTACCATTACTAGAATGCTGTTAATATCTGACTCGAGCTAAACAGGTCCAACAGGAGCCTTTACCGCATCATATGCAATTAAGGACTTGGATCGTCTAACATAAGGACACAAACGGACTCAACCATGAAGAACTCACGGTAAGGACGTTTTTGTAGTACTCAATCTTGGCTCGGACGGGGTGAGGCTTGTTGCGGAAGTCCCTCAAGCAGCCACCCAGCAGCTGCGACATGCCGTCACTGCAGGGCAAGATGTTAATTATTCAGCAACTTTCTAAGCTTAGGCTTCCTTATCTACCACATGGGTGGCCCAATGCAGGCAGTTATAATATTATTATAATTTGCCTTGAGCTAACGAAACGTTAGTTGAGGCGAAAGTGCTTTGTTTAGACGCCGGATGGAAGTTCAACTTCCACTAGCCTCTTGCCCCCTGTGGGCGGGTGGCTCTCACCCACTTTAGCNCAATAAATTTTTGACCTTGTTTTAAGGTCTCCGACTCCTAGACACCGGTTGGTTGACCCCAGACAGGCTAAAGTGGGTGAGAGCCACCCGCCCACAGGGGGCAAGAGGCTAGGGGAAGTTGAACTTCCAGTAGGCTCTAAACAATAATAATAAAAAAATGAGGACAGACGAGGAAAGAAAACTATCATTGGACGAAAATGGAAGGAATAAAATGGGCATGAAAGAAAGATGTCCTGAACTCTTAGCTCGAGCTGGGCGGCCCTATAGGGCCCCACTGTTTCAGTCTACAGTGTATCCTAGTGTTCTCTCCCTCAAGACAAAAAGAAGTGGGGGGGGGGCAGGGGGAAGGAACACGAGGATGGTACGGTCACACAAAACTAATACACACAGACACAAACATTCATCACTAACTACGGGTATACTTACGCTTCCAATCATATTTGCTTCGCTTACCTCTGTACATAGCATGTCGGAATGCCATTGCTTCATTGCCGAAAATAACTGCCAAAAAAAATCTAGATTGTCTATCACGAATACAGTGAAGAACCATCTCGCTACAGCCAGTACTTCTACTAACCTAATCTAACTTGCGCTGGACTGTTTGCTGCAAGGGTTCTTTTCTTACTGTATTGTAATAAGAAAAAGAATCCATCTAGAGAGGCAACACAACCTGATCGACACAAGGTTAAAGCTTCAATAAAAACCAAGGTGGCGGTATACAATGGACCAAGTCCGACTCCTGGCTCCAGCCAAGTTCTGACTTCGACTTCTGGGTCCCAATGGAAGGCTAGCTCTTAGCAACTCCACCACAGCAACTCTTAACAAACACCGCAGCCCTGCAAACCACTAACGATAATTGCACTTTAGAACAGCAGTTACCATAGCACTCACTTCTCGTGATCATACGCCTTCGTCCCATCATTGACCATGGCCATGACGTAAGGATTGTTGCGCTTGTTATCATTATCGAAAGAGTCAAAAAAGATACCCAGTCCATTCCACATATCCTGGCT
>LQNS02278097.1:14032180-14047805 GCA_001587735.2 Parhyale hawaiensis
CCCTAAGGAAGACCCAAATTAGAACAAAGAAAGAGGAGTAAGGTAACAACGAAGGTCGGCGCTTATCGGATCCTTCACAGCAGGCCGGCCCCACTATCGCGGCCAACACGTGCTACATATCCCAGACTTAATTACGGTGACCACAGCCGCCTCGCCGTCGCGAGCTAACGCAAGGCAGGCGAGCTAACACAGGGCAGGCAAACTATCTACTACGCAGGTCTGCCATAAAGATACGGAACTATAGTAATTTAATTGTGACGTGCTGTTAAATTTATAATATTATTGTGCTTGAGGCTCCATCCGTCCGTCCATGTGTCTGCACGTTACGCTTTTCAGTAGGCTATAAGATAGGAGGATATTCAAGCTGCAAGCAGCTCTGATTGTCGCAGAAGGAAGTTCAGCCATAGCAGTCTTCTTTTTTGCTTTCTGAAAAAATTTTCAGTCAGTTTGAAAGTGATAGACATGAAGTTCATTTTACTTGCATCATACATAGCTATACCTGTTAAGCACAGATTTTCACATTGTAAAATATTCACTGTGCTGGTGTCGCATGACGATCCAAATATTGAAAAATTCGTAGCCAGAATACGGTCCAAAGCGAGCGGTTTTGGACGGCTTCATTCCAAAGCACGTATGAAGTGAAAGGGCGATACTCAAAAAAATGACCTCACGAAAAAGGAGTTAAGGGCAATCAAACTCAATTATTGAAGGATCTGACGGAGTTTCCTTTATTTTATAAAATAGCTACGTAACTATCGCAGTAAATAGAATAGAAAAATGATTGGCTGAGGAACTGCATAGAATAGCGAGATGTTCCGCTATGGAGCCGGAAGCATCAGATACACTAATGAAAAATAAAATATTAGGTTCATAAAGGATAAATTTTCGGCAAACAATGAAAAACACAGCTGACAAAAAGGTAGGTACCGTATCTAAAAATGGATGAAGCACAAAGGAAACAATTCTTTCTTAGAGTTTGTGTATCATGTCGTTTCTATTTCTTTATCAACATACAAGAGCGAATCCTTTGCTTAAAGGACATTTGCAAGACCCACAGTTGATATCAGAATGAGAAAATGGGTTATATGAGGTGTATTGGGATAAATGAGCTACGTTAAGCGTGCTGCACGCGGAAGTCTGATCACGGGAAGGTTTCACGTTCTTAAAACAAATGGTTCAGTGAGCGAGGCAACAGCTTAACGTGTTTACATACATATATCGATTCAAATTATATGCCGTTGCACGTTACACAATAACAATGAAGAGAGATATTCGAAACTGAGCCCATGGCACTCAGTAACGAAATAACTGCCGTGGCGGTCCAGATTTTATCCACCCTCGTACACAGTAATATTAGACAAGTCGGAGCTGCGCTTGCTGCAACTTTAACGGAAAGGTAGGGAGAAATGTTCCCGTGCTTTGACTCTTGTGTGCAGCAGACTTTAGGTTAAATGCGGTAGGTCGGGCTTGGTTTGGTTAGAAGAACTGCTTTACGCAATACTAAAATACGTCATGATAGCGCAGTTTAGGATTGCAATATTTTAGAAAGTGAAAACATTACTTAACCGTACAATTTCCACGGGTCCCGCAAGTCTATATTATAATTCTGCTTGAGGCTCCGTCGGTATGTCCATGTATCTGCACGTTACGCTTTCAGTATTAGATACGTAACGGAAACTTCAACTTGCAAGAAGCCCTGATTTTCACGGGAAAGAAGTTCAACCATAGCCGTCTTCTTTCGCTCGCTCTTGAAGAAATTTTCAGTCAGTTTCGAAGCAAAGGCAAAAAGTTCATTATACACGTATCATACATGCAGTACCGAATTTCATATATTGTAATAAACAGTAATATTCACATTGCTGGGGTCGCATAACGATCCAAATAAGCGAAAATTCGTACCGAGAATACGGTGCAAAGCGAGCTGTTCTGAACTTTTTCATGCTAAAGCATTTTTGAAGTGAATGGGCGATGTTTAAAGAAATCACCTTAACTAACAGAAAAAGTGCTTTCGGCGGCATGAATCAGTTATTGAAAAAATGGGCAGAGCGTTGTATTTTGTAGGAAAGCTATCGCACATAAAGTGTGAAGCAGCCAATGGTCCCGCTGTAAGATTGAAATAATCAAATAATCCGATGAAAAATGGAAGGGTTAAAAATGAGACTGTCTAAATAATGTTATCTTCAGACGATGAGAAACGCAGGTTAGCGGAGGCATGTAAATGTAGAAGAAAAGCAACGAGAAATGTACCTCTGAAGAGTGAGATTACTATATTTGTTTTTATGCTGTCTTTTTGCCTCTATCATGATATTCAAGGGCGAATATTTTGCTGGTAAAACATCTGCTAGATCCGAATGGTGATATAGTGTCTAGATATTTTGTGTAGGGTGACTTAGCATGGACTTGCTATGGCATACACGGGCTAGCCTACGTTGAGACAACCGCGTACGAGTCGGAACACGGATGCGGTTTACGTTCTTGGAACAGATGCTTTCTGTGCGCGTCATAACGGTTGATTCTATTAAGACACATCGATTTCAAATATGTACCGTTGTGAATTGAAACTCAAAAGAAATTCAAAGTGAAAGTCATAACTGAGCAAATGGCCCACGCTGTAGCAGAATAGATGAAGTTTCTTGGGGTTTAAGCAGCTTTTGAATACAATAGCTAATATAAGACAAGTCGAAGCTGAATACACAGCAGCGTAATGCAAGGATATTGAGAAACGTTCCCATGTTTCGATTCTCGTGTGCAGCAGACTTGAGGTTAGACGCAGTTTGTAAGGATTAAGGGACTGCATGGTACTACATATTTTTGGGGTAGGTTAGGTTGAGGAGCTGCATTTGGTCGAAGTAAAGCGAATTACAATAGCGTAGGTCAGGATTGATTCATTTTACAAAGTGAGACCATGAACTCACCGTGAAATTTTCGCAAGTCCCGTATAGGCACATATCTATTCCAATCTCAGGCCACATATACCGGCATCGCAAATCTTTCACATTGCGATCACTAAATGCCTTTAGTGCGCGTAATGCAGTCGATGATATCGCTGCACTTGAATGTTCAGCCCTACTAAATATAGCGCATAGCTAATCAACAACATACCTACTGTCTTTAAAAAAAACTATGTATAGAAAGACAAGAATCAAAGACTAAATTTTAAGTTTAGTCAACTTCTATCAAGTATTTCATACTGTCTTTTCCAGGAAAGAAACGTTTACTGCACGCGTTTACCCCTTACCGTAAGCTGATTCTCTGGGCTCCAGTAGTTTCAACAAGTACAGTAGGTACATGGATGCATGCGGGACGGATGGTGTAAGGTATGCATGCTTTCAGATAGCTACTATACGTAGCTACATGCAATGCGTAATGGACGGTACAGAAGAGGTAATGGGTCAACCGTCAGAATCTAATAGACAGAACTTGAGCTTTATATAGGGATGCATGCAGTCGAAGGTGAACACCCGCTGTGCAAGAAATTGGGAGCCGACCTTTTAAGTTCCTACTTCGCAACCCTATTACTTTGGATCGACGTTACTTTACAAATGAGCGCCTGAAGTTAGGGAGAAAGTAAGAGTTGCAAGCTGCTAGTGGTAGGGTTCCAGAGCTCCTTGCGATCCAGTGAGGAAGAAAGATGGAACACGTAGGATGTCAAACCATCCAAGATGGACATAACACACAAATAAATCGAGAAAAAGAGCAGAAGAAAGAGCGCGAAGGAGAAAAAAAGCAAACAGGTACGGATTGATAATGAAAAAAAGGCCTATTGTAATCTGCAGACTCTGGTATTGCATGGGATCCCGTGGGGGCGTGACTCCGGCTAACATATTATTGGCGAACTTAAACCTATTAACAATGACTCACCTCACGCCGCACGAGAAAAAAAAAATTTGTTGAAGAGGTTAAGACACTTGTGCCATCATTACCCTACACCGCAGCGAACTTAAGTGACGAAGTACGTCATTGCAATAGATTGGACTACAATTGTTTCAAAACAGAAACTGAAATGACAAAGTGTGCTTTTTACTATTAGATACATGGACTACAAGTGTTTCAGAAGACCTTTCCCTTTACGAACTCTTGACGATATGTGCCTTCCCAGTCGATGAGCCACAACAGCGTACAAGTAGCAAAACTCTACCTAATTAGCTACTGAACACTAGGGTGTTTTCCATGCCCTTGCTCCACTGCGAAGAAGCACGAAGCCCGATCACGCAAGGCAAAGCCTGCTTGTTAAATACTGTACATTAGAGTAACTGCATAACAAAGCAGTGGACCTAAGTGCAGGAAGTGGGGGGGGGGGAGAGAGGCGGTGAAGATGGAAACCAAGAGTCTACCCAACTAATGGAATTACCATAATCACGGTTTTCCCATAGGTACGAAACGAAGCAAAATTATTCAGCAAACCTTAACAGATATGGATGCAGTAATGTAGGTAGTGAGGTATCAGCGTGGGAGCATACACATGTACGCGACGCATAGCACTGACGTGGCTCACACACTGTCAGGCACGTGTAACGGCTGCTCAAGCGTGCCAGGACCAGCAGCGAATACTGGAGACATAAAGCTAGATAAAATAAATTACCTATAGGTAGCTGTAAGCCTCCCTACCCATAGAGCTCAGCACTGCCCAAGGGAAAGAAAAAAAAGAAAGAAAATGTAGTTGGTCAAGAAGAAGAGACAGGCGCGTGGGAACAGCAACAGGGAAAATAAGAAAAACAGTCATTAAAAAGTGCGAAGGCTAGACAACCCAATTCTCACAAGAAGGGAAAGATTTTTCGCAGGCCTAATATAAGTCTCGTAGTATAAACAATAACTGGCACTTTGGGATCCTAACAAGCTGTAATGCTAAGGTAACCATAGGAGCTATCATGGGTAACGACTTGAAGCCGTTAAGAACAACGAAAAACTTATGAGTAAGAATTGCCGTGCATATATAACGAACGAAAAGCCCGCGATGTCCACGAAGAACTCGAAAAGACCACGAGTAAGACAACAGAAAATAAAGGAATTCAAGTGAGCAGGGATAAGAATATATCCCGAAGGCCTTTCTAAGGCTAAGTCCGTCTCCGAAGTGCCTGGCGGGAAAACAGCACGGAAATTTTTAATTCGCACATTTTGAGACGAACAATGAACCAGTGGTGGACTCATTACGGATTTTAAAAAGAAGTGCCTATTAGGCTCACTGATGGTAGGTAGGTTGGTACACAGAACAGTAAAAAGAGGCTAAAATTATCTAGTCAGACCGACACACTATAAAATCATTCCATTACAATTTATAATCAAATTCGCTCCAAAGTTCAAAGGTATGTTTGAGATATTAATAACTGCTTCGAGTGAAAATGCTTTACTTTATGGCCATCGTTTTTGACTGCAGCAACATAAAACTATGCAGTCAAATTGATAAGGGTCCATAAGCTAGCCAAAATGATGGGAACATTTCGGGTGAATTTGCAGGGAAGAATTTATGTGGGTGCTTTGCGATCAATGCCAAGCAGTATAAAATTCGTGTTACAGCACACGTCGATAGTTTAACTTTTATTCCAAATTACATGCAACGTTAATGTATTCATGGAGTGGAATCGTTAAGTTTTTACAAGTTAAATTATGTCTCTTTATATAGCTACAGCATAACTGTTGGAAAACAGTAAGTGGAAGGGGCGTATATATAGTACGGTATGCCAATAGAAAGGCGAAATCCATGCATTGCACTGGATCCATGCATGATGGCAGCAGTAAGTCGGGACAGATGAACAAATTTAAGAAACAGAAAAAGCATAATTACGGTAGTACGAAGAAGTACAGTACACACGAAAGAAAGTCATCTGGAAGGCCCAGCAGAACTAAGGTAACCTGTGGGGTTCCCCAAGGGGCGGGATTCCCTATAGGAACTTATGACAGGCTAGCTAACATAACAGCCCAACCTATGCCCCTAGGGGCAAATGAACGCAGTTTACGCTCTTATTTTAACCCTATTCTTACACGCCTGCGTCATGCTGCTGAAAGGATTTTTGTACTATTGTATTCTTTCGATTAAAGACATTGGTAACGAGGTAGAAAAACCTTGGTAAGCTAGGGTAAATTCTTTAGTGCCTAAGTTAATCACTACTTTTTCGTATGAACAGCATCACCTAAGTAACGTCCAGCGACGTGTGTAGGAACGAAAGGGTTCAAATTGCTTCATTACACGAAATTCGCAAACCGAAACGAAACTGCTGGTACAACAGAGCAGCAGTGTAGTTAGAGCGACACAGCTGCGGAGGAGCCACAGGTGTTCCTATAAAAACTCACTGCCATCGCTGCACAGGTGTAGCCTTCATGATACCACTGACATGTGCAAGTGTTGTACACACTATCATCGGTAATCTAAACGCTAAAACAATTATGTGCAGCGCAAACCCTCGTTACTTCAGCGACTTATGACTGGAATTATTACTTAGTAGTAACGTATGGAATCGTCTTGATAAGCGCAGCTGTTGTATATACGCTATGTTTGGTGGTCAATGCATGCAACGCTGGCCCTCGTTACTCCAGCGGGTTATCATTAGAATTATTTATTAGCTACTTGTCAAGGCTCGTGTAATAATTATGCGGGCAGTATAGGCATTGGCCGTTTGAATTTTCATCAATCAGCTTTATTAAGTGCACACATGGAGATGGTACAAGTGTATGGAAGACAGTTGTAGGTATCGATAGGGTTTATTACATACAGAAAGCGGTTAAGAGTAACACTGCACGCTCCACTGTGATGCGTCTCATTGTTTGGCCCCAGTTTGGTTATAGTAGCATAGCGCTCTCTCGTCAAAGCCGCCCTACCTACCGCGTGCACTGTCATCCAAACAGAGGAAGAAAGAAGAGACAAAAAGAAAGTCAAGAGAAACGCGGAACCCATGCATGAGTCAACGCGCATGGGAACAGGAAGTCGGAAAAGAAGAGGAAGAACAGAAAAAAGATAATCAGTAAGAACCAGAAGCTGGAAGGAAATGAAGCGGGCATGAAAGAAAGATGTCCCGAACGCCTAGCCAAGGGTAACCTATCCCCCAGGGTATTAGGAACCTGGAGCCGGATGGTCAAATGCCTTGTAAAGTTACAAGCAATTAACTGTACAGCTGCAGGCACGAATGCAACCATGTAACGGCTGAAGTTTTACATTTTTACTCTTCGATTTAACATCTAGTTGTTTACTATTTAGGTGCGCATCCGCTAGAGGTTCAAACCACTTTGAACATAACTTTGTGAAAATCAGTACAAGAAAGTGACAAAATCCGAGCCGCGATAACGGTACTTCAAGGAACTGTGCAGTTTACGTTACAGTAACTTTACAAGACGTTGTGTATCTGGCCCCTGGGCTTCGTTTTGAAGTCCAGGAGTCGGGCACTGGCTGCACCTATAGGAGCCGGAATCGGAAGGGGACCATCCGACTCGGCAGCCCAAACAAAAAACTAAGATACGAAAAATTTCGACGCCGCACACCAGGTATCGGCGCTTCCGCACATTGAAGGTAGGTACGCGTATCGGGTCACTATTCTTTTAACTGCTGGCTGTGGCAAAGCGAGAGTGGCGCTGTATACGCGACAGTGTGGGACACTGGTCGTGTGTCCGCGCGTCGGGAGTACTGTCAGTTAAGAGTTGAGTGCCTCTCGGATTGTTATCAATAGAAGTTGTACGCTGTGTTCCGGGCTGTGAATTCCAACGAGAACCCTTGATTTCTTCTTTATATTTTGCAGCGCCCACAACAGACAGGAGCTTAGTAGTGTAAATTAGACGGTGCATCATATAGCGTAGGACGTTTGAAACGTGGCTTTTACCGAGACCATAGAGGGTGTTTGGACAGTTTTAAGCAACAAAAAAAGTAAAAGGGATAAGGGATTTTTCATAATTTACTTTAAACTTTATTTTTCAAGTTTTTAAGAATCTCGAAGTTTGGCAGGAATACTTACAGAAGATTTTACTTTCAAAAAATCATAGGTTTGACCATGCATCAACGCTTCTTATACAGCGATGCTTAAAACTTTTCATGCGCCCTTCGTATGTCAAACGCGGAACCCATGTACGCGAGTTGCCCCACACAGGATAAAAGCGCATGGTAATAGCACATCAGGAAAGAAGTTGAGGAAGAACAGAGAAAAGCACCATCAGTATAAAGGGTATCTATGCAAATAGAAGATGGCAAAGGTACCTACGTGCCATGGCCTAAAGTCCCAACACTCCATAACATAGCAAGAACGTACCGCACACACCTGACCCTGAGACCTACGCTCTAATCTACGCCCCTATACTGGGTCCCACAGTAATAACTGCATAGCTATTTGTTTTAGCTTTAAGAGCTAAAATTATTTATATTATGGAATCTTATACTGCATTAGCCGAGTGTTCTCCGTGCGTGCAGACTGCGGAAAGCATCTGCGTACGTGCTGTCAGTGACAAGCTTTATTACTTTGGAAATGGTCGAATTGTTCCCAGTCGAGCAATGATGGACAGCGCAGTGTCGCACTTCATATATTGAGGCTGGACTCTGCAATCGTCCGCACAACTTAATTAGCGGATGTGCAGCTCGCACGTCGTCTCGATACACAGTAAAAGTCGGTAGGTAGCATGAACGGCGGACAAGCTGCACGTCCGCTAATCAAGTTGTGCGGACGATTGCACAGGTTGGCCTCAGCACTATGGGTCACCCTCTAAACATAAAACTGGTCTGGTAGGTGTGTATGGAGCACATGCAATTTTACGATATTCTAGCACGCAAACGTTCAGTTCAATAATTACTTTTGGCTGACGAACACTTGACCATACCTAGTAGGAAAAAAAAAAAAAATCTGAGAGCAGCCTGGAGTTTACATCTATCCAAAACGAACTCTCAACACTTCAATGCCAAAAGGGACCGTTTAGCTAGCTTCAAATAGCGCTTTTACAATAAAAACTGACGTTTGATGCAGCGTTGAAGGGTCAAGATCTATATGTACCTGCCATATGGTATAGATAGCTACGACGGAACTACAAGCAGATATTGCTCCAGTCTTCAACAAAGAATGGATAAGTAGGTACTCACAAGACCATCAGCACCAACACGCCCTCTGCCGTTGATACGGAAGACAATTTCCACCTCCCACCAGTCAAAGTTGGTGGGCTGCTTGCACCAGGCCTGGCCCTTTTGACTACGTAAGGATGGAGTGATACGCAGGCTCTCGCCGCTCGCGATGGCATCTGCGGACAGACGGTGTTCATTGTCAGCAGCTGCTTTGATGTCAGTGGCTAAGTAAACACAGCTATTTAGCTATGATGCAGGTAATGATACAGGGAACAACGAACCTGTAGAAAAAACATATATGCAAATATATATGGTGATACAAGCGGCATATAGCAATAGAAATATGGTGTAAACATGAAACACACTTGCAGACATACCGGTAATTAAGTAGCGCTAAGTACAAGCACGCATTAATTAAATTTTAGGTATTCAGTAATTTAAGCTTCCGTTACCACCACAAACGCAATCTCATGAAGGAAGAAAGAAGGGACATTTAGTATGTCGACAGAAATGTGGAACTTATGCACGAGAGTGTTCCCACACAAAACCAAAGTGCATCGGAACAGCAAATCGAAAAAAAAGGAAGAGCAGAGGAGAGTAACCACATAGGAACAGCAGGTCGAGAAATAATGGAGGAAAGTAACAACAGTATTAGCTAGAATGAAAGTAGAAAGGAGCAAAACACGTCCCTCAAAGGCTTAGGTAGGTACGTAGCTATAGCTGAGGTAGCTACCGTTACTCATAGGGTGCCCGTACGTGGGGTCGGTGCTCCCCATAACCTAGTACAGGCGAAGCTAGGTAACTAAACTAACCCTGTGTCCCCTCCTATGCCCCTGAGGTGCTGCATTGATTGGTCTACCAGAACTTTAGCCATGAGCCCAAGACTATTATCGTTTTGACTATAGAGTGTTATTATAGTAGTTCCCTCGATAGTAATTCACCTGTGCCTCTACAGCAATACAGACTTTGGACCATGCAAGCACAATTGACATTCTGATATTCACAAACAGTTCCCAGGGACTCGAGTAAACCAAACCAAGAGGTATTCTGATACTAGGCCTACTACGAAACATTTTGAGTGCGGCTGAGAGGAAGAATATTATTTCAACCTATTATGAGAGTGTTAGGGGTTACAAAAAGGTTGAGAGCCATCTACTGTCCTAACCCACATTCTTTAGGCTAACTATAAAACTAAACCGTAGGTATTTAAGTTTACACAGCTACCTTGCTGTCGGGAGCAGCATTTTCTAGATTCATCTTTATCAAGACTGAGTTGAGCTACCATGCATTCACTTATAACAAAAATTGAGGATTTATAAATCTCGGTAATTGACAAAGCTGACTCAGTGAGTTGCAACATAGGCCAAACTTTGCAGAACTACTCAAGACCGAGGGTATTTGGACTGGAGTGGAGACAACACATAGGGTAGGATTGCAGTCGACAATGTAGCCAAATGCTGCAGGTGTCATCAAAGCTAGGCTGAACCACAAGCAGTGTGGACACGCTTAATTAGGTAACACCTGCACAGGGTCTAGAGTGAGAAGTATCAGAGTCCAAACTGAAGCATTTTAGCCACACCTGTCATGGCAACACAGGAACAGCTGTGCATTACCTTTTATGGCAAGATAGACCATGCATATGGATAAATAACCATTAACCATGCATTACTTATGATCATTAGGTATGCTGTAAAGACAAATTAATTACAGCAGTAGGTACCGTATGTCAAGTTGACAACATAAATTTATGTTTATAACTTACTACCATATTCTTTTTTAACCCACTGCCAAATGACACTAAACACCTCGGTACCTATTAAAACAAGAATTAGGCTATAGGTACGGTACTACTTAAATAGGGTTGCAGAGTTAAAATTGTAGGGAGTCAAGTTTTAGATGGAGCTGGACAAGGGTTGGAGCTCCGAGTCTGAGTCTGAAAAAGATCTCTCGACTCTTCACAGCCAGCATAATTTTAAAGATGTCAAATTCCACTTGATTTTATATTATTATTATATATCTTGTTTAACCTCCATAGCCGGCTATTAGCCGCAACTCAGGCGTTTCAACAGAGAAACTACTTGTGCAGTAGGTAGGTATTCAAATACCGCATATTGGGTAGGCGTGGTGGCCACGTGCGCTACTACGGGCAGGGAAACAAGGCGCAAAGTATGTATAGTAGGAGACACTCGAGAGGTCGGCCCCCCTTGTGTCCTTCCACACGAGAGAGACTAGAGATGTGTTGTGTACCAGGTCGGCTATCTCGATCGACAGCCCATCTCACGGGACAGAAAGAGGAAAGTTGAGAACCTACCTAACTGTACAAAACTAACCTCGTCAGCAAAAACTGTGGCCAGATGCTACATCCCCTGCAGAGAAGGCACTCGGGACCCTTGGGTGCGTCATGCCCAAACATATTGTGGCAGGGAAAGGGCCCGCCACACTATGCCCCTGAGGGCACTTGATTTTATTTAGGCTATTTACCTATACCTACTAATTTAAGGTACTAATTTATTGAAAATGCACGGCCTATCCTAACTGACAAAGATGAAGTAAAATAGCTGTATAGTAACCAATAGTTTGTGGTTTGTTCTTGTTAACAGTAGCTAGCTAAATAAAACTTTATAGCCTAGCTACTTCGCCTTAAGCATAAGAAGTTGAGGTCCTAGAGCACAAGTTTAAGTCTGAATTAGTACACTAGGTATCTGCTCGTACCAAGAGGGAGGTGGTCAGACCTTATACATTATGACTCCAAAACCCTGACATAACCCTATCCAACACAGATTATTTCACTTGCAAAAAATAAAAAAGTAAAACCAAGATAAATTTTTCAGCGAGATGTAGAAGAGACTACTTTATACAAAAAGTAATTAAAGGAAAGTGATGTCCTATGGAGCATGACTCCAAACGAGACCTGCGTCCTACACTGAATTTGACCAGGATTGAATAGGGTCAATTGTAGCCAAGAGCACAATTGGTGATTAAGAGTGAAAGCAGCCGCAGACATGTAGGTACAGCTACAAATGAACACAAGCAGACTCACTAACTGCTACGACAATAGGAATAGCTTTCATGGAACTGATCCAACTAGAGCTCTGCTGTAGACTGATAGAAACAGGTTTGTCATGGAAATAATCCAGCCAGCTGGAGACCCACTGCAGTCTGATAGAACGATGGATTTCATACAAATGGTCTGACTGTAGCTTGGGTGGAGAATGATAAATATTAAACAACAGCAACCATAGAGCCTCAACCTATTTTTCCGGCATGATGTATTGGTGAGCCCATTAGGGACTATCATGGATCCACCCCCAACCACCCCCCCCCATTAGATTATACAAAACAATGGCTCAATAATGGAGTTAATTTTCATTATAGTAGTAGGCCTAGTAGAAGTTTTACTAGTGCATCAGGGACATAATGTCTATATCGTGTTGAACTATTCCTGTAATTTAACATAGGCTCATGCGCCACTGGGGCGTGTTTTAAATTGTCAACGATTTTTGTCTCGGCTTTGCTGCCGGTAGGTCTCAAGTGCGGTCAGTGCGCTACTGACATGAAAGAGGCGCAAATTGAGCATCTCCAACCCCTGAGCATGGCAGAACACTTTTGCACAGCTACCTACATTGCTTCCAGGAGCAAATTAAATATGAGTTATGAGGTAGGTAATAGGTACCTACCACTGTATATAGCTACCCTAAATATTTCAACTTAGCTATTAATCCAGGCTAGGTAGCATTGACTGGGGTGAGTTGAGATGCCTGCCCTGCCAGAAGGGGTGAGTTGAAATAAAAAATATTGGAGAAAATCTATAAGAAATAAATATGAGTGTGCTAATTTTATAAGCACAAAATTTGCACATGACTTTGCTACAAACTCAATGTATATATACATATATAAGTATATAAAAGTTGACTCATAAAAGATGGTTAGCCTAAGCAGGGAAGGGGAAAAATTTGTGAAGGGCTTAACCCTTTCACTAGGGAAACTTTTGCTCTTTTATGAGGTTCTAAAAGAAGCTCCTTGAAGACACCATGATTGTAGTCACTTGAGCTCACTTACAGACATCAAGTCAGTAGTTCTTTTATGATAGTGACTGAAGTCTGCCCAACAATTTATACAACAAGTTTAAAAGTCTCGTTCTTTGTTACGTGGCCAAAAAATAATGAAAATTTTGATGCGGTACATGTATGTACCGTCAGGATCGAAAGGGTTAAAAACTGTCATCTCACCCCACTACCAAAAGTGGCTCAACTCTCGCCCCCCTCCTCAACACTATAAGAGTAGTTTTAAGCATAGTAGACCTAAGAAAGAAAAAGGAAGAGACACATAGTAAGCTAGAGAAATGTGGAACAAGAAGATTTCAACACAGGATTAAATGTGCATTAGAAATTGAAATACCAAGTCAAGAAAGAAAAAGCACTAAAGAAAGCATCCTAAGCATCAGCATGAAAATGAACAGAAGCAAAGTGGCACAAAGAAATTGTCCCAAGGATTTAATAAAACTAAAGTAGCTAGGCCTATAGGCTATAATGTAAGGGGTTCCTCTGGGATGCTGCTCCCCATAAAATAAAAGTTAAACATATATGTATACTGAACCCATTGGCCCATCCTATGACCTCTGAGGCATAATTGGCACAAAATATTAAAGATTTATTGATTTAATAACTTAGATTAGATATATTTACTGCTCTCCATGCATTGGTTGGGCAAAACTGTGTCTGACCACAAAACTTTAAACTTGGTGATAGTGGCAAGTTTGCTGCTCTATGCAGATACCAATACCTAGGTACTCTAAACACTCAGATACATGGGCTAGTTNCTTTCTTTTGATATATAACAATGCTGAGTTATCGTCATTTTTATGGGAACTATAAGGCGCGGAAATTTTTTTCTTGCAAAAATTGATCGCAGACTAACGCCTCTACCCTATACCGTAGGCTATAATGTAAGGGGTTCTTCTGGGATGCTGCTCCCCATAAAATAAAAGTTAAACATATATACTGAACATATTGGCCCATCCTATGACCTCTGAGGCATAATTGGCACAAACTATCAAAGATTTATTGATTTAATAACTTATATTAGATATATTTACTGCTCTCCATGCATTGGTTGGGCAAAACTGTGTCTGACCACAAAACTTTAAACTTGGTGATAGTGGCAAGTTTGCTGCTCTATGCAGATACCAATACCTAGGTACCCTAAACACTCATAGATACATGGGCTAGTTACCTACCAACAGTGAAAATCTCAGTATAGCCTACCCCTTATGAATGTAATGAACATCATTGCTATTAGCACTAAGATCCTCTGTGTGAAATTTCCAGTTTTCTTAGTAAGAGGAGGCCATTTTNGCTAGTTACCTACCAACAGTGAAAATCTCAGTATACCCCTTATGAATGTAATGAACATTATTGCTATTAGCATTAAGAACCTCTGTGTGAAATTGCCAGTTTTCTTAGTAAGAGGAGGCCATTTTTTTTTTTTTTTGCTATCATTGTCTGTCTTCTTGGTCACAGAGTGTGGCATAACTGCTCAAAGGTTTCTATAAGTCATGACATCTGACATAGCTACTATATGATCAGGGTAGTGTTTCAAAGGAGATTTGCGAAGTGCTATAGGAACATTGTGTGCATCTATCAGAGGTTGGGACAGTTCAACCAAGGGACAGCCAAATGTTAAACTTTCCAACCTTTGTTTACCTATGCTGGACGCTGGTGTGTCTGTATGAAATTGTCCTATATGATTCTGGCAAGCATGGCTCAGCAGGGTGGTATTTCAGGTCTTTGTATTGCATTTAACATTTGGAAAATACAAGTGTCACTGTGTCAGCCACTGCTATGTGATTACTGGTCAGGGCTTAAAGGGACAGGTCATTCATTAATTGATTATTGCTTGCAAACTTAATGATTGTAAGCTTTGACAAAAGTTAAAATTTAATGTTTCGGGACAGATAATCCCATCATCAGAATGAACTATAAACCTATAGGCTAACCTATGAAAACTAAAAAAATCTTTTATTTCAAAATCTGTGGGGGAGCATGGATGTTAACGGCAGCAAGGCTGAAATGCAAATGAACAGAGTTACATGGAGTAGCTGGATGTCAGCTTCTGTACAGTCAGCAAAAGTGAAGTTATGTTATGTGCTGCGGTACAGCTGAGGTCATAATATTGAGGCTAGGTCTACTTTTATGGATGTGGAGGGATTCTAATGTTGTGAGTTTGATTGGGTTGGAAGTGTCTATGATTGAGAAGTTGTTCCTGCTGATGGGATGGTTGTTTTGCTCGGCATGCAGGCGGGGGGGCTGAATGTGAGGGTTTCGCTAGTGGTAAGCTGGTTCGACTGGATACACCTAAATGTTGGTCAATGCGTGCTTTGAAGTGTTGTCCAGTGCTACCAATGTAAGAGGCACTGCAGGCCTGGCACTGGTAGCAGTAAATAACACTGGACTGTAGTGGTGTGGTGAGCTCACCTCCACAGAGTAGCACGCAACTGCACAAGTCGAGGCTGCAGCCAAACTTGTAATCTCCAGCTATCTGCCTACCCCGGTTTGTGCCTCATTTCATAGTGTGGCACTTCTCGTCAAGATCTTGGCGAGC
>LQNS02278097.1:14075482-14089721 GCA_001587735.2 Parhyale hawaiensis
GAAAAGCAAATCACCAGCAGGTTCACGCTTCCGCTGAATGGGAGTGTTCTCATGTCATCGCTGCAAGCAACAACAGGTCTATATACTGTACACCAGCCCACAGCGAAAGGGTTTACTAGGAAATAGAAATGCTTCTCAACTCAAGCCCCTATTTCTACTCAAAAGTAAATAGGTCACGAAGAACAGTGATTTGGAAGAGCAGGTCACAAGAAGGTTAACCAAGAAATAAAAACGTTGAGAGGAAAGAGAGGGAAAATAATCTCATTTGGTGCCGCGGTTTGTTTATGAAAGTATCAAAGCCATGAAGGTGAGTTTGCTTCATCACGGCGCGGGGAAAGCAAAAAAAAAAAAAAAAAACAGCACTTAGGAGTTTCTCGCCAGACGATCTCAAATTGGTCATGAAAACAAAAGTCTTGGAGCAAGTGCCCTACAGCTACAGACTCCTGACGTGGTGGCTGCAACATGTAGCTAAAGCAAAATGACCGAAGCAAAGGGTTACACACCTGCGGCCAAGTTCGTGTCCTACACAGAATCAGGACGAGGGATGCAAAGCAAAAATGAAAGGGTCGCTTACCTGACGACGCGAATTGCTCCAGTAAATAATAAAGCCTTGAGATCAAGTACTTCGCTCAAATTAAAACATAAAAGGAGCGGGAAGGAGGGTGCAAATTATAAGGATCTCTCACCTGGCGCCCAGGTTAGGTCCTGGAAATAATAAAGGCTTATTGCCAAGCAGCTTTCATCAACAAAAAAATCATGGCGAGGGCGGAGGGGGGGATGCAAAAGAAGATAAGAACGGGTCTCTCTCTCACCTGGCGCCCCGGTTTGTCCAACAAGGTAACAAGGTCATCAGGGCAGAACTCGTCAGCATGTCCTCCCGCGGGATGGAGGACCTGCTTGAGGTCGTGGTTCTGCAGGAGGTGACGACGGTGACGGAGGAGGAAGGCGGCGGGGCGGCGTTACGTACGCGGAGACGGTGAGGTGGTGGAGAAGAGCGCGGCAAAGGGACAGCAAGAAAATGGAAAAGAACACGAGTACAGCTAACTGAAAGAGGAAGGAGAGACAAGAGATAAAATAAGATTAAGGCCGAAAGTGGCAGTGACAGAACAAGGCGAGGCAAGGGTTGTTAGGTGGTCAACAAATACTGCCTGGGCCAGGCAGCCGCAAGTTCAACTCATGAGCGAATGTCGGTGGGTGTCTTGGCTGTAAACTTTCACTGTACGTCGGAACAAAAATGTGCGAGATGAATTTCCGCTCACAAGCTGTGCGTGCGACTGCCCGGTGTGGCCCAGGCACAAGCAAACACACAAAAGCAGAAACGTTGGTTGCGTTGTTGTGACCCTGATGTGGCAGATAGTTGGTAAACGAATTTATAAGTGTAATTCTAAAAGCTGGATCTTTAAACATGCAATATTCTTATTGTGATAAAAAATTTTCAGTAGCACATGACGCTGATTATTAAAATATGCATGGTAGCAATTTAAAATACGGTGCAAATTGTAAAGAAAAAATTAGTTCTTTTGATTAAGTGTCCGATGACAAAAACATTTTAGAAATTAACCATGTGATTTAAATTCTCTAATAAAATATAATTTAGTAAAATGAAGCCAGTGCTGCTAACAGCCTTACAGTACTCAGCACTACTATATTTTAGTAAATAGTAGGCGTTAATAATTCAATGATTACCTATATCACAAAACAGGTACTTTTGTTCACTTCAACCTCTTCAGTCACTGAGTTAAAGCATCAGGTATTCTTTGGAAAACTTCTATTAGTTAAAGTGACGTTAAAATGAGGCCATCCTCAACGATATCTCGAAGGCAACTGGTTGCCGGATGTTTCCTCTTGCTAAACCATGTACATCAGCTTAGTCACAGAACTCCTGCATTCCTCCTAAGTTAAACTTGAACCTTTGCTCAATACATGGGGAACAAACGACTGAAGGAGCTAAGTGGAGTCACAGCACTGCTGGATAAAATAATTTCTTCAATTACCAATGCAGGAATTGAATTTATGTTAGGTAAGTATGAGCCACACGGCCCAACAAGCAACCTGCATTTCGACGTAACACACAAACACAAATCTGCACAGATGACAGAAAGCCAAAGACTACCAGTACAACAGAGAAGCTGTGCGCACTACTCTTTATTGAACGGAAAAGTGTAACGGAAATAACCATGCGTGGCTACCAGTAAGGAAAAATTAACGATGTCTTGCATTTACACATTTACACTTATCATAATCAGCGGAATGTTTCAATCACGTTGCAAGTCTGCAACAGATTTAGTGTTTTTTTTTCAATTCTTGGTACTACCAGAAGTAGTAATGCATAGAGGACATTTTCAAAGCTTAACCCTCTCAGCCATAACATAAAGAATTCGATTGAGTTCTATTTAAGCACGTCAATCGGTATCAAAAGAGCAAGCTATCGCTAGTATTATAGGTACAGCTTAAAATGAAACTGTAAGTATCATAGTGTTTACCCAACTAACAGAAAGCTATTGAGAGGCTCGAGCTTCAAACTCTAAACCATGTGAAACAGTCAAGGAGTGTGTTTTTTTTTTTTCTTTTTGAGATTTAAAAAAAATGTCGGAGTCTTAATACCTGCAGGTCAGTTACCGCTGGTCCCAATAATCTGAGTCGGAAAAAGTTGGTAGTTTTAGCTTCTCTACAGTGGACCTTTGACTTGAATTAAAAATCACACTGCGTATGAACAGCACTGTTTAGAAGATACTGAATAGACTACGAATGTGGAGAACAGAAACCAGGAAAGTATTAGGAAGTTGGAGTAGGAATCCTAGAGTGCTAGGAGTCAAAACCGGTCATCCACTAATCCAAAGAGTTGGACTGCCCGACCTTGTAATATCGAACCAATGGCGTACCTGATCTTCAAATGAACTGTAGGTACACACTTAACCAGAAATGTGCTGCAACCAAGGCTCCGCTTGAGTTCTGAGCTTTACGTGCTCAAAATGAAGAACACATTTGTGCTCATGATGGTGCACTGCAACGCGGCTTTCTAATACCCGATAAAAAGGCTACTTAGTGCCAGGAATCGCACGAGTACCGGTGCATCAACAAATTATTACACTGGGCCAAGAGGTATAAATTGCTGAGTTACCAGGTGATATTGGTACCGGTGAGCAACATCAGGTGTGTAAGAAAAAACTGAGAAGCAGTGCTGTGAGGGGTCAACTATAGTTGGCAAGAGAGTGTAAGACCTGCGATATACAAATGTGTTAGCTGTGACTACTTTTAAGCGCTCTCAACTGTGAAGAACCATCAGTTGTTTATGCTGCCTTAAATACAAGATATAGCTGTTGCAAATAGTACAATTTTTGAGCAAAATGATAGCAGTTCCATTTTTGACTTGACAATAAATCGTGACTGCAGATGCGTTTAATTTAGGTTCCAATGATTGGGATGGACGTGATAGTCAACGAAGAACATGAACTGTAGTTACATCAAGAGCACGCACAAGCAAATAAAAACAATGTGAGAACTATTTGGAGAGACAAAAATTGTGCTAATTGATCAGAACCATCAGACAGAAGAAGAGCATGGTGATTTCTCACCAACAAATGATGCATTTGCAAAAAAAAAGCTTGCGCAACATATCTTTCCATAAACCAAGGGAAGATTATGGCATCACCAGCAGCGCGTGCAAACGCATTACGCAACGGTACATCCCCGTGGTTCAGTAGTGATAGTAAAGTACATAAACAGCACTAATTTTATGCAAAAATGGAAGCACTTATGAACCAATGAAAATCATTGGGTCTTGTTTGAAAACGGGCCAGCACTGGCTAGCACTCTATTTTTGTATTTGGTGCCGTATCAAAGATACTGTTTAAATTGGTTATGTATATAACCTAACCTAACAAGACCAGGTTAGGTTAGAAAAATAGAGTGCTGGCCCGTTTTCAACCTAACCTAACCGGGTCAGGTTAGGTTAGGTTATATACATAACCAATTTAAACAGTATCTTTGATACGGCACCAAATACAAAAATAGAGTGCTGGCCAGTTTTCAAACAAGACCCAAATCATCTATCATGAACTCCGACCGGCCGGTTTTGACAAATGACAGAGACTGCAGAATGCACCCCGCGTCACACCATATTGTCCGCAGTAGTAACGCGTTGCAAAGTATTTATTACTTTGCGTAGTATTCTACGGTAAGAGTGTAGTTTAGAAACGTCGGCTTTATTATATCACGTGGGCTATATCTATTATTACTGCTTTAATGCCTTCTTGCTGTCGTAAGATATGTATAAGTTACTGGTGCGGTCAGGCCAGGAATAAATACTACTGCAGTGCTAGCTAAACTATAGATAACTCACCACAAAAAAACAGTAAAATATACCTACTTGCACAGACAGAGTAAACATGCATCACAAACATAGAAGAACATAAGAATATGCACAAAAAAACTAGAGATAAGAGGTTTTTTTTCTATATTGAGAGAGTGCTGAAACAAGAAAAAATCTACAGTACAGTATAGCTTTGCAAGGAAGTTGAAGTTCAGGAAAATGATAATATTTAATTAACAAATGTTCCAGTCGACGCCAGTCGGTCGGAACCTCAGCGAGGAAGCAATAGTGAAAAGAGGAAAGGTAAAGCACGAACCTTAAGCTTAACATGAACACGGCAACAGGCAGAAAGTTGAGCAATTCAGCGATTTCGTTGCTAAACTCACAGATAATAAAATGGCGGTAATGCAGTCAAGAGCAAAAAGCAAAGTCAACCCTAAGACTGACGCGAGGACATAACTGCATTGGGCTGATAGGCGGAGTTAGCTCCTCCAGCCTCCAGGCTATAGCTATATCTTCTAGCTACCTACGTCATGTATCCGAGAACAGCAGTAAGGGCTGGTTGTCATACTAGTTCCACTACGCATGACAGAATACGATATTTGCATATAATACAATTGCTGCTAAGAGATATATGCTCCATATCGCAGACTGAGTAACTAGCAACATCTTCTGATAATTGACTAGAGGTACATACCTCAAATTAAGAGGATTATACGCTTATCGTAAGGGCGCATCCCAAGGCCTAGAAGTACAGTAATAGTAATATACTTACCATGGTCTAAGGTAGCAACAAATGATGGCTAGTGATTTACCGTTTTTTTTTTCTATTTTTGTCTGATATCGAGTCCAACATACTCTACCTGGACCTAACAACTGCGTCTTGAGTGAAGTTGTGTTCCGTACCTCAATTTTCAGAATCTATTGCAAATTCCACAGTCAAATACAGTATAAATAAAGATAGTTTACACAATACGGCCCCAATCGCACAACTTTACAATGGGCAGGTCAAATACGCTCGACATAAGCTAGAATATGCAGGAAGTCTCACCATGCTTCGGCAACTGAGTGCGTAATGCAGTGAAAAGGTGGACGGTCGGTAGTAATATATGTACTGCAATACTTACGCCCCATTTTTTAAGTTTACTTCATCTTTCATATTCTTCATTCTATGAGTTAGCAAGTTTTGGCAAGGCTCTTCAGAGTTAACTTAGGTGTTCCAGTGCGTAAATTAGATAGGATAGAGTAGCCTATGACGTCAATGCGGCACATGATCCCACTGAGATGCAACGATTGAAGCCCAGGTCCCTGAAACTGGTGAGACCCGCTTCACACCAGCAACCTCATTGTATACGGCACTAGTGCCGGGCTACTGTCTATAGCTTGACAGTGGTAAGCATCCGAAACATCACAGAAGTACAAGGGACAATACATAGCTTAGTTTAGGCCTCCATAGTCACGACAATGTTACAAGACATTAAGAGAAACGGACAGGTTGCATATCGAAGAAACTCGGGACACCCATGCACGAAGTAACACTACGCATGGGAACAGATAGGTAGAAAAGAAAAGAATGGGAAGATTGTCTCACGGATACACAAAACGGAAGCTATAAAAAGAAACAAGCAAAGTGGGTTTGGAAAGACAGATGTCCCGAAGACTTAACTATGACTACGGCAACCTTAGGAACCCCGCAAGGTGAAAACAACACAATATCAACTTAGAATCGGGCTGTAAAATTCAGTTCTCGTAGCCTCTGCAGTGCAGCGTTTGTCAGCACACATGCACCACCAGCAACAAGAAGCATATTTACACAACTCTCTAGACAAGACAGAAGAAAATGTACCTTAACCAGCACTCAACACCTGCTGGGGGCGACACGATATGGACATTTGCCCCATTCATGCTACCAACGTACACATCACACACACGCATCATAGACTACACTTGGCAGGCACTTCGAAAGCATCGCATCACACATGACGGACTTCGACAACAGCACAACATACACTTCACCTATAAGACCCCTGTCAGACGAGCGAGTTTTGCCCGCTGGCGGTCAGGCCGCCTTTACCATGTCACACGGGCGGGTCGGCCGCTACTAACCCGATGCGGTTCAGTAGCGGCCGACCCGCTCGCGTGACATAACATAGGCGGTTGCGTGCGGCTGCCGCTGCAGTTCGAAGAGTGCCGTTGATGAAGCGTATGGTTGTGTTAAAATAAGTTTAGAACAGGAAGTATTGTGATTAACACTTTTGCTTCGAAAGAAACGTTAACAGCGGCGTCGTAAACGGTTATGGGCATACCCAGTAACAAGTGCCCGTTTAACATATGGTGCTCACTATCTGCAATTCAAAAAATTGGAAAATGATCCCACTAAAGCTTTTAATTATTTCTAAATGCTTCTATGAACTGTTACCGCATTTGCAAGACTGAAATTGAAAAGCAATATGCGGTAGTGCAGGCAACCCTGGCAACCGCCGTGGTCGTGCCGCCTCGACACCGCTCGTCTGACATAGACAGGCGGGCTGTGGGGACATGCATCTCACGGCGGCGCCAGTCCGCCCATCTGGCGGGCACACTGTAGTCGGTCGCAAAATGTATCCTTAGTTATATTTGAGAAAGTTTTCGCCAAGGCACCGGGCTGACCCGCTTTGCACCCGCGGCGGCCAACCCGCTCGTCTGACAGGGCCCCAAGAGGCTGTGGGTCCGCCGTATCTTTTCTGCAGGGACGGCGCTCCTGTACAATGGATCCTGGCGAACGACACCAACAACAATGAGCAGGTGCAAATAACAGCGTAGCAATTCGATATCTCCAAATTATTGTATCTGCGACGGCTTAAGCTTGGCGCAAATCTTACCTTGGCTTTGGCCTGCAGCAAGGCTCGTACTATTGGAGTAGTGGAGTCCCTAACGGCCTCCAGGTCGTCCAAAGACACGATCAGGCTGTCTGACGGTTTGGCAGTATCTGTAAATAACATTTTAAAACTTGCCTTAGCCCAACACGAGAAGCGCAAGGAAACGTTCCAGTATCAAATCCTAACAGCTAACACTGCTGGGAGTAAATCCATTCAACGTTTTCTAGTTTGATTTTACTTTTGCTGTAGGTTTTCAAAAACTTATAACAACTGCAATGAATAGGCCAGAAAGTAAAAAAAAAATCTAATGGAGTGATTGCTTCAACCGTCAGATGCGGAGTTTTCTCGAACGAAGACAAAATACTGTAACCACAGCAATGGCACACCCTAAAAATTTGAACTAACTCTACTGTTATTGGAGCAGTCAAATCTAAATTCTCTGTGAATCTACGTCAACATCATAAAACTACAATAGAATGGTGAGGGGCTGAAGCCACCTTAGACGAGGCAATAAGCTACGCAAAAAAGAAAAGAACGAACTTGTATGGCAAGAGAAAAGTGAAGTCAATGCGTGAGGGCATCTTAGACTGAGAACTAAACAAACCATTAGTAAAATTAGATAACGGAATGCAGCAAAATCAAATACGCACAAAGAAGATACGTACTAAAATGTTAAAAAAAAATTTTTAATAGGTATCAGCTGCGGTGTTATGTCCAGTAATGTCCGTTCCACACGAAGAGTCGTGCACGCGGACGTGTCCCAGGCACATAACCGTCACGCTATCACCTTGTTCATGTTCGCTGCCACACTAAGCGGGCAATGCCCGACATGTGAGTGTGGGCGACTCAAATATGTACTTGAGCTTCACGCAATGGTTTCGGTACATATCAACACCTATTATGAACAGCGTCCAAGATGACACGCCCTTTCTCAATCCGTCTGTACCGAGTTTACAGAATAGTGGGCATGCCCTGCCTACTAGTTGCCACAGAACGAAAAAGGGAGTATACGCGGTGGTGTCAAAGGGCACGCCCTGGGACACGACCCGCAGTGTGGAACCGGCATAAGAGGCCAATGACCTTTTTTAGAGGCGTCCGACAGAATGGCAGTGAGCTGGCCGAGGGCGGCGGTAGCGGCAGCATCCACGAGCTCCTGCGCAGGGGCGCGATACAGGAACACGAAAGGAATCGTGACGTCATCAGAGGAGTTATCGCCCGACATGGCAAACATGGGCAGACCTTCCTCAGCGGTGTCACCCTCCAGGGGCACGGGAGAGTCGGCGTTGTCCACAACTATGGGTGGGTGTCGGGGTACAAAGACGTCGTGAGCGCGGACATTATACTCCCGTAGCACTTCTTTTTATCCCTCACGTTCTGCTGCACAGGCTCCTGCAATAGGAGGGCTTCGTGAGGGAACTTATGAAAGCTACTACAGAATTCGTGCCTGCGAAAGGAGGACTTTGTGCTGGAAAACAATGAAAGCTTCTGTAGCTCTTTTAACTCTATCTTGCTTTAACTATAGTGCTGTGGTAAAAGGGCATTTTGCTTCTATTGTCTTCCTACGGGAGAAAGGGCCATTGTGGTTAAGTAGCAGCACAGCTTGAATAAGATAGCACTAAAATAGCACGGATCTACAGTCCTACACTAGTATGTGAGGCGGCAGTGATGTAGCGATACAAAGCATCGGCTATTACCACTTTTTATTGGGGGGTGGGAGTGAGGGATAGGAGTTTCGTCACAATTTGCTGCTCAATAGGAGCGAACGGTAACTACCCTAATAGAAAGAAATCTCTGCCGCTCCCGATATTTGAATCGTAAAATAATTCAGGAGGGGGCTAAAAATCCCGTTAGGGAGCGACTGACCTTGTCAATGAAGAGGCAGTCACCGCGCTCGACAATAGCGATCCTGCCCTTGACGTCCGCCTTATTGCTGAGGTGCTCACAAGCGCGGTAGGGCTCAGCAATCACCACTTCCCCTTCCACCTGCACAAGCCAAATTATATTACGTTACATTACAGTAAAAACTTACATGACATTACAATATTATTACAATGCAGTACAACTACATTATATTAAAATACAATTAAACAGCATTGTAGCTACCTGATGGTAGAGCCCTGAACTCGTTCATTGCTAGATGAATTCTGTCTGATAATTATTCGTTTTTCGTTTCAGCTGTCCTACAACGACGCAATATTAAAGTTGTTCCAACAAGACCTGGAGATTTTTTTTGTCAAGTACAATAGAAACATAACTGGACTAAATGAAGATGACTTCTAATTTTCATAGTTAAATGTAGCATAAGCTGTCTAAAATATCTGTAAAAGCTCTATGCTATGTCCAGTTGTTCAAATTATTTGGTTCCAAGCTTCGGCCAACATTTTACACTACAACAGCGATGAACGATAGGAAGCAACAAGGGACATGGAGGTCAAGGAAAACGATGAAAAGTTATTGGTATGCGCAAACAAATGTAACTATCCTCGAACGCTCCGATTTTACAATAAGTACGTATTCGAAGCAAGGAATTTTGTAAGAAAATAAGAAAACGCAGTACGGTTTGGCACCAACTATCGGAATGGCAAAGCGGTTAATAAGAAGTAGGGCAAATAAGTATAACAATCTGAAAAAAAGAAAACTAATTTGACACGTTATGGCGTAATAAAGACAAGCGGCAAGTTACTATCCACGAATGAAACATGCAGCTGCCCCCCCCCCCACACACAAAACATTCGCTCGCCAACTGCCAGAATTGCGTAGTCGGATAGAAGTCAGATTCAGAAACTTGAATCCAGCCAGTTTCCGAATTCGACTCTATGAGCTCAAACAATGCCTGACTCTGACTCAATTTACTTACAAAATAGACCCATTTGCACCGACTCTGACTCCTAGTCTCCAAAAACGTTGAACTCCGAATCTGCAAGACTAACTGGAGCGCAGAAGTCAGACATGAGCGGTAGTCCTACAGACCAGGTCACAAAACAAGAGCACCTACAGACCAGGTCACAAAACAAGAGCACAAAGGACTTGGAAAATCTGCCTCGAACTGGTGCAGAACAAAACAGAGTTAGCCTACTGATGCTACCAACGGCATAGCATACTAGCAACAGGAGAATTAGATCAATGACACACGATGAATTAGATCATCCATTATGTGTGGATGTTTGGAATGGTCTTGATGGTTCTGTCTTTGCTGGTGCTGGTATTGGCAGCTTTAAACGATCTGTACACAGAGCTATTCTGTGATCTCGGATCTTCTTTTNGGATCTTCTTTTTTTCATTCTTTTGTTTTCTCCACCCGCTGGGCTGGTTGCGTGGGGGTTTGTTAACCTCATGGAGTTTCTCCGTTCCTACGTCGCCAGCCTGGTGTGATTTAATAATAATAATGACAATAATTGGAGCTTTAACCCTTCACGGCATGGTTGATCATCGGTAATATTTACGTACAGTACATACTGAACATATATGGTAAAACAATCAAAAGCAGTGAAGGGTCAAAAGTCCACATCGCACCAAAAAAAAAAAAAAAAAACATCACGAGCAAATAAAAGAGGGCAGGTGACCCGATGAACTTTTTTCCTCCAATATTTCAGGACGGCAGGCAGGAGCGAGGAGCCGCGGCTGTACTCGGCTCAGCCGCTGCCGCGTGCCTGCAGTCGGTAGATGCGCGGTGTTGCAACTATTCAAATGGCTGTGGCACATGGTATATATTCAAAGGAACGAATTTCCTCAGCTAATGGTCTATATAATCCGTTGAGCTCTCGCAAACGCAGCTTGGAGTTTAGTAAAGGGGAAGAAAAAAAAAAAAACAGAATGAAAATATCAGCCGTCCGTTTAGTTTGCTCAGCAGCTGAGTTTCGGACATCTCGTCAAACTTGGGAGGGAATTATAACTCCAAATTCTTTGCAAGTGTAAAGCTATTTTTTAAATGGACACATCAACGCATTCGGACGCAGAAATGACGAAAGTCGTTCTTTTGACTAGTATGGACACAGGCTTCAACAGGTTGCCCCACACGCATCTGTAGCTCCGCCCCCTTTACCTACTGACAAACTGTGCCGTCATCTGGCGGCCAGATCGCGCTCTCGCACAATGGGCTTCATTCGCGATCTTGACTTTTTCATTCGACTGAACGTTCGTTCGAAGTCGCAACGTACATACAGTTCTTATCAAAATATTGCTGTTTGATATAGAAATATTTGCAAACCCCTTCATGTTGCGCTACTACTCTAAAAATTCTTCTGCAACCTATCATACGGCATGTTTTATATTTTTACAAACAATAAGAGATGGCAAAGTGACATCAGAAATTTTACGGAAGGCGTATTACAATCGTACAAATTTTCAACGAATATTCATTCAATGATAAATGTTCTAGCTACAAAATCTCAGCAATCGTTCCCATCCACGGATTATAAGCGTAGCAGCATATAATATGTTGCTTACAAACATTAGCTATAGACACAGCCTAAACAGCAGGATGTAGAAGCTACAGCAGGAAGATGTCACTCTTTTGCAGCTTCAGATGATACGAGTTTAACTCTGAGTAATCTTCTAGATAAAAATCGACATTTTTGCACTCGTCTTTGGAGGAAAATTTCGAGAATAGTTCCACCCACCCAGTTTACCACGTAAACGTTCCAATTCATCAACCTTACACGTAAATTACGACCTTTAGAATAGCTAAATAGGCCGAAGGACAATTTTTTATTTCCTTCAACTCAAAACATACGAATAATCTTAGTATATATATTGACATCAACTGAAAAAACTCCCGACAATTTCAACAGAACCAATCTCCAACAGCCGCGTCTTTGGTCCCCAGATGACGTGTTACAACAACATCGGCAGAAGCGTCGCAAAAAGGTTAAGGGGTAGAATAGCCTGCGATCGTAGTTGAACTTTGCCTACAGAGTACGCTCCCCGCCAATGAAAAAGCGTTGTGTGAGACCGCTAGGTTTTAATGCAGTGATCTTGTCTTGCTCTCGATTATGCCAAATGCGCAGAACTGGAAAAAGCGTAGCCCACACGATATCGATGGAAACATTCTGGATAATAAATGAGATGTGTTATTGTGAAGTAATCGTGTTTGTATCATTTGTAAAAGTTTTTCAGTTGCTGTAGTGGTTTAGTTTCTTATTCCTTATTTTTGTACTAGAATGCCCGCACTAACAAAAGTGACAACGAAGCAATTATGATCACCATTCTTCATTGAACACCATATTCTGAATAATTTCCTCATGTGGGATGCACTGCAACTGTCAACTTGAATTATGGAACATAACATAAGCATGCTAGGCTGAATACGCTTCCTTCTGTGATACACTGAAAAGCAATGGTTTTTGGCCTGCAGTCGATATCGCTCCTAATAAATACTGAGCTCTGTATTTGCCAATCTGTGGCCGATGGCAGCCGTACTCCTCTGCAGCCAGTTGGCCTATATCTGCAGCACGAACCAACACGTGTAGGTTTCCCAGTCGGAATGTGCAGTCTAGCTGACTTAACTAGAGTACAGCAACACTCTAAGAACAACACAAATTTGCCTTTGTTTACCTATGTAAGGCATAAGATAAACTTAAACTGTAACTTAAAGATGCAGAGTTCTTTCAAGCCAGACGCTTTGGTTTACGTGGAAACTTACCTACCACTAGTAATTCAATATTTACCTCCGCCAAGGAGGTTATGTTTTCGTCGTGTTTGTCTGTCTGTCTGTCACCAAGATAACTCAAAAAGTTATGAACCGATTTGGATGAAATTTACAGGGATTGTTAGGTATGTTATGAGTAGAGCCCGGATTTATATGNCCGCCAAGGAGGTTATGTTTTCGTCGTGTTTGTCTGTCTGTCTGTCACCAAGATAACTCAAAAAGTTATGAACCGATTTGGATGAAATTTACAGGGATTGTTAGGTATGTTATGAGTAGAGCCCGGATTTATATGCCCTAACCCCATAACAGCTATAACGCCTATAAGAGCATAGAAAAAATATGCTTTATAGGCATTTGACTACTTTGCATATAAAGCATAGTCACGCCTATTGCAACATAGAAGTTGTGACAATTGCCTTGAAATACAGAGCAATAACATCCCATTTTTAAATATATTTGTAGCTGCGATAATGAATTACACAAATATTATTAGTATTCACTCTGTGGAAAACATAAATCTTTCAATATAGCTACCCTTTTTCCACTATGATATGAAATCATTTTTTGTGAACCGTTTTCTTTCGTATTTTAATCTATAATGTCATTCTGGTACAAGTGCTCGAGCTACAGACATCAAGTATGGCTGTACATACGTACAGGTAGATAATTAATATATTTTCTGCATTATTTGTTATTAATATGTTCCCAGAATTCATTCTTAACAAAGGTTTTCCCAATTTCATTGTTATCTAGTTATCCATTCCTTCGTTAATCTGTAGTTGTAGAAATTCTAATATATGTTCTCTGTTGTTGCCTTGATAAATATATTAAAAATGCTTTTTATAATGAATGTTGCTTCATTACTAGTTAAAAATACAAAATAACCTAGACCACCATAAAACCTCTTTTATATGTTTTTTTGTCAAACTATAATAGAAAAAGGTTACACAGAGGATTAACTTGTCTATTAATAAGAGCATATAAAGCATAGAAAGGAGGGTATATGAGCATATTACAGCATATTTTATGGCGCTATTTTGCCTAGACTTTTATGGCTATTTCGCCTTTTTTTTAAGGGCATAGAAATCCGGGCTCTAGTTATGAGGAACAGATAATTAACTTTTGGTGAAGATATGTCCATCCGTTTCTCTAGCTCTTTTTTCTCAACGCCATAACTCAAAAAGTTATGGATGGATTTTGATGAAATTACCATGAGTTGTTAGGTATATAACAAATGTATGAATGCAGTGAGTGCCCTAACGTTATAAAAGAAGTGTAATAAGATCTTACATATATCGAGCCATGAAAACCTGTTCATCTCCCGAAAGCCTTAACACCGAGCTGCGAAGAATCAAGCAAATTCTTGTTAACAACGGGTACTCCAACCGAACCGTTGATAGTGAAATAAAATCAGCTGAAATG
>LQNS02278097.1:14097608-14114167 GCA_001587735.2 Parhyale hawaiensis
AGGCGGGGGCTGTGCCTGGCCTCTAGGGTACCACCAACCCTAGGGTCAGGTAACCCCACCCCAGGGGGCGGCGTGTCAATGGCCGGGGAGGGAGCAGCCCCACGGACCGGGGCCCGCCCATGTTACTGGTACCAGCCCCCAGGTCAGCAGGGCGTGCTGGTTAGGGAGTCGGTGGTCGTGGGCGACAGTCGTCTGCTCTCTGCCGGGGCCACAGAAAAAAATAATATATATTTTTTTATTTTTATTTATTTATTTATTTTTTTTTTCAAGGGAAAAGAAGAAAGTGCTGTCGACCCAGTAGATAGGAAAAGAAGATGAGAGATAAAACACAGTAAATAAGTAAAACTGGGGAGTAGCAGAATGAACCAAGGAAGGAAGCGGGAAACCGTGGCCCCGTTGCCACCCCCTCCGCGAACGTTGACGCGGCAGACTTGGAGGGGGTACGTGCAGAGCTCTCAATATGACAATGACCTAAGGTACATTTATTCTTACTACGATTTACTTTGCGATGTCTCCAAACAACCCTAATAATTTGCATGAGGTATTACAAATCTTGAGTTTGACTTTGCACCAAAGAAAACGGTATGCATGCACAACCGTTTCCTGCTAAGCTACCCAAGACTGGCTTCAAGAATAGTTATGACTGGAACTAAACTTCATTGCGTTAACAAGCATTGCTATTGGGTCTTCAGACAATGAGTGGGATGACTCGAAAAGCCCAACGACTCGTCCCCAATCTTGCCCCTCGACCTTGGACCGCATAAAAATCCCCTCCCATTGAAAATGGGAGAGTGAATCGCAGGAGCGTTCTCTGTGTCTAATCATGTGCCAGTAAAAGAGTAGATCGTGGATCAGATACACCATTGTGCTTCCTTCCACCTTGCAACTGCTCGGCACTCTCTGCATTCTATCGTAGGATCGCCAATGGAGCATTCAAAACTTGCTCCGCACTAACTCTCCTTAGAGGCGCTGGCATCGTCCACAACCTTCAGATCACAAAATAAAAATATGAAAATATTACCTCAAAGTTCTCTCGTGTCCCGACCATCCTCTTCGTGAGAGAGCTTCGGCATTTGACTGAACAAAACTTGAGGACGTGTGAACATTCACAGCGAGAAGACGTGTAGTAGTAGTAGTAAAAATTTTAACTAGCGCTTCAGAAACACACTGCTTATATCGCGCCGAACTATTCCTATGTTCAATCGCAGACGCGTGCGCCGCTAGGGCGCGTAATTTATCTCATTTTATATAATAAAATATTTGTAAGGAGGAAATCATCATCATTATGAACTTGTACATATAGTATATGTAATTCAAAAAGAAACGGGCAGAGCCGTAGTTGACGATAGCATTTATCATAATGGATTCATCACAGTTTGTGATAGATGTTACATCTGGTAAGAAAAGTCTCGAGGGCACTTCAATTAAATTGGCCACGTGGTCCCTCAGAAAGCATTCTTCGGCGGATGGAATCGACATCCCGACCATGCAGGTCCGGATAGCACTCATTCCACTCGTCGGAGAAGGTGGGACACTCGGCCATCAAAAGCAAGCAAGACAGTAAGTGGTATGGCGCAGTCGTCGCAATAGCGTTGCGGACGCCTCATCCGTAGATAGTCGTGAGTAAGTCTCGTGTGCCCAATACGTAGGCGGCACAGCACGTCCATTCGGCGATCGTCGCTGTTTGACGAGTGCCACTGTCGGACGGTTTCTTTGATTGTTCGCAGTTAATGATTTCTCTGCTCCAGCCACTGGGACTGCCATAACTCGCGCAGATTTGGTTTGATTAGTGGGTGATAGTCTCGGCGGGGGACTGCACGGTTTGCCGTGGGCAGATCCGACAGGGACATCTGTCTCGACTCCTCGTCGGTGAGCTCATTGCCCGCGACGCCAACATGACCAGGCAACAAACAAATACACACTCACTTTCCATCCTCTTGTAATTGTTGTAGTATATCGTATTTACTATTCGGTTGATGACGGGCTGCATGCTGTCGTATGCTCGGATGGCTTGTACTACACTCAATGAATCGAAGAAAATTGTGAAGTTTCTTTCATCGCTGTCTCCAATGAGGAGCAACGCTGCGCGCACGCTGAACAGCCCGGCGGTGAAAGTCGAGGTCCCCGGTAATAACCAGCATGCTCTAGTTTCATCAGTCGTAGTGGCTGCGCATCCAACTCGGTCTCCCGTCTTAGAGCCATCAGTATAGAAGTGGACAGAGTCACCATGTTGGTCCCTCACGAGAAGACGTGGTGGCTCTTGCTTCACGAGGCTCGACTCATACGCGACACGCATAACCTATAAATTGGTCGGCTCCTATTGGATTCAATTCCTGAAGACGCATATTGGATCTTAGTCAACACTGACCGTTGTAATATACTTACCTACCACAGGAATTGTAAATTTTCATTTAAATGGAGAATAGCTACTCTTACATATTCCCCTTCAAGTTCACAATGAAACCCAAGCATTTACGTAGACGCCCTGAAGACTTCCAATCCCTGATGCGCTTGTTTTGCTTACTTTCGAAATGCGGACAAGGAACAAATGCCGAAGAGCAACCAACTCTATGCACCTATAGCTATATGCTTCTAAATCAATGGCAATCTGCGAATCGATTAGGCTACACAATTTTTATGTCACCTAAAAGCGGCATTATAGCCATTAAGAAGAATGTTAGTGCCGAGACATTGGTGCATGACACCCAGAGCCTTATCCGATGGCCGCTTCTCCAAATAGCAATGCAAACCACAAACGCGTGGATATTGACGCTCGGTCGTCAGCTGACCAATTAGGTCCAATTGAGCTTCATTTGCCCATGTTTAATTAAAGAAATTTGATCCAGTCAAAGTTTCGCAGCGACGGTCAGTTCAGTGGTTGTAACACTCAATCAAACAGAGGCCTTAAACACAACACTATGTTCTTCTCCGACACAGATAATCGCCTCCGAGAAGTTGTCTGCAGACCAAGGAATGGTCGTCACACGAAACTCAAGCAATGGCCTGCGGTACTGCTTGGACTAGCTAGTCCTCCTCGCAGTCATCATGTTTGTCTCACTTCCTAGAGCATCGTTAAATTAGACTCTCTCCTAGACAATCTTGATAATCAATGTATTGCCAGTCAAAGAGTGATATGCCGAACATAAATGGCTCTGTCATACTCGCCGCTTGCCTCGCGAGCTATACACGCAGCCGGCAATGGTCTGGTCCTGCCTATTTGTAAATTTTCACTATCAGATTAGTGCGGAGTAATTTGAAAATTTCTGAATCGATGTAGAAATAGCAAAAAGGCTTAGGCGGCTGCCACAGAAGCACAGTAGAATATTAGGATTAAAACAACACACCGGGCTGCCATGAACAGGTAACAAAAACTGAAATGGAGCGGTGAGCAACACTAGAACGCCCAAAAGGCAGCAGAAAATCTCTCAAAAAGTCATCCATGGCTGACTTACAACGTCTGGAGATCTACAACGTAGAACACGAACCTTGGCAACGAATTTCATGCCAACACAGAACTGGATATAAAAGAGCAACTGAACTGACGAGTTAGGTCCTAATAGTCTCCAATGTAAAGAGGTGGACCTCAGCCGCAGCTGGCGTGTTTCTTACCTAAAACTTTCGAGGCAGGGCCCAAGGAATCCAAAGAATGTTCCCCATTGCTGAATACCTTGCAAAACATACGAAAGCAGACAATACTCTTCCTATGGGACAATTTCACCAAATCATTCTGGACACACCAAATCCGTAGTGAACTTTCTCTTGAAACTTTGGTCTCCGATATAGGTCTTTAACCCCCTACCGGTATTGATACCACTTCTCCTCTTTTCAACAGGCCTTTCCTATGAAAACGGGATTAGGCCGGCGAATAAAAGGTCAATATTTCTGACAAAAAAATTTGGAAAGCTTTCAGCAACACCGAAATAAATAAACTTCGCATTTAAATTTTAATTCTTTATGTAAAAGAAGCCGGGATCTCAGTGAGAGCTGATTCGACATTGCCCATGCCTGCAGTTAGCAGCAGAAGCGACACACAAACTCCCGTACATACAACACAGGCAAGCTGGCAGCTGCTTACCGCAGTGTCGCCCTCCAGCTGCAGGCCGAACTGTGCCGGCCCCGCCAGGATGCTCTTCACAGCTATGCTCTCTACGTCAGCAGGTTCAGGCGCGACGGTACCGTCCCCAGCCACTTCCCCAGCTTCTCGGACATCTTTTGAGTTTTTCTTCGAAGATTCTGAAAGTTGAGCTTCTTTGTCGGTAGCGGAGGTGTTGGTTCTTGATGAGGGCTTTTCGCCGTCGTCTGTCGTAGGGAGATAAATACATAGTTAGAATTATTTCTGGGCACTGCCAGTTAAAGTGAATAGTTTCAGCCTTCGCTTCCGCACTAAGACAATCTTTCAGAGGAAGAAACAAGGGACATATGATAAGTCTATACGAACGTGGAACCCATGCATGAGGGAGTCCCAACTTACGATCAACGTGCATGGAAACAGCAAGTCGGGAAAAATGAGGAAAAACAGAGAAAACTATCACCAGTGCAGGTAGTATAAGATGCAAAGTTAGCACGAAGGAAAGAATCTCGAAGGCCCAACTAAGGCTATGGGCACCTACCTACAGGGTCTCTCCGGAGTCGCTGCTCCCCATAACATAGGCTGGTCGAACTTCACAATCTTTGGGAAAGAACTTAACTAACCTCGCCCTATGGCTGGTCTTATGCGCACTGCCAGCGAGAGTGATTCATTGTGGGCGGACGCCGAGTCATTGGTTACAATACATGTACGCTATAATATATAAACAGTATTGCCATAACAGGACAGTTTCAACATTACAAGGTGTTTAAAGTGCGATGGCAATGCAATCTTAAGATGATGCAACATGCTTACATCACATTATTGTTATTATTATTATTATTATTATTATAGTGCGTTGGGTTACTAGCGCAGCAGGCATCACGCCCGCCTCGCGCCGAACACACAAGATTAGGATATTCTCAGTTTTTACACTCTGTCACTGGCCCAGCATAGTGCTGAGAACATAATTAAACTTCCTCAGCAATCATAAATCTGAGTCCTATCTGGGGTCACAGGCCCCATCAATTTCACATCTCTGCTACTAATAAATGGTAGCGTAGCGACCGCGTTACTCTCCCATCTATCTCAATAAACCTCCGAATTTACAGTTTTTCGTAGATTTCATATCGCACCAAGTATCTCTTTATCCTTCCTACACTAAAATTCTTATGAGGGAGATCGGAAAGTAGGTATTTCTACCATCATGGCATCTATGTCCCCTCCCCGAGGGTATGGGAAGTAACTTCTTTAGATTTCCGAATAGTTGGGGCATTCTGCAAGGAGATGGCGTACTGTCAGCGGCACCAGACAGTCGTCACAATAGGGTTGTGGGCGGCGTTCCATCAAGTATTGATGGGACTGGGACAGCCTGGTGTGACCAATGCGCAGGCGGCACAGTACCACCACCAAGCGGCGGTCGCCGCACCTGGACGTTGCCCACTCTTGTACTCCCGGTTTTATCACTCAACTTATTTTTGACGTCATTCCACCGTTGCTGCCACACCGCTCTCATAGATATAGTAGTAATAATCTTGACTTGGTATAGCTGGGTTCACTCCCTCTCCCGGGGCACCTGCCACCTCCTTAGCTTCACTGTCTCGTTCCCGGCAACTTCCACATGACTGGGGACATCGCATAACTAAAAGAAACACGTAGTTCCTCCCGCCTTTTCAGCGCAATCTTCACTCACAATAAAGAGGCACACCTACTAGGGCTGCTAAGGTGCTTCTCACGTCACGTACCTACATGGCTAAATCTAGAAGTCTATCGATAGCGTAGCAATTGCCCACCTCTTTATAGCAGCACTTTACTGTATCTTCTGCTTGTCGTGCGTCTAACGCATTCAACTCAAGAATACAGCATAAGTAACAATAGTGAATCTCAAGATCTTAGAGTTCGCCTGGACATGCAGAGCACGCTGAGGCACGCACCATCACCAGGTTTGAACGCAAGCTCTCCACATCGTCGCATGCTCGCAAATAAATAACTCGGACAGTCAGAAGCGGACATACAGCACGCACTGTTCCCTATACAGCCAGCCTCCGCTACAGCAGACTGTACAAAGCGCTATACCTTTGTAATTGTAGAGGGCGTAAGTCACAAGCCTGGGCGGGTGGTCAGGCTGCGACTGCTGCGTTTGGCTGAGGTCAATCATCTCTTGCATGAAAAGAATGCCTTCCTCGGCATCCTCTCGGCTGAGTGCCTGCCGGAGAGGGTAAGGCGGGCCATTAGGCACCACTGGGGTACCAACTACCAACCTTCACAAGCTCTCTGTTGCTGCGCTATTCGTGGAACATTAAACATTTGATTTAACTTTCTATAGATCAATCTTAAAGGCCTTGTTTCATATGCAATAATTCAAAAACAGCATTTAAACATGTAATTTTGTGAGTGGTCCTTTCAGCCCTCAATCCAATAGAGGGGTGCCTAATGTCCCGCTCTACCTTACGGATATAAATTACGTACAGTGTCATTGGTACAGCAAGGCAAACCTTTTATAAGGCTGTCACGCAAGAAATGCAGTTTTAACAAGTTAGAAATGTATTTTTAATGATTTTTTAAAATAAGCTTCATTTAAAATCGTTTATACGTACGCCTGTGTTTAATCTCAGCTCATGAAGATACATTCCACATTATAAAATAATTCAAATATGCTACCCATAGCTCCATGACAATGTCGACAACTGAGCGATATTGAGTGATTTACTTGTACAACTACGAGCTTTACCATTCCGCCTCAGAAGCTCTACGAAACACAACGATTCTCTCGACATCAAAACTGTACCGGGATGGTTAAAAAAATATTGTTCCAGTAGTTACAGCCTTAAAAATGAACAAAGATGGAAACCAAATTCACTAATTCGTCATAATGAGTTGAATGCTGTGGCTTATTGACAACCAAAAAACAATCCTACAATCCTCTCGTGGCAGAAAGTGAAGTATTATATGAGAACCTAGCGAACATTACAAACTAACATTAGCAGAAACTGCGGCCACATGTAACATTCCCTGCGGATAAGTCACTCAGGAAACCCTGGGAGCGAGAGGCCTAAGATATTCTGATAAGGACAGAGTTCACCAGAATATCCCCTTGGGGTGTGACGTTGGAAGATGTTTGGAGTAGTTAGCAATGGCTCTCGTCACTAAAATAGGTAATTGTATGAAATGACTACTCACGTTGGACGACGTTTGGAGCAGCTGCACCTTACCACCAGGAAGCTCCACAATCTTGATGCCCATGTGGGAGAGGAGCTGCATGTGATGGCTGTCGCCAGGCCTAAAGTCACTCGCGTGAAGCTTTCTCTTGGCACTGGAAGATCTACTGCGGCTAGGGCATACGGAGTCTACGTAATTCTTGAGCGGCTTCCGTATGTTCTCTGCAAACTTATGCTCGCCAGGGAAAAGGGAGTGTGCATTGGGGCAAGAGTGGTAGAACTCTTCGCTGCTTTCGTCTCCAATGAACTCTGCAGACTCCAGCAAAGGTGAAGACGAGTTTCTGCCGCCGGCGACTCTAGCGAGAGAGAGCGGTAAAAGATGTGCTTCTGTTGTAAATACAAACTCGTCCATGTTAAAAGGCAGCTCGTCAGGCTTCGCAAAAAGTAAGTAAAGATACTTAAAGGTTTCCGACAGGACAAAGGAGTCCATCCTGTCCTCGTGGGCGCCAGTTCGGACGTCCTTAACGGCAGCGTAGCCGCATGGCACCCAAGCTCGTTGCTGCAGCGCCCGGAGAGCCTCCTTGCCCACCCTCAGGTAGTAGGGATCATTGGTGGCCTCGTACAGCAGGTATGTCGATTCCACAAACTCGGGTCGCAAGGGATGCTGGCCCCAGTGCACCTGTGGAGGAGCCATTGCTAGTTAACTGAGATACTAGTGGCAGCATTCAGGAGTTGATGGGCAGTCAGTAGCAAAGTCAATTCCATCAAGTATAAGTAGCAAAGTCAATTCTATGAAGTATTCTTACACTCAAAGTTTCACTTTCTGTCACAGCAACGATTATCAATAAGAGAAAGACAAAAAAGGACATGTAGTATTAAATAAAAACAGGAACACAAACACGGACGAGGATATAATAAGCTGGGAAAGAAGATAACAGAGGGAATTATTTTTAGAAGGCGTATGAAAATGGGAAAAGCTCGGTGGGCATAGAATAGCGGAAAGTTGTCCTGAAGGCACAGCTAATGCAACCGATGGGATCCCTGGAGTCGCTACTTTTTAAACATAGGATGGGCGAAGCAAATTCGACAATGACCTATAGCTGACAATATGCCCTCCTGAGCAAGGAAACAGGCATATCGGAAAGAAGAGGAAAAGCATAAAAATTTGACCAAGACAGTAAAATTACAGACAGCAGCGAAAGAAGTTCACGCATCATATACCTACTTCGCATGAGCAAGCTACTCGGCTTACATCTAACAAGACGTGCATTACGGTTGTGAAGACTTACTTGGAAGTCTGTGGTGAAGGCCTCGGGTAGGAAGTTGTGCCTCTGGATGACCTGATACAGCATCTCGTGTGTCTCTATGGCGGGTTTGATGTCACCTTTCAAAACCTGGGTAACCAGAAAAAAGAAGACACCGCTATGCGAATAACAATACATTGGAGATTGAGTGGAATAAATCAGAGCAGTCTACGTTGAACTGTCACAGCAATAGAGCAACTGTACAAAGTTAATTAATTCATCACACAGGAATGATCAGAATGACCATATATCAGAGCCCCACTTGACACTACATAGATAGCAACTAACTAGAGAAAATTTTCCTGTCACGTGGAACAAATTTCCGGAAAGTAACCCAGCTGTTCTTGCTCCAGGCAGCAACAAGCAAGGGAATAACTGACAATGAATCAAAGATGGGCGGGTCAGTCAGCAGTGAGTTATCAGTTAGGAGAAATGGAGGGACTAATAAACGACGTCTTCTATCGGCACGCTGCAATCGACACAACCTATAAAAACTAATTTACTTAGTTTTGACTAGTCCATATGACTTCATTCGGGGGATGGGGCTTTGAAGTTGCTAATATGGCTAGAGCTCTTGCGGTAATTGCAAATTAGTTACACTTGAGACCGTCGAAACCTCAAACCTGGAGATTGCATAGCAAAGAATTCATACCAGTAAAGCACAATTGATTGCAGTCCAAGAATATTTGCAGCTCAGTGGATTAGATTTACTCTACTGAAGCACTCGAGGCGAACATAACCTAACTATGACGGTGCGAGAGAAGTATTCAATTCCCTGCCTCAACTGCAGTAAACGGAGAAAACCAACAATAACGCGGTAGCATAGGGCGTTTGCCAGAATGACAGCCTCAAAACACTGGTTGGAACTCAAAAGAGAAGGAGCAAAGACTACCTGCAGGCCGGGCCAAAAGGCAAGGAAGGCGTCCATGAAGTTCCTGGTGGTGGTATGCGGCCTGTGCATGTGCACGTCCAGCAGCATGGGGCCCTGGCTGATGTACTTCATCACCGCATTGTAATGCTGCAATAGGAACAGCCAAAACATTACTATAACACAAATGTGTTTCCGTTTATTATATTTAAGCACTTATTCAATCTAGATATAAGTACTTACCGCATGCCGTTTCAAGACTTCCATAAAAAACAGAGATGTTTTGGTGAAAGTGGTAATAGGTATATGACGAGAGAGCTAGAGCTCCTTTTCCTTTAATAAAAAGGTAAATTTCTACAGTTTTGGCATTGATGACGTCACTGAGCTAGATAGCTAGAGAGAACTGCCGCCGATTCTGATTAGCCTCCGAAGCAAAATCGTCAATATAAAATTCTGCTTGTGTTGGCAGAACGGATGATGGAACTCCTAGCTTTAGTCATTGTTTTGCTTGTCACTTTTCAATGAAACTTAGAAATACCTACAAGTTTACTTCCAGATTAACCTTCAGCCTGTTTTGGCGGTCGGAGCCACAATAGTCAACCGCACGCTCTACTTGATGAGCGGATGATCCGCTCGCACATCATTCCAATAGATAGTAACAGTTGGCAGCAAAACTACGGTACCATGAAGGCCGAACTAACTAAACATCCGTTTATCAAGTTTAATGAACGATTGCAGAAGGAACAAATTACTCGTCGGTATCTTGTAGAAAATGCATTGCTTGAACTGTCGCTGATGAAGCAGGCTGTGCCTTGTAGAAAATTATGCTTGCGACAAGCCAAGGACGTCGGAACACGCTCTTTTTCTCACCATAAGGGAACTTGACATCGTTAGGACTTAGGCCCAGGGAAGCTATCTGCCTTCATTCTTGATAGGCTTCACAAGTGGAAATCTTTACAATATATGTCAGTAAGCTTAGTCTTTCATTTCAGTGTAGGATGCTTAATCCTAGTCTCTTTTCTTGAAACGTTTTCCAGGTCGTTTGCCGGGGCATCAGGCGCGCCCTACGCCGCTTCCGCCAGCGGGGCGAGCAGCCACAAGGTCCCGGTGTCAGCCAGGCGGCTCTCCGCCACTCAGCCAGTTAGAGCCTACCTCGGGGCAGCACTGGCCTGCTTCTCCATTGCCCACATAACCGCTTGGTGGCGACGGGGAGGAGGGAGGCGTCAAAGTGTCAAGTTCCCTTATGGTGATAATATCGAGGTTTTCCGACGCCCTTGGCTTGTCACAAGCTTATTTTCTCACCTGCAGGTCACTTGACACCGTTAGGGCCTATTATATATATTTATTTTCAGGCCCGAAAGGGTAGCAGTGGCTGAGGGAGCGACCATGGATCAAGATGTGAAGGCAGATATATTACTAGGCGCTCAAACTCTCAAAGCCCGACCATTGCAGGTTTAACTTCAAGCAACGCTGGATAGTAGCTAGTAGGTAATCATGAGGGAGGTAATACGGTGAGCGGGGCCGGAGGTTAGCTGCCTGCTTGTGCGTTATGTGGGAGACGAAGGTGGGGCAAAGCCCTACGGTAAGGAAACTTCCGACCACCCCCCCCCCCCGTTGTGGGGAAAGCAAGTACTGCTCTCCATGGCTAGTCAGGCTGTATATAGATGACTCGGAAGTTCGAGTCCGGGAGGGGCTCGAAGGGGCGACGGTTTGAGTGAGGGTGGGTCTTTATGGTAGACTGGCGTATCCATGTATGTGATATCTTAGATCCTTCCGTTGACAGGTCCCGTAAGGGCCTTTAGGGAGGCGCCCGGCGAAAGCTACCGGAGTCAGGCTACGGAGTAACCTTTCAAGGGCTAGCGGGGCTGATCCGGAATTCTCATCTTCAAGGAACGGAGGTAACGGTAGTTTGGTTGCACCCTCAGATGGCGCGTCCGAATCGGTTTAGCGAAAGTAGGACACTTGACCCTGAACAGCAGATCTTTCGTTGGTCGAGGATCGTTCGCAGCAAACTTTCCGGCGTGGAAGCCAAGGTTGTAAGATGTGCATTCGAAGCCCGAGTGCCTCGTAGGAAAGTCATTAGCTCCTGTGGAGCCTACGGGTGAATGAAGTGACCATCGGAGGAAGCCGAGATCCGGAGTGGAAGGCGACCTCCAGCGTGCTGGGAGAAAGAGGATCTGATGGGGTGGATGGTAGCCGTGCTATACGATCTCAGGTTGACCGAGGTGACACCTCGGACGGTGTAAAAATCAGGAGGGTTGGTTGACTCTATATACGCAGAAGGCAGGAAGGTACCCAGAAAAGTACGGCAATTTGGGAGGTGCTTGGCTATGATGGGGGAATCATTTTGGTAGCCAAGAGGTGGGTACCGTAAGGGGTGTGACCACAGATTCCAAGACAGACGTAGAAGTGTAGTCGTACGTACGTCGAAGCCGAGGGGTTTATTAGTAGCCTTGCGCTATTATCCTATGCTATCCAGCCTAGGGAATTGGTTCTAGTTGTTGGTAGGGGAAGAAGGTAAGCTAAGGCTGTGGTGAGAGACGATGTTTGGGAGGGTGCCTCGTCGCTAGGTCAGGGGCAATGACTCTTTACAGAGCTAAGCGTACTCCGAAATACTGGGAGGTGTTTAAACCTGCCGTAAGTGCGAGAAGTAGAACTATACGTAAGTAGAACCCGAGTTTCTACCGGTTTTCATCCTTTCGTTGAGGCGAGTCGCTAGAGTGGCGGCTGCCCGAACGGGTTGCCGGCCCTAGGAGGATCTCATTTGTACGTGGAATACTAGTAGTAGTGGTAGGACTTTAATAGCGCTTCAGGGCATCGCGCCGAACTATTCTTGTGATTCAACACAGGCTTGGGCGCCGCCAGGTCGCGGAATATGCAGAGGTTATTGTGAGGAGATTCCCATTAAGCTTATATAGCATATGTACTTCGCAAAGGAGATTATAGAGTCACCATTGCTGGTGGTGCTTGTCGCGATGGGATTACCATAGTTATCTAGGTCATATCTGACGAAGGAGGTCTTATGGGCATCTCTGAGAATTGGCCACGAGGTAGATAAGCAATAATCCGAGGCGTTGTATCGAAGGTGGGTCGATGCGTCACCCGCATTTAACTGCCTCATGAAAAGCTGGTTATGGGCATAGGAGGAGGTCGTGAGAGGCTTAAGAGTGAGCTTGTCTGTGTTATGGTTCAAGGAGTTCAAGGCCCGAGGTCAGCAGGGTAGTCTACCGAACTTAGTCCGGGAGACGATTATCAGGAGGACGGAATAGGTGCAGCAAATTTATAAGTTCATGAATCCTACGGCCCTGGTTATCCGGGAGGATATTCCAGGTAGGCCTGGCTCGGAGTTAACTTAGAAATTGGGGGTCGTGCTAAGGTCTTAGCTAGGGGGAGTTGTAACAATTATGTTAGCAGTCATCCGAGTTAACGGCGCAACTGCCCAGTGTGGGCGAGTCTTTGCTGAAAGGCGCGACCCGATGCTAGGAGATCCGGCTTGCAGGGATCACGATGAGAGCGGAAGTCGTAGGAGGTTGGTCTGATCGGGCCCCGGATCAATTCTCTTTTCGAAGAAGCGAGGTGCTAACGTTTGTAGATATCCTAAGCACACATAACTGCGTGTCCGTCCAACGTAGATTCATACGATAAGCGGGATAGGCATGGTCCGTAATACGAGAATTTGGCCGGTTCCGATGCGATCTAAGGAATAGTCTTGAATTAGCTGGCCATATCCGAGGAAGTTTTGCTCTCCCGAAGAGGGAGGTCTTTCATTACGAGGGATTCTGTCATTGACATGATTACGATAATGTGGTACCGCAAGGTACGGATCGCCGTGCACAGGTGACAAATCTATTACTCGGCGAGATGTTGCCGATGAAGTTGGGGATGAGTTGTTGTGAGGGGCCTTGAGGGTGAGATGTGTTATGAGGGAGTGTTCAGTGAGTGGCCCGATGAGGGGCCGGGACCCTTCTGATTAACTGGGTCGACCAGGCATTCCTGTAGCCCAGGTGTCCTGAGATACTTAGGCGGAGCTTTAAGGACGCAACACCATGTTACGGGAACGCTGTTGTTGACTGGGCCTATAAGATAGACTGGCGTCTTGTGCGAACGTTTTAGAAAAGTACCAGATACGATCTTGGGGCTAGATGCAGCAGGGTGTTTCAAGCCTGGGAGATTCGTCGTTCAGGTAGAGGATGCGTAGGGGTTATTATCTTGCCACTGAGGCACTATTGGGTCCCTGCCAATGGGGCAGACACGAGGCTCTGTTTTGGCCTGGACAGACAGTTCGGCATACGGTGGTCTGCAGGTTCCTATACGCAGAGTAGAAGGCTCTGTAACAGTATTTGTATTTTTAGCTCTATCCCAGATTCGTCCAAGCAGCCGGTAGTGGAGGAGTATAGCCTGTAATGGGGTGAAGCCATCGCCGCTATGCGAGCACTTCGGGTCCGTATTGTTGAGCAGGAGACTCGGATAGTCCTCCATGTTTGAGGATCACCAGCACTGAGTGCTGTGGCCTCGGGAACTGGGTAATGACGAGACGAGGTCTGAGCTAATTTCGCATGTGTATGCGTCCCGGATGTGGTCCTTGATATTGAGGAAACTGGCTTCTGATAGTGTAGTCAGACTCTCGTGGGCGGCGAGGTATCAGGCTCTAGCGACTTATTAAACGACGAAGGAATAGAGGGCTTTTCCTTGATAGACGGCAACTGAGCTCTGCAGGGCTGGCAGCTCAGTCAACTGAGTGAGGTTCTGACTACCGGAGACTGGAAGGTTCCGCGAGCAGGTCTAAGATTACAAGTACTGAGGTCCAGTACTTTGGGATAGTCGGGGAGTGAAAACCCAAGTGTCTGGTTGTCAAGTTTCACTGGTGAGCCTCCTGTACCGGTGTCAGCCGTGCTTAAGGATGTTGCTCTACTGTCAAGAATCACAGCTCAGAGATGTGCTGGGAGTCCAGGTAATAGGCTCGAAGGCTGTTCGATAAATGAGGAGTGAATATCACTGCGGCCTACAGATCACAATACGGTAATTCAATACTGTATGTGTGCCTACCGTATCCATAGTCGAACTGTCCCGCGGGACTTCGTTGATGTTTTAATGGAGCTACATCCTCCGTAAACGACTGTTCTTGTCAGTACCACAAGAGTAGGCTCGAAAAGGCTTGGGAGAAACATTCAGTAATAGGTGATATGGCCGGAGAATCGTAGCGCTTCAGCCGTCGTGGCGGCGGGAGGTCTGCGCTCTTGGAGGGCAGCTGTAGTTAACGATGTTCTCATTGCTGCTTCCAGGAGCGAGATGGATTACTTGTTGAAGAGACTTTGAGCGTCGTAAGACGCTCTCACAAATACTCGAGAAAGATCACAAGATCCTCATTTCTTGATGGCTCGGGCGAGGGTAAGACGACTACGGCACACAACCCTTCCTTCTGCAGGAGGTAGGCGTGTGTAACTTGTGCCTCAGTCTTATGCATGTGTCCTTAGGCGCAACCGTTATGGGCACCCAGACCCAATCCGGGTCTGCGTGTAAGCACGAACAAAGAATTATTAATCGGTTCTTGCAGGAGTGGTAGCTCGAAGTTGACGCGTCAAGTCAGTACGGCTATATACCGAGTGGGGATGCACACGCGTACTTCTAGAAAGTGCCGTTTTAGGCCCAGAGTCTAATCTGGAGGAAGGAGATAAGAATTTGGTGACCTATGGTTCAGGACGGGGCAACCGTCCGTCCGTAAAAGCGAAGTCTGGGCACCCTGTTGTAATAGGGGAGGCTTGAACGCTCTCAGAATTGAATTCCCAAAGCGTAACCAAAGAGGTCGTGAGACGTATACTCTCCGGTAGACGAGGACCCCTGCTGGGTATTCCTCATTACTGCCTCGTGCAGGATAAGCCAAGGTAGCTGGAGAAGGTCGAGAAGGCTCAGGAGGCACTGGTCGGTAGACGTTTGAGACGTACCAGAGAAGGAGTAATAGAGATGTGAGAGCACTGAGGGTGAGACCTGGCATTGTCTGCTCGCAAATAGTTGCGTTTAGCACCGAGACGACGCCCTCCGAAATTGTGCGAGGTACTAGGACCAACATGCGAGGTAATAGGAGCAACGGTTATCGCTGATAGCGATGGGATATCGTGAGCCATAGCTCGGCGCAGCTTACCCAGCGTCGTGGGGGGAAACAAGTAAAGGTAATGCGCTCGAAACAAGATCATAGCACTGCAAGACTCTCGTGTGCTCGATGCTTAAACATGATTAGTGGGTGCAGCCTTTCAGGCACTGCAATCAGTTCCGGACATTGTCCGTATGCTCCTTACCTAAGTACGCTTCCCGAATTTCCAGCGCGCGGGACAGAGGTGTGGCCATTCGAATACTGAATTATTGGTCTGACACGTTGGTAGTCGACAGTTCAGGCTGTACGACGGGATCGGTGACGCCGTGCTCAAGGTTAGGGCGGTAGAAGGGCAGTTAGCGGTAAAGGTTACCCATCTGGAGGTTTTGCCTCTAAGGACCCCAGCTGTAGTCGGGAGTTGATGGTCGCGGAGCAGCGCAGTCGTTGACTGACTGCCGCGCGGTAAGATTGTAGGCCCACCCCTGCGCTGCCACTTTTTATTATACTTTTTTATAGCTTCACCTTCAGTTGGTCTTCAAGATAGGCAGTGGGAGAGGACATCAACTCGTAGAGTTGGATGTGTTCCCTTGTGCACTGCAGATAGAAGTCCGTTCTTTTTATCTTATTTTATTTTTTAAGTTATTTTTTACGAGCTAGTTAGCTCGCCGTGAGAAGGTGTCCATGAAGTCGGAGGAGGTAGACACCAGAGGTCCTACAAGTGGACAATGGAGAGGCAGGCCAGTGCTGCCCCGTGGTAGGCTCGGACTGGCTGACTGGCCGAGTGGCGGAGAGCCGCCTGGCTGACACCAGGACCTGGCTGCTCGCCCCGCCGGCGGAAGCGGCGGAGGGCGCCACCTGATGCCCCGGCAAACGACCTGGAAAACGTTTCAAGAAAAGAGACTAGGATTAAGCATCCTACACTGAAATTATGCGCCTCTTAAGACTACTCTTACTGATACACCTATTTGTAAAGCCAATGCTGCGGTTGCGAGACTCTTGCCCTGGATTTAGGGGTTTGGCTGCTTACGTTCGAAAGGGTGTTGTTGTGTCCAGGCAGAGTGAATATGAGTGTCCG
>LQNS02278097.1:14201772-14219067 GCA_001587735.2 Parhyale hawaiensis
TTTTTTCATTAGTAAAAGCTACAATGGAGCAAGAGTTCCGTTTTAATGGAATAAACGGATGTACACAGTGTGAAATAAAGTACAAATTGAATAAATTTATAACTAAAAATGAGAAATTATTGTTCTATCATGTGCATTTATGTATATGAGGGGATGCCACTGAATGAATTTTTAGCTATGCTTTTTGCCAGTATACATAAAGTTTAGCCCGCCAATCAGCATCTACAACTACAATAAATATCTGACCGTTAATGTGAGGGTGGAATATCGATTAATAGTAATGGAATGCTGAATTTGTGTTTAGTGACCTTGAATTGATCGTGGCTTCTGTTTCTGATGCCGTTGGAACAAGGCGGCGAAATTGTTAGTGATTTTGATCGTCGATTCTTGTGTTTGTGATCGCTGAAAAGATCGTCGCAGAGACGCGGCTTAAGCTTATGTTGTATGAATCCAGCAATTATATTTTTGTTACAGAACGCTATGGCGAAGCGCAAGCGAGGCTATATAAGCGACAATGTCAGGCTCTATATACCTGCGTGTCCATGCCGCGCGTTCAATGTCTGTTCGTGGAGCTCATTAGCTACCAGACCGTTGACGGATGGGGTTGTGCTACGCTGTGGTTGCCGCGCGGACTCGACATCGCTAAGAAAAGAGTTGTCCCAAAACCAGCACGCGTTCCCATGTATGAATGGAAGAAAGTATACGGTACAACAGTCGCGCCGCACACAAAAGCAGGCACCGGGAAAACGGGCTGGTTCTGGGACACACACTTGTCTCAGAGTACCTACTTGGCCACTGTGTCCATTGACCAGAGATCATAAATTAAATGGTGAATCAAAAAGGATTATTGCTTCCGCCAAGGAGGTTATGTTTTTGTCGCGTTTGTCTATTTGTCTGTCACCAAGATTACACAAAAAGTTAAGAACATATCTTGACGAAATTTACAGGGATTTTTAGGAATGGTAAGAGCAACAGATGAATAACTTTTTTGAAAATCCGTTCATCTGTTTCTTTGTCTGTCTCTTATTTCGTAGTACCACAACTCAAAATGTTATGGGCGGATTTTCATGAAATTTACATGAGTTGTTAGGTAGCTATAATACGAAGAGTGTATGACCAAGTTTTTGTGATGATCTTTTGTTCGTTTGTTTGTTTGTCGCTGTGTTTGATTTTATGCTTATTAGCACAATAACTCAGAAAGTTAGGGATAGATCTTTATGAAATTTAGAGGATTTGTTTGTAATGTTAAAAAACATAAATAATTAAATTTTGGTGATGACCGGTTGGTCCGTTTGTGTGTTTGACTTATGTTTGTATAATGTTTGTTATAGAAGCATAACTCAAAAAATTATGAACGAATGTTAAAAAAATTATTATAGAAACTGTTAATACTATTCAAAGGCACTGATGATTACATTTTGGCGTTGATACACAGAAAATCATAGCTTCGGAACCAGTTTGAATTTTTCGTTACCATTGCCTTGCTTGGCGGAGGTACGCGCTCTCAGCGTGCTCTCTAGTTTATTAATAGAGCTGATCCTATGAGAAATAAAGGTTCACTTTGGGCGTTAATGTGTAGACACAAAAAGACTGACGAGAATGCACTCTCTCATAGGATAAGCCCTTTTTGAATGCCATTCAAGTGGTTAAATAGTAGGTATTTGTATGTAGCTATGTAAGACCGCCCGCACTACGAATCGATAAGGGCAGCCAGTTAGGGTATATTCACATAAAGAAAAAATCAAATATCTAACACGCACATTTACAAGGCTAAAGGCTTTGTTTCGTCGTCCTTAGTCTTAGACTTTCGTGCACTGAGAAATAATTCGTATAAAATACGCTAAATTGGTAACAGTATTAATCTTCTAGCTTTAAAACTAGCCAAACTGCGTGTTACGCGCAACATCAAACTTTTCGGAAACGAGAAAAAGAGTTTCTTTTCATTATTCGATAGGAAAATCGACAATGGCATCTGGTGATATAGTCGGCACCGAGAGAGTTAATTGATAACAGTTATAATATTAATCTTTAGATCAGCAGTCTTGGGATACACAGTAACGATAAGGATATCGAGACAGTGGCACAAGACTAGAAGCGAAGGATGTCCGTGCGTCGACAGCAGTAGACCCGCAGGGTGGCGGCAGGCTAATATGATGAGGCCGACCACACGACAGGTGGGCAGTTAGTGGTTACTGATAAGCGTGTGGAACAAACGCAAACTTTCGATAGCGCGTGTCAACAGCGTGAGGAGATCGTGGCAGCCGCGAGGCTTATGGAAACTGCAGCAGTATCCCACTCTGTGAGACTGACAGAACATACCATGCAGTGTCCCACTCTGTAAGACTGACAGATCATGGACACTGCAGCAACGCCCCACTCTGTGATAGGTATACTGACAGAACATGGACAGTTGGGACACTGCAGCAACGTCCCGCTCGGGTAGGCTGACCACCGGAACCGTGACGACCACTTCCTACGTAGAAAACTCATGGTGTAAGAGATATCTACTGCACGCCTTTGGACCAGAGATTGATTAGCAGATTCAAGCTTATCCAATGTCGGCAAAAAAAGTCTCAGACCTTTCTAACTTTGAAAAAATTATGTTTGCGTAGATTAGATTATTGAAGAGATGAAGCTTACGTCTCCACAACTAAGGTGATCTAACAAAAGAAGAAATACAGTAAGGGACATTTAGCACGTCGATAGAAATGGGGAACCCATGCACGAAAGTGTTCCAACACAGGATCAACGGGCATGGAAACAGCAAGTCGGGAAAGAAGAGGAAAAAGTAATATCTGTAAGAATATGAAATCGGAAGGAAATTAAGTGGGCACGAATGACAGGCGTCCATCCTGTAACATCCATAAGCCCCCCTGGGGCGCTGCTCCACATAACACACGATGGGCGAACATACACTTACCTCACCCTATGGTTTATCCTATAGGCCTACCTCCTGACGGGATAATGTTGCGTATAAAGCACTTTATGAAGGAAATCACGCGGCTATAATATATATTTAGTCGCTTGGCCTTAATTCTCAATGGCATTTCTGAAACTTTTAAGGCCTACTAGCTATCATATTAGAGTTTACAGATTTTCAGTTGAGCTACTTCCCGTAGCAGTCTTAGCTCTGCCATGAGCTAAAAAAGTGCGCTGGTATTCATCACAGGATTTTTTATGCAGTTCCAGAAAATTAATGGGGGGGGGCGAGGCCTTTAATTTTTAGACAAACATTTTGCAATCATAATATGATTGGTATTTGAAATTCGATATAATTCCTAGTTGTTAGTGGAAATTGCATAAAAGACGTGTTCAGTAAACATATTGGTAAATTCAGAGCTTTTCGACAAGAAATCGAAACAATCGGACGTTGAGTTAAGCTGGGTGCCCACTAATGAGTTTTATCGTGGCTAGCAGTCTAGAACTAACTCAATGAGTCCCAAGTTGCTATTATCTCTCCTAATTTTCGGTAGCTAATTTAACTTCACATAGATGCTCATGAACGTCATGCTGAAGTCATTGCCACAGCAACGCAGTAGGCTTAGCTGTGTTGGCCTTAAGCTGCTAGTTCAGACGAATTTCGCAAGAGGGGCACCGGGCTTAGGCCTTAATACCAACGAACCATCGGTGCCAAAAAGTTCGTTGGAAGCCGCCTTATAGCACGACACTACGTGATAGACGCACCAGGTTTGCACATTAAAAACACGAATGACTCGATCTAACAATAAGCTATACTCACCGATCTTTTTAAAGGTTTTTAGACGCTTTTTCTTGCTCAGCCACTCGCTCTTCCGCTGCCAGTCCGACAGGTTCGACTTCATCTCGCGGATCATTCGGCGGTCTTGCTCACTCGTGTTTCGATCAGCGTCCAGAGCGAAGAGCTGAGGTACCAGGCAGGGCTGAAACTCGCCCGGTTCGAAGACAGCGGAAGAAGCAGCACAACTAGTTGCTACAACTTCGGTTTTTGGCAGGTTAAGGTAGCACTCGTTAACGACCATATTAGTAGTGGCGGAACCAGCCACATCATAATAGGTGAACGTAGATGGAATATGGGAATGAACAGATGAAGACTCGCTCGCCACGGTATTCAAAGGGGGCGGTAAGTCAGTACTATTACACATTAGATACAGATCATTTGTAAAGCAGTTACCATTCGAGGGAGTCTTCCCTCTGGAAAGTGACTGGGAGTCCATAGCCTTAGGCCTTACGTAAGTAGCTTTGGCTCTGTAGCTAGTGGGAGAAATCTCGTCAATGGTAGCCAGTCCCTCACCGCGGCAGTCCTGCCGTCTCACACCCGTCTGACTGTCCGGCGCTCCCTCTGGCCCATCCTCATCCGTATCAGTTGTGTCCACTTCACAGGCAGTGCAGCCAACCGGGCCACGGTCAGCCGAAACAAAGCCAGGGTTGATAGCTTTTTCACGGTCACAGCTAGAAGTACTAAAGTTAGACTCATCATCCATATTTCTGGCAGGTTCGGGACTTGCTGCAGCGCTCTCAGGTGAATCAATGCCCGCTAAGGAGCTAGTAGGCCTAACTGCACGTGTATCACTGGTAACACTATTAACTGCATCAGGAACAGGAGCCGCGCTAGAGACAGTAGTTGGACAAGTCATAGCGTTACTCAACGAGCTAGAAGAAGTCTCAGCAAATTTGGTGGCTGCTGGATTAGCCGAAGTGCAGTCAGCCGGGACGGAATCCCCCTTGGGGTCCTGGCGACAGCACACAGCGTGCTCAGACCCATCTACCGTGTCGGAAGAAGCCAAAGTTACCGGCTGGTCTTCAGCCGCATCAGCAATTTTTTCAACAGTATTACACGGTGATCTCTGAGGTCCACAGGCAGCAACAGAGCACGGATCGATGACATGTTGAGTGCAATCTTCGGGATTTACGTTTTCCGTTGAATAACTGGACAACTTTGCACTGTAGACAATGTTAGTGCTGCCAGAATTGACAGCAATGGCCTTCAGATTTTTGGCATCTGCACTGCTATGTGCAGGCCAACAGGAGCCAATATTCTGATACGGATGAAAAGTCATACCGGTACTGCACTTACCCATATTTGCTTCAAGAGCGAGTGCAGAGTCTACCTCAAGATTAGATCTATGGTTTTCTTGATAGGTATTTCTCTCTAAATTGTTTGCATCGTTATTCGTACTTCGTCCCGTAGTTGCTTTCAATCTCTCATTCCCTACAATGCCGCAGTCTGGCGAACTGCTGTGAGGCAAGTCATCTACTTCACCTTCACCAATTTTCCGTGTATCAAAAGGTACATTTGTGTCAACATGCATATCTGTACAATAGGCCTGAAGACCGACAGGATTATCGATTACTTGCTCAAGGCAATCACTGTTGGAATTTGTATTGTGAGATGGATTGGTGCTAACGAGTTTCTGTACGAGATCGTCTGAATTCCGAGGAGGCGATACGGCTGGCAACGATCTTTCCGATAAATGTTCATCTGTTTTCACTGAGGTGCGTGGTACCACAGCGGGCGGAACGGCAGAAAGTTTGCAGCAATTCTGTTCGCTACTGCCAGCGTTTGTTCCTTCTACAGGCACACATAGACTATCTGGCGACTTCACTGGAATGGAAGTCCGTAGCAGGTGCGGCCAACAATGGATATTCTCCGGTTGGTTAGACAAAAACTGATAGTCAGACGAGAATGCAGAACTGGGAACGCTCCCAACGTTACTTACACAGGGGTAATTCATATTATGGACCGACGCACCTCCCAAGTAAACCTCAGATCTGAGAGTAAACGGTTCGGTCGTGACTTGCTCGCGATCATTGGGAAATAAGTCAGAGGCGTTTCCGTTATCATTCCGTAAAGCCACATTTGTACCATCAATAGCCAGAGAGCCACTTGCGTCTATGTTACAATACTCAACATTTGAGGTTACACTTGAAAGAGGCTGCGTCCTCGCTTGTTTTACCTCATCAGCATTTCCATCGCTCATACCAGAGAACTCTTCTTCTGAAAGTCCATGAACATCTCCTCCAGTTAGATTCATATCGATATGGTTAGAATAAATGTCGAGAGATGACTTTGACTCATAAGAAGCGCTTGCTACGGACCGCCGAGCATTAGTTCCTCCTCCTCCACGACTAGCAAATGACAAACGAGAGGACCGGTCGTTGGGCACTCCACAATTAGGTTTCAAGAAGGTCTCGTCATATTTCCTGCTGGTGTCAGGATAGTCAGTGCCTTCGCCTTCATTAAATTTCCAAGATATTCCGGACACAACTCTGGGCGATAATGCGTATGTCGTAGGATTTTCAGTATCTACAGAGATTGACAGATTTCCAATATCAGTAGAGCAAGCCATGTCGGCAACATGGGCGGCATCAGAAGCACATGGCAATGTCGGATCAGCCGCGGTAACATCTATAGCTGGTAATGGTAGACTAGCGACGGATGACACAGTATTTGAGGATTCTTTTGGCTTCTTTCTAAGCCACGACCCAAACAAACCACCGCCAGACCCAGGTTTCTTCTTAGGTAATTTAGGATTGGGATAATTACCTTCACTACATACTGATTTGCTTGGAGAAGCAGAGGCACTAGCATTTTCTTCATAACTGCATGACATGGAGCCGTTGCTTTCCGATTTCGAAGGAGACACGTTGGTCTTCTCTTTATTAACTTTCTTCCGGAGCACTCGACTGAGAGACGTGCGCTTGGCGGGTACAGGGGCGGATTTGTGCAGTAAAACAGGCAACTTGCTGGCCGATGGTTTCTTGGCCTCCACTCGGCCACTGACAGCAGCAGGCACCTCAAGTGCAGCCCTGTTGGAGGTCGTTCTTTCAAGAGGAACTTTAGAGCGCATCTCAGACAAGGCAGACTCATCTGATCCACCAGCTTCTAAACACTTGGCGCTGTTATTAGAAGCTGCAGCGGAAACAGGAGCGATGTTGTAATATAAGGCGCCTTGCTCCGCAGGCGTTCGGCCTTTACTGCCGCCATTACCACTCGCCATTGTGAGGGTGTTTGTTCATAAAACGGGGATGCGCAGCCGGGTAGGATTTCAGGATCCTTATACGCTGTTGCCTGGTTACTGGGCGAGTCGTGCGTGCAGCGGCGTGTAGACTTAAATATGGGAAGGTTGCTTCAATATCGGATGGCAATAAGTTGTAAGGATCGACTACAAGAACGGTTTGTACTTTGTTTACCTAACATTAAGGTATGGCATGGTATAACTGCAAAAATATCGCTCATAATCTGTAGTAGTCTTACACAAAAAATAACACCCTTTTACACGACTACCAAATTAATGTAGTTGTAATTCGTGTAGTGCAAGACAGAACTCGAAATGCACTCAGACTTGACCCTCAAATCATTAGCTTCTAATTTCACATCAGTTTTCACCTGGGGATCTTTAATTTTAGCTAAATAAATCTATAGCACGAAACATGTGCGGAACACATTCGCTAAGGTACCAGCACTTCTTGAACACTCGAACTTCTCGGGCTCCACAGCCTATTCACATGCCCATTATTTTCCCATAGTGTTCCGCTTTTCAACACTTGAATGACACTGCAACCATATCTCATATATTAAATAGAACAGAGAAGAACTTTTCTTACAACTAACGACACATAACTATTTAACTAGCACCGAAATACTGATATGTAGGTACGTAGCTAGATGGAAAAGGAGATACCCTAGGTATCTCAAATATTACACAAGTACCATACTTAACTTAGATCCAACAACTTGTATCTTTCACGAGCACTGTGAACTTGAAATGAAACTCTGTTGGAAGCACATCCTCACCTTGCCACAGGTCAATGATTCAATTAACACAGCACAAAACAACTTCGGAATACCAATTCAACAGTCCAGAACGTTATTAGTGGTACATCTTACCCTTTCTGCCATTCTCATTCACACAACTTCTGGAAAATAGGTATTTAGGAATGTTAGATAGGTACATTTGAAATGCATGAGATCGCTGAATATTTATAAACGCCGCAAACATAGGTATGGTACCTATAATAGGCTACGTACCATAACCAAGACTATAAAGGCCAAATCACACATTAGTCTTTTGAACTACGTTCATAGATAGTTCATAGCGACACCACATCGTTCGAATGCGTGGCTGTAAACAACAGAAAAAAGTCCCGCTTTTAGAGTAGGTAGCTACTGATTCACTCGGAAAACGAGAACATATCTAAAACTTTAACGATCCTCGCTAAGCAAACTGAATTTTTACAAATCTTTAATGTACACACAGTTGTGTCTGTCGGGACACGATGCCACTTACGGGTGTTTTGAAGCATGAACGTTGCGCAAAAGAATAGCTACGGTACCTACCGTATAAGTTAGTGATGGGGGCGAACATTTATATCCGCGGAACACCCTCACCTTTTTTATAACCGCATCTGCATGCTAAGATGGTAACACCCGCAATCGCATCCGCGGATGTCAGAACTGTAAAATCCGCTCAAGATCCGCAGCAACAGAGGTGCGGATGTGCAGGTTCATCACTGTACACGGAACTCGCCCATGGTGCTGAAAACTGCAAATTCTTATTTGGATTGAAATGTGTGCAAGCGCTGTCCCTGTCAACAAAGCACAACTAGGTTTTCTTCCCAAGTGTTGTACAAACTGAAGTCGTGAGAGGGAGTGTGTTTGCGGTGGGGCGAATATGCGCATCCGCGGAACATCCGCATCTATATTGAACATTCACAATTGTATCCGCGGATGTCAGAACGCTTGAAGATCCGCATTCACGAATGTCCAAAAAACGACATCCGACCCATCACTAGTAGCCTATAAGTGCGAACCAGGCTCGAAGTAGGTAACCTATATGAAGTCTCGCAGGTTGCGCCAGTGGTAGCAAAACTAAAACTTCAACTATTATTATTATAGTAGTCGTAGTTTTACCACCGTATCCCCTCGGTGAGTGATCCGTACATTGCAGGCTCCGTCGTTCTACATAGCTCGGTAGAAATATTTTATCTCGGCATTCCTGCTGGTAAATCTCGGTTGGCTCAGTGCGCTACTACTGACAAAGATAAGGCGCAATGAATAGAAAAGGACACTCGAGTGGACGACCACATTTGAGGCGTCCACATCAGAGAGAGTAGAGAGTCCAACGAACTAGGTCGGCTATCTTGATCGACAGGCCTCCTCGAGGAACAGAAAGGGAAAAATAGAGCCTACCTAACTTTACAAAACTAACCTCGTCAGCAGGAACTGCGGCCAGATGCAACATCCCCTGCGGAAAAGGCACTGGGGACCCTTGGGTGCGTGAGGCCCTGATGTATTGACGCAGGGAACAAAATTCCCAAATCAGTCCTACGTTTTCCACCATGGCTGCATCCTCCACAGTCACAAATTGTTATGGAAAAAGTAAGAGGTCTCTCCCTGCGCGCCAGGAGTAAATTTAGACTTTACGTAGGCCTATTAGGTACAGCACTGATGTCTACGGTGGCATAGCTAAACTCGTGAATGTGCTGAAGATCGTTTGTCGAGCCTAATAACGTTGTAGCTAAAGGAAAATATAAAGGAAAGAAATAATTCCGCAGCTAGCGTAGTCGTAACCCAATATCTGTTCGACATTCCGATGTTTTTGTTGGCTCAGGAAGAAAAAAATGTGAAACAATTCCAAGCAGCAGTACAGCAGGTAGGACTGACAACGCAACGATTTCAGCAACATCGACGTCCAGCTTGCACGCGCCGACCCGCTACACTGTGAATGTCGGTAGCAAAGATACCAATGGAAAGTAGCTACGGTACCTACTAAATTGAACGACGTGTGAGCTGCGTCCTATCCTAAAGACTGGTACACACCCTCGCCAAAATGAATTTTCTCGGCTAGCTAGCTGCCCGAAAGTTACCTACGTTGAGCCCTCGCTAACACAGCTTTGAGGTTATCAAAAAAAAGTGTAACGATGGTAGCAGTCGGAAGTTGAGTTTGCTCAGCAGGTGCCTTAGTTGTATTTCGGACATCTCTTCGAACTTGGAGAGCACTATAACTGAAAAAATTTCTGCAAGTGCGGGCTATTTAATTCGACACAACAAGGCATTCGGGCGGGGAGATGACGAAACGCGTTCTTTTGACTAGCGTGCGCGCACGATCTCAGTTGACCGTGCGACTGTACAGTGAGGCCGCGGTAGTAGCCTATAAGGCAACCCCATGCATGGGCGCACGATCCCCATAACATAAAATGAGTAAACCTCATCCAATGGCCTATCCATAGACCACACCATTCTTCGTGTGCTCTGCGGCCTATCATTTCCCCTTAAGGTAATGAGGATTTTCGTTCCTATAGGTATATATATATATATATATATATGTGCTGCTGATGCTCGTCTTATGAACAAAAACTCGGAGTAAATTTTTCTTTGAACACAGGGCATAAACTTCTGTACACAGTACAATCCGATACAGTACTGTAGTGCGTTACCTGCGGACGGATAAGCATGAGGTACGCTGAGTACATATAGTGGTGGTGTAGTTCTTATATCAGTTGACAGATACACTACGTAATATGAGGGGAACTACGCGAGATAAGCTGTGACTTCTCGTCATAGGTACCTACCGGTACCGTAGGCGAATAGTCGGCACAGACCGAGTTCACATCGCTCGAGGACCAATATGCTTCAATACTCCGTATCATTAAATAATTACCAATAACACTACAGTGAACAGTTTAAGCATCTGTCTCCATAACAGCGACTATCTAGCCTAACGGCGAAAGAAACAAGGAACATCCAGTAGAACAATAAAATGTGGAACCCATGCACGAAGTTGCTCCCCCACAGGGATCAATGTTGCGCATTGGCAAAGCGAGTCGGGGAAGAACAAGAACAGAATAACGTATAGCCTAAGCAGTAAGATTAGGACAATGGGAACTAGAGCACTCTGAGAGCGCATACCTCTGCCAAGCAAGGCAACGGCTACGAAAAAATAAAATTGGTTCTGAGACCATGATTTTCTTTGTATCAATGTTGTGCGCGTTTGGTGGATCGTTCAAATTTTAAAATGGAATACAAAAAAAAAAACAGTCCTTGCCTCCCCTAACCTACCCGACATTAAACCCGAATATAGTCCAACTTACCCGAAATTACGGCCTAATACCTACCTACAACATCCACCAACCGCGCAGCGCGATCGATTGATCGCGCAAATCCACCAAACGCGCACATCACCAACACCAAAATCTATTAATTTGCGCCCTTCAACAGTGTTAACATATTCAGTAATTTATTTTAGATCCGTTCATAACTTATTGAGTTATGCAGCTAACAAATATTATGACAAATATGAGTCGAACATAGCTACCAACCAACAAACCGATCTGCACATAAATTTAATCATTCACGTCTTTTAATATTAGTAACAAGTCCTAAAAATTTCATAAATCCATTCATTTTTTTTTTTTAGTTATTGCGCTAACAAGCATAAAATCAATAACAGTGACAAACAAACAATCAAACGGATGATTACAAAAAATTGGTCATTTACTATTCGTCATTTAGCTACCTAACAACTCGTGTAAACTTCATAAAAATCCGTCCATAACTTTTTGAGTTATGGTATTGAGAAAAATGAAGCAGACAAACAAACGGATGGACGGATCTTCATCAAAAGTTAATCATCTGTTCCTCTCAACATACCTAACAAACCCTGTAAACTTTTTGAGTTATCTTGGTGACAGACAGACACAGCTGACGAAATCATAACCTCCTTGGCGGAGGTAATAAATTGAGTGGGCGCGAAGGTCAGACGTCTCGAAGGCCTAGCTAAAGGCCAAAGCAAACCCTACAGGGTCCCCCCTTGGGAGGCGCTGTTCCTATACCTAATATAAGACGAGCGACCCTAACCGAACCATAAGGCCAATATGGTACCTAGGTACTTCGTAAAGTACAATACATAGGCCTAAATATATATTCTCACAAAAAATTCAAAAAGCACTGGATAGGCGTCTTATGCAAAATTTTAACTGGATTGTCTCTTCTGAAAAATTTACTTTTAAAGGCTAAGGTGACGTGTCAAATATTTAGTAAGTACGTGCACGTCTCGTGCCATAAATTGTGCCAGAGAGCGCATTAACCCTACAACAATCACTGCCCTTCTTAGAAAACGTTTCAAATAATGCTGTTGCTACGAGATGCCTACAGACATTTTTATTGGTTCTCATAGGGTTAGAAGTTGAAATTTAAATTTACTAAGAAGCAAAATATTAATAAGAATTGTTAGGCCAAACGCGTTCCTCAGCTGATATCGATCTGCTGGGTCTACCCATAATTGGTGCCATAAGGAGATACTTAAGAGTCAGGTTCAGAGTCGAGCGAACTCAGGAAAACCGCAATCTCGAGCTATTAAGTGCCGAATTTGTTCAAGAAAGCAATGGGCGAAAATTCACTGAAGCTCCCTCTTAAAGCCCCGCAAAAAACAAGCCCCTCAATGGGTCTCTACACCCAGGGCTAAGTTCGAGCAACGAGACAAGACTCTATAGAACGCACATGCGTATTCGAGTAACGCGGCACGGTAAAACTTTACTGAAAGCACATGCGTACCGAAGTAGCAGTACCTACCATCGCTAGGCTGAGAGCCCACCGGCCCCAAGACTAAACAAAAGTAAGGAAATGTGAGACACTTGAACTTTTGAAGTACAAACAAGAGACCCGCGCGGCTCGACGCGCCGAGATAACGCTAGGGTCTGCAGGACGTTTTTGTTACAGGAGGCTCTCCTGGGAGCTGCCGCAGTTTTTTTGATTTTCTTAGCCCCATATCGCCTAACCCTTAGTCACCTTCTACAAAAAATGACGTGACCGAAATTGAAAAAAATAGGTGGTTAGAAAAACTAGACCTGCCCGCACCTAACCTACCCGAAGTTATGAAGGGTTCTTTTCCCACTTACCCGAAACTAGTTCGGGTTTTCCGACAGTAGGGCCTAAAAAGAGCGATTTTCGGGTAAACTTCATTTCTAGGCGAGGGTGACGTACCGAGCGTCAGCTTATCCTGACGTCCCGAGCAATGTTATTTCTATGATAAAAATTCAAACCGTGGATACTTCGGAGCTTCAGTGCTTACTCCATCATAGCTAGCTATTTACATCATAGCAACTCGTTACCAGGGCTCTCTTCCCTGTAGAAGAAAATACCTACCCAAGTAGGTAGGTAGCTAGTGATATTTTAATACTTATAATAACGAAGGCGCTGGCGAGATATTTTGGCTCTAGCCTGGGGTGGAACACAAGAGGATGTTATTCAAGTAGATAGCCTAATTCAGATAACCATATGATGCTGTTTCAGTTCAAGTCAAACTAAACAAAAAACAAGTTTCAGGACAGGAAGACCAAATATATAAGGATGTTTGATAGTGTTGGCCATTGCATGAAGATACCTGGATGGAGCTTAATTGATCTGATCAATATCTTGAATGATAGCCTCGAAAATGATATCCTGCATATTTATTTATTGCAAATCAATTGTAAAGAAACGACTAATGACGCTAGCCTATAACAAGAAGAACAAAGAAGACTGTATAAGCAACCGAGCCACCTGCAGCCCGGTACGGGACTGGCTTAGGATTTAGATATAACACAAATAGCGATTGCAAAAACTTAAACTTGACCAAAACATTTTAGTCTCTAATCAAAGTTTCCCTATAGTTACATTTTTAGGGTTACAGCGCAGAAATTTTGGTTTGGTACCTATTTTTTACGCTTAACTGACGTGAGGATCGACCCATTCACGTCAATGGTACTGAAATATAGCAACAGATGCTATACAAACAATGGCAGGATGCCTCAGGGCGGCTGTCGGATGCACAAGACGTAGGTTCGAGACCGTTGCCGGGGGGCAATTTCTTACACTTGACTTGCTGAGTCAGCATTCGGTGTATGGCTGCTATTGTGGGGATACGTACTGACCCTAACCGGAAATGGAGATGGTCGAGGGGTCGCAGGTCATCGCGTAAGAACCTTTCGTCGCTGGCGCCATTGCTTTTGAGGATCTGTGGTCGACTGCAGCCGCATACCTACTCCTCTGGGGCCAGTTGGCACACATAATCTGCAGCACGAACCAGTCGGTACGTGTGGATTGCCCAGTTGGGGTGTGTGGGCAAGGTGAGTATCCATTTACCTTGACGCAGTCGTTCAAATGTTGCCACCCATTCACATTCGTTTTAATAAAAGACCATTATTATCTACGCCAAGGAGGTAATGTTCTTGTCGAGTTCGTCTGTTCGTTTGTCTATCTGTCTGACTTTCTCTGTTTGTTTATCTGTCTGACACAAAGATATATACGGTATATAATTCAAAAAGTTGCCGGCGGCTCTTTCCAAAATTTACCGACATTGTTGGGGATGTTAAGAGGAACAGATTGCAACATTCGGTGAAGATCCGTCCAACCATTTGTTGGTTTGTTTGTCTGCATATTTTCTCTTGATACCGTAACTCAAAAAGTTATGGAGGGATTTTCATGAAATTTGTATGAATTATTAGGAACGTTACAAAGAGTAAATGACCAAATTTTTGTAATCTGTTTGTCCGTTTGTCTCTATGTTTGTTAACAACGTAACTCAAAAAGTTATGAACGGATCTGTACGAAATTTGCAGGAATTGTTTGAAAGCTTAAAAGACGTAAACGATCAAATTTTGGTGATTGATTCGTCCGTTTGTGTATCTGACTAATGTTGGTCAGAATATTTGTCAGCAGCGTAACTTAAAAAGTTATGAACAAATCTTAATAAAATTCGAGGGCATAGTTAAAAATGTCAGCAAGCATAAATGACCAAATTTTAGTGATGGTAATAACGAAATACTAATTCCTGGATAAATTTACGTTTTTCGTTAACATTGCCTTGCTTGACAGAGATATGTGCTCTTAGAGTGCTCTAGTTATTACGAGATTCAGTATTTTACCATGCCAAACGGAGCGCGGCGATTCAGGAGTCATAGGTACCTATAAGAAAGATAAAATGGCTGCAAGCATTATATTAGAAGTCACGTAGGTACTTGCAGCGTAGGTATTAATTTTTGAAAATCAAGTCGCTGCAAATAGTTTCACAGTATTTTCACATAGAAATATTTCGTGGTTCCTACTTCTTCAATTACCGGTACGGTATATCACCACGCATCAAGGGCAGCAAGCCGTAGAGCAAGAAAGGAACAAAGAGTCAAAGACCGTAAGAAAAACGGAAGAAATAGGGTGGGTACGAATAGAAAGTGGTCCAAATGCCCTGCCTAAGGATAATTTCCCCCTCCCCTACCTCCGGAGGGTTGGAGGGAAGGACGGGGTAGGGGGGAAGGCATGGCTTTAAACAACGTAATGTGGTTATCGAAGACAGCGGCGTACGCAGGATTTTCCTAAAGGGGGGGGCACTATCAAGAGTTGATGGTATATATACCATCAGTGTGTGTGTGTACGGCACCGGAACATTCCTAGGTTTTTTGCTGGAGACCGTAATAAGAAGCTAGGCGATTGTACTCAGTAGATCTTTTGCTGATAACCGAGCAAGACTCGAGTCGAAATAATTTTGCCTGCTGTTCAACGCGTGACGGGAGAGGCACACAAGTCAAAGTTACAAATGTAAAAAAAGAAAAAAATTGCGTAGCCAAGACAACTCTGCTATGTGTTTAATTACCGTACCACTCTCTAAAGGAAAATAGGCGTAAGACTTGCGTTTTAAACATATATGTCACCTATTTTTACATCTATAGAACATCATAACTGCTAAATTTACCTATCCCGGTACTTTTTCTGACATCTCTAGCATTACCATATGTTGAGCCGCACTTGCCTAAGGGGGGGGGCACGTGCCGCCCCCCCCCTTGCGTACGCCAGTGATCGAGGACATACAGTAAGTAAAGAAAAAAATTAAAACTGCTATAAAGTCAGTCAAATTTGAAATTAAGTCACACACAGACACTTATGAAATTAGCACACATAGCTAGGCTATATTTTGGAGATAAAAATAAAACTGTATTTCATATCTAAGAGGTTCCTCGTTAAATCACGCCGTAGCACTGACTGATAGGTAGCTACTTCCAAGACCATTCAAACGATTTGTGCTGCTCTCCAAGTACAGATAATAAACATATGGCTTCCGCACGCTGCGGTTAACGGCTTTACAATGGGAAGGACATCCTGTTCGGCATAGAGCAGGGAAGCCTCGTAAAATAAATCGGCATGCACCGTGGCCTATGACTAGGTAGTGTGGCATAGGAAGCAAGACAGCTCTTTGAAATTCCAAAAACTTTAATCGTAAGTGAAGCCCAAAAATTTTCTCGACTGGAAGTTCCCTTTGATAATGGAAACAATTCGCGTCTATCTGTAAAACAGAAGCCTGCGATATTAGCAATGAATCCTATTGCGTTATTCTAAAAGTATGGTACACCGCGATTGAATGAGATGTAGCTAGCCTCATGTTTCTTTGTCTTCCTGCGTAGGTACCTACACCTGGACCTCTAGGAAGAACAGGAGCTACCTACGTGGCAGCTACCTTTAGCCTCCTAAAGTGGAAAGTCTTGAGGGATCTTTACAAATTAAGAATATAAGAGCGCTTAAATAGTTCGCGCAGTTTTATGGAGATAATTTAGGTACTCCGAGTCGCCTTGATTGGGGCAGCGCTTCAATCCTATGGGTCAGATTGGCCATTTTGGATCGAGCACGCACGACAGCACTGTGTGTGCCTCGCATGATAAACGAGTCCTATGCTCTAACAAACTATTACCTATGTTGAACAGAATTTTATCTTACTTTAATTAAAATGTAAATTTATGTTTAGACACCGCACATCTTTAACTTAGTAGCACTTTTATTTTCAGCTAGGCCTAGGTACCAGCCGCTACTCTGCTACCAGTTGCTTGCCAGATTAAAGGACCGATGCTTCCTAGTTACGCTGCACGGGAAGGACTGTGGTAACGTAAGGTTGATAGCTACGCGCAATGCAACTACACAGCAGTGCCACAGCAATTAATGAGCGCGCAGAATGCAAAAGCATCAATGGAAATTCTTTAGGCCTACCGACATTATCGACGGTCAAGTGTAGCATCAGCGAACCCAATAATCTTTGAAAAGACTTCATACATTAGACTACACATAAGTTACGGACATCAGACAGTGCGCTAGACCAAGAACTTTTTTAGGTAATAATTGGATACTTACAATGCAATTTACCAACTATTCTCAATACCGTACGTCATATACTGCGCATGAAGATTGAGAACTGCAGCGCATGCAAGACATTAAGATACTAGAAACTATCTAAAACAATAGGTATGGTATCCAACAGTTGAATCATCTTACATCGGCCCTACTGTGCCGACATAAAA
>LQNS02278097.1:14255003-14267374 GCA_001587735.2 Parhyale hawaiensis
ACAGAGACTGCGAAATTTAAACACTTACTGGACGCATGCTTACTGAAAGTGCCAGATAAACCTGCTGTAAGCGGCTACGTGAACTGTGGGGATAACTCGTTGTTAGCCACCCCGCTGCTCACGGACTGCAGCATCACCTCTGCACAAGATATGCGGCGTGCGTAACGTCGCCTGGACCTCGTCCGAAGTATCATCAAAGGTAAGGTATCGTGGAAGCGAAGGCTCATAGCTACCTACCTACCTTACACAGCGTCGGTTGTTGCTTAAGGCCCTGTCACACTACGACGATTAGCTCATGTATGCCCGACGTTGGCAAATACGCAGGCGTACGTTGAATAAGTTATGGGTACGTTTTTTAACGCTAAGAGGGCGCTGCAACACGCCGACATACGTTGCAGTACGTCGATCTCGTCCAAAATTTTCAACTTGTTCAAAATTGTTAACGTAGGTATGCTACATAGGTTCCGTGTACGTGGGAAATAAGTTATGCGATCGTTGACGCCGTTTCAGTCAGGTTATGTGTAAGTTCCTCACAAGTCGTAATACGTCGAGTTAATATCAAGCGTACCAAAGACGATTTGACCTTTGGAATTTTGGAAAACGTAAAAAACGCTAATAGCTGTACATCTGGGAATGGCAAATGCCATATGCAATTTACCCTCAAGCAATATTGCGTTGGTTGGTCTGTCCACCCAGAAAAAAGTAAAAAGAGTTGAGCCATCATCATAATCTTTTTAGGGAGTCGGAAGAGGTTGACTGAGATGTGAAAAAAGCCAAAAACCTGGAGTTCCTTGAAAACTTTCGGAGGCATGACTGAGAAGAATTTGATGTTGATGCACCCACTATGATAATGAGACAGATAGGTACTGCTTTGAATCGTCGCGCGTAATTAGTGACTTTATAGAGTACGTCACGTGTCAGTCAGCCAATCGCTGCTCTGCGTTATTCATACGCTAGACGCTTTGGACATAGGTTTGCCCTACGTCGTTAACGCCGGCAACCCGCCCATATGCGCTACACGTACACGTGCGTTACTAATACGTCCTGTATACGTTCAACTCGTAATGATCGCGCCACTTATACGCCCAAGAATGGAAAATGCGTTGAGAGTACAACGTATGTCATCACAATGTTCACGTCAAGCATACGTCGGCTGAATGGTCGTAGTGTGAGAGGGCCTTTAGGGAGATTCTTGATCACTGTGAAGCAGGATGCGCTGTACGTAGCCGTGACGAGGCTGCGTGAGGCGAACATCAAACCTTGGAACAAACAAGGATACTCTTTGCGCCGCGTCGCCCGTATGCTCTGCTTTCAGACTGCAACGACCTTCTATAGTTCCTATCGCTACAGTGCAAGCCAATGAGTAAGTACGTCTACAGTTTAGCTGTAGGGTGTAACCGGTTGGCTCGGCAAAGTCTGGTTGGGCTCAGCGACAAGGCTGGGCTTCTCCGGAAATGTGGATAAGAGCGTTGGTTTCGCTACTTTGAATCGTGTTGCGGGTGTAAGCAGCAACCCGATTACGTTCGAGACTGTCGACGAAAACTCAGTTTTACAGAGCAGGATTGACTCTTGGATTTGGCCGTCATAGGTATACGGCGGTATTCGTGAGGTCAAGAAAATTAATTGATATCATCCTTAGCTACAGATACTTTAGGTATCCTGAGCGCTGACGTTTCAAATTTAGTAAAGCGATGATTAAATTCAGTCTTGAAGCTTCCTTTCTTCTGCTACATTCTGCAACCTGATCTAATTTTCAATATGTCTTTTTAGCAGAACGTGACAGGATCGCCGTTGCCTCTAACCTTGCCTTGGTAGATTTCGCTTGTTTCCTTCAGATCGTGATGCGAAAGACATCAACATCTACATACAGAAACAGATACCTGACTAACTACCCATACAAAAACACATTGGTGTTCATCATTCTGTTCTGATTGCTGACAGACTCAGAGGTGCAGCAGCAATATGGAGCATGCTTCTATAACCGCCGTGACGTGCATGCTCGCACAAAGCACACACGGCCGCTGCTCTCGACGCATCTTGCGGCGACTTAACTGCTGCTTCCCTCACGCCTCGCCTCGGTGCCCCATGTGCCAGCATCCGCCGGAAATCCCCTCTGCCCTCGCACGCTTTCCTTCATCCCTCGCGCGCCGCACCCTTCCCCCACGCCTGTCGCTCCTTTATGTCACCTACTTCCCCCTTTTTTCTTCATAGTTAGGCCGTTTTTTGCTAAGTCTATACAGGCAGATGCGTTGACGTACCCTTGCTTCCTTCCCCTCGCCTGTAGTTAGATACTTCCTCCAATTTCTCTTCTTTGAGTTTGTTTCAGCCTATAGAGAGAGTAAGATGCTTAGATGCTCTGCAGAGATGAGCCTGAGGCCGTTTCTTGCCTAATCTGTTAACGATTAACACAACAATACAATTCAAATTTCTGCAACAGACGCTTAAGGCTGATGTACTGGATAAGTTCAATTCAATGAGATTTAAGAGTTTGTCGATAGTAGCAAGTGAATCGTAGATGCCTTCATCATTGGTTGAGAACTACTACTGTCCAGTCAGACGCAGCGTCTCCTCAGCATGTCTCTCGTGCAGTGAGCCACTTCTCGCTTTTTTCTACCATTCGTTACGGCTCGCTGCACCCAAGCGCAAACGGCAATGCATGGGCGACAGTATGGTGGGTGTCAAAACGCGCTTCAGGGTCAGTGCCTGTCAGAATGTTGTCACGTGCTTTGCTGTGGGATGCGTGTTCCCGCGAGAACTAGTTTTCAAAAGCCTTTAGTGCCCCACTCCGATGCTTCCCTACCAGAAATTTCGGTCGCTTTAGAAGCTGTTATGCTATTTTAGCTTCGATAGGTTGCACATTAGCTCTTTTGTGGTCAACTGAGAAGATTCCAAATCTCTGATGCGGTCATGCGCTTGCCAGCTGTTTGTAGCTCTGTTATTGCTGAACGTTCACGTTCTATGCTTAGGCTATAGGTATTGTTTCAGGCCGTGCAACTTATACCAAATACGAAAAAATAGCTGAAATATAAAATGTTCCCTATCATGGTGTAAACTTGTAAAATAACCTAACTTTTGGATAACCCATTACCTATAATAAAATTCCGGTGTTCAGTGCATCGACTTGGCCGCCTTTGTTTACAGCTTAAAGTCACCTTAAAGAGTAGGTGTCGGTTGAATCTTCATTTAAATGCGGATGTATAGTGATCTGATTTTTGTGTAGATATAACATTTTTTTGCACATGTCTCTTTTCATGTCTTCTAAGACCATAGTTGGGTCTAAGAATGTTTAAACAACTTTTTCACTTGTACATTTTTTTTTTTTTTGCAAATGTCGGCATAGATCTAAAATGCAAGCTGCGGCCCATTGAAAAGTTTCTATCCTTTGGCTCTTGTTTATTAGCTGTGGCCGGCCGCTTGTATATGACAAGTGCCTGCTACTGGTGTTATGTTGCCATTTGATGTTCACTGGGATATATTAAGACTCATTGCTGTACAGGAGTGTCGCGCTGTGCAGCTATCGTGTTGCGCGTGCCCCATCGCTCATACAGTTGGCCCTCCTTATCTGGGCACATGCATCAGCCCCTAGCTGCCCGAGCTTCAGTTTCAGCTCCTAACAGCAAATTTAGCCTGCACCGTGCGCCCGCTAATGCTGGGATGCAGTACCGTTTTGTCTAGGGTCCTGTTCTTGGCCCTCTTTTTTTCTGCGTGTCCTGCTAACGTAGCCTATCCGCTATAGTAAAAGTTTGTAATTCGCGCGATTGCGACCTCCATAATTAACGCGAAGTACGTGCGATTAGGCCGAAAAATATTGCTCGAGTTGGGAACGGAGCGAATTTGGAGCTACTTCTGTTTTTTTGTTTTACAGAACGCGCTTCTTTATGAGTGAATTATACATTATAATTATAATATGGCGCACTCGGCGTGCGATGAACCGGGAACACGCTAATGAGGTTGTTGTTTCACCTAAATCTAAGCAAAATTTTGTTTGATTTGTTGCCGGTTTGATGTTTTGGTAATGTGGAAAATAGGTCAAGTAGCTACCTATGCATCAGCGTCGCGCTTTCAATCTGATGAAAAACTCAACAGCTAGCTAACTAGATCTAAGCAGATCTCAGCAGCCATTATAAATGTGTCCAACATATTTAGGACAGAGCGCCTTGAGGTTCTCATTCTTAATACTAATAAAGGGAATCAGCATTTGGTCTCTAGAGTTTCACCTGTACAATGCCTCTAAGTTAAATTAGATGTTGATTGTGACACTATTTTCCGTTAAGAGAGACGCCTGCTCCACAGAATTGATTTGAAAAAGTACAATAAGAATATGAAGTACCGTTACAGTTTGCATACTGCATTAAACTAGGGCGAAATTGGCGCAGACATGTTATTTTAACGTTTTGTACTCACATTTGCTAAAAACTGGAGAAATTTAGAATTAGAAAAGTCCTACTAAATTAGAGATATGGTGCAGCGACTCCCCTACAGGTAGTGGACAATCACTTCCATTTGTGTATCATTGTTGGTCAGTATTTATGGAGTCTATACTTCTGATGTTCTAATTAGCACTGCTCAAGTAGGGCTTGCAAACATTCTGACGCCTAGGAAATTTAAAGTTTCTCCTATAGGTCAGAAAACGTTGTCCAATATATCTCACAGAAGAGGTACTGACCCTTTTATCTCCCTCCGGCTCATCCCGTAAGTATTTCAATCAGTCCTGAGCCTGGGGTGACTTTTCTTGTTGCTTATATCCGTCATTCATCACTACAAACGTGAACTTCGTTTCCCATACATTACGGTATCTCCTAATAAATATCTGCATCACAGGCGAGTATATTTTCATTTGTTACGTATTTTACTTGCTATTTCATGAAACTTGGCCCCATTACTGATATGCGGACACACTAGTAAATAACAATTTTCCATATTCAGTTCATATTTTTTGTCGTGACTACGAACGTACCAGGAGGTAAAAGTTTACTCCGAGGCAGGTCGTGGGAAAGTAATACGCCAGCACTGAGGCCTGGCTGAGTTAAGCGTGCAACTGTACACGTGCACTTCACCAACGCACCGCATCCCCACATTCCTAGGTCCCCACAGGCCTCCCTCCCTTACGGCCCCCGCCACCGGAAAGTGTCTCCTAGCTTAATAGTCTGCCTTTCGTTCCATGGTACATGCACTGAAAGAAAATTTAAGATTTTGGGCAAGACATTTAAAGAGATGGCATCGACTAACAGTGGATAATCACCTAAGAAATTTCGATGGGGAATAGGTAGGTATATACTGGGTGTGTAAAAAATGTTACATTTTCAACTGGCTGCTGCGTTTCGGTACATAAGATACATTCCCAATCCATATAGGATCTATTCTTTTGTTTGATTAAAATGATGAAACAGCAGCCTATTGAAAATGCAACATTTTTTGAGACACTCAGTATATAAGAAAGGCGAGATAGCCTCGAACTTATAGTCTGTTGTGCTACTATATAACCTAGGACTATATATCATACAGGCTGTTATCGCATAAATAATCGCTGATGCATTATCGTGATAACAATATCGAATATTTCCTCATTCGATAAATGTGTCCCGATGTATTCGGTATCGCCGCTTTGTGATACCTTCCAAACTGCCGGTAACCGATGATTTTGGCTTTTCGTTTGGGGACGAAGTGCCGAGTCTGTTAGCCTGGCCGCCGCTAAAGCCTCGTCCTGACGGTCAATGTTTTCGTCGAAGTTTGTGTTTGCCGAACGATTTTGATTGACCTCGAACATGTTGGAAAACTTTCAGCGCAAACTGACGGCAGTTTGTCAAACACCAAGTTCGAAAATTATATTTCGTTGTGTGAATAACATAATTATTTGTAGGGGCCTATGTGGCTTCATTATAGTAGGTATTTGGTTACAAAAGTATAATTTTTTTTAGATATTAACCCACGTAGCGAATTTTGTCCGTTTGATTCCAATTTCTGGACAGCGGGAAGCGTTTGGCAATTATATGTTGCCAAGTTAGTAATAACTGTAGCATATTCATCTAGTTACGTCTGTTTCTGCCCTCAGGGGTATTTTTTGGCGGGCCCTTTGCCTGCCACAATATATTTGGGCCTCACGAATCCAAGGGTCCCAAGTGCCTTTTCCGCAGGGGATGTTGCAGCTGGCTGCAGTTTCTTGTGACGAGGTTAGTTTTATAAAGTTAGGTAGGTTCTCTATTTTCCCTTTCTATTCCTCGAGGTGGGCTGTCGATCGAGATAACCGACCTAGTCCGTGGGACTTCTTAACTCTCTCTCGTGTGGAAGGCCGCGAATAGGGCCGTCCACTCGAGTGTCTTTTTCTATTGTTTGCGCCTTTTTCTCGTCAGTAGTAGCGCCCTGAGCCAATCAAGTTTTTCCGACAGGAGATAAAATATTCATACGGTACTGATGAAAGGCATTATATATATATATATATTTCCAGTTCAGCTCCACTCTTGAATCGTCTCTCTGCATCTAGGGTGGTAAAACACTAAATCTAATAACAATACACCGAGAAAAATATTGATGCACGTTGGTGTTTCCCAGAGAAGCATCAGGATGCGCGTAGGTCTTTCATGGCGCAGTTTTGTGGGTCATGGCGTAGTTTGGTATGTCAGGGCAGCAGATAGGAAAACGTCTTTCAGTCAAAAAATATATTTCCGCAAAAATAAAGTGAACAAAAGCTTCATAGTTTTGTTACACGTGCGAAGCGAGACGCGATTACATACTAACACGCAGATCGCTATTGTTTTCCAAAGTTTCGTCTCTTCAGGTATATCAATTTTACTTGTTTTTGATGCCTTGGTGCATCATCGGCTTTGTCACAAAACCGAAACAAATAAGTGCATCACTTCGTGCCAAGTGCATCATAAGACCCTATATGCATTATCATGATGCATTTTATTTTTATGATGCATTTGCGTCTTTTGGTTTTGACACAAAAATGCACGTAAGTTTGATGCATCTAAGTGCAACAAAATTTCTCTCAATGTGCGTCTGTTGCTTCTGTTATCTATTATTAAGAGCTGCAGTGGATCACGAATTAAGTTTTAAAATAAGAAACGGATGTACACACTGTGAATTGCAATAGAAAGTCAATAACTTAATAAACTTGAGTATTCTGAGAGCGCATACCTCCGCCAAGCGAGGCAACGGCAACGAAAAATTCAAATTGTCTCTGAAACCATGATTTGCCTTTTGATAGTTATAATAGTTTGTGCAATTTTCTTGAAGATCTGTTCATTTCTTCTTGAGTTATGCTGCTAACAAACATTATGACAAACATGAGCTGAACATGCACACGAACCCACCGATCTGCACAAAAATCTAATCAATTATGTCATTCAACATTACTAACAACTCCTATAAATTTTATAAAGATTCATTCGTTCTTTTTTGAGGTATTGTGCTAACTGGCATAAAATTAAAAACAGTGACAAACGATCGAACGAACAAGCGGATCATTGGCTACAAATATTTGGTTATTTATTCTTCGTGATATAAGTAACAACTCATGTAAATTTCATAAAAATACGTCTGTGACTTTTTGAGTTATGGCATTGACAAATATGAGGCAGACAAACAAACAAACAAACTAACAAACAAACGGGTGGACAGATCTTCACCAAAAGTTAATCATCTGTTGCTCCTAACATGCCTAACAATCTATATGAATTTAGTTAAAATCTGTCCATAACTTTTTGAGTTATCTTGGTGACAGACGGACAGACCCGACGAAAACATAACCTCCTTGACGGAGGTAATACGAAATGAGAAAAATTATTGTTTCTGTCATCTGCATCTCCGCATGTGAGAGGTGCCAGTGAGTGAATTATTAGCTCTACTTGTCGCTTGTACGTATATAGATTTACCCATCAGTCAGCTTCTACAACTAAAATAAATATCTACGCCAATATAGTGAGAGTGAAATACCGATTAATAGCTATGGAATGCTGGATTCGCGTGTCGTGGCCTTGAAGTGTTAGTAGTTCCTGTTTGATCCCCTCTGGACAGAGAAGTGTTTGTGTTTCTGCTTCTCGATTATATATATTGTGTTTGTGATTATATATTGTGTTTGTCATTGATGTAGCGATTGCTGTGTGGACGCTGCTTATGACGCTTCATCCCTGCTTAGCAGAAGTGTGTTTTGATGGACAACCAAGAATACGTATTCACTAACGAATTTGGGGTTGTATTTTCTAGCAGACAAACCAGCGACATGGACATGAGAATGTAAACAGTGCCCTCTGACGACAAGCTAGACAAGCTCTCCATGTCGACGTACAAACTTCCGTCAGCTCTACGAACGATCACAGTTTTTAATCACGCTATTTTGCTGTAAACTTTAGCCTAGGATTATCCAGGACTATAAACAATACCTCTAAACCGCATAAAAATTTAATTTTACCCCATACGAACAACTTAGTTTCGTAAATCAACACACATGACGTCACAATCAAGACCGACAAGCTCACTAAAAATGAAGTTGTGACTTGTGTTCCTAAACACAACCAGGAACGAGTTTCAGGGCCAGAACTACCTTTGAGGTCGTCACGTGGACACGAATCTGTTTGCGTTTCAAACCTGTGGTTGCGTTCATGCACACAACTTCACCACAAACACACGGCCCTGTACGGTGTGGCTACGCGTGTTCTCCAGGGCATTTATTGTTATACCTACGTGCTACTTAGCCAGCTAATTAAAACATGGGTGAAATAGACTTTGACGTAATGCGATGTTTCACTAGAGTTATTCTGAATTCGTTTAGTTTTCTTTTTTCACTGCCTACAATGGCGATTGAAAAGAAAAAGAAACGAGGGAAATATACGAGGTGCGTGTTTTTAGTAATGAGATTCGTAGCGGTGTGCTAGGTTTGGCAACACTGATAACTTGCCGTTTGCAATAGATGTAGACCAGCATATAGCGCGCTGTTAGTGGTCGTTTGAAGTCGCGGTAAAGGTTTTTTTTTACTGAGTTTTGAAAGTGAGTGACACACACTTTCGAGAAGTGACCATAATTTCGAGCAAAGGTGCACTGTCGGGTTGTATTGAAGACTTAATTATTTGAAACGAATTGAATATGAGCTTCAGGAAATCTCCTGGCTATCGAAGAGCAAATCAGCTTGATAGCTGATATATTAATTTTTTTTTTTATACTGTTGGTGTTAAAAGTAAAAAATGCAAGTGTCGTCATTGGTTGTGGTATTTTCCAGGTAGTGAGGGACATTTTCCTTCCCTTACAGAGTGAATCCTGTCGTCTGTTTCCCAGACGGTCGCATATGTAATAGACGCTTGATCACTTCGAGAACGAATACGTTCCCCCTGTATAATGCTGCAGTGACTCTCCTCCCTATCCTTATTAGCTGTCAGGGGAAAATTCCTTGTTTCTTGTCTCGTGTTAGTTCTATCCCCCACTAGAGCTGAGTTCATTTCTTGCTAGGACTTTTTCTTCGAATATATTCCTAGTTGAGAAAAAACCATTTTATAGAATTAGCTAAAGTTACATGAAGGATCAACACTGCTTTGCGCTTCTATGGGCTGCGGTCATTTGTACAATATTCAATTATGTAAGCAAGGGACTTGCTGTCGCTCTGCAGGAGGGAATGCAGTTCTATTTAGGTCTCTAAGCGTTGCTGCTCCTGCTGCCCATATTGTCGATAAGGAGACGTTGTCGGGCCGTCTGTAGTTGATCTTCCGTTACAGTTTCAGGTAGGTACGTTAGACCCTACATAGGGAAATTCTGTAATGTACGTGAGAGAGTTTATAGCAGTAAATCTATCTCTTTTAGGCTATGGTACTTTGCTACATAGTTTTTTTTATCGTAGGAATGCAATGGAGCAAAGTCACAGAAGAATCCTATAGTAGCTGAGTATAGGCCTACGTATCAGTTAACCCTTTAACGCACTCTGTCCAATTTTTTGGACAACATTAGGCCTAATGGTGTTACTTTATCAAAAAATAAAACTGTAGTTACTTCGGCCGCTAATGGCTTAACTCTATGAGGACCAACTTAAAAACGTCAATTCCTAGGAAGACTAACGGTGATTAAGTGCCATTTATGAAGTAAGTTTATAGCTATGTACGCTGGTTCATATAACTCTCGAAAGTTCTGAAAGCAAGTAGAATATTGTTTTTTGGGTGTACTGTATTTACAGCGTGCTGGGGCGTGTTGCAATCACAACTGTAGGGTCGTCTGTGCTACACCGGGGACGCCACCGCTCAAAAATTGTGTCGCGGTTACAATTCGAAAAACGACACGGGTTATGACAACGGAGGTAACTACTCACAATCTTCCATGTCTTATCTATTGCTCATGATAGTTAATAAAATGAACATTGAGTGAACTGCGTTGCGTCGAGTAAGTAAAATAAGTACAATTACTGCGTTGCGTCGAGTAAGTAAAATAAGTACAATTACTGCGTTGCGTCGAGTAAGTAAAATAAGTACAATTACTGCGTTGCGTCGAGTAAGTAAAATAATTACAATTACTGCGTTGCGTCGAGTAAGTAAAATAAGTACAATTACTGCGTTGCGTCGAGTAAGTAAAATAAGTACAATTACTGCGAATTCCGTCGATGAAATTACGATCAAAGTAGAACTTCTCTGGTTTTGAGCTTGCAACGTTCGTCTGCAGGAGGCTGTCTCTCATAACCGCATTTCGGGCTGCGGTTACCATTTTTCAGGTTGCGTTATAACCCATGCACCCAACTGGGCTGTGGTTACAACACGCCTCTGTTCTAATTCCTGGACGGTAAACTGAATAAATGGTAAAAAATACCTATCGTTGGGACAGGTGAGGCGTCTTCTGTTCATGCACATCAAGCCTGAAAATTTAATTCGACTAGCTGCAACTTTGCTGCTACGCTTTCGGAAATTCATGTGCCATTATCCGTCGATAGGGGTGGCCCTGGCATCAAATAATATCTGCTGTTGGTTTAATAATTTCCCGATTGGGAAGCACGTAAACTCGACGAGTCATGCAGGAGCAATGCAGAGTGACGTATTGTCTGAGTGCCAACAGCATCGAGACGTAAAGTGTAAACTTGTACAGCATACCTGTGTGCGCTATGAATAGCGGCTACACGTGCTACCTGTATGGTGCCTCGCGCCGCTTGTGACGTCATCGTCCATTGGCACGGCGAGGAAGAATATTAGGGTTAGCTGATGAACGTCAACTTGCCTAGAACTTTAGTCAAGAGTGTTGGTTTCGCCACTTTCGACCGGGTTTTAGGAGTTAGTCTCAAATAGATTATGCTTAGAACGGTCGAAAATTCAATGTTCGGCCGTCCCTGACTAAAGGAGGTCGCCACTGATGACATGCAACACGATATAAAGTCACGAAACCAACGCACCGATCTGGAGTTGCGGAGATCATAAAGCTCGTAAACTCAGATTAACTCGTCTTCTCCTCGACAATCGATGACGCCTCGAATGCCAATTTATTGCTTACCGTGATACATTGGCTGGCACCAAGGGCCTATGTTGATGTGGAAAATGTGTGCCCTTTGCCAAAGTATGCCACTGTCGTGCATTGGCTGGCACCAAGTGCCTATGTCCATTTGCCTGTTGAAACTGCGTGCCCGTTGCCAAGGTATAATTACCCTTCTGTTTAAATTTCAACCTGTTACTTTTCTCGCAGCTTGCCTTAAAAGCACAGCTTTTTTAGTCTATTTCCTGTATCGTCCATAAACACAAGTTGCCCTTGATTGCCTCAAACGCCCAATTTACTTCTTGCCAGTGCATCATTAATTCGAATCTTCTCGCGGACATGATGCTAAGAATATAAACTGTATAATATGTCGAGGAACTGCAGCTCATCAGTCTTGACAAATCGAATTCGAGTAGGTTTTGTATGGTACAGACTCCGTGCGGTAACCAAAAGATTTGTAATTGTATGTTTGAAATTATGGACCTTTCAAAGGATTAGGACCGTCGTGCAGGAACTGAATGAGCGAATGGGAATTCAATGTTGGCAAGGCGCGTGTTATGGGGAGTAGCGCCCGTCAGAGGTTTCATGGTGGTCTTAGCCTAGAATCGGAGCGGTCCGGTTGCTTTTCATCGTTAGTTGATTTTTTAGTTCACCGCTGATCTATGGAACTTGTTTCCTAATCGTATTCATCTACCTTTTCATTCCCATCTTCTTGGTCGTGGTTTTACGTGCACAGTAATTAATGGGAATTCCTCCTTGAGCAACCTTAGCTTCTTTAATTTCTCTTAGCAATATCACAATAAAGTGTCCTCACAATTGGGAACATGGCAGCTCATGGGATATTGGACTGAAAGTTCTGTTGGCGCAACCAAGTGGCGAGAGTCAGGTAGACAGACGGTGGAATAGGCTAAAAACGACACTGAAGCTTGATATGAAATTTC
>LQNS02278097.1:14268822-14291162 GCA_001587735.2 Parhyale hawaiensis
AGGCTTGTGGTAGGTATCTGCCAGGATTTGACATTTAAAAAATATATTCTGATTTGTGTAAGTACTCTAACAAGGCCACAATAATCATTGATCTCAATTACCCCCACTATATCTCAATTGCCCCACATGATCTCAATTACCCCATCCTACGGTAAGCGTCCCTCTGCGGATTTGTTTTGCGGCTGCAGTGTTAAGACCAAGAGACTACAACTGCTCGTTGAAATGATGCCCATTCGAGTAAGTTTCTTCTGACGGAATATGAACCTGCGATGAGACCTGCCTGCCTGCCCCATGTGCCTGCTATTCCCATGCTATCGCGAGCGTGCAGTTGCCTCGAGCATGACTCACTCACGCTTTGCGTCTCACCCACCCTCCAAAAAACTACGTTCCCCATCTGAGTCAACAACTCAACCACCCTCAGGAAATAAGGATGACGAGGCGAGTTACTCTTATCAGACTTATCCAAACATTACTGTAACTATATCAATGCGGTATGTGCAGGGTTGCGGAGTCTGATGGACCAAACCTGACTCCGACTCCTTGATTCGGATAATTTCCGACTACCAGCTTCCCAGCATGTCCGACTCCTACAGACTTCGATTCCGCAACCCTACCGAGACGTGCCAAACACTAAGACATTAATTTAACTTCTCTGCTTACGTACCTATGCGGGGAGTCTGCCTCTAAGTTCATTGGCTGTGCTCTGCAGTAATTGGCGCCTAAGAGTAGCTAATTGAAACAGCCATTTCTGTGTAAAACATATTAAATCGTTCCTCAAAATAGAAACCCGGCCACATCGTATATTCTGTTCATTAGAGCGGTTTCTCTCTTTGGGAAACTGTTAGATTTTTTAATCTTCACGCACTGCAGAAAATATCCAGTGCCGTCGGTTAGCTGAGGTTCACTTATACCTCAATCTGTGGCGTAACGTAAGAAGACATTATGTTCTCTTGTTGTATGCGTTACTCCACGAACACATTACGTGCGCGTCGAAGCAGCCCCGCACGTCGGAAGTACGTGCGGCACGTATCAACGCACGCACGTATATGCTGGTTTGTTTACGTTCCCTGTGGACGCCATGTGCTGCCTGAGGCGCTCAGCATTCCTTGGGCACTGCAAAAAGTTGCCTTCCCTCCCAGCTGACGCTGAGGGTCTTCCCCACTGTTGGCGCTCCCCCGCTGATACTGGATCTTCCAATCCTTGCTGTTGGTGCTCTCCGCTGACTGTTGGTCTTCCCTCTGTTGGTGTTCCCCGCTGACTGTGGGTCCTCCCACTGTTGGTGCTCCCCACTGACTGTGGGTCTTCCCTCAGCATCCCTCTGTTGGTGCTCTCCACTGACTGTGGGTCTTCCCATTGTTGGTGCTCCCCGCTGACTGTGGGTCCTCCCACTGTTGGTGCTCCCCGCTGACTGGGTCTTCCCTCAGCATCCCTCTGTTGGTGCTCCCCGCTGACTGTGGGTCCTGCCGCTGTTGGTGCTCCCCGCTGACGCTGTGGATAGTCCCTAGTGTTGATGCTTCCTGCTAACACTGTGTCTTCCCTGTCGTATAAACATTATTATCAAAGGTCGGCAGCTTTAACATTCTGGAAAACGATTACATTGTCGCTAATATTCTCCTGCATACCGTAGCTGGCCTATATCGATACTCAAAATTGGTGGATAGGGTGAATTTCGCTGATGCATCGTTAGCTTTGCACTCCATCTGAAAAGGTAAATAGATGAGTAAATAAATAAGTAATCTTTTATTTAAACTGGCTGAAGAGTCATTGACGAACTGAAATTTATTATGAAGCAGGTGATGACATTTCTAAACGATTAAAGTTTCCGTCGTAGTAGATATATATAGGCCTAGCTATACATATAGATCCGAATTGCCGAATTTCTTTTAACTATAATATCTTTCGTTTACATTCCACTTCAGGCATTGCTATTTCCAAGAGGTTACACACATAACCTCTGCATGTGCCCGGAACAGCCACGCGCCATAGGAAGCGGTTACACCGCAGACAATTGTTCGAGCAAACTGACATTCCCTCATTTACGTCGTTCGTTACGGTACTGTGATGCTTTTATGGTGGGGAATTTCGTCTCGGTTACGGCGACATTGCATAGCTTTTCTTGTACTTTTACTGTTACAGTTTGCGTGTGTCACTACCCGTACGGTGGTATGTTAACCCTGCCTGTTCCAGGCTTTGCTTCTTCGCTATCTACTAAGCTTTGTTTCCTCCGTAAGAATGTAATAAGAGAAAGAACAATTGTTGTAAAATAAGATGTAGGGGTACTGACCTCGCTTCGAGGTATTGTTTCAAATCGAATATATAATTAAATAATATAATGTAAACTTAGGAGTGTATCTTCGGTTAGTGCCGCTGCAGGAGCATAAGACGAGCCATAGATTCGGTTCCTCCATCCTGTGTTATGGGGAGCTGCGCCTCCAGAGGGACCCTGACGAGTACCTTAGCTTTTGTTAGGCCTTCGGGACATCTTTCTGGCATGCACATGTTTTTCCTTCTCTAATCCAGCTATAACAGCAATCATGATTCTTTTTTCCTTGTATCACGATGCAAGATGTTCGCATGGGCGGTGTTCATCCGTGCATGATTTCCCCTTTTTTTTTGTTATTGGTGGCATTAGACTACGAGCGCGCGTCCCTTAGGCCCTAGTTTTTTTCGGTCTCTCATAAAATAACGTTATGGATTTTAGGAAATCATCAACAGCACATACACATAGCAGCAGTAATAATTGAACGTAGGTAAGTAGCTACCAGGTAACGTTCAGTGGAGTTACTTAAGGGCTACCTTGTCCGCATGCATGGGGTAACATTCTGCTGACGCTTTTTTTGCTGTTTGTGTAAAATGGACGAAGGCGCGAGTTAATTAGCACAGTAGTAGTAGTACCTACCTAGTACACAGCATATGCTACTGGAATAATTTATTCCCATACAGGCACTGTCGGCTTTTTAGATTTTAAGAAAACCAACTCGTCAATATTATCCCATGCTGACAAAATAACCTCACTTCACTGTACCTTAGATGTCTGTTTACTGAATGGTAGGTAGTACTACCTGCTTGTAGCCTCTTGGAGCGAAAAGAGGTATGGACGACAGTCTTGGCTCTACTCGTGTGTCCGCGCTCTGCGAGCAGTGTCTGTTGGGACTGGGGGGTTCAGTCAAGGCCTCTTAGTAAACAGGCGTAGATCTCTACGTCTCTTTATGTACCGATCGGTACAGTCCCACGAAAAACTGTTAGACGCAGCCTGATATTTTTGGCACATGCTCTGCATAATTCTGGTTTATCTGATTGCAACTTGTAAGTAGGTAGTTTAAAGAAAAATTTATCTCTAAATATGTTAAAATATGTAGAGTAGGTACCAAAACTCTCAGGCTGCGACTAATGATTTTTCCAGTGACTGTACAAAATCGGACCATTATTGAGACCCACACTAAGCCTGTATTTTAGGAGGCCTTGGTTCAGTGCCTCTCAGACTCTTGTCGTGGAGGTTGTGCTCTGCTGGTGACAATTTTCACCACGAATTTTAACCTTATGTTGAAACGTGCTTAGGAATAACGCTGGTGTTCCAAGGGTTAAACATTCCATCAGAGATACGTACGGCATATCAATTTTTTGAACATGTATGCCAGTCTGTAACGTGCTGGACGTAGCCGAGGCTGCTCTGAACTTTTAGTTTGTTGAGGTGTTACGATGTGCGGATTACAAACATACGTGCCCCACATTAGGCTTTTACGTCAAAATATAAAATGCCTTAGCCGAACAGAATTTTTGGCCACCAAAACTGTTATACTGGTTCAGCTTCTGCGGCAGCCTAGAAATCTCTTTTTAGGGTAAGACACATGCATCCTGTGGACACGCGAGTTTCTAAAATACCTACAGTATTGCTCTCTTACCCGGTGAGTGCGCCAGACATCTAAGTATATATGGCAGATGTTCTTTTGCCGTTCTTTTGCCCCAAGTCCCATGTGTATCCATGGGAGCGATAGTCCAATAATTGCGTAGGCGCTGGGTGCGAGGACTAAACCGCAGTCATATACACACGCTCCATTTCTGTACTAGGTGGGGTCGCTAGTGTCCCAGTCACCATCATCAGTTGCCCTATTTCTGAGGTGGGTTGGTTCGCTAGTGTCCCAGTCACCCCGTCAGTTGCCCTATTTCTGAGCTGGGTGGGGTCGCTAGTGTCCCAGTCACCCCGTCAGTTGCCCTATTTCTGAGCTGGGTGGGGTCGCTAGTGTCCCAGTTTGGGCTCCAATATACACGGGAGAGCGACGGCTGTACCATCTATAATTAGCTGCCCCACGGCTGTCCTCTCCACAGTGTTGTTGGGGGGGGGGGGGTCGTGGTAGTGATGGGGCGTGCCGTGCGTGTTATAGTCTGATGTGCTGATAGTTTTGTAGTAGATGGGATGGTATGACCCCTACTACGATGCTAGTTTCACGATGGGAATTTTTTTTTTTGTGTGGTTGTCATATGCAAACTATTTCGACATGTGCCCGCTTATAGGCACACATTCTTGGCAAGGGGAGAATGAGATTCCTCCATATGGTTTGACGTTGTTGAGAACCTTCGCTGTAGCTAGTTTGTGCTTTTCAAGTCTTTGCGAAAGTGATGTGTTGAATGTTGTTGCTAGATAGTTAAATTTCGGTGAACCCTTTACACATGAAAGAAATATAACCTTGGTACTAGTACATTTATTCTGTCACTTATGTATTTTTAAACCTTTTAAGTTTTTCAGTGATGGCTTCTAAAGGCTTATAAGAATAAATCACTAGCTCTAACTCCGCTCTGTTTGTATTGGCGCCACGAAATCAATTTGCTTGCAGGAGGGCTATGGAAGTACCGGTATGCACTGGCTGTACTGCGCATTACCAACAGTGTTCGTTGCGGTCTTGTATTCTCGTCTCCATAGGAGTTGTAATTTTTTCGGACTTGTTTCTCTTGCAGTCTTGTGATGATATCTGGGTTTTCCAGCTACTTTGCGTTGACGAATCCCCTTCTTTTTTATTTTAAAGATAGTGGCTTTTCTAATGTTCTGTGTGGCTATTATCTTCCTGATATTGGCTGATCTTTGATTGGAACGAATTGTTGTTGACGATTTTTTGTTTTTATAGTTCTTCTAAACAGCAGTACTGTTTTAATCTCTACATCGGAAAAATCTAATCTCAGGAAGCCCTTAACTCAAGGGTTTAATGAACCAATGACAGACCACTGTCCCTAGAGCCCTGAAATTTCAGGACGTTAACAAGCTGGAGTAGTTTGTCCTAAATGAAATAGTTGGTCGTAAATGACGCTCCCAAAAGTCTATGGTAAATTGTACCATGATTTCGATTACGTAAACCCTTTCTGTTATACCGTTACATATGTTACACTTCATATAGGTAGTGTTATTTCTGGAAGACAGGTTGCTTAATTCGTGACAGAGAGGGTATACTGCGGCGTTTGTAGAGTATCCTTATATATAGGTAGCCCCCTCTGAGCCTTGAATATGCATTTTAGACGTCTTTGTTTCCTGCCCATATTACTTCCTTCCGCTGTTATGCTCCTAGTAATTTTACTTTTCTCTCTTTTTCCTCTTCTTCCCCAACCTGCTCTTCCTGTGCCCGTTGATCCTGTGTGGGCACTCCTTCGTGCATGGGTTCCACGTTTTTATCGACATTTTAGCTATAGGGTAACATGTCTAGTACCCGTCCACCATGCTAGTAGTCGTCCACTTGGCTTTAAAAACTTCCTGTGTGAAAACTAGCAGTGCTAGAAAGCAGTACATAGGCTTAAACTGTAGGGTACTACTTTGCCTACAGTTTAAGCCTATGTACGGCTTTCTATAGCACTGCTAGTTTTTACACAGGAAGTTTTTAAATCCAAGTGGACGGCTACTAGCATGGTGGACGGGTACTAGACATGTTACCCTATGTCCCTTCGCTCCTCTGTGTGTCGTGGCAGCGGAGGCCTTAAACTACTCAATATGAAATATAGCAGTTAGTTAAACCTTATTTCGTTCATCTAATTCCATTGTGAATCCCTGCGATGTATTAGTTGTGCCTCTCAATAACAAGAGTTATCCATTCTTTGTCACCAATTTGATCAAAGTTCCGTTAGTAGATAATTTGTAAGTTGATTTACGCCTGAAATTCGGTTCAAAAAAGTAGCCAATCAACGTTTTAGATTGAAGTTGTTTCTGGCTAGGCTAATTTGAAACTAATATAATTAGCTACATCTTCAATTGCTTGAGATTTTCAAAAAGATTAGCGTTGCATCCGTGTCGCAAATAGGTACATAATGCTATAGGCATTTGACCGATGTCTATACGGGCCCAATAATCGCCTAAAAACTTTCGATATGGATACCTATCACGGCTTTTCATAAATATTGTCGACCTTCGCAGATACTGGCGTACAGACCTATCGGTTCGGCTACATTATAGCCCTACGTGCAGACTGTGTAACCTACGAGGTACCTAGTGGTGTAATAAGGATCTTCATCGACCAGTGTACCGTGAGCGCTTGCTAGCTATGTATCGAGGAGTGTTGTTGTTGCTGCATAAATCTATGTGTCCGAATCTTGTGTCTGTGTGTCCGGCTTAGTCATCCCTATGAGAACTAACTAAAATGTCGGTTTCTCATAGTGATCGCATTATTTGAAACGGTCTTTAGGAAAGACCGCGTTCCTTATACGGTTGGTTTTGAGCGAACAGCCGGTGAGGTCGAGCTGCAGTCTTCTGCTCTGGTGTTGGTCAGGGCCCTAGAGGGTTGTGCGTGTCCCAATGGTCCGTCGCTAGTGGTAGCTACGTATAGGCGGTGGTGTACTGGCCATATTGGTAGTTACAGTTGGTGGTGTTATAGTACCATTGGGACGATCTGGCGGTGGTGTTATGCTACTATTGCTATTTGCAGTGAGAGGTGTTTTACGGTAACGTTGTTACCTACTTGCGTGCAGGTGGAGGAGGCTGTGAGGTGGTGGTCCTGCACGCCAGTGATGGTACTCAGTGGGCCAAGTACCTGCATCCTTTGCTGCTCCAGTCCCTGACCTACCGCACCTGTACCGTGTCTGGTGCGGTGGCCTGCTGCTGTGCCGACAGGCTGCACCACCAGGTGTACCAGCCCAGGTACGTGCCCAAACCTCCTAGCGTCAGCAATGAGCTTCAGGTTTATTTCGAGAGAAATTGTCTTTGCATTTCTGCTATGAGGCTAGTGAGACGCCTTCCCCTCGGGGTATGTTCTGATGGATCCTGTCGCTGCATAACAGCGATAGGCTTCAAGCATGTGCACATGGCGTACGTTGCTTCACGACGCCTTAATTGATACCTACGTCATATGTGTCTCGTTCCTGTGCTGTAGGATTAGAGGATAGCTATGTGATATTTCTACTACCTACATGTTAAGTAATGAGAAAAAGAGACCTTTATTGACTGAAGCGTCTGCAAGGGAGCAAAGATAGCCGTTGCAGCCACGCCATGCACAGCCCTGTACGGAACTAGGTACTTTATGAAAAACATTATATAGCGAGTAACTTAATACCACGTTGTCAGCATTTCAAATCACACCTACGTATAGTTGTTCTTAGTCAAAGTTTTCTCTCAGGTAGGCCTATATTTGTTTTTGAAGGTCCGTCCTCTTAGAATTTATTTACTTTTCATCATGATTGGCCTTCGACTGCCGCGATGATCCACTCATTTAAATAGCATATACTGAAACTGCAGACAGCCCTCTTCTTAATATAAACATTGTCTGTTGTCCAACGCATCCGTCATCGTCAAACGACGTTGGTAGCTTTGTTTAAACTAGGTACCCTTAGGGCCCTGATGTAACTGATAGGTAACTCGCTGCACCATGTCACAGGGTGAAGATAATAGGTAACTTGCTGCACCATGTCACAGGGTGAAGATAATAGGTAACTTGCTGCACCATGTCACAGGGTGAAGATAATAGGTAACTTGCTGCCCCATGTCACAGGGTGAAGATAATAGGTAACTTGCTGCACCATGTCACAGGGTGAAGATAATAGGTAACTTTCTGCACCATGTCACAGGGTGAAGATAATAGGTAACTCGCTGCACCATGTCACAGGGTGAAGATAATAGGTAACTTGCTGCACCATGTCACAGGGTGAAGATAATAGGTAACTTGCTGCACCATGTCACNGGGGGGGGGGGGGTCGTGGTAGTGGTGGGGCGTGTCGTGCGTGTTATAGTCTGATGTGCTGATAGTTTTGTAGTAGATGGGATGATATGACCCGTATTACGATGCTAGTTTCACGATGGGAATTTTTTTTTGTGTGGTTGTCATATGCAAGGTATTTCGACATGTGCCCGCTGATAGGCACACATTCTTGGCAAGGGGAGAATGAGATTCCTCCATATGGTTTGACGCTGTTGAGAACCTTCGCTGTAGTTTGTGCTTTTCAAGTCTTTGCGAAAGTGATGTGTTGAATGTTGTTGTTAGATAGTTTAATTTCGGTGAACCCTTTACACACGAAAGAAATATAACCTTTGTACGAGTACATTTATTATGGAAAGTAGCTATGTACTTTTAAACCTTTTAAGTTTTCCAATGATGGCTTATAAAGGCTTATAAGAATAAATCACTAGCTCTAACTCCGCGCTGTTTGTATTGGCGCCACGAGATCCATTTGCCTGCAGGAGGGCTATGGAAGTTTGAGCTGGCTGTACGTACTGCGCATCACCAACAGTGTTCGTTGCGGTCTTGTATTCTCGTCTCCATAGGAGTTGTAATTTTTTCGGACTTGCTTCTCTTGCAGTCTTGTGATAATGTCGGGGTTTTTCAGCTACTTTGCATTGACGAATTCCCCTTCTTTCTTATATTAAAGATAGTGGCTTTTCTAATGTTCTGTGTGGCTATTATCTTCCTGATATTGGCTGATCTTTGATTGGAACGAATTGTTGTTGACGATTTTTTTTGTTTGTTTTTAGTTCATCTAAAAAGGAGTGCTGTTTTAATCTCTACATCGGAAAAAATCTAATCTCAGGTAGCCCTTAACTCAAGGGTTTAATGAACCAATGACAGACCACTATCCCTAGAGCCCTGAAATTTCAGGACGTTAACAAGCTGGAGTATAGATTGTCCTAAATGAAATAGTTGGTCGTAAATGACGCTCTCAAAAGTCTATGGTAAATTGTACCATGAATTCGATTACGTAAACCTTTTCTGTTATACCGTTGCATAAGTTACACTTCATATAGTGTTATTTCTAGAAGACAGGCCGCTTAATTCGTGACAGAGAGGGTATACTGCGGCGTTTGTAGAGTATCCTTATATAGGTAGCCCCCTCTGAGCCTTGAATATGCATTTTAGACGTCTTTGTTTCCTGCCCATATTACTTCCTTCCGCTGTTATGCTCCTACTAATTTTACTTTTCTCTCTTTTTCCTCTTCTTTCCCGACCTGCTCTTTCTATGCCTGTTGATCCTGTGTGGGCACTCCTTCGTGCATGGGTTCCACGTTTTTATCGACATTTTAGCTATAGGGTAACATGTCTAGTACCCGTCCACCATGCTCGTAGTCGTCCACTTGGCTTTAAAAACTTCCTGTGTGAAAACTAGCAGTGCTAGAAAGCCGTACATAGGCTTAAACTGTAGGGTACTATTTTGCCTACAGTTTAAGCCTATGTACGGCTTTCTATAGCACTGCTAGTTTTTACACAGGAAGTTTTTAAATCCAAGTGGACGGCTACTAGCATGGTGGACGGGTTCTAGACATGTTACCCTATGTCCCTTCGCTCCTCTGTGTGTCGTGGCAACGGAGGCCTTAAACTACTCAATATGAAATATAGCAGTTAGTTAAACCTTATTTCGTTCATCTAATTCCATTGTGAATTCCTGCGACGTATTAGTTGTGCCTCTCAATAACAAGAGTTATCCATTCTTTGTCACCAATTTGATCCAAGTTCCGTTAGTAGATAATTTGTAAGTTGATTTACGCCTGAAATTCAGTTCAAAAAAGTAGCCAATCAACGTTTTAGATTGAAGTTATTTCTGGCTAGGCTAAGTTGAAACTAATATAATTAGCTACATCTTCAATTGCCTTAGATTTTCAAAAAGATTAGCGTTGCAGCCGTGTCGTAAATTCATAATGCTATAGGCATTTGACCGATGTCTATACGGGCCCAATAATCGCCTAAAAACTTTCGATATGCATGGATATCACGGCTTTACATATTGTCGACCTTTGTACATACTGGCGTACAGACCTATCGGTTCGGCTACAGTATAGCCCTACGTGCAGACTGTGTAACCTACGAGGTACCTAGTGGTGTAATAAGGATCTTCATCGTACAGTCTACCGTGAGCGCTTGCTGGCTATGTATCGAGGAGTGTTGTTGCATAAATCTGTGTGTCCGCGTCTTGTGCCTGTATGTCCGGCTTAATTATCCCTATGAGAACTAATTTAAATGTCGGTTTCTCATAGGGATCGCATTATTTGAAACAGTCTTTAGGAAAGACCGCGGTCCTTATAGGGTTGATTGTGAGCGAATAGCCTGTGAGGCCAAGCAGCAATCTTCTGCTCTGGTGTTGGTCAGGGCCCTAGAGGCTTGTGCGTGTCCCAATGGTCCGTCGCTAGTGGTAGCTACTTGTAGGCGGTGGTGTAGTGGCAATATTGGTACTTACAGTTAGTGGTGTTATAGCACCATTGGGGCGATCTGGCGGTGGTGTTATGCTACTATTGCTATTTGCAGTGGGAGGTGTTACGGTAACGTTACCTACTTGCGTGCAGGTGGAGGAGGCTGTGAGGTGGTGGTCCTGCACGCCAGTGATGGTACTCAGTGGGCCAAGTACCTGCATCCTTTACTGCTCCAGTCCCTGACCTACCGCACCTGTACCGTGTCTGGTGCGGTGGCCTGCTGCTGTGCCGACAGGCTGCACCACCAGGTGTACCAGCCCAGGTACGTACCCGGACCTCCTAGCGTCAGCAATGAGCTTCAGGTTAATATAGCTACTGAAACTGCAGACCTCCCTCTTCTGAATATAAACATTGTCTGTTGTCCAACGCATCCGTCATCGTCAAGCGACGTTGGTAGCTTTGTTGAAACTACCCTTAGGGCCCTGATGTAACTGATAGATAACTCGCTGCACCATGTCACAGGGTGAAGATGAAATTATTGTTTACGGGACGATGACACCAAGTCGACAGCGCGTTATGTATAAAATGATGCTCGCGGCTCTGTAAATTTTGAAAATGACTTACTGGAAATAGACTTTAGCTGGGACCATCAGCATGCTCCGTAGAGCCTTTTCATCTAGGACTACAAACTTCTTCGTTCCCCATAGCTGTCGAGTACAAAATGCGCCGAGGGGGTAACTCTAGTAGGTAGGTACCGTACCTATAGCAGGGGTTGTCACGTCTGACTATAATTTTTTTCGATAGATAATTAACTATATATAGTAGGTTGTGTTGACTTCCTTTTCTACTGCGTGAATTAAGTAGTAGGCTTACCTATTGTACGGGATTCCCTCCTACCGGCTTCGGGTATAGAGGGCTACGAAGGAGATCTCTGCCCTGACGTTGCTCTCTTCAGTCTTTTTTTTCCTTCTCCAGATTCTCATGAATGTGTTATCTTGTCCCATCACCACGGAGAAAGTGTTCCTACACCCTGCATTCAGGGGATGTCCTCCCTCTGTACTAAATTTCAGTACTTCGCTATATTATATACAGGTAGCCATATGTATGCCGATTCCTGATATGCCATTCGATAGGTCGTTTCCGATGGGCTGCTAATGTATCAGCGTCAGCTTATGGCTGACACACAATAAGATTTTAGTCAATCGTGGGATGCAGAGTTGGAGTCTGTGGGAGTCGGACATATTTGCAGGGCCAGGAGCAGGAGTCAGATACTCACATGTAGGATCCAGGAGTCGAAATGAGACTTAATATGCACGGGACACCGCTACCTGGTTTTGCACAGAAAGTCTGTGCAATAAACAAGGCAAGAGAAGGTAGCTACCTTCAAACAGACGAAAATATGAGCGCGTGTCGTTGGGGATCGAAGAGCTGGGAAAACTCACTAATCGTACCAGTGTATGGGACGCCGAGTTATTTACTTAATAACCGGATCCTGTAAGTCGCACATAAATAATATTTACAGTGTAAAGGGCTATAGCATAGACAACACCATAACATACCTACCGAATTATATATCGTAATATATGGATTGTTTCTGGTTATATGATGTGGCTCTTCCGCCATTAGTGTCTCTGATGTAGCTCTGTTCGATGCCCGACAGTGTGGAGTGCCGCAACGTGGAGCAGGTGCTGGGGGCGACCGTGCCCCCCATCCTGGGGCAGCGGCTACACACCGCTCGAGTGCAGGTATGCTGTTTCTCGGTCCGTTTCTTTGTCTTCTTGCTGAAATACAAGAGGACCTTCTCTCCTAACTAACTCACTATGTTTACTTTTGCTAAATAAATATGCTCGGCTTCACGTCATCTCTGTGGTAGGTATACTATGCCTCTACCTGCAGGTTTATATTAAATAATTTAAGAATTATCATTTGCGTATTGTTCTGGCTCAACTTACGCTACGCAATAGTCCTCTGAATTCTCTTTCCTCACTCTGTTTATGAATATTCATGCGAGGGAGGCGCAGTGCCTACGTAAGAAGGCAGGAAGGAAGAGACACCCGGGTCACTTATTGCCATTCCCTGTGTTACCTGACATTGTGCGTCATGTACTTCATTTTCAAATCCTTTGCCTTACTTTTCTCGCTCGTCCAGTTTTTCTATCGGCCATACCAAACTGTTGGCATAGGTGCTATCGTTTAGCTTTCAACCTGTCTCCTATGGTTATGTTTCATGTATGTATCAGCCGGCCTCCAGCCCTCCAGATTTATCAGCTTCCCCGCTCCATTTATGCCCATGTACAAGGGTAGCGCACGATCACAATTATTATGTAAAATTCAATTACTTGCGTCCCCTCAGGGGGCATAGGATGGACCATAGGGTTAGGTTATTTAGGTTCGCCCATCCTATGTTATGGGGTCCGGTGACCCCAAGGGGCTCATGTAGGTTACGGTACCTCAGCCACTAGGCCTTAGGGACGTCTGTCTTTCGTGCCCACTCTGCTTCCTTTCGCTAAAGTATGAGGATGAACGAGTACGAAATAAGACAAGAAGGAGAAGAAAGGGCTGAACGACAAGGGTACGCGCAACTAGGACACACCCTTGTGGAAGCACGTACCCAAGGACGTTTCTTTCGACATGCTATGTGTCCCTTGCTCTTACCTCTGTGATATCGTTTCGCTCGGAAACGGAGGCTTAATTACTGATAGGTCATTTATCTTTTCTTGCTGTCGCCTACCTCAGTCCCACGTAGTGCTTCTCATCACCTTCCTCGTATGTGCTACCGCGTTACCACATCCCCTACTGATGCTGCGCGTATCTAATCACTCCTGGTCACTGCCTGGAGTGCTTCTAATCACCTTCCTGTCCTAAATTTTCACACCAAAGTTTTGCGTCGCAGTTATTGGCCGAGTATTTATAAAGTTTAGTTTTTTGTTTACAGCGTTGTAGTTATACTCTAGTTCAACATATTTATGCGTAAACACATTGTTATCTACATTCTAGCTCATTTTAAACGGATCTCTGTAACGACCGCGTAAAGGTCATGCCAGATAACAAAGACAAAAGATCGATCGGATGGTATCTACTGAAACGAATCGCTTCCGACCGACCTTTCCTAATCTTAGAGGCACAAGCTTTATTCGTAAGATCCGCCGGAAAGTCTTATCCTTATAGCTGTCACTCAAATTAGAGAAGTATAACCATACGCTTAGATATTTGTTTGTCTCGAAATCATACTGATCTTTTTCCGATGAATTTATGAGAGTTCCTATCCTTCACAGGTTAAACGGAACTCAACCCGTATGCTGGCTTTTCCAAATTGTAAATTTGTGCTGGAAGTGATGTGTTGTAAATGCTCTTGCTAAAAAGCAAGAGCAGCATTTACTGTGTAGACATCGTTCCTTGTTCGTCTGCAGGTAGGAGCATTACATTGAGCCTCCATTTCAAGTATCTATGCCTTGCTGCTTGCAAATTTCATTTGCTCCTATATATACCTTAGTTTTGTATATAGAATCTAAATAAATCAGAAGATCGTGACAACGTTCCTTCACCACTCTGCACTATAGCCTGCCTGCATCGAAGTTTAAGATCACGATTCAGTACTTGGACACACGAAGAACTCACGCACGCAACCTTAAAACGTAACATTTTCTCAAGAGAAATCTCTCTGGAAAACCCACAGGCCCTTGACGCTACTAATGTTGCAGATAATCCTGGTAACTCCTGGTTTCCTGAGTCATGTCAACGACCCTCAACTGGAGCTTGGACGAGTCATCGTACCTCGCAGGGTCATAGCGCTCATGATTGGTACCACCTGTACTGATGTCAACGAGTGCCATCTCAGTGGTGAGTGAGTTGGGTGACCGTTGTGTACGACCTACCACTGATGTCATGTTGATAATACCTTCCGATTTCGGTACAGATCTGTCTATAGTTCAGTTTCGATTGCGGGAAACCCATACAACACGAGCTACGTGTATAGATAAGTTACGAGTAAGCGCAACTTTTACCTGCGTTTATGAAACTGAGAGGAACTACCTACTAGCTACCCACTGGACTTGACTTGAGAGCCTATGGAAGTTGTAGAAGCCAAGGTTCAAAAACTACTCCAGGTACGATAACTGTTGAAAATATGTATCAAGAGTCTGATGCTTATACCATAGAGCTCATTCACGCGTGCAGTCCTAACGCATAATGTATCCTCCTCTATTTGCTCTTAACCGACGCTGGGGAATTTCTGCTCCCACTTATCGTAAATCGCAGCAGTCAGGTTACTGTCGGTGATACTCTGTTAGGAGCCTAATCCGGCCAGGGGTAAGTTGGAAGAGCTTGCTAGTTTCACCGTAGCCGGGGGGGGGGTAGAGGAGGTGGTTGCTGCTACGACTCTACCCGTGGGAATCGGTACTGCAATAGTATATAGCTACATTCAGTGAGGCATTGCACTAACTTGACTCTTGCGCACCTCAGCGCTGTTCTCGTTCAAAGAGTGGCCCCTTCTGAGGGTGGAGCAGCCGAGCGTGTGGCTGTCCGCAGCAGTGGTGAGCCGAACCCTCTCCGTCCTCTGCAACAGCCGCGCCTACAGGGGGTACTCCACCGAGCCCGCCAGGGGCGCCTTTAGGATATGTCCTCCCAAGGTTACGGAAGTGAGTGTCCTCTTGGTCGTTGCTTCGGGTCTCATCCTTTCATCTGTTGCTCGTATTTTTACATGACATTTTACCACCCACGTTTGTGCATTACTACCCACATTAAATAGCACTTTCCACTGAAAAATCATTGTTTATAACGTGACCAAACGGTCCCTGTAGCGGTATAACCCATTTAATACTAGCACTGTCACAATGTAACGGTTCACTTGAGTTTGCATCGGGGCCGCCTAGTGTTATTCGGACGAGCCTGTATCCCTTATCACACGTAATTGTTCAAATATTTCAGTAGAAAAGTGGTTAAGGTACTATTCCTACCTGGAAAGGGGCCCTTATGAATGCCCAACGAATGTTCGTTGGACTCTTGCGTTCCGCCTTCTCCAAGCAAGTGTTGGACTCGCAACCAGGAGCACTCCACTTGCTGATAGAAATTTCTTTAGTCACTTGAGTCATTAAGCGTCATACTGGGAACATCGTGTCTTCACCTAGTGATCGAATTCGCCTAAGGACAATGATAGCGAGATCGTTTATCTTTGTTACTACCACGATGGACGAGAGGGTTTCTGTTATTTTCTTTTGGAATATGGATTTATTGGGAGGGCTGTTCAGGTGAACATTGTTGAGTCAAATGTTTGTACGTCTGTCTGTGTCAATAGGTAGCAGTTACCTTGGCATGGCTGAGAATACGAAAAATTCCACATATAGGCCTATATATCAGTACCATTCTGTAGGGTTTGTCTTACATATACATACCTATCGCACTCTCTATCCCCGCAGAGCCAGCGCTATGTTTACTTGCTGTTAGAGAACCCCGGTGTGGACGAGGGTGACCCGCAGCAGCAGGAGCCTGCGGTGTCGTTCGATGGCGCGTCGCGCCCTGACGTGGTGCTGGAGGTGTGCGACCTGCACCTGGGGGTGACCCGCGTGCTCGACTGGAAGTATCATAATCCTTACTGCATTGCCTTCAAAATGCCTGGTGAGCGCAAGTGACTCGTTCTTCTTTTTACACCTACTGTGTCTCGCCGGTAAAGTAACGGCAAAATATTTGCATTGGCACGCTTTTAGTGTTCATCATTCTACCGTCAGTGTAATCAATTGCATCCACTATAGCTGCAGCCTGATCTTCCTTTTAGTAAAATAACATGGGCACTTCGTATTTCAGCAAACGCATAGTCATTTTTCTTTCGTGCATCCTAAACTACTGCAAAATAATTCATTTCTGCCTGCAATCAAGTTTATAAAATTACTGCAAGGGAACTATAACTAGCTTATGCACTGGCTCCCCAGCCTACGATCAGCCGAGTTACAAACATTCGGAGATGCGAACGCGAGCTGACTGATGTTATATATGTGTTTACACACCCTCAGATATTTTAGAGTCATTTTTATCATTTAGCCTCATTATTTGAATCTTTAATATTAGCTACATCTCACATGCTTCATCTTTCATTGTTTACCATATTCTTATTTATAAGGGCGTGGACCAGACGATACCGTGACTACACTGAAATATGCAAATGTGGCTGATCGTAAATAAATTAAACTTCAGTAAAATCTTTTCCACGCAACAGAACGACCTCAATCAAAAAGTAAACGGTTCTCGGTGATTCAAGAAATGTGTTTATTATCATCAAGAAACACAACTTCGTAGCTTCATGCCAATTTTGGACGAGGCTAATTGAAGCTTGAGACAGCAAAATGACGTAAAATTAGCTAAAATAAATTTCGCAATTTACCGCTGGCCAGTGCTCACGCATGCGTGTTTCTTTCCAATAGTTACATCCCTTGCGTTTCCAAGAACAGTTTATTTTTACTTCAAGTCGGTACGTTGAATAAACAAATGTTATACAGAATTTATCAATTTGCCATCAGTCTCATTGGCGAGAAGTGGACAGTGATGGCCTTTATCGTAGTGTGGTCCATGGTAAGGGGTTTTAAATTTTTCAGTGCTAATGATAGACCAGAAATGACTTTAGCAACTTACGAACAGTTCACCTTACGATCAGCTGTTCGGAACCAATTGTGTTCGTACAAGTTAAGGACCCAGTGTGTCCATGCACCTCCCTGCCGCAGGGATAGACGTGATGTGTAAAAGTGCAAAATCCCTGCAGAGCAGTTCCAGCTTCATGTTGTAATAACAGTCCAACTTCGTTGAATCAGTCTCAGTTTGAAGGAGAGCAGGAAGCATGAAAAAGTATACAATCTACAGCGAGGAAGCTCCGAATGAAAGACACATATTAAACTAGAGCACTCTGAGAGCGCATACCTCCGCCAAGTAAGGCAACGGTAACGAAAAATTCAAACTGGCTCTGAAGCCATGATTTCTTTTGTATCAACTCCAAAAATTTCATTATTTGTGCCTTTTAACAGTATTAACAGTTTCTGCAATTTTTTCTAACAAACATTATGACAAACATAAGTCAAACATACAAACGAAACAACCGATCTGCACCAAAATTTAATCATCTATGTCTTTTAACATTACTAACAATTCCTGCAAATTTCATAAAGATCCATTCAAAACTTTTTGAGTTTTTGTGTAACAAACATTATGACAATACAACTCAAACATAGGAACGAATCAACCGATCTGCACCGAAATTTAATCATTCATGTCTTTTAACAATACTTACAATTCCTGTAAGTTTCATAAAGATTCGCACAAAACTTTTTGAGTTACTGCGCTAACAATCGTAAAATCAAACACAGCAACAAACATGCGAATGAACAAACAGATCATCACAAAAATTTAGCCATTTACTCTTTGTGATATACCTAACAACTCGTGTAAATTTCATAGAAATCTGTCCATAACTTTTTCAGTTATGGCATTGAAAAAAATGAGGCAGGCAAACAAACACACAAACAAACGGATTTACGGATTTACACCAAAAGTTAATCATCTGTTCCTCCTAACATACCTATTATATATGAGTTTCGCACATACAACATCCCAATGTGTTAGCTTTAACATTCAAATGTATAGACGCATCCTTTGTATCATGTGAATTCATGCTGGACAGAAGTAACCACCACCGTCTTCAGGTGGCTACTTACCATTCATGGCTACTACCCATCATAATTCTATTCCAACGAATGCGCTTTTCACCTGGCCCGTCTAAATAGTTGATTTCACCTGGCCCGTCTAAAGAGTTAATTTCATCTGGCCCGTCTAAAGAGTTAATTTCATCTGGCCCGTCTAAAGAGTTAATTTCACCTGGCCCGTCTAAAGAGTTAATTTCACCTGGCCCGTCTAAAGTTAATTTCATCTGGCCCGTCTAAAGAGTTAATTTCACCTGGCCCGTCTAAAGAGTTAATTTCTCCTGGCCCGTCTAAAGAGTTAATTTCATCTGGCCCGTCTAAAGAGTTAATTTCATCTGGCCCGTCAAAAGAGTTAATTTCACATGGCCCGTCTAAAGAGCTAACATCCCGCCCGTGGAGGTCGATCAGTTGTGCTTGCCTCCTTTGATATCGACGCATATCAATACAGCCGCATAAATTTGCCACAGCACGCAGCGCTACCGCAACTGAAGCCATCGGCAGATTGTCTTCCATTTACGTCACCCGTGCGTTGTTTATTGGGCAGATCGTCTGCTGCGGCAGTCGCGGCAGGTGGAGGTGCGCCTGCATGTGGGCAGCACCCCGCTGGGGTCCGGCAAGATCAAGTGTGAGAGTAAGCTGGACACGGTCGCGGCTCTGCTGCATACGCTCTCCAATGCTGCTGATGTTATGAGCCAGGTGATGTTATGTAGTGAGCCGGGTAACGTCATGTCGTGAGCCTAGTAGTATTTTATGCAAGGCCAGGTAATTCTATGTGGGGTGCCGGGTAATGTCATGTGGTGAGCCTGGTAGCGTTTTGTGTAAAGCCAGGTAAGGTTATGTTGTGAGCCAGGTAAGGTTGTGTGGTGAGCAAGGTAATGTTATGTGGTGAGCCAGGTAACGTTATGTGGTGAGCCAGGTAAGGTTGTGTGGTGAGCAAGGTAACGTTATGTGGTGAGCCAGGTAACGTTATGTGGTGAGCCAGGTAATGTTATGTGGTGAGCCAGGTAACGTTATGTGGTGAGCCAGGTAGCGTTATGTGGTGAGCCAGGTAAGGTTGTGTGGTGAGCAAGGTAACGTTATATGGTGAGCCAGGTAACGTTATGTGGTGAGCCAGGTAATGTTATGTGGTGAGCCAGGTAACGTTATGTGGTGAGCCAGGTAACGTTATGTGGTGAGCCAGGTAACGTTATGTGGTGAGCCAGGTAACGTTATGTGGTGAGCCAGGTAACGTTATGTGGTGAGCCAGGTAACGTTATGTGGTGAGCAAGGTAACGTTATGTGGTGAGCAAGGTAACGTTATGTGGTGAGCAAGGTAACGTTATGTGGTGAGCAAGGTAACGTTATGTGGTGAGCCAGGTAACGTTATGTGGTGAGCCAGGTAACGTTATGCGGTGAGCCAGGTAACGTTATGCGGTGAGCCAGGTAACGTTATGCGGTGAGCCAGGTAACGTTATGTGGTGAGCCAGGTAACGTTATGTGGTGAGCCAGGTAACGTTATGTGGTGAGCAAGGTAACGTTATGTGGTGAGTCTGGTAACGTTATGTGGTAACCAGGTAACTTTGCGATGAGCCAGGTTGTTCGATGTTTTGAGTTAGATTACTTGATGTCATCAGCCAGATCCTTTGATGTTATGCTTCAATTAACAGCATGTCAGGAGCCAGGTATACGATGAGCCAGATTATGCGATGTGTTGAGATAGGTATCTCGATGTCATGAGCTAGATAACGTCATGTCATGAGCCAGATAACATGATGTCATGAGTGAGGTAACATGATGTCATGAGCCAGGTAACATGATGTTATGAGACAGGTGACATGTCATGAGCCAGGAAATATGTTATGAGCCTGGTAGCATGATGTCATTAGTGAGGTAACATGATGTCATGAGCCAGGTAACATGATGTCATGAGGCAGGTGACATGTCATGAACCAGGTAACATGATGTCATTAGTGAGGTAACATGTCGTGAGACAGGTAACATAATGAGCCGTATTCATAAAAATAAAGGACATCCTTGTAAGCATAAGGTAGAAGTATAAGGTAATGCTCTGCCGCAAAAGGTAGAAGCATGAACACATCCTTCTCTCCATATTCGTAATGATTACCTTATACTTGCGAGGATATCCTCCAAGCAGAAGTAAAAGGTTCACTAGTGGTTCGGGAGGCACGGATCCAGGCCAACTAACATCAACACTAGTGAATATTTCTTTGGCATTACAAGTGGCTTGAACATTCAGAGCAGACTTGCCTTTTTGATTAATGTACTCATCTCCTTGCAGTTTTGATTTCAGTATCCTATGCGAGTATAATCGACGACACCAGTAGCTGTCGAAAACGTATACCTCTTTTGCCATAACTGTTTCGCCTCCGCTATTTGTCTGTTGGTAGTTGGAAACTTGATCCGTTCATTCGCAGGAGGAACTAGAGCGCTCTGACAGCGCGCGCATACCAAGCAAAGCAACGTACGTCAACATTAATATCAAATTGGTTCTGATGCTTTATATTTCCTCTCTATGTCAGCACCAAACTCTGGTCATTTGCGGCTTTTTACCGTAATTAAAGGTTCTGTTAATTTTCTTGAAGATCCGTCCGTAAGTTCACGTGTTATGTTCTAACAAAAATTTTTGACAAACATTAGTCAAACACACAAACGTACGAACCGATCATCACCAATATTTGATCATTTGCATGTATATCTTTCGTCATTTTCAACAATTCCTGTAAATTTTATAAAGATCCATTCAAGATTTTTTTTAATTATTTTGCTGACAGTCATAAAACAAAACACAGGAGCAAACAGATCGTCACTGCAATTGGTCATTTACTCTTCGTAACATACGGTACCTAACAACTAGTGTAAATTCCAGAAAAATTCGTCCGTAACTTTTTGAGTTTCGGCAGTAAGCAAAAAGAGGCAGACATATACACAAACGGATAAGCGGCTCTTCACCAAAAGTTCATCATCTGCCCCTCTAATCTACCTAACAAACCCTGTTAATTTCGTAAAGATCCCTCCTAACTATTTGCGTTGTCTTGGCGTCAGACACACCACTAGGCATACAGACAGACTAACAAACTCGGTGAAAACATAGTCTCCTCGGCTGAGGTAATTATAGTATGCTATCAACAACAGTATTCACAGTCGGTGCTTGTGCTACCGTAGCTTGGCTAACACCAAGTTCTTGACCCTTTTTGATAGCCAGGACCACTGAGAACACGCTAACATGTCTTCATTCTGTGGACAGATGACAAGGCGCCTCCCCGAGTTTCTTTATTGGTACCTAAAAATCTGCCCGCAAGCCACTATGCATTTTGGTTTTTCAAAACGGAATGACATCTTAAAATCGCTATCAAGTGTAGGTAAACGGGCCATGTAATGTTTAATTAACACGCCTCACATCCACAAAATCTGTCATGGGGCTGATAATTGGACAAAACAACCTTTTACTTCTAACTGAAGTCTGCTACTGAGCAGACTCAGCATTTTTGAAGCATATGCTCTTCATTTGAAGTAAAGGGTCTTAATTATGTATAACCATTTACTTCTATGCGAGTGTAAGGTTATGCTTTTGTTCTACAAGTACAAGGTTTTGCTTGAAATTTTTTGAATACATGTACAAGGATTTCCTTCATATTTTGCAAGCATAAGCATATCCTTTTATTTATGAATACGACTCAATGTCATGAGCCAGGTAACACAATGTCATGAAATGTCATGAGCCAGGTAACTTGTTATGAGTCAGGTAACATGACATGAGCCAGGTAACATAATGTCATGAAATGTCATGAGCCAGGTAACATGTCATGAGCCAGGTAGCATGTCATCATTAGCCAGGCAACATGATGTACCGAGAGTCAAGTCACTCCATACATGATACATGTAGCAAAAAGTCAAATTATCGTAGCTGTTGTAGCAGTGTCTGTGTATCGCTTAATGCCGACCCCACGCAATGAATCTTAGGCTCAACTTACGAGCGAACGTTCAACTCGCACTTTGTCCTCATAACGAAGTGCAAGCCGGTATCCAAGCTACCCCTGGAAAGTGTTCGAGGTGAACAACGTACGAGCTGAAGGTCCATTC
>LQNS02278097.1:14328949-14339097 GCA_001587735.2 Parhyale hawaiensis
GAGCCATATCGATTAGGTTGTGAATATATAGCTGTAATATTTCTAACAAATTACTGTACACACAATTTTTAATGTAAGCTGTAATATAATAATCCAAGAACACCTCCCGCCTGTGGAGACACAAATGTTTAATAAATAAATAAATACTGGACTTGACTTGAGAGCCTATGGGAGTTGTAGAAGCCAAGGTTCAGCAACTACTCCAGGTACGATAACTGTTGAAAATATACCTATATCAAGATTCTGATGCTTTTACCATAGAGTAGTAAATCGCAGCAGTCAGGTTACTGTCGGTGATACTCTGTTAGGAGCCTAATCCAGCCAGGGGTGAGCTGGAAGGGCTTGCTAGTTTCACCGTAGTCCGGGAGGGGGAGACGAGGTGGTTGCTGCTACGGGTCTACCCGTGGTAATCGATACTCCAATAGTTTATACATTCAGTGAGGCATTGCACTAACTTGACTCTTGCGCTCCTCAGCGTTGTTCTCGTTCAAAGAGTGGCCCCTTCTGAGGGTGGAGCAGCCGAGCGTGTCGCTGTCCGCAGCAGTATTGAGCCGAACCCTCTCCGTCCTCTGCAGCAGCCGCGCCTACAGGGGGTACTCCACCGAGCCCGCCAGGGGCGCCTTTAGGATATGTCCTCCCAAGGTTACGGAAGTGAGTGTCCTCTTGGTCGTTGCTTCGGGTCTCATCCTTTCATCTGTCGCTCGTATTCTTTCATGACATTTNAGCCGCGCCTACAGGGGGTACTCCACCGAGCCCGCCAGGGGCGCCTTTAGGATATGTCCTCCCAAGGTTACGGAAGTGAGTGTCCTCTTGGTCGTTGCTTCGGGTCTCATCCTTTCATCTGTCGCTCGTATTCTTTCATGACATTTTACCACCCACGTTTGTACTTTACTACCCACATTAAATAGCACTTTCCACTGAAAAATCATTGTTTATAACGTGACCAAACGATCCCTGTAGCGGTATAACCCATTTAATACTAGCACTGTCACAATGTAACGGTTCACTTGAGTTTGCTTCGGGGCCGCCTAGTGTTATTCGGACGAGCCTGTGTCCCTTATCACACGTAATTGTTCAAATAGTTCAGTAGAAAAATGGTTAAGGTACTATTCCTACCTGGAAAGAGGCATAGTAGTCAACGTCTGTTAGTTGGACCCTGGCGTTCCGCCTTCTCCAAGCAAATGTTATACTTGCAACCAAGAGCATTCCACTTGCTGATAGAAATTTCTTTAGTCACCTCAGTCATTAAGCGTCATACTGGGAACATCGTGTCTTCACCTAGTGATCGAATTCGCCTAAGGACAATGATAGCGAGATCGTTATCTTCGTAACTACCACGATGGACGAGAGGGTATCTGTTATTTTCTTTCAGAATATAGATTTATTGGGAGGGCTGTTCAGTTGAACATTGTAGTCAAATGTTTGTACGTATGTCTATGTCAATAGGTAGCAGTTACCTTGGCATGGCTGAGAATACAAAAAATTCTGCATATGTATCAATACTATTCTGTAGAGTTTGTCTTACTTACTTACACTCTTTATCCCCGCAGAGCCAGCGCTATGTTTACTTGCTGTTGGAGAACCCTGGTGTGGACGAGGGTGACCCGCAGCAGCAGCAGCAGGAGCCTGCGATGTCGTTTGATGGCGTGTCGCGCCCTGACGTGGTGCTGGAGGTGTGCGACCTGCACCTGGGGGTGACGCGCGTGCTCGACTGGAAGTATCATAACCCTTACTGCATTGCCTTCAAAATGCCTGGTGAGCGCAAGTGACTGTTGTTCTTCTTTTTACGCCTAACTACTGTGTCTCGCCGGTAAAGTAACGGCAAAATATTTGCATTGGCATACTTTATTCATCATTCTACCGTCAGTGTAATCAATTGCATCCACTATAGCTGCAGCGTGATCTTCCTTTTAGTCAAATAGCATGGGCAGTGCGTATTTCAGCAAACGTATAGTCATTTTTTTTTCTTTAGTGCAGCCCAAGCTACTGCAAAATAATTCATTTGTGCCTTCAATCAAGTTTATAAAATTAGTGCAAGGGAGCTATAAATAGCTTATGCACTGGCTCCCCAGCTTACGAACATCCGAGTTACAAACATTCGGAGATACGAACGCGAGCTGGCTGATGTTATATATGTGATTATACATCCTCAGATATTTTACAGACATTTTTATCATTTAGCCTCATTATTTGAATCTTTAATATAAAATCTCACATGAATCATCTTTCATTGTTTACCATAATCTTATTTATATGGGCATGTACCACACGATACCGTGACTACACTGAAATATGCAAATGTGGCTCATTGTAAATCAATTAAACTTCAATAAAATCTTTTCCAGGCAACAGAGCGACCTCAAACAAAAAGTAAACGGCTTAGGTGATTCAAGAAATGTGTTTATTATTATCAAGAAACACAACTTCGTAGCTTTATGCCAATTTTGGACGACGCTAATTGAGGCTTGAGACAGCAAAATGACGTAAAATTGGCTAAAATAAATTCGCAATTTACCGCTTGCCAGTGCTCACGCATGCGTGTTTCTTTCCAATAGTTACATCCCTTGCGTTTCCAAGAACAGTTTATTTTTGCTTCAAGTCGGTACGTCGAATAAAACAAATGTTATACAGAATTTATCAATGCCATCAGTCTCATTGGCGAGAAGTGGACAGTGATGACCTTTGTCGTTATGTGGTCCATGATAAAGGGTTTTAAAATTGTTCAGTGCTAATGATAGACCAGAAATGACTTTAGCGACTTACGAACAATTCACCTTACGAACAGCTGTTCGGAACCAATTGTGTTCGTACAAGTTAAGGACCCAGTGTGTACATGCACCTCCCTGACTCAGGCATAGACGTGATGTGTAAAAGTGCAAAATCTCTGCAGAGTAGTTCCAGCTTCATGTTTTAATAACTGTCCAACTTCTTTAAATCAGTCTCAGTTTGAAGGAGAGCAGGAAGCATGAAAAAATATGCAATCTACAGCGAGGAAGCCCCGGATGAAAGACACATATTAAACTAGAGCACTCTGAGAGCGCATACCTCCGCCAAGGCAACGGTAACGAAAAATTCAAACTGGCTCTGAAACCATGATTTCTGTTGTATCAACTCCAAAAATTTCATTATTGGTGCCTTTTAACAGTATTAACAGTTTCTGCAATTTTTTCTAACAAACATTATGACAAACATAAGTCAAACATACAAACGAAACAACCGATCTGCACCAAAATTTAATCATTTTATGTCGTTTAACATTACTAACAATTCCTGCAAATTTCATAAAGATCCATTCAAAACTTATTGAGGTTTTGCGTAACAAACATTATGACAAATACAACTCAAACATAGAAACGAATCAACTGATCTGCACCGAAATTTAATCATTCATGTCTTTTAACAATACTTACAATTCCTGTAAGTTTCATAAAGATTCGCACAAAACTTTTTGAGTTACTGCGCTAACAATCATAAAATCAAACACAGCAACAAACATGCGAATGAACAAACAGATCATCACAAAAATTTAGCCATTTACTCTTTGTGATATACCTAACAATTCGTGTAAATTTCATAGAAATCTGTCTATAACTTTTTGAGTTATGGCATTGAAAAAAATGAGGCAGACAAACAAACACACAAACAAACGGATCTACGGATTTACACCAAAAGTTAATCATCTGTTCCTCCTAGCATACCTGTTATATATGAGTTTCGCACATACGACATCCCAATGTGTTAGCTTTAACATTCAAATGTATAGACGCATCCTTTGTATCATGTGAATTCATGCTGGACGGAAGTAACCACCACCGTCTTCAGGTCAGAGCCTCTTAAGATAAGAACCTAAAAGGTCTTTTATGACACTGTACAAAAATGTACTTGTTTACCAGCACTGCCTTTGAGCGACATGCGTAATTTTCAATGACCTTCCGGCCGGAACCTATATCAGTAAAAACTTTCTATCCAAGCCTGAAACCAGAGTTTCGGAGATATTTGTACGTCTCATAAATGTACAGTAATTTACCGGCTGACTTCCGACTCTATTCCGGCGGAAGCAACCGGTGTTTTAAATGAAGCCGGCAATCATAGATATCTAAAGGCGCTTGTGCTATCAAGCGTCAGCTTATTCAGTACTTAGCATTAGAGTACTGCACATAGTCTACCGCATTCTGCTTGTAGCACTTACTCAAATGTTGACCTAATACTTGTCTGCATCTATCACGTAGCGTATTGTTACTTATTATTGGATCATATCTTCTTAGTCTTGTATAATAAGATGTTTATAAACAAGATCTTAACGACATTCCTTCACCAACCAGCACTGTAGCCTGATGACAATACTCCTCATTGAAGTTCACTCTCACAACCAAGTACAGTGACGAACTCGACTAAAACCTCACGCACGCCCACAAATACAAAATATTACAATACCTAACAATTCTTGTAAATATTGTCAAGATCCGTCCATAACTTTTTGAGTTATCTTGGTGACGGACAGAGAGACAGACAAACAAATCGGACAAAAACATAACCTCCTTGGCGGAGGTAATTAGATTAAACCAGAACTCATGAAAGCATGTGTCATCTGCTTTAATTGATTTCATCATTGATATAATCTGTTGATGATTTTAAAACATGCTACTGGTTTGCATAGTACGGATCACGGATTCTACTGAGTACCCACCTTATCAATTGCTAAGTTTGATACTTCAGGGACCGAATATCGACCTATTTCCTTCCTGCTCACGAAAGAGGAAATGACATGTAGCTATATGTAAATGAATAGACTGTAAATGCAGGTTGGTGTTTATCGCACAGTTGTTTTGGTTATCTGTAAATACCTACTACGTTTTGCCCTGTACACGGGATTGTAGTTTCACAGTAGGTATTTCCTTCGTGAGATAAGGCGCATTAGTATTTAATGCGACATTTAGACGAGTAATTTACAAAATTTTCTGGCATTTTATTGAAGATATCGTCAAACAACTGAGGAAGCCTGTAACTACAGTGACTGTGAGGTGATGTAGAGAGTTGCACATTCCATTTGTCACTCAAACTTGTGTGCATACGTCAGCTTAATTTCATACAACATTGACGTCACGGAATGCCTGGGAACAATTGAGCCTATTTTAAATTCAGCGAAGTGGGCACCATTAAATCTGTGTTAATTTCATTGCGAACACAGAGTACGTCTGTCGGACAGCGACGTGGTTCATAGGTACCGGTACACTCATTTAATTTGAACATGGCCCTGACGCCGACGAATTCCAATAAGACCGCCACTAGAGACTGCCGTGATTTACGTCAATTTAATGTTAAGGGAATGAATGCCTGTCACTCGCACACATGCACGGAAGATCGAGCACTTTTGCCAGATAGGTTGATTGTTGCGGTGCTTGATATGTTGAGTCAGCATTTTCGCCATTTACACGCTACTGCGAGGGTACTGATCCCAGCTAGAAATCGGGATGTTGGGGGGTCGAAGTTGCCGCATGATCCTTCCGTTTCTATTGCCGTAGCTCTGACGATCTGTGATCGAATGCAATCGTGCACGCCTCTTGCGCTATCGACCATCTATTTGCAGCAGGAACCAGTGTAAGTGGATCTAAGTTGGGGTGTGCGGTGAAGTCGACTTGGCCGTTAGCGCTGCCATTTTTACTGGCCGCTGCAGCGAAGCGTAAGCGGTGCTGTGTAAGCGACAGTGTGGTGTGTTTAGGGTGCTGTCGGATGCTGTGCTATGCTCCAAGTTGGGAGTTTCCACGAGGACTTTTTTGTTGAGATTGTTGTTCACGAATACACGTTCAGCACTGAGTCCACTCAGACTCTCATACGACTACGAGATGTATCAGTAAAAAATTTTCTACCAACGTTTTTTTCTATTTTGTGTGTTCGATGACCTCGGCGAATACCTACCTGCACAGAATGGATCCGTTGCTACAGCGCGTGCCTCCACGCGATTTACGGCAGCTTATAATAAATACTAGAGCACTCTGAGAGCGCAAACCTCCGCCAACTATGGAAAAGGTAACGAAAAATCAAATTGGCTCTAAAAGTACAACTTACTTTGTATCAACACGAAAATCTAATCATTTTTACCTTTTGATAGTATTAATAGTTTCTGCAATTTTTTTAAAGATCCGTTCAAACTTTTTGAGTTATGCTGCTAACAAGCACTATAACAAACATTAGTCAAACACACAAACAGATCAACCGATCTGCACCAATATTTAATCTTCTTTGTCTTTAAGCATTACTAACAACGACTGTAAATTTCGTAAAGATCCATTCAGAATTTTTTGAGTTATTGTTCTAACAACATGAAAATCAAACACAGCTATAAACAAACGAACGAACTGATTATCACAAGAATTTGGACATTTACTCTTCGTAATAAACCTAACACTCATGTAAATTTCTTAAAAATCTGTCAATAACTTTTTGAGGTATCGCACTCAGAAAGAATATGCAGACAAACAAACAGATGAACGGATTTTTACCAAAAGTTGATCATCTGTTACCATGCCTAACAATCCCCGTAAATTTCGTAAAGAGCCGTTCATAACTTTTTGATTTATCTTGGTGACGGACAAAGAGACCGACAAATAGACAAACTGACAGACAAACACGACACACACATAACCTCCTTGACCGGGGTAAATATCCCTCCCGTCAAATTCCTAGCAATGAATACCAGAGTCATTCAAGCTACTTTGACTTACATCATTTGGTTACTCAATCAAAATCAAGCCGCTGATTTTTCCTACCACTAAAGTCCATTCTACCCCAAGCGGACACGACTTTTGTCTGGAAACACCATTTTCCCTTTCCCGGACAACTTACCATTCATGGCTACTACCCATCATAATTCTATTCCAACGAATGCGCTCTTCACCTGGCCCGTCTAAAGAATTAATTTCACCTGGCCCGTCTAAAGAGTTAATTTCATCTGGCCCGTCTAAAGAGGTAATTTCACCTGGCCCGTCTAAAGAGCTAACATCCCGCCCGTGGAGGTCGATCAGTTCTGCTTGCCTCCTTTGATATCGACGCATATCAATACAGCCGCATAAATTTGCCACAGCACGCAGTGCTACCGCAACTGAAGCCATCGGCAGATTGTCTTCCATTTACGTCACCCGTGCGTTGTTTATTGGGCAGATCGTCTGCTGCGGCAGTCGCGGCAGGTGGAGGTGCGCTTGCATGTGGGCAGCACCCCGCTGGGGTCCGGCAAGATTAAGTGTGAGAGTAAGCTGGACACAGTCGCGGCTCTGCTGCATACGCTCTCCAATGCTGCTGATGTTATGAGCCAGGTAATGTTATGTAGTGAGCCGGGTAGCGTCATGTCGTGAGCCTAGTAACATTTTATGTAGAACCGGGTAATTCTATGTGGTGTGCCGGGTAGCGTCATGTCGTGAGCCTGGTAACATTTTATGTAGAGCCGGGTAATTCTATGTGGCTTGCCGGGTAACGTCATGTCGTGAGCCTGGTAACATTTTATGTAGAGCCGGGTAATTCTATGTGGTGTGCCGGGTAACGTCATGTCGTGAGTCAGGTAACGTTTTGTGATGAGTCAGGTAACGCTATTTGATGGCCAAAGCTAAGTAACAACCTGAGTTGGACTAGGTAATATATGGTAACCAGGTAACTTAGCGATGAGCCAGGTTGTGCGATGTTTTGAGTAGGTAACATGATGTCATCAGCCAGATCCTTTGATGTCATGATTCAATTAACAGCATGTCAGGAGCCAGGTATTCGATGAGCCTTATGCGATGTGTTGAGATAGGTAACTCGATGTCATGAGCTAGATAACTTCATGTCATGAGCCAGGTAACAGGTCATGAGCCAGATAACATCATGTCATGAGTGAGGTAACATGATGTCATGAGCCAGATAACATCATGTCATGAGTGAGGTAACATGATGTCATGAGCCTGGTAACATAATGAGCCGTATTCATAAAAATGAAGGATATCCTTTTAAGCATAAGGTAGAAGTAGGCCTATAAGGTAATGCTCTGTAGCAAAAGGTAGAAGCATGAACATATCATTCTTTCCATATTCATAGTGATTACTTTATACTTGCGAGGATATCTTCCAAGCAAAAGTAGAAGGTTGACTAGTGTTTCGGGAGGCACGGTTCTAAGCCAACTAACATCAACACCAGTGAATATTTCTTTGGCATTACAAGTGGCTTGAACATTCAGAGTAGACCTGCCTTTTTGATTATTAATGTACTCATCTCCTTGCAGTTTTGGTTTCAGTATCCTATGTGAGTATAATCGACGACACCAGTAGCTGTCGAAAACGTATACCTCTTTTGCCATAATTGTTTCGCCTCCGCTAGTTCTCTGTTGGAAGTTGGAAACTTGATCCGTTCATTCGCAGGAGGAACTAGAGCGCTCTGATAGCGCGCACATACCAAGCAAAGCAACGTACGTCAACAAAAATCTCATATTGGTTCTGATGCTTTATATTTCCTCTCTAAGTCAGCGCCAAAATCTGGTCATTTGCGGCGTTTTACTGTAATTAAAGGTAGCTATTGTAATTTTCTTGAACATCCGTCCGTAACTTCATGAGTTATGTTCTAACAAAAATTTTGAAAAGATTAGTGAAACACACTAACGTACTAACCGATCATCACCAACATTTGATAATTTACATGTATGTCTTTAATCATATTCCACAATTCCTGTGAATTTTATAAAGATCCATTCAAAACTTTTTGAGTTATTTTGCTGACAATCATAAAATAAAACACAGAAGCAAACAGATCGTCACTACAATTGGTCATTTACTCTTCGTAACTTACGGTACCTAACAACTCATGTAAATTTCAGAAAAATCCGTCAATAACTTTTTAAGTTACGGCAGTAAGCAAAATGAGGCAGACAAATACACAAACGGATAAACGGATCTTCACCAAAAGTTCATCAACTGTCCCTTCTAACGTACCTAACAAGCCCTGTTAATTTCGTAAAGATCCCTCTATAACTATTTGCGTTGTCATGGTGTCAGACACACGAATAGGCATACATACAGACTAACAAACTCGGTGAAAACATAGCCTCCTCGGCTGATGTAATTATAGTATACTATCAACAACTGTATTCACAGTCCGTGCATGTGATACCGTAGCTTGGCTAACACTAAGTTCTTGACCCTTTTTGATAGCCAGGACCACTGAGAACACGCTAACATATCTTCATTCTGTGGACAGATGACAAGGCGCCTCCCCGAGTTTCTTTATTGATACCTAAAAATCTGCCCGCAAGCCACTGTACATTTTGATTTTTCAAAACGGAATGACATCTTAAAATTGCGATCAAGTGTAAGTAAACTGGCCATGTAATGTTTAATTAACTCGCCTCACATCCACAAAATCTGCCGTGGTGCTGATAATCGGACAAAACAACCTTTTACTTCTAACTGACGTCTGCTACTGAGCAGTCTCAGCATTTTTGAAGCCTATGCTCTTCATTTGAAGTAAAGGGTCTTAATATGTATAACCATTTACTTCTATGCGCGTGTAAGGTTATGCTTTTGTTCTACAAGTACATACAAGGGTTTGCTTGAAATTTTATGAATACAAGTAGAAGGATTTCCTTCATATTTTGCAAGTATAAGCATATCCTTTTATTTATGAATACGACCCAATGTCATGAGCCAGGTAACACAATGTCATGAAATGTCATGAGCCAGGTAACATGATGTTATGAGTCAGGTAACATGTCATGAGCCAGGTAACATGTCATGAGCCACGTAACAAGATGTCATGAGCCAGGTAACATGATGTCCTGAGACAGGTAACATGATGCCATGAGACAGGTAATATGATATCATGAACCAGGTAACATGTCATTAGCCAGGTAACANATGTCATGAGCCACGTAACAAGATGTCATGAGCCAGGTAACATGATGTCCTGAGACAGGTAACATGATGCCATGAGACAGGTAATATGATATCATGAACCAGGTAACATGTCATTAGCCAGGTAACAAGATGTCATGAGCCACGTAACAAGATGTCATGAGCCACGTAACAAGATGTCATGAGCCAGGTAACATGATGTCCTGAGACAGGTAACATGATGCCATGAGACAGGTAATATGATATCATGAACCAGGTAACATGTCATTAGCCAGGTAA
>LQNS02278097.1:14365211-14382637 GCA_001587735.2 Parhyale hawaiensis
AGTTTCAATTTGCCGGACATACGTCCGGGAAAAAGGGGTTTTTCCGGGAATTGAAATTTTCTCGTTTTCCCGGAAATTTCAGTTTCCCGGAACGGCCTCCCCCCGTGCTGTCCGGGAAAATGGGGTTCCACTGTATTCAGTTATTCAAGTTTGCTTGATTTTATTGCATCTATTTACTGATGAAAAACAGTCAAAGTTTTCCACCCCAAAAAACTTTTTTCACTAGTTTCGCAAAAGTCCCTCAACTTTGATGCTGGAGACCAAAGTTTCTGGTGAAATTTGTTCAAATTTGGCAGAAACGTAGTTGAAGGACCCACAATGATTGTGTTGAAACTTGAAAGCATTTTACTCTAATCCCTCTAGTTCGTTAGTTATAGGTAATGAATTTAGTGAGTGCGATGATTCACCCGATGTAAAACATCATCTGGGGTGAAAAATCGCACTTGCAAAATTGCATTTTATAAGTTTTTCATGGCTCACAATATGTCAATAATGCTTTTCATGCAATATCTAACAGTTTGTTTTATTTCAGATAGGTTACAATTGACGACTGATTATCTTATCGATTATTCTTAGTGTAGTGTGGTTCAAATAAAAAATTGGACAATGAACATCCGAGCAAATGCTATAAACAATGTAAGGAAACCAATTAGATAGATGTCTTGGAGCCCTGCAATCAGGCTTTGTACATGGACAAAAAAAAATTGCAAGGAGTGGTGAACAATTGATTTTTTTCCTGTCAAAAATACTTTATCTGGGCAAAAAAAAAATAGATGCAGTGAAAAGGGAAATGGAGCATATCACCATCTATGATAAGCTTCCACTTTGAGATATTATAGACTTTGTTAAAAATATGTGGAATTTCAGTGCTCAAATTTTTTTTTTTTTGTTAAAAAATATGTGGAATTTCAGTACGATCACAATTTTTTTGTGTCATGTTTTGTGCGGTGACATAGGACAGCCTTTCCTACTAATTAATATCCTATCCCTTTTGGGCAGGGGTGGGTGGAGTTAGCTCTCACAGGCAAGACTGGTATGTGTGTGACAGCAGATGCTCAAGACACTCGACACCGCGCTCAAGACACTCGACACCGCGCTCAAGACACTCGACACCGCGCTCAAGACACTCGACACCGCGCTCAAGACACTCGACACCGCGCTCAAGACACTCGACACCGCGCTCAAGACACTCGACACCGCCGATCAAGCTCAAGTGACACGACAGCTGTCAACCTGTCAAACGTGTCAATCATCCTGTCAATCAATAATCCAGGGAAAGCAGAAGGGACTCCATGAAATTAAAAGTTTTTTCAAGACGTAGTCCACAAACACATGTTATACTATACGAAATAAACATATACATACATATACAAACCGGGAAATTTACATACCTACATACCAACCTGCCTGGAAACATCTTATATAGCTTCCTAACAGTTTTTCATTTTAGTAACATTTTTACCCATTTTTTACTATTATTATTGCACTGCAATTTTCCACCCCAACAATGTAGTGAAATCACCCCTTTTTACAGTGAGAAGTCCATCGCGCGGTTTTCCGTTTATAACATCAATACAAAAAAACGTTCATCTCCACAAATTGACATGAACGTGCCTTGAAACATCTTATACAAGTGTGAAAAGTTTCAACTTCCTAGCCCTAGCCGTTTTTTAGTGATTTTAAAGTATGCGGAAAATGCGATGAATCACCCCGGTCGACGCTATATCATAAATAGGATTTGAGTTGAGCCAGGTGGCCCTGAGGAGATGTACCTGGCCCAATGGAGATGCATTTGGTTTTTCAATATTTGCATTAGTCTAATAGTTTCACTTTTGGCTGTTAATCTCAGCTATCCTTTGATGAACTGTCAATGACATCTGCCTGCAAATCAGGCCTGCACCTATGTAGAATGAATTTGAGAAATATATAGAAGCTAGTGAAAAAACACAACTGTAAAAATATAGGCCTAATTCCATTTTAGGGTGCTGGCTCACCAAAAGCAGTTCAGCAAGAAACAGACAGCTGACAGGGTCATAGTGCATAAACTGCACTTCTGGATTTTTGACATTGTCAAGAAATTTTGCAGTTGAATCAGTATTTTGGGATACTAAAATGAACATTTTGGGTGGGGGAAACATATTTTGAGCTACAACGGGGCTGTTACCCATAAGGTTAGGTAGGCAAGGACTGGTTCAGCTAATATCCATATAGCAACAGCTTTATCAGCACTAGACTGGTATATATTTCTCATAGGATATTAGCAGAACCAGTCCTTGCCTACCTAACCTTATGAGTAAGAGCCACATTGTAGCAAGTTAAATTAATTAATAAAATCACATGGCATCACTATTTTCATATAGTTTTTGAATTATTGACAAACGTTCACTGCAACCACTACACGCCATGACAAAGCACCGTATTACGAAACGGCCTACGGGCGTGATTGTTCTTGTTTACGTCGTTATGCAGCAAAGCGGAAGATGATGGACGTACATCGCCCATTGGCGAAATAATTTTAATCATCTTGCATATTAATTTCAGTGAATACGTTGTTGAAAACATCACAAATGTATATCCCCCATCTGAAATATGAATATTAACATTGTTAGACATGAATTCATCTTGCACTATTGTCGGGAATGTCGAAAATGCAGAAGTGCAGTTTATGCACTATGATCGCTGGCAGTTTTTGAGAAGCATGAAATACAGTGGAGTGTGCATACCGAACAGCGGTAGTGGCCTGCTCAACTGCCGCTGTTTGGTGTGCATGCTCCAGTGTATTCCATACTTTTCAAAATCCGCCTGGCAGCTAATTGCTGAATTGCTTTTTGTATGTTTTGGTCCCCACTCCACAGGTGTATTTGACTTCATGAACTTTATCATACAAATTAATATGGTCAAAAAGTACAAGATGAAAATCTAATCATCATATACCGGTAAGACATTTGAGCTTCTAAAAATAATTTTAAAATGCATTTTGATAATTATTTTAGCAAGTGTCCCAAATAGAGCTGCATTGTGGGGCATCACTACAGGATGTTTGTTTTGCCTCAGCTACCAGCTATTGTCAAGAGCTAGAGTTTTTTCTTTTATACATATAATTTTATAGCCCTCATTCAAGTCTGCAAAACTACAGACATTTTGTTACAAAAATGTTGAATAGTAACTTAGTAAGAAGTTTTTACAAAAAAAAGTAAAAAATTTTCCCAATAATGACGGTGGCTACCTCTTGGTGAGAAATGCTTTTAACTCAGAAAAAATGGTGCCTATATCAGCAACCCCAAGGAAAACAAAATTGCTGACTTGTAACTAGGGTTGCGGAATCGGAAGGTTGAGGGGGAGTCGGAGTCGGAAACTCACTTGCTCTAGGAGTCGGAGTTGGCATTTCTAGCTCGACTCCGGAAACCCATTTATATACTTATAGGTACCAATCAATTCTGAATTTTTCAGTTTCAAGTTTAAAAATAGAAAATTTTTCATTTTTTTTGTAAATGTGGATATATTTCTTTTACATTTATCTTTTATAGCTATAGCTACTATATTCCTATTCCATATAATGAGGATATTGCGAAAATGTTGGGTAGAATTTTCGCACCTGGTAGGCCACCGTACGTTGGGGTAACTCGGGACGATTTTCAAGGTTTTTTGTTAATAACTTCTTACTATGAATGATTTTTGCTACAAACTGGGTGTCATTTCGTAGGTCTGGATGAGAGCTACAGAATAGTGTATAAAAAAATTCCAACTTTTAACCATAGCCGGCAGTGAATGACAAAAGAGCGTCCCGAATTACCCCGGCATCCGGAGCAACTCGAGACACCTGTAAAAAAAAGTGTTAGAAACATGCTTTAAAACTATTTTGAGAAGCTTAGATGTCTTTAATGATGATTGCCGACATCCACCGTCTATTAGTTGACTATATTAATATGTTGATGTTTGAAGTCATAAACACCTGTGGAGTAAGATTGAATTGTATTTCTACTATCATATTCTATTACAAATTTCTAAATTTTTCTCAACTCTATTCTATGCAAGTACATAGTACCTGATTTGCAGCCAGATGTCATTGACAGGCACTCTATTGTGAAAAACTGCCCAAAAACTCTGTCAATGACGAAGAACCTATGTGCCGCAATGTTGAATTCTCTGTATGACGTTCTGATTAAACATTACAATACAAAGCATTCCTTGCAATGATGTAGACTTCAGCTAATGTTATGGAGTATAATATGTTCTCTACACTTCTCAGTACTACCTGTTACATGTCCTTTTTGACTAATTTCCTCCATAAAACGTAGCTAAAAACTAGTTTAAAATGCCGCACTGTTATTACTAGTGCAAAGAAATATCCAGTGCCAGTATCCAGTGCTGCATTTGACATTAGTACGTTTTTTCATGTAAATACCTACTAATACTTCTAGCCAGAAACAACAATGAATGTTTTCATCATTTTCAAGTTAAATTAGACCTTTTTACTGAAAAATATTATTGATAAAACCGCTTTACTGGGTGTCCCGACTTACCCCGCCAAGGTGTCCCGAGTAGCCCCGGGTTGCGGGAATGGCCGCCATTTTTTTTTTTGAGAAGAGGTAGATAAATTCTGATTGTGAGATCCTATAGCCAACACCCTAGGCTACATTCCATCTAAGTAACTTTTTTTAGCTCTCCGCCTTCTAGATTTTTGTCCCCAGACCTTAGTTGGAGTACGTACTTTTTAAAAAAATGAAAGATACAGTTTTTTTTTCTAGAATTTTTTTCTAGTAGCCTATTTGCATGAGCTGAATTGAATGCTTTCTATGCTGAACCGATAGCAAAAATATTGAAGTTTATTGCCCTATTTTTAGTTTGGCGAAACTCTGCATAGTTTGGTTCCCACAGCCCTCAATATGGCATGGCAGAGTGCTGTTCCGAGTTCCCCCGGGTGTCCCGAGTTACTCCGGCGTACGGTATATTATGTGAGGGGGTATGGGGGTGAGGCAAAATTATCACTTTTGGACAGATTGTTCTGAAATTTGCATAGTAGGCTACAGTGGAACCCCGTTTTCCTGGACGTCTCTTCTTCCCTGAATCTTGACTTTTCTGGACTGTTGAACAAATTAAAACCTAGCCAGAATACCAGAAAACTTTGTTATTTCCGGGAAACTTTGAAATTTGCTTAGCAGTCCAGAAAAGTCAAGATTCAGGGAAAAAGAGATTTCTGGGAAAATGGGGTTCCACTGTATATGTATTTTTGAAAAAATACATTTTGCTCTTACAAATTTTTTGATTTAGGCCTTAGTTTTTGAGGTAATGGGAAATATATATAAATATAGATTACAGTAAAACCCCTCTAACTCGCATAGCACGGGGGAAGTGTGTGACGGATTAGTGGGGATTTTGGATTAACGGGGTCCTTACAAATTCAAAAAACCTCTATATTCCGCACTAATAAGGATTATAGAGATTTTTTGTACCTTCTTTACAGCATCTCACGCAAATTTTTTGCTCATCATCCCTTTAATCCGAAATACGAGAAGGGCCTTGAACGGATTACAGAGGTCTTTGTATGAACTCCGTGCTTTACCCTATTAATCTAAAAAATGCTCATTTGTTCGGATTGCAGTTCAAACTATAATCAGATGTTCAGATGAGGGAGGGGTTAGGATTATTGAGGTGCGGATTAGAGGGGTTTTACTATATAGCTATGCATTTTTTCTGAGTTTCAAAAGAATAGAACTCAATTAGTTTTCATGCTAGAAGAATAAAAATTGACAGCTTTGGCATCCTTGAAACATTCCTAACAAAATTATTGAGCTGGATTTTCCATTTTTCCGCTCATAACTTTTTTTTAACACAACTCAAAACCAATTTTTTCCCTATATTTAAGTTAGTGATTGGACGGAAGAGAAATGGAGAGTGCAGCTCCCTAGTTTTGTTAAGAATGTTTCAAGGATACCAAAAAACTGTCATTGTTTTTATTGTAGCAAGAAACTCATTGAGTTCTATCATTTTGAAATTTAAAAAAATAACATTTAGACTATATATTTCCATTATCTAAAAATTAAAGTCTAAATCAAAAGATTTGTACAAGTAAAATGCATTTTTTTTTTTCAAAAATACATAGCTATATTTACTGTGCAAATTTTAGAACAATCTGTTCACAATCAATAATTTTGTCCCCATATTGCCCCCTCTCAAAATGTAGGCCTACTAGATTTTAAAGTTTTACCCCAATATTTTAGTGTCCTTATGTCCTCAATTTCATGTCCTAAATGATGCAGAGTATTGTATAGGCCTATGTACAATGCACCTAGCATCTTTAACTTGATATGGGGGTATACTGGCAAAAATTATTTGGACATGTTTAATGTTTACATCAAAGATCTAGCTACCGGTACTTGTTGGACCAAAGAGTTGGAAGTTGGAAAATCTTGAGGGCCAGGAGTCAAAGTTGGAGATTCTAGGGGGCCAGGAGTTGGAGTCAGACCTTGAACTGACTCCGCAACCCTGCTTGCAACTTCGCAAGTTGCAATTGGTAGCTGCCTATTCAGTCCATGACCAGGGTTGTTCCTACTAGTTTACTATAGCCTATAGCTAGCTACTCAATTGAATGAGTTTAATAGTACCTAGTCGAAAATGCAGGCCCCAGTACCGTAAAACTAGGTGACTTTGGACGCAGGGGTGACTTCGGACAAAAACAGGTAAAAAGGAACTTACTGCTGTGACAGGAAAATTATCAAAACTTAAAAGGAAACTTCTTTCTACAGTGTAATAAAGGTTGATATCACTGTAGTATATAACAAGGTCCACACTCAAACTTTACTAGCATTAACACAGGAAGGAATAAGGTTTGTTTATTGGGATATTTTTATTTATGTTTATGAAACGTATTCCTTTCTGTGTTTATGCTAGTCAAGTTTGAGTGTGGGCCTAGCAATATACTACCGAGATATCAACCTTTATTAGCTACTCTGTAGAAGTTTCCTTTTACCTTCTGATACTTTTCCTGTCACTGCAGTAAGTTCACTTTACCTGTTTTTGTTCGAAGTCACCCCGTTTTATGGTAACTGTATCATAATGAAAAGATTTTTTCCCATTTTTTTTAATCTCCACTGTGCAGTCTTCTTCGGCTGATTTCATGATACAGGCTACATATTTTTTTCTCATTTTTCCTCCTACAGAGATACTGATGGGTTATTTGTCAAATACCTAGCATAGCTGACTTAAACAATAAAACTTTGGTCTGACTTGTTTTTGTGTTAAATTATTACCTGTTCAGATTGTTTTGTCTAATGCTAACCATGATGAATTAGTGAAACTGCTTACATAATTGCTGCCATAGGAGTTGTAGCTTTGGTTAGAATTTGACACCCTGTGTATTCTGGTCATCATGCATCGAATAACCTAAGCCACTGATTTGGAACTAGGTGAGTTAAGCTTTCTGTGTTTTCTTTATACAGTGGAACCCCGGTTTCCCGGACTTCTCGTTTTCCCGGACTTTTTTCACTTTTCCGGGGTATTCCCGGAACGTTCCGGGAAACTGAAACCAAGCCGGAATACCGGAAAACTTCGGCATTTCCCGGAAAAAGTCCGGCAGAAGTTCCGGACCTTCAGAAGAATTCCCGAAAGTGATGCTGCGCAGATACTGAAATTCGCCTATTGCGCAGAGTCTCTTCCGGGAATCGGAAGGCAACCACCGCCATTTTCGTTCAGTATGCGTCTGCACACAGTAGTTTCCTTTTCGTTCATTAATGTGCGGCAAATGGGGGTTTTTCTGGCATAAAATATCCCGGAAATAGTTTCAATTTGCCGGACATACGTCTGGAAAACGGGATTTTTCTGGGAATTGAAATTTTCTCGTTTTCCCGGAAATTTCAGTTTCCCGGAACGGCCTCCCCCCGTGCTGTCCGGGAAAACGGGGTCCCACTGTAATTAATTTGTAGCTAGTTCTATAGCCTATATCGTTATAAACGTTTGACCCATAATGATGCTTAGTGCAAAAATTGAAGCTCCCATCAGCAGTGGCTCTACATAGCTACCGTACTCCTCTGCAGCCAGTTGGCTTATGTCTGCCATACGAACCACTGCGTGTGGGTTTCCGAGTGGAGGGTAGTACAGGGTACTGTCAATTCGTCAAAGTTGACTTTACCTTTACTGTACATTAGACTTTGTTTTTGAACAATGGTAGGGTCATTCTATCTTTCTTTCTCAGTAGGTATGTGAAGCAAACAACAAACCAGCTCTGTGTTTGGGTCGGTTTCCCATATGTGAAATGAATTCTTTCAGTTATTGTAGTTGTTCTGATCATTTGCATTGCTGCAGTAGGTGACTTAGGCACAGTAGCTACCATAAGTAATTATGATAGGAGGTTTACTGTAGTCATAGTAAGGAAGGCCAGTAGTTACCAAGACTGTTGAATTTCTTCAGTGATATCTATATTTAGTGCTCATATTAACATTTTTTAAATGTAATGAGTTGTTAAATAGGTATTCTTCTCTGCTCCAGTATGGAAGGGCTGACTGAAACAGTCATGATGAACCTGAGAGTGACGCAGTCTGGTGGTGGAGGTGCTGGTGGAGCAGCAATGAACCGAGGCGTGGCTGGTGGAGGTACTGGTGCAGGAGTCAATGTTGGAGGAGGAGGAGGTGCTGTTGTCCCTGGCTCTGTAGCTGGAGCTCTGCCTGGTAAGTTGTGGCTCAGGCTATTGGTTGTACAGTAGCTGTTGTATGAGTAGAGCTATATTAGTTGAATGGAAGTTGTTTTGTGAGTAGACCTAGCTATATTAATTGTACGGTAATTATGTAGCTAGCTAGCTACCTAGTTGTTTTATGAATAGACCTATGTTTGTGTGCTGATTATGGTTTCTGATAGAAAGAACCATTGAAGGCTCTTCCAATGGTAATCAAAAAGTTGAAAATGTGCCGCATTACTCAAAAAGTTTACATTGTCTCTACCAGGGCTGGGGACTCGCGAGCCTCTGATCATTTGATTTCTTCTTATTTGAGAGGTCCGACTCCGACCTAGCTACTCACATATAACTGTAGTTTCATCTGAACTAATTTTTTAGACCGAAACACAGCAGCCATACATTGAATATTAATACACTGATTGCTCATTGATGATTGTTGTAAAGGAAAAAACTTAATCTTAACCAAAACAAATCCTTAACAGCTGTTCCAAATCCGTTGTAAGGGGATGATTAAGAACTAATAAAAATCTCAAAAAATACATATGAATGTTTCATTCGACTTGGGTAAACTAAACCACTAGCATGTATCGTTCATAAATTCTATAGGTACCGGTATTATTAAAAAAATCGTAGCACCCCAATTTCGTATATGGTGTCAGTGCATTTAAGTACTAATTTTTAATCTGTTAGGCCCCGATCACTTATGTTCTATACCACGCAACATCGCACAACACGTGTTGAAAGTTCGTTTGCACGTGTCCCACACAGCACGTTAGTGTTTGCTACTCAAATCCAGCTTCATATCTGTTCAAATGCTCACAAAAGAATCCAATATCACTAGGCTAGTCATATTACTTAGCTACAAACAGCACTGCTAATTACGTGTGCGGTACACTTAAATAAAAATCTAGTCCTACACATCCTCATTTCTTGAAATAAAATCAGTCAGGAGTTTCCAGATGCCTCCAACAGCAATAAGAATTCGTTGTTAATACATATTATATATTCAATAACAACGATTTCAGTTTGCTAATGAGTTTTATTAATGTATAAAAAAATATAACACTGAGCAAAATCTCTCTTGTGGCACCGTGTTGAACCTTGTTGTGTCGAGGGACGAGTCTTGTCGACTAGCAAACGTGTTGAGCCATGTTGCGGGGTGTGGTGTTGTACATTTACGAACGGCTCCCGTCACTCGAGGCACAATAAAAACGCTCGTGCTTTGTTGCGTGGTGTGGTTCGTGTACAAACGGCTGCCGTCACACGCGGTAGGAATAGCACAGCTCGAGGCACGAACACAAACACTCGTGCATTGTTATTAATGTTGTGCGCGATCCATCGTTCAAATGCCTAACCTAACCCAACCTAACCTAATCTAACCTAACCCCATCTCACCATTGACTAAAATTGACGGTGCCCCAAATTTTAAAATGAAAAAAAAAAAAACTGGCCTTGCCTCCCCTAACCTACCCGATATACTCAGAAATAGGGGGAAAGTTGAAGAAAAACATTGATTAGGTTAGGTTAGGCGTTTGAACGATCGATTGTTTGCGCAGCGCGATCGATCGTTAACAACAATAATATGCCGTAAAAGAAAGAGCAACGAGAGCTCTGACACCAGTCTAATATTATTCCAGGTCAATTTTGACTCAGTTTAAACACTTACAGAATACGATTGCGGCATTGAAAATTTGAAAAATCTCGCAAATTATTGGCGGTACTCTGCCCGGTTATTCCTGGCTGCACTATCCCCATCTCACCTACAGTGTTATCTTTCTGGTATTGCTCTTTCATAAAGGTTGGGTATTGGAGATACAAACCACATGTGCAGTATAAATTAATGAGTTACAGAGGTGCAAAAGAGCATCATTGAAAATGAACTGTGCAAGTATATTGACTAGGCATGACCAATGATGAGTATTAACTAGTACCCACCTACTACATATACATAGCAGTGATAGCACAGTAGCTCTCTACTTCATACTTACTAGATATTCATTACTGCTTTTAAAAACGCATTTTTTATTGTTCTAATGTCAAGTTTATTGTAATTTGTGCAGTGAATTTCAAATTAGCGTTATTAAATTGAGGAGTTGAAGGAAAATCGCCAACTCCGACTCTTCAAGCCCCAAAATATGCCCGACTCTGACTTCCCAGCCCTGGTCTCTACTGGTTGCCTGATGATCGAAATTGAAGCAAATAACAAAGCTTTGTTTATCAGTTGGGCAGTTGCTCAAACTTTAGCATAAATCCATTTTTGAACAGTTGGACTGTGATCTTAAATTCAATGAGCACTGTCATCACTTGTAGTAGGCTATAGCTAGTAGCTACTTAGCTATAGGTATACTAGAGAAGTACAAAGTTTGATTGTAGGTGATAGATTAATCTATTTGACTGTTGGCTAACTATTTTTCTTTGGAATAAAGTGGTTTCACTTTCAAATGGCTGGAAGGTGTTAGTAGTTTTGTGCACTTTGTACACATATGTGAATCGTACAAGTTATAGTAAATCTTAGACTCTTAGTCAATCATTAATGTGATGTAGCTACTGTATAAAAAAAATGAAGCTTTACAGAGTAAAAAACAACCTTTTCTATTTGCTGTTTTCATTTAAGGTGACTTATCTCTTTAAGGGTTTAATATTTTCTGCTAATGTTGGCTGATATTTGTCATTTATCATCTTCACCCCCTGAGACAGCCAATTGGTGTTTCCTCTTTTAGTATGCCCAGATGTGGTTGTCTTTGTTTAGAACACCTCCATGTGTGTAGTTCTTTACCTAATTCTGGAATCTTCTATCTCACACATCTTTCTTCTCTTCTCAGTTCCAAAGTCTGGTGAAATGAACATTTTGAACTTTCCATGCAAATACACTAGCCACACATTTGATATAGGGACTACATTAACTAATGTATTCAAATATCCGAGAGTGTCCAAGTAGGGCATAGGTTAGTTACTAATAGTTAGGCTTGCCCTTCCTGTGTTATTGAGTTACACCCTCTGGGGACTCGCTCCATAGGTTATCTAAGCTTTAGTTAGGCATTATGAACATTTGTCTTTTATGGTTACTCAACTACCTTCCATTTACATACTCCTACTGATGATGCTTTGTTTTGTTTATTCTCATTCTTATCATACTATTTCTGTGAGTAGGTACTGATCCTGTCTGGAAACAGCCCGTGCTTAGCTTTTATGTTTCTAGGTATACATATATTGATGAAGTAACTCTATGCTCCTTCTTACTTATATGAGAGGCTTAACCTTAGGACACAGTCATAAGAACTAGCTAGTGCTAGCTATGAACACTGCAATAAAAGGATCTGGGTATATGATACTCCTCAGCTGTGTTTGATTAAACTAATTCACATCAGATCATTGTATTAAGAGACACTTGGGATTGCTGCGCCCAATAAATTCCTCTCCTGCGCAGGATCCGTAGGGGCGAGTGCCGCCAACACCACAGGGATGCTGCTGGACGAAAGTCTCGGACTGGGCGGTGTGGGGGTCACTGGGATGACGGCTGGTGCTGGAGGTGCTGGCATGCTCAATTTAGGCAATACCGTGGTGGGGGCTGTTGGTGAGACCTCACTTTTAGGGCCTCCTGCCTCTCCATCTGGTCTTCGCTACACTTCAGACAAACACCCCAAGCTCGCCTTGGCCAACATCAACATGTTACAGAAGAGACGGGAGCTGTGTGATGTAGTACTCATGGTTGGCTCCCGTAAAATATTTGCTCACAGGTAAGTCAGTATGTGCGGTAGGTATTAATTTGACCCTCACACCAGACTGTGTTAATTTCCTACGAGAGCTTTTTGACCCATTGTATTCCCATGTGGAAAAGCCGTTGCCACAAGGTACTGCGCTCTGCTAAAAAAAGTTCCGGTTCTTTTTTGACTGGCGATTGCAACTTGAAATTCTTGAAGTAGCTAACAGTAGTTGAACTATTGTTGTTCGAGAGAAAGCGGGTGTTCTCTATTGAAAACTGAATACGTAACAAAACCTTGCCACTGTTTACAAGTTCGGTTACCGTACATATGTTCCTGGTTAGGAAGTCTGTCGCAGCTAGTTTTCTGTCTTATAGGTAGCTACTTACCGTTTGGTTTCTAGCACTGATTTACATCTGACATTTCTGCCATTATTGGTCTTGTTTAGAATTTATCCTCATATGCTATTTTATCTCTTGCTTTCTACAGGGTAATTCTGTCGGCGTGCAGTCCCTACTTCCATGCAATGTTTACATCCGAGCTCCTGGAGGCCCGTCAGACCGAGGTCCCCATCCGTGACATTGATGAGCACGCTGTTGACCTGCTTGTTAATTTTTGTTATACTTCTGAAATTACCATTGAAGAGAGCAATGTACAGACCTTGTTACCAGCAGGTAGGTTTGTACTTTCTCCTACAACACTAGTTGTGTTGTCGTTCTGTTTACACTAGCTACTTACTGCTGTTAGCTATTTGTTTCATGTTGACAATATAGTTTGTAATCAGATTTTCAAGAGATATGTTAGTATAAGAACTCAATTCTCCTTTGTCTTTAAAACAAAATCGTTTTATGGAGATATTGTCACCCTGTTCATTTCGCCTTACTGTGCAGATCCTGCCCCCTATTGACATAATTTTGCTTTCTCGTACATTTAGCAGCATCTTCCATTTGTGGCGGTCTGGGTGTCATCGTTGTTGCTGTTGCCTGTATTTTGTAGGCCTTGATTCCATTCTCTTTGTGCCTGGTGTGTGACAATAATGCAAAGAATTTAAGTATCAAATTTCTAGTTGAGGTAGACATTTTACTACAAATTTAGATGGAAACCAGCAGGTAGTGAGTCCGCTTGCTAGCGAGTTAGCATGGGCCTATCTCTTTTCGCTACACTGTAACTTATTCTAGATCGACTTTTGTTGTATTTCCAAGCATTTTCTGTAAAATCACCATTCTTTTTCGTGTATTGGTTACACGTTTTTGTCGACATAAGTAGCTATCACATGTCCATCCCTCTTCCAACACCGTAGTTGTTTCTAGGGAAACTTAGCCGCATGTATATTAATAATCATCATTCCCTTCCACTAGGGCTGCCTCAACTCTGCCAGATCAACTAAATCAATGAAAAGTGGTTTTGCCTCTGATTGCTGTTGGTCGTTTGTATTGTTAACTGTAGCTCATGATGCTCAAATCTCCTTTAGGAGGCACACATTGGTGAACCCTATCCATGCTTTGGGGAGTTGCGCTTTACCTCACTTGGCCCCAGCTGAGCATTTCCGACATCTTGCTTTCCCTGCCTCTTTGCGTCTTTCCTACTTTTCTAATGATCGTTGGTTTGTTCTACCTTTGCTTTCTTACTTCGGTTCCCTCGTGTCGTGTGCTGTTTTTGAGCTCCCGTTTTTCTCGATGTACTACATACGCCCGCGCTCTTTTTCGGCTAAAACCTCATACACTGATGTAGCTACGTGCATATGACGTCGTCGTAACTCGTGAGCCGCAAACAGGCGTAATGTTGAATAAAATTACCTGCAGACTTTAAATGGCAGCAGCTTTGTTGCTTTCCAAGACAGCTACTTGTAACTTGGAAGCTGAACACTGTGGCTTCTGGCTAGACGACATTTGTCCATCCAGTCCAGGTTTCATACTAAGGTAGTTCTCGCCAAGATCTTGGCTAGAAGTTTGCCGCCCTCGGGAATGCGGCATCCAGTTAATGTTTAGTATTTATTGTGTGCTGAAAGTTGCTGCAACGGCAGCCATGTAGAAGCTGAAAGAAATTTTGTTTAATTTCCTCCCGTGTTATGGTACGTACTGTTCGTCGTGTGTCCATGACTAATTTTGACTGTCTGTATTGCCGTTACGGTGGATTGTGAATGGACTATAAGCTGAGGCTTAGCTTATGAAGTACCGTAGCTAAAGTAGTCTTTGAATTTACTTGGATATAATTATATAAGAGTTTTGCGATATTATCGTGCTTTTCAGAACAGATTCATGCACTTGAAGGGATTTTTGTGTGGATAAACTTCACAATGTGCATCTAAATATATTACAATTTTCGCTACATTTTCGACGTTGTTAGCTACGGTGTTGCATTGATTTAGAATGTTATTACTATCAATCACTACATTAAGTATGCATTACTGTAAATAATTCTGTATTTTGATTATATTTGATGCGGGACAATAGAAAAACCAAGAGACCCATTCACAAAAAGGTGTTTCATCCTAGAATTCAGTAGCTATACTGTGAGCTACTGCCTTCGCGCTAATACAAAGAAAAATTTGTGAAGCTCTCAGTTCAATTCACGCATTATCTGATTATTTTAGTTATTATCTCAAATTTATTAAGTTTATAATGGTCTTGCTCATGATGTTGCTCAATTTCAGTAGCAGGCTATTCCGTTCAAAGTGTTTTTAAGCCTGCTTCTTTAAATTCCTACCTTAGTTTGGTGTAGTTGATCTATATGCAATTTTCCATTCTGTTCCTAATAGCTTTATGTTGCACCTTCTCTTCAATTGCATATTTTCGTCTAAAAAATTTCTGCCGCTTTAATTGTACGCACCAACGCTACCGTCCTTTTTTTCATAATTTTTATGCTCTCCAACAGTCTCTTATGCTAGCCCCGCGAGGGTGATTGGAAGGGCCATTGGCTATTGCATTAGGTTAGTCAGGCTGACCCATTCTATGTTACAGTCAAGTAACGCTACTGGGCAGTGCATAGGTTACCTTTACCTTAGCTAAGTCTTTGGAATATCTCTCTTTCATGTCCACTGTGCTTTCTTCACTTTTCATTCTTCTAATGATGATGTTTGTTTCTGTTCTTCAAATTCTCTCTGTTCTTCAACTTTTTTTTTACTCACTTGAACAAATTCCCAAGTTGACCTACTTTGGTCACGAGCGCTGTTTTTCATTCTTGCATTCGCCTTTTTTTTTTCTTGCCCAACTCGCTACGGGGCTTTTATATATATATATATGTATGTTTAGAGCCTACTGGAAGTTCAACTTCCACTAGCCTCTTGCCCCCGTGGGCGGGTGGCTCTCACCCACTTTAGCCTGTCTGGGGTCAACCATCCAGTGTCTAGGTCTCAGAGACCTTAAAAAAGGCCAAAATTTTGAGTAATACGCAAGATACGCAGGTCAAGATACGCATGATACGCAAGATACGCAGCGTTGGCCGGCCCGCATATATAAGGCGGGGAGGCCGCTTTCCCGTCAGTTTATCGCCGCGTTCCGAGCGGAGAGGGTGTGTGCCGCTCCCGCTCGCTGCTGCCTGACTCAGCGCACGCGTGCCTTCGACTTCCTTTGCATACCTGCGCCTTCGGGTGTTTTTTGGTTCTGGTGAAGCGGTGAGTGGGCTCCGACCCCCTCATCGTGTACTTGCCTTCTGGTCTCGCCCCACGGGGTGGGTCGCTTGTACCTTTCACCAGAACCCCCACCCACCCCTTCTCCCTTGGGGACCGGGGTGGAGAGGGAAGTCACATGTTGACTACGGAGTGCTGCTTCCCCCTTTAGCCTGTTTCCCGCCCAACAGCGGGGATCAGGGCAGGAGCGAACCAACTCCCTTTTTGACCTGTCCGGACCGTGAGAAGGCTTCTCCTACTCCTTCGGCGGATCCTCAGGTTGCCCTCCCTCCCCCATTCCCTTGGAAACTGGGATGGGTGAGGCGTTCTATTTTACTCTTCCTAAAACCCCAAAGGGGGAGGATCGTGCCTTTTCTGTGCATATGTGCGTATTTGTGTATTGCTGTGCATATTTGCATATTGCTGTGCATATTTGCGTATTGCTGTGCGTATTTGCGTATTACTGTACGTATTTGCGTATTGGCGTTTTAACGTGCGTATTGTCGTGCGTATCGACCTGCGTATCGACGTGCGTATTGACGTGCGTATTAGCCTGCGTATTAACCTGCGTATTAACCTGCGTATTGGCGTGCGTATTAGCATTAACGTACGTATTGGCATATTGGCATGTGTATTTACGTGCGTATTAGCCGGCGTATTGGCGTGCGTATTAGCATTAACGTGCGTATTGGCATGCGTATTGGCGTGCGTATTAGCATTAACGTGCGTATTGGCATGCGTATTGGCATGCGTATCGGCGTGCGTATTGGCATGCGTATTGGCATGCATATTGGCTTGTGTATTGTCTTGCGTATCGGCATGCATATTAGCGTGCATATTTGCATATTAGTGCGTACCTTAGCGCGTACGACCACGTATTTTACGCTGCTCGATTGCGCACCTGTAACCCTCGGCTTTCACTGGTTCTACTGGTGTCACTTGGCCCTCTACCACTGCTCTGACAATGGAAACTTTTATTTTCATTGTACAGAACGCGGGTTACTTACTTCTCCTACTCAGGACGGGGATTTATCATTTGATATTCACTCCGACGACCAGAAACTCTGATGCCTTAATTGGTGCGACGTTTCGTGACGAACTACTTTCTCCTTTTACAGGTGAATTTAGTGTTCTTTCAGAGTTCTTAATACGTGCATTACGGCTAGCTCATGCATTCCTACTATTCGTAGGGAGGACTATCCAGATGCTCCAGAAAGGAACATGAAGGTAGATCCTTACGCGTCTTGCGCAAGTTGCAAGTCAATGGCCTCCCGCGGTGTACCCCACCCGTGCCTCAGACTCTCTCTGTGTATGGTGGGATCAGGTCGTCACAAATTCTGGCTGCCGGAATTGTGCTCCGTGTGTGTAAACGCATTCCCAAATCTACCTCACACCCTTTCCACCCACGTGCTGCAGTCACTATACACGGCTCTTCTCTCGGCTAGATAGA
>LQNS02278097.1:14390391-14405496 GCA_001587735.2 Parhyale hawaiensis
AACTTAACGTATTTTATGGACAATACCTTACCTATTTTACATACCTTAGCCCTACTACTAAAGCGGTATGCATATGATGAGTAGCTAATGCATAGGTCCTATGTTGAGAACTTTTGACGCTCCTAGGAAAATGAATTTTTAAATGATCTGCTACGGCCGTGCATTCCTCTGAAGCCCGGGGGATTATATTTGCAGCCCGAACCAGCGCGTGTGGGTTTCAAAATAGTGGTGTACGGTCATGTTGACTTTACCTTTACCTTTTCATGCTCATCAGCAGCCATTTTGAATGTCTCAGGCTATTATTTTGTCATGTGTGTACCCGCATATACGGTATTTTATTGCCACTTTCACTGAAGAAACTAGAGCACTCTGAGAGTGCATACCTCCACCCCGCAAGGAAACGGTAAAGAAAAAAAATCAAATTGGCTCTGAAACCGTAATTTTTTTTGTTTCAATACCAAAATATAATAATTTGTGCCTTTTGGTAGTATGAACAGTTTCTGCAAATTTTATGAAGATCCGTTACATAACATTTTGAGTTATGCTGCTGACAAACGTAAGACAAAACACAAACGGACCAACCGATATACACCAAAATTTGATCTTTTATATCTTTCAACATTGCTAACAACTCCTGCAAATTTTATAAAAATCCATTCAAAACTTTTTTGTCATTGCGTAACAAACATTATGAAAACACAACTAAAACATAGAAACGAATCAGCCGATTTGCTCCAAAATTTAATCATTCATGCCTTTTAACATTACTAACATTTCCTGTAAGTTTCATAAATATTCACTCAAAATTTTTGAGTTATTGCGCTAACAAACGTAAAATCAGACACGGCAACAAACATACGGACGAACAAACAGATCATCACAAAAATTTAAAAATTTGGTCATTTACTCTTTATGATATAGCTACCTAACAACTTTTGTAAATTTCATAAAAATGCGTAAATAACTTTTTGAGTTATGGCATTGAGACAAATGAGACAAACGAATGGACGGATCTTCACCAAAAGTTAGTCATCTTTTCCTCCTAACATACATAACAATCCCTGTAAATTTCGTCAAAATCCGTCCATAACTTTTTGTGTTTTCTTAGTGACAGAGAGACGGAATAACAGACAAAGGGACAGACAGCCAAACCCGACGGAAACATAACCTCCTTGACGGAGGTAATTAATTTCATACTCATACAAAGAACTAGGTGTGACATCAGGCCGTTAATTTATGTTCTCTGCTTTTGTCACTATCCAGGTATGACCCACAAACAAACCAATGGTCCTGTGAAGTGGCTCCTACGAGCACGTGTCGCACAAGCGTTGGTGTTGCTGTGCTGGACGGCTTCCTTTATGCCGTCGGTGGGCAGGACGGCGTGTCGTGCCTCAATGTTGTTGAGAGGTGAGTTCCTGCCTTGTCTTCCATGGCAGGCAGGGTAGGGCAATACTAAGAGACGGGCCCTATTGGTTTCCTTAGGCTTGGGAAAGACCCTCACGGGAGCATCTGATGGACGGTGCCGATATAGTACCTATGTGGCGTCCCTATCTGATAATTAGGTATAGCTAACAAGTGTGCCCATGCCTCTCCTAAGCTAACACGTAGGTACTTTGAAGTCGGCCGCGTACCTACTATACCGAGAGCTGATCGGCTGTAAGCCGTACTGATTGGTTAGTTAGGTCCGCCCCCGTATGGCATGATGCGTCACGCTCCCTGGAAAACCCAAAGGTTACTTATTGTACTTCAGTAAGGCTTTCGGGGCAGCTTTCCTTGGCACCCACTCTGCTTCATTTCATTTTCATTCTCCTACTGATAATGCTCTTTTTCTGTTTTTTTTCTTCATTTTCCCCTCGCTGTTCAAGGTTTCTACCGACATACGGTAGGTCCCTAGTTTTTTTCCTTTCTAACATCGCCTTTGTTTTGCAAACTGAGGCTTGAACCATTCAATATATCTAACTTGTAGTATTCTAATTGTTATTATGGTGATGAAAGCTGTGACCACTGGTAATGAGTCGCTTAAAAATCCATCCTGCTCAGTACCTACCACTTCCATTCATAAGTTAGCGATATAGCTAGCATGTTTCGATTCATGACTTCCATCCTGTTAGATTTGTAAATTGCTTCTCGATTAGATGTATAAACTTTGATTAGATATTAAATTGCTTCTTCCTTACGTTAGTCTAATAAATTTCATCTTGTTTATATTCATAAATTGCATCTTGTTGAATTTAAACAATTTTATTTTTTTTTGTAAATAAATAACATCTTGAAAAGACTCAAAAAAAAAAAAAATACATCATGTTGGTAGTCGTGCCTGGTATTCATGCAGTACAGGCTATGTTAATATAATGACTTCGTTTGCCCTGTGTTCAGGTACGACCCCCAGCACAACCGCTGGACCAAAGTGGCCTCCATGAACACACGACGATTGGGTGTAGCTGTGGCCGTACTGGGAGGATATCTGTACGCTGTGGGTGGCTCTGACGGACAGTGTCCTCTCAATACTGGTGAGTTCTTCTGTAGTTGTAACTTGTAACTTACTGGTGCTGTGGCGGTCTGGGGTGTTGTGATTTAATTTCATCCCTTCAGCAGGTACAGGGTGTACCGTAGGTGTGGGTCCGGTACTCCTTTAACGAGTACAAGGACCTCCTGTGCTAATGTACTTCTCTCTGCCGCAGTCGAACGCTACGACCCAAAGATGAACAAATGGTCTATGATGCCAGCGATGAGCACCCGCCGGAAGCACCTCGGCTGTGCCGTCTACAGCTCCATGATTTATGCTGTGGGAGGCCGAGATGACTGCACAGAGCTGAGCAGCGCCGAGCGGTACAACCCTCACACCAACCAGTGGAGTCCTATTGTGGCCATGACCAGCCGCCGCAGTGGCGTGAGTCTTCTTTCTGTGTTTGCTCTTCTAGTGCATGTCCCAATCGGAAATTTATCGGCACTTATCGACTGCCTATGAGTAAATAGTGAGCTGCATCGGATAAAAGCCTATAATTGCCGATTGTGACGTGTGGCTCGCTTTGCTTCACGTACTACATGTCTCTTCTTTCTTCCTTCCTGTGGGACTTGGTGAACACGGTGAGTCTGAAGGCTGTACTCTGTCTTAACCAGACTGTGCTACTGCTCTACAAAGGCTTATTTATTTCTCCTAGGAATGCAATTAGACAAAGAACCCTCGCCTCAAAAATTCAAAACAACACTGCCTGATTAAAATACATAGGTTGAAAACAGCTGTATATAATCAAGGTGATCCTTATAGCTACCTAGTGATCCAAGGTTGTGATCTCTTGAGTGATTTAGGTGTATATTGTCACAATTAACAGCATCACCCCAAACAATTGGTAGCTTTGGTATTAGCGCGTGAGACTGTCAGTTGTGCCGGTAAGTAATGTAAGATCTCGCACCATTCGACTGCTTCTCGGGGCAATGTTCACCCTTTACTCTGCAAAGTAACTTATACAATCAGTGCGTTCACTGCTGTATCAGTGAGACTGAGCTAGTCCTGAGTCCCCAAGTTAAAGACAAGAATGTTGCTATTACGGTCTTCCCTCCATCTAGATCTAATTGGGGTTATCCGAACCTTCTAACTAGGTAGCTACCTACCAAATAGACCAACCGTTTCTTGTTGTAAATCTTTAACGCAGTGTTTGAAATGAAGTTAGTAAGTATGCTTGGCCTTGATCATATGGTCTGCACGAAGCTGTGCTACTCTGCAACAAGACGTTTTTCCCTCTCGGATACAATATGCCAATGAGGTCTTCTTGCAAAACATCGGCCTGGTATTAATAATAGAGGAACCATATACTTGTCTTTTAAGCAGCGCCATATTTTTTCTGGGGAAACGTTTTTTAGCTGCGCAGTCAAGGGTTAAAGTGCAAAATGTTCATGTAGCTATAAAAATATCTTACGAGATTTCTGCTTTCATAAGCTAGAGTGAAAAAATGAGTTACTTAGCTGTTTATGAGTATCTCATAATTTGGATTAAGCACATGCTCGTAGGTTACTTGAAACCAGGATTGCACGTCAGTCCTTCTTCCACGGCAGCGTTAGGACTTACTCTCCGTGATGCCGTGTTGCGCGTGTGAACGATCCGTTCTCGTGTTTCTGAGACATAAAAGTAAACTATTTTTTCCGGTTCTAAAGAAAACTGGCGACCGCTTATAATTTTCTGTCGGAAAAAGTACGTTAAATCATCATGAATCTTCTACTATCTAATTAGTGAGAAAAGCAGTATGTTAACTANATCAGCTCTCGTGTTTCTGAGACATAAAAGTAAACTATTTTTTCCGGTTCTAAAGAAAACTGGCGACCGCTTATAATTTTCTGTCGGAAAAAGTACGTTAAATCATCATGAATCTTCTACTATCTAATTAGTGAGAAAAGAAGTATGGTCACTATTGTGCATATTGAACTGTACGCCATAAAGTAGCTGCACCTTATGAAAGGTTTAACTTGGAAGTCCTCTCCGATCAACATCATGGAGTTTTTCAAACCAATTACATAAAAGCTTTTAACTCTCAACGCTAACTTGAGACGAAATCTGGAAGATGCTCCATCTGCTGGCGTGAGGACAATTCCCGCCCAATTGTGAGACCTCCATGACCCCGGCGCGAGAGCTGTTGTCTATTTACAGGGAAAGTTTCAAGTGTGAACCCGACTCAGGCCATGAGGCTTGCCTCTTTCTGTGCCCGTTGCGCCTCACGCCTTTTCCCGACGTCCGTTGACTTGTGCCTTGTTTTTCTCGTTTTTTGGATTTGTTGTTCCCATGCGCTGCAGTTCTCTGTGCATAGGCTCCACATTTTGCTGGATATACTATACGTCCCTTGCTTTTCTTTCTTTTTGTACCGCTGTTGTTATGGATAGGGAGATTTATACTTAGAATTAAACTCTATTACAACAAACTAAAATGTTGCTTTCTCTTAGAAATAACATGATTGAAAATGGGGTTTGGCAGTTTGCTGGTTCTCAGAGAATTAATAGAGTTTAAACACAGTTAGTACTTTTAAACACAGTTAGTACTTTTAAACACAGTTAGTACTTTTTTCTATCTGTTCCCTACCGTGCACTTGTACGACAAGATCCTCCTGCTTAATATAATGCTCCCTTTGTTACAGGTTGGCCTGGCCGTGGTGAACGGAATGCTATACGCCGTTGGCGGTTTCGATGGCACAACTTACCTCAAAACCATCGAAGTGTACGACCCTGACCAGAACCACTGGCGGTTGTGCGGGTCTATGAACTACCGAAGGTTAGGTGGAGGCGTTGGCGTTGTCAAATTACCTCACAATGAGGCTCATCTCTGGTGAGCCAGCTACAACAATGATAAACAGCTTGAGTTCTGGCTTGGTGTCGCTTTTAACGATAACACCAAGTCTGCCGCTGACCGCTGGTGGCTGGGGGACCAGGGCAACCTGGTGGGCTATGGGTGGGAGCAGAACCCTTGACGCTGTCCACTTGCGCTCAGTCTTTAGGTGTAGGTACCTTGATAAAGAGATGAAGGCAAGTTGTCCTCTTGAGGATATCCGACATCCAAGTTAGTTTCTCCGTTGTGATGCAGCCTAATCATCTTGCGCTTCTTGGTTTAATTTTGGAGAGACCAGGATAAATTGCTTGCTAATTTTCACTACCTACGTCAGCTGCAGTTTACTCCAGACCAGCCTTTGGAGTTGCATATGCAAGACACGACGCACTTCTTCGTAAACTGTGAAAGGTAGCGGCACTGACCGCCGAGGCTACCCGAAGTCGCTCACTTTCTTCTCAAAAATATTTCGGCTTTGTATAAAAATTTGTATTTTTGTTATTGTGCTGCTCCCTACGGACTGCCTAAAGGTTTGATTCTCACTTGCAGCGTTGTTAGTTGAACGATTGTGACCAGTTCTATTTGACTACCCGAAGAAGCTTTGGTTAAATCTTGGAAACATTTATTAGCTACCTTGTGACTTGCTGTTGGACACAGTCATCTGCTCTCAAGATGCTCACATTTCCATTCATGTTTCGTTTAGTATAGCTAAATTACGATAGCTTCGCGAGTGGTGGCTCGTACATCTTGATTGATTTCGTCACATCTCAACAAAGACAACCTGTTGAAGTTTGGTTCCGTGTTGTATTTTTGTAATTGTATGTCGGTGCTGTTCCGCCAATTGGGTTGCAGTTGAANTTTAGTATAGCTAAATTACGACAGCTTCGCGAGTGGTGGCTCGTACATCTTGATTGATTTCGTCACATCTCAACAAAGACAACCTGTTGAAGTTTGGTTCCGTGTTGTATTTTTGTAATTGTATGTCGGTGCTGTTCCGTCAATTGGGTTGCAGTTGAAAGTTTACTCGTGTGTAGAGTGCAGGATTTCTGCATTGCTGTTGGGATGGTTAACTGTGAATGAATTCGTCATAACCTCAGCGATGGGTCATTCGTTGTGCCGTTTTTCTTAATTTAATTCATATTAATTTGTTACTTTTCTGTTTTCTCTCGTAAAGTTTATAGAGGAGACTAATGCAGTAGATGGTCTGCTCATGCACCTCAAAGGAAGTTTTTTCCTGTTCTCTTCTACAATTCCTCTCATTGGAAGCAGCTGCTGCGCAGCCAAGCAAAAACATGGTGACATGCACGCCCTTCTTTTGCTTCCGCGTATCTTTGAGCTCCCCAGTGGTGATCATAACGACTTATTGGCCCCACGTTTGCTCTTGAAGGTTGTTGCTCTGTGGCAGTAACTTCCAGTGATAGCGTTTCGGATTTTTAGTGACTGTTGAAATTGCTGTGTGCATATTTGAATAACGCCATTTATTGAAATGATTTCTGTTTAACATTATTCGCTTCTTCTATCTCAGCTTCTTGTGCAGCGTTTCTGTTTTTATCAGTGCGACATGGATGACGTGCCAATCACCATACCAGTTCCTTAATGCTACTGTCGTTCACTGGCCTCTATACATGCAGCTTAAAGGTCTCCTTGTTATCCAATAGTTGGCGGGTGTTGTGCACTGGTTGAGAAACCATACAGTTGGGAAGAGTTTGTGCATGGTCTGCTGACTAGAATTTAATTTCTCAGTTGGCTGTTGCTTGGCTGACATTTCGTTGCAAAAAGTTTTAATTGCCTTTCCTTGCTACTGTCCATAGCTCATGGCATTCCATTTAAGATGATGCGTTTTTGGGTGCCACTTTCATTGAAATAATTTTTTTGTGCGTCAGTTAAGTGCCTAGAAGGCCGTCGCTCGTCCTTCTCTTTAAAGAAAAATTTATCGTACACAATGAAAAAGTTTATTGGTTAATACAAACCTAATGGTCAAGAGCCATTAGCTTTTGATGTTTGGCCAGCCTTTGTGCAAAGTCGCTCTCTTCTATTCAAATTACTTTTTATTAATGTGAAGAAGTTATCAGGAGTGTGGTACGAGTAGGTAGGAACTGCTTTTCCTACCTTTGTGGTTAATTTTTCTTAAATCTGTTTTTACTCGTATTGTTATTTCCTCTCTTGCTACAAATATACTAGAGAATACATGTGGCTTGGTATTACGTGTGTGTTTTTGTGTGTCATTAATGAGCTGTTATCTGAAGAAACTATTAAATCTGCCTCCTTTCCTCTCACTAGCATTTTGTTTTGTGCAATAATTAAGTGAAGATAAGCAGCAGTATCATGGTGTGCCGAAGCTGCGCTCTCTTTTATGGCGATGCCACACGCTAGTCGAAAGAACGAGTATCGTCTTCTTTTCGTTCGAACGTTATGTTGAACTCTCGTAAACGCAGCTTTGAGATTGCAAAGATAAGGTGTAAAAATGTTTACCGTGAGTTCAGTTTACTTTGCAAGTGCCGTTAGTTAACTTTCGGACGTATCATTATATCTGGAGGGATTTATAACTGAAAATTCTCTGCAAGTATGTGCTACGTAAATGGGCACATCAACACATTCAGACAAAAAGATGACGGTCCTCGTTCTTTTGACTAACGTGTGTCATCGCCTTTATTTGTGAGGCAACTCATTTTGTTGCTGTCACCATGCGTCGCTGCACTGCGGCTGCAGCCGTGCCGTCGACAGGTCCCAACGCATCGTCATATCGTGAGAAGATCTGAGTGTCCCACCGCAGGGATAGTAATATCAGGGTGCGGTGTTTGCTGTGAGTTTAGTTTGTTTTGTTGGATAAGCTATATGTACTTTGTATCTAATATGCCAAGAAAGCATAAGATCGTAGCAAAGGCCTTATTGTTGCGCCACAGAGTCGATGCATCAGGCCGCGATGGGTTCTGTGACATTAGTTTGTTTAGTAACGTAAAGTTCTGTGCTTTGTAAGGCTAACAGGCAATTGGCTTAGCGATTTATGCCACTTAGCCTCTTATACTTCCNGCATCAGGCCGCGATGGGTTCTGTGACATTAGTTTGTTTAGTAACGTAAAGTTCTGTGCTTTGTAAGGCTAACAGGCAATTGGCTTAGCGATTTATGCCACTTAGCCTCTTATACTTCCTCAATTCACAGAGAAATGCTGTTCTGGTACTGGAGTGAACTGAATTAATGCATCTTCTCTGTATTTTCTCTTCCTAATTTACTTACTTTGGAAGTCGTTTACATACCTTACTTTAAGACTATTTATTATAACGCTAATTAGTAATGATTTCGCTCTTCAATTTTTTGCGTGCTTCAGTGTGGACAGCTCGGCGTTTTGACGCCCCCGTTTGGTGGAATATTTGATGTTTATTATTGCGCACATGAACATGAGTGATCTGCGGAGTGTGCTAATCTACTGTGTATTGTTCGTCCTTGAGCGAGAGCCTCCCTAAGTTGTTTATAGTAGCTATTATGTGTCCTAGCATTTAGTGTATATAGCTTTTTTTAACGTTGCAATTTTTTTAGTAATACCTATCACTAATGGTTATTGGTTCGAATGCTAAGGAACGTACACACTTCTTCCATTCCTTCTTTGTTTTTACCCGAAATATTATCCTTGTTGCATCGGATATATCAGTTATCCTGAAGCTGGTGCCGCAACTGCCTATTCGGTGGCCCCTGCCTCTATTTCTATTGTTTTCGCCACCGTACCAGTAACAGTAGTACGAAAGGTAACTTCAAAACGATGATGCCTTAATGTTGAGTTATTGCATATTGCTTCGGCAGGCAAACTTATCATACTACTACTATTGCGTACAGTGGACAAAACGTTTTTTCAATGGACATATGCTGGTACAGCACCAGAGACAGGGCCAGCGTGGCCGCAAAGCACGCAGTGAAAGATCCACTGTCACGACTAGCGTGAAACTTTTGTTGAGCTGCTTACCTTGCGATCACCTAAGTCTCTCCGTATTGGTGACTCTTGCAAAACCGTTCACTTCTAGTAGCCGTCTTGCTATTTGTTGGGAAATAATGGTGCTATATGGCGGCATCTGCACGTGACGCAGACTCTTCAGCGGTTTTCTGACCCTGAATTCATCTTTCTGTTTCGTAGAAACAATACTTCCAATCCTTTCTGATATGCCCAGAGAAGGATGGCAAAGGTTGAAAAGCTCAGCGTTGACACGAGCACCTACTCCGCAATCGGCAAGTCTTCTGTAGTGAGCTACAATTTGTTTACTGTGTGCACCATGGCCTCATAATTCTGTGAACGTTTGTGCAGCAGCTCAACCCTTTGACGGGCAAGGGACCATTTATGATGACTTCCATAAAGCTACGCAGCGTTTACAGTTTCCCCAGTAAAGGGTTACGCTATCCACGAGCTGCTACGCTTCCATTTTGAATTGACCGGCATTTTACCTACTCTTCCTTAATATCTTGATCTTGCTTTAATTATGCTGTGATACCTCGCCGTAGGAATGCAATGGGTGAAAGAATCCTTGTAGCAGAAAAAACAACCTCGTTAAACTAGGCTCAAGCTGCTTTTGTTTACAGATTATTGGTGCCGAAACACCCCAAAGAACAAGCGCTGGATATGTTGTTTCTAAATGTGTGGAGCCAAATAATAGGTACCATAACCGCTTCATGTGCTTCTATAGCATTTTATCTTCAGCGATTGTACTGCCGCATTTATTATTGGCCGCGCTTTGCCGACTTCCTTAGATAACCTTTATTATTAAATAGAAGCCACCAATGTTTTCATGTATTGTTCACACTTACTTTATCTGATGTCCGGTATATTTTAGGCAGCTACCCATGTGCTGAATTACGTCTTGTCTTATTTTAAAGCAGTGAACATGTTTTACCTTCGCTGCCTGGGTTGCTTGGAGACGCTTCATGTGAGCGTGCCTGTGAGCGGAACAGGCAGATCTATTTTGACTACTCCCGTCTGTTTTTGTTGCCTCAATATTAGGCCCTTCTCTCCTGTATTCGTATTGTACTCCCGTCTTGAAATCTTCTCTGTTGCAGTCTTGTATTTCCTTCATTACAGCCCTTAGCATGACATTCTGATTTCGTGTAGCTCATTGTGGTAATGGTATGTGCAACGATTCATGACGAAGCTGATCGTGCATGAGCTCCCCGTTTCTATCGACATACTGAATGCCCCTTATTTCTTTCTCTTTTGGATTACTTTCGTTGTGGAGACTGAAGTTTGAACTGTTCAATAATCAATGCATGTTTTCACGGACTGCATCTGTCATGTGCACTGGAGTTAGATTGAGTTAGAACAGATCTGCCTGTTTCATTCACTGCCTGTTGGCGCTGTCGCTCTGCTCAGTTGCTGAATGTGTTGAAGAGAAGTTAGACTTGTGCATGTACATGTGATTTTAATGTATTAGAGATATTATACGGGCTGTAACTTGCATCACTCACGCCCTCATGGTGACATTGTATTATTTGTCTCATTCATAATGTGTGTATATCGCTTAGTCAACAACGGTCATCCTATTTATTATTTTAGCCATTCTTCCTAATGAGAAGCTGCGTATATATGTATAAGGTGTCTCCGGGTCGAACACTGTGAGCAGTTTAATATAATCCGATTATACTGATCTAGTCCGGAACCTCAATCTTTAGCGCTCGGTTCACCAGTTTCGATCGAGTATCAGACATTCATTAATTAGCACACTGATTACGCTCGAAACTTTCGACAGGACTTCCATTCTCATTAGGACTGATTTATACCAAAAGACGTATGCACTGCAGCTGTCGTAAGTTCTGAACCTTATTCCCGGGCTACACTCGGCGAGCGCACGCTCAACTTGGACGTGATACCGCATCTATGCTACAAGCTTATACTGCCAAGATTGAAGTTCCAAGACAAGATGAGGTTAATTGGGTTAGGTTATCTTGCTGACAGTGGGCGAGTCGAGCGCGCCTATGATCTACTGAAATACTAGTGTGCTGTGTGGGGTACGCGACCGCTGTTTGTATAGCTACTAGCTACTCTGTCCGTAGGGCCAACCATTTCTGGAAACCGTTCTGGCCGTGTGAACACTGGTGTGGCCGTGTGAGTTTGTTGCCGATGAGCTCTTACTCAAGCTGTTTATGCATTGTTGTTGTTGTTGTCCAGACATTGATTGTCCCGGTGCCCGTCAGAAGCTTTAGGATCCTAGTAACTCGGGTGGTCTTCCCTCCAATTTGGTGGATTTCCCTAAATCTACTGCTCTCAACCCCCCTTCATACGTCTATCAACTTTGACAGTAAAGTGCTGAATTTTATCCTGAGTAGCTGACAAATTTCTAGATTTAGAAATATTAGATTTGGCATTTGAAAATGTAACGGTGGATATGTGGGTGTACTTAGCTACTTCCCCGAAGCCTCGATAAGCATTGGTTTGCAGGATCGTACCCACTGTGTGTGCGTGAAACTTTATAGAGATGTACAGCCGGGAATTTCATGTGTAGCAGGCCACGCTTGAAGTAGGAGACGCACGCAGTCGTACGCTAGTAGGTCACTTTTGGCACCGAGTGTCCACGCGCAGTTCCTGGAAATGTTAAAAAAAAGCTCTGCACCACTACTGGAATCGCTGCACCCTAAGTCGTGAGCGTCACTCATTTGTGCAAGGTTCTTAGGTCTGCATTGCACTATAGTGAGAACCGTTGGGCTGCACCATTGCTAGCGTCGCCACATACTTTAAAGAGCGAATAGAGTGGAAGGAGTTGTTGATAAATAGTGTAAAAATATTGATGACTGTAATTTAGCTCGCACTTGCACGTCCTATCCATATTTTCACTTTTCACTAATTTGATGTGTAGGAAGTAGTCGTGGTCTTGAGTGCCCTTGAAGTGAGTGATAAGGCAGACTCCCGTTCTATAAAGCTTTACAGAAAAATTTGTACCTAGTCCAATTTTGTAGGCATTGCATCTAGGTGTCTTACGTTGTTCATTTTGCCGTGCTTCGGTTTTATTGCACCATTTCCAAAGTTAACTGGATTTCATCCGGACGCATATCCAACCCTCTGCTGCATGCACCATCACCTGGACAGACAAATGCGGAAACACACACACGGGTTGTTCCCAATACTACCACGCTGCCGCTGTCGAGCGCCACAGGGAGGATATTAGAATATGTACAAGTTTAGATTATACTATTCAACAGGTTTTTCAAAAGAGATTGCCACAGTGTGATCTTTGTATGCCGACCAGTGCTAATGGTAGCTAGCTGTGTGAAGTAAACTATCCGTTCATAATATTATTGCGTGCATCATGCTCCATTAAAAATCGTTGCTCATTATTCATCGTGATGACTGAGACGTGCTTGCAGTTTTATCGATAGCTAGTTGCTTGAACTTGTGTGATTTGTGTCGATATGTTGTTTGACTGCTTGGACTATTTGACAAGGATATATATGTCTAGAATGACAAATATTCATGTATATTTCTAAAGGTGTTTTTATCGTTTTTTTCTGCCATGAGCAATGCAGTAACTTTTTCTGTTGTATATCTAACCAACCTCTTGTTGACGAACGGTGTCTGGTGTGGATCATTGGTGTTTAAAATACGTTATATTTATCCCTAAGTGCAGTTTTGTTGACGCTGTATAACAGTTTCTTTGTGACGGGTTGGAGAATTTTCTTTAATAGCGCCAAATGTATTACTGTGCGTCCTACGGTGCTACTTAAAGTTGTTTCACTGTCCGAGTTTTTCATTCTTATCATCGCTTGTTCCTCTTTTAAACCTAGGCCCGCTCTATGCGATCACAGGCCCGACTTGTGACCGGACGTTCAGTTTGCACATTGTTCAAATTAGGGAATTCCCGTGGGTGTGTCCCTGGCGTTTCTGGGCGTATGATACTGCCCCTTTTTTTGTTCCCTTCTTTTCTTTGCTCAAGATTATCCTCAATTGGGAGCGGTTACCTTGCAAATGTAACTTACGAACCAACTTTTTTTCCTCTTAATCTCTCTTCTGGTCTTATGGGTCGCTTCTTCTATAGCTCTGAGGTCTCTTGCTTTTTTCTGTTGATTTTGCTTCATTTTTTCGTCCTACCAACGATCGTGGTATCTATTGCCCTCTTTTCCTGGGGTTGCTGTTACCAGGCGCGTTGTCCTCTCGAGCTTAACATATATATGGCCCTAGTCGTCGTTGTTCCAATCTCATCGCGTCGAACTTGATTCCTGTGATGGCTGCGCCCATGAAGTTAATCGAATGAGGTTCAGGTGGCGTCATTCACGCGACCCATCTTGTGCTGAAGTGACAATACGCATGGTGACCAGCAAGGGGAGAGCTAACAGCGAGTTATCCCTACAATGCCCGTAACCTCTTGCACCTTCTTTCTTTGGCGCTTGCGGCCAGTGTGCATCCAGGAGACCCAATCTTAATCTGTACCCGGCTGTACTACCCCGCTACGGATCATATTTTCCCGCAGAGATAAAAAAAAACTTGCAGCAAAATAACACAGGCTAGTATGAATGGACTAAATCCAATCTCACTTGAGCTGCACTGTTCTGCTGCAAGAATTCTTTCTCCTATTGTAGTCCTACCGGAGATGGACTCCTTAGAGCGAGGTCGCTCAGCCTCAGTGACAACGGATTGAGCTTGGCAAATGATATTCCTGGGCCGTAGTCATGTCTCGGTGGTATTGTGAGCGGGCGTGCCGAGTTATTCGTGATATGTTCACTGCATCCGTGAACCTACTTTGCATACTTCAAGTTCTTAACTGCACTTAGCTGCTAGAGCAGAGACACTCAAAACAAGAGACAACTCCTGCTAGGGATACCTTCGAAATTGGGAAAATCCAGAAACATCGACTCGTGAATTGTAGCTGTAGCTGACGACATAGGGAGTGACCAGCAGAAGTGAAACTTAAGTGGTGTATAGCGAGTACTACAGCACAACTTCACGGTGTCCCCTGGTGTTGGTTAAAAAAAACAGTCTTTAAGAATGTAAAGGAAACAAGCATAATGTAGAACTGGCCATCTCAATACATTGACTCCTCCCGAAACTGAGACTCTGTCACTGGCTAGGTTTTATTTGTTCCTCTGTAAACGTAATGGCGTATTTATAATGAACTAAATTGCACGAGGTTCTCTTCGTATTGAACCCATGAACGAATTTACCAGAGCTGAACACTTGTGTACAAATTTTACTTGTATGTTTGCCTGAATTTATTAACATATATATCGGTAAGCTTTTAGTTAAGTGTTTCGTTGTTTTTAGAATTTTTTCTTGTTTTGCTGCATGGCCGAATTTAATACAACGTTTTCACTGTCTTAGTTACGAATTACGATTATGAAATCTTTTGTGTTGTATACAATTACTGTATTTAACACTCGAGCTGACTTAGCGTAAGTCGAATGCCGTTGCATTTTATCAACTTCGGCCGTTAGGAAGTTAGACTCTATAATGTTTTATTCTAATTGAATTTTTTTTTATTGAAAAGATATTCGAACTTTTGTTGTGAAGGACTCGTAAAACTGATACGTTTTCTGTACTGAGACGTTTTTGCTAGCTTACGGTAGGCTATATCTTCGACGGGCTTGCTTACCAATAGGTTTAGATTTCATAATCCACTTGCCTACATAGTTCCAAACAACACAAAGGGAACACACCGGTATTTCATTATATATTCATTGATTGTCAAAAGCTCCGCCAAATATTGCTAAAAAATCCAACTGAAATTCACATGACCTTGTGAAGTACATAGTAATGGTATACTCTGTGTATATGCTAATTGCTAGTTTATGCATTGTCTATTACATTCCATTTTTAATGAATACACACACACAC
>LQNS02278097.1:14425952-14437651 GCA_001587735.2 Parhyale hawaiensis
GCACGAGCCTGTTCATATCCTGTCAGGGATGCCGTTGGACCAAAAAGGCCTCATCCGCCTTTAGAGTGGCATTTCCTCCAACTCAGGGGCTACCCAGAGCCCCAAACCCAAAGCCAGCTCATACAAACAAAGCGGCGTCCGGGGCCGGACAATGGGAGCGGCCTGATAACGCGCAGGCCACGCATTTATTTTTTATGGTTCTGGTTATTAGATATTTTGTGCTTACTAAATATAATCCTGTTTTTCTGCATACCTATACAGCCTATTTGGACGAAGTCTAACTTCATATGCTCGCCAAGAAGCTAGCGTGTGTTTGCTGAGTTTCATCACTTGTGCTTTTTTTTGCTGTTTATGCTACTGAATACCAGCTTCATACCAACGTAATATTGACTTCGTGAAAATGTCTTAATTTGCCAATGTTCAAGTAGCCTAGTAGTACACCTGCTACTTATTCGGTCTCGGAAGATGAGTCGTGCTTAGTTTTTTTATTATTACGGTATTCATGTTGTCGTTGGTGTCATTGCGGCAGGCAACCAACTGACATTTTAGCTTTGACCAGTATACCGGTTTTTATAGTTTGGTGCATTTGTGGTTCGTTCGTAGTCCCTTGCTTTTTTGCATTGATATAGCAATAACTCTTTACCGATATTTGCTTTCTTCTTGCAACTTTCTTCCGTCATAGCTCATAAGCCTCTGACTCCAACCTATGGACTATATTTGCAGTCAACTTGAAGTAGCTTTGGTGCCAGCCCTCTCCTATAAGTTTATTCTTGATTTTGTCCACGATCGTCTGCCAATTGTAAGTTTTTGTCCTTTGCATGGTAGCTAGGTAGGTAGCCTATGTACAGGTAGACTATAGGCCTAGTAGGTAGCTACCGTAGCGGAGGGTGCAATTGAAACAGAGGGCGAGTTTGAAAGGCTTCCATAAAGCTTTTGTAACCTCCGCCAAGGGGGTGTTTTCGTCGTGTTTGTCTGTCTGTCTATTTGTCTGTCTGTCTCTCTCTCTCTGTCTGTCACCAAGATAACTCAAAAAGTTATGAACCGATTTCGATGAAATTTACAGGGATTGTTAGGTATGTCAGGAGAAACAGATGATCAACTTTTGGTTAAGATATGTCCATCTGTTTGTTTGTTTGTCTGCCTCATTTTTCTCGATGCCATAACTCAAAAAGTTGTGGATGGATTTTGATGAAATTGACATGTGTTGTTAGGTATACAACAAAGAGTATATGACCAGATTTTGGTAATGATCCGTTTGTTCGTTCGTTCGTTTGTCACTGTTTTTAATTTTATGCTTGTTAGCACCATAACTCAAAAAATAATTAATGGATCTTTATGAAATTTATAAGGGTTGTTAGTAATGTTAAAAGACATGAATGATCAAATTTTGGTGCAGATCGGTTTGTTTGTATGTTTGACTTATGTTTGTCATAACGTTTGTTAACACTATACCTAACTCGAAAAGTCATGAACGGATCTTCAAGAAAATTGAACAAGCTGTTATTAATATAAAAAGGCACAAATGATTAGATTTTGGAGTTAATACAAAGAAAATTGTGGATTCAGAACCAATTTGAATTTTTTGCTACCGTTGCCTCACTTGGCGGAGGTATGCACTCTCAGAGTGCTCTAGTTTTTAATGTAACACGTAAAACACTATAGGTATGTTTAAAAGTAGGTATATTGGTCTATAATATGTACATACCGTAATATTTTACGTATTACATTAAAAACATGAGGTTTTTGGAAGCCTTTCAAACTCGCCCTCCATTTCAGTTTCACCCTATGATAAGGTAGCTACTACTGAACTTACACGTGCTGGAATTTTAAAGTAAAGAATGCATTTGTAAATCCCCTTTATGTATAGTCGCTGCCACACTACCGTACACAATCAGTGCGGCTCGCATGTCATTCATGCTACCGTATCAATGATGCCGACTTTCACTGCGTTATCGATAGGTACGGTATGGCGTGCGTGCTGAACGCCCGCTCGTAAGTTGAGCGTGTGAATGCATAGCCTAGTGTAGCTCTGACACAATGTGTAGGTAGGTTTCGCTAGAGAAGTCTGTAAGGTTCTCTCTTAAGACCAATCGTCTTGAGGCTAAAAAAAAGTCTTCATGGTATACTTACTGAACATGTGTGGCTGTTGACCATGTCCCTTGCAGAATTTTTTGCCTCTTCAAAATCTGTTTTCTAATCTTAGCTGCTGGGGTGGCCAAGAACTCTGTTGGAGATATCATGGCTAAAATTATGGTCACAAATTGGCTAGCTAACGTAAAACTTGTGCTCAATTAGTAGGTAATCCTAGCGTATAGCTATTATCAGACAACCCAAAAATTTCTTGCGGATTTATGTTATGTAATTCACTTTGAGACTCACACGAGCTTACTTTCTTGGGTACCTGATATCGCATTGATTAGCTCCATGCTCAGGGAATGTTAAGTATATTCACTCTACTATAAATTACACATGATGTTTATTCTCTTGATGCTGCAGAATATTTTTCTCTTCTATATAAATAGATAGTATTGCATGTTCGTTGAAAAACATTGTAGCTATGTTCGTAACCTCACGGTACCTATCCTTACCTCCTTATCAGGGGGCACATAATGGGTCATTGGCCATAGGCCGTAGGGTTAGCACAATTAGGTTTTGAAAGTTTTGGGGGTCTTCACAGGTTATTTTAGCTTTATAGAGAGAACTCGTTACCTACGTCTGTTTTTCGTGCTCACTTTGTTTTGTACCTTTTTGTACATCTCTGTTACTGATGCCCTATTCTACTCGTCCTCTTCTTTCCGACTTACTACTCTCATCCGCGTTGATCTTTAGGCCTAGGCTATGTTTGAACACCTTCGTGCATATATTCCACGCGTTCATCGCCATAGGTACGTTACTATGTCCCTGCTTTTCTTCTTTGGAACGCCTTATCTGTTGTAGATTGATAACAGTTTGGCGTTGTAGAACTTATAGCCCAAATTCATATTGGTTACGGTCATTATTAATTATCTTCCGATATCGGTGGGTCGGCGCTTCATGTTCGTGAGCCTGCTGGTCCCAATCTCCCGACGTGATAGTCGGGCAGCACACAGCTGCTTGACGGGTCGCCATCGGCCCCTTCTGTCGCCGCAAATGGTGGGCTGCAACAGGACCGTTGGTCCCGAGTTCTTTTGCTTCTGTTATTCTGTTATTCGCTGAATTGCTTCTTATCACCCGCGAGCAAAGCGAGAGTGGTGATTAGCCTATGTTATATATGTTTGTATATTTGTCTGTCCACCCGATAAGAAGAAAAAGGAGTTGAGCAATATTCATAGGTTTTTTTTTTTTTTGCAGGGAGTCAGGTGGGTTGACCTAGATGTGAAAAAGCCGAAACACTTAGTAATGTGGCCATCTAAAATGACGGCGTTGTAATTTGCCCCCACCGCGAGTGATTGTCTTCCGCCACGAGGCGTTGTAGCTGCTGTTTGTGATGATACAGTCATTATTCTATATAGCTATAAAGTATTTGGTAGATGGGACCATACAAATAAAATTTACCTTCAGTGATTTTGATTCAAATTTCCTAGATTCTTCTAGGTTTTAGAAAAAATGGAGGCCATGTTTTTTTTTTAGCTTCGCGCAATTAGGTTGTTTACTTCGCAGGATACAAACAGGAAACTGGTTGATTGAAACTACAGTGTGCTTCCATTCGCTAAAAAAATGCGTCTGTTGCTTGTTAACCCGTTTTGATCTGCTATCTGTTGGGAGGGGGGGGGGTACGAGCCTCGTGCTGAAGGCAATAGGCTCATGGCAGACCCATTACCAGAGTGCTGTCGAGACCCACGCTCCGGCCTCCTCTGAGCTATTGCCTTTGTGTCAGAAAAAAAAGATCTCGAGAGAAAAACGTAGCACATGCGCTTACCAAAGTGGAAAATCTATTTTATCCTCTCCATAACCGAAGTTAGGTCGTAACGTTTGATGTGCAAACTGTCACTTGAATTGTCTTCTGTTATCTCTTTTCGCCTCCAATTTTGTCACCATCTCTTTAATTTGATATTAACAAAAATCGAGGTAGCCTACTTAAATTCAGCCCTAATAGTGCCCCATCAGGCAGGTCATGCTGTTTACTGCCCAGTATTTTACCTACTAATAGAGCTAAGGTACCTATATACTTATCATCGGTTGGTGCAACGAAGTCGAGCAACGCACTAGGCTTGACTTGTCTGAAACTTCAGAAAGTAGCGTTAGCCCCTCCTTTTCCAACCGTCAGGGTGCTTAGTACACACTACAAGCGGAGCTGAGCGGCGCGTAGCGAAGTGGCGCGGAGCGGAGCGGTTAAGTGTTCACACATAAGCGGAGCAGAGCGGCGCGGCTTAGGTGTTCACAAGGGCGGGCGACCTGCACCACTGACCCTTTATTAGAGTCAGAAGCTGATATTCAGTGTAAGTTGTTCCTAGTAGTGAATAAATCTTCTATATTTCCATTTAAATCACTTTATGCACTATCATTGCTACATTTTAATTTCTGGACAAGATAGCTTCCCTTAGTTTTCCTCACATTAATAAAAACTCACCTTTGAACTTATCTTCTTGAACATGTTAAAAGCAAGAAGCACCACTTGCTCAGATAAGAAGCAAACTGACTTAGGCTATTTGTTTACACCTCAAGCGAAGCGCGGCGTCGTTTTTGACGGCATCATATGAGTTTCGTAGCCTACATGTATCATACCAATTCTCGACTTGTGACACATCTCATGCGCAGCCCATATCACAAACAGATGACCTATACTTTATGATATCAATATGTTTAACAAGTGCTGTTCTATCTGTTGAAGACTTTTCTTCTTGCATCAGTATAAAGAACTATTTAGTTACCGTGCAAATAGGTAGGTATTAGTTTCTATTTTCCACAGAAAAGAAAACGTTCATGGTGAACTTACTTAGTTTGAATGCCGCGAATATCTAAAAACCTTGATGCCGCTCCGCTCCTCGCCGCTCCGCTTGTAGCGTGCGAGCACCCTGAAGGTAAAGCCCACTTGACCTCAGCCCAGCTGTAAAACCAACACGCACTGGTTTGTGCTGCAGATATCTATAGGTCAACAGGCCCCACTACAGTATACGGCTCCAGTCGATCACAGATCATTTAGAGCTTTGGCACCAGCGACAGAAGGCTCCATGTGATAGATCTGCGCCCCCGACCTCCCCATTTCTGGCAAATGTCAGTAAACCCACAGCGGCACATGGACCGGATGCTGACTGAGCACGTCCTGCGCTGCAAAGACCTTGCCACTTGACTGGGAGGCTTAAACTCACGACCTTAATAGCCAATGTCAGACCCTGAGGCTGCTGCTACTGCAGCTTTCAGGAGCTACCCAAGTATCTACCTACCTAGGCCTACGCCTGAGACTGCTGGAAACCCCATATTATGGAGCTATACCTATTGCGTTTTCAGTTGTCTCAAGGATAATCAATTATGGGTTAACGTCTGATGCCCGATTGAACAGGGTGAAGCCGCTGCACCATTTAATTGGGCTGCATTTCTCCGCCGGTCTACTACACCTGAGGAGTTTCATCACATGCTACCGTTCTGATTGGTGTGTTAACTTTCTCACGCCTTCTGTGTGAGTGTTATTTTAACGAACATTTATTTTTTGTACCTCTGCCTAAATGTGTAGGCTAATTGTATGTAAATCTTTTTGAGTTCATCATAAGTGCATGGAGCCTCCTATGTTCATTACAGCAATACCCTCTGTGGTGAAATGACAAAGGCTCGGCATCGCAACACGGGTGGCCCGGGTTCGATTCCCGGACTGGAAGCTAAGAATTTACACTGCGTGGAGCACTCCAGCACCGAGAGGCGAGTGAAGCACGGCGAGAGATCCCAAATTGCCTCTCAACACCTACTGCTTCTCCTCGTCTTCGCCCTACCAGCTCTTCAATATTCTAGAATTAAGGCTAGGCCTAATAAAAACCTCGTTAGATGTATCCACTGTATAGGAGATAATGTTAAAATATAGGGTCAACAGAACACCAAGCTTCCAAGTTGAAGCTTATTATATACGGTACCTACCTCTATTGCTAGCGAACGTTGCGCGTACCGTACCATAACAACTGTGACTACACAGCTGCTTTCGATCGAGTTCCAAGAGGGTTGTATTTTCAACGTTGATGGAAAAGAAACTGCTATGAAATGTTTTATACGTCTTGCCTCATCAAGTATCTGCTTTACATTACAGACTTATGGCGACCCTGCCTGGCGCGACAGCATGTGCATCTCGCTGGACTCCGATGACAGGTGAGTTCGGCTTTATCAATTAATAACACGAGACTTCTAATTACCTATACATGACTCGCTACTAATTGGGACAGACTTTGCGGGAGGCTCTAGTTGCCAGAACAAGTTACCTGCTGATACCGAACAGAGCAAGTGAGGCTGGTCTTGCTTGTATTTGGAAATCAACTATTTCGTTTGTTTCACTTCGTGCATCTATGGTCGCATTTGTCGTGATTTGCATTGAACACAGAAGTGGATTTTACTTTTGTTGTATTGGCTTGAGAATATTTGTAGCACAAACATATTTTGCTGTGCGCGCATAGATGTACAATCTGGCTTTTGTACGGTATTTCGCATTAGGCGAAAGTTTACTTTGTATAAAACATCTACCGGTAAGATTTTAGCAATGTGTCTAAAACTTACAATCCATTCTATTTTTTTTACTAATTTGTATCATATTGCATTTTTCTACTTTTTGACCAATTTTAGGGCAACGACCTGAGTGTAGAAGGTGGCACTTTTACAGATAACCTGCATCGTGCTTGAGTTTCATTTCGAACTGGGACTGCTTAGCCTATATATAGATTATATGGAGGCTTAAATTTATCTTAGCCGGGCCGTACTTCTTCGCAAGGAGGGTTGTTTTTTGCCGAAGGACTACAAGTAAATAAAGAACCTTTGTGGCAAAATAGCACCAGCTACATAATATAGTGTTAACTAGGAATATTATACTGTACATTCAAGTCATGACTGCGTGGATACATTATCTCATTATCATTATCATTCATGTACGGTATCGGAACTTATACGGTAGCAGTGCACATAGTGTAGCTTTTCCTATGTTTATTTATTCCATTATTTTTTAAAGTTCCGTAATTTTCTTTCATGTTTTACCCACTAATCAAGAGAAACTTGCGCGAATTATGGCAGTCCCAGTGGCTGGCCCAAAGAAATAATAAATTACGAATAAAACGTCCGATAATGGCACTCGTCCAATAGCGACAACCGCCGAATGGCCATCGTACTGTACCGCCTACGTATTGGGCACACGAGACTTACCCATGACTATTTGCGAATGGGGCTCCCGCAGCCCTATATTGCGACGACTACCTCGTATCCCTCGCCGTCTTGCATCTGATGGCCGAGTATTCCACCTTCTCTAGCGAACGGAGGGCCTGCTATCCGGACCTGTATATTCTGGAATGCTGATTCCATCCTCCAAGGAATGCTTTCTGAGGGACCTCACGGCCAATTTAACAGAAATGCCCTTAAGACCTTTCTTACCAGATGTGACCTCTATCACAAACTGCGATGGAATTAGATCACGAAAAATGCTATCGTCAACTACGACTCCGCCCTTTTCCATTCGAAGCACATAGCCCTAGATGTAAAATTAATAATACATAATTCCCTCCTTAATACTTCTTTTAATATAAAATGAGGCATACTTCGCGTCCTAGCTAGCGGCGCACGAGCCTGTGGTTAAACACAGGACTATCTATTTGGGCGCCATAGAGGCAGTGTGCCACTGAAGCGCTAGTAAAATTTTTGCTACTACTACTTCCATGTTTTTCACTAAAACTCACAACAAAGCAGCAGAAGCATTCTCAAATTCACCTCGTTAATATTAGTATTTGCAACGATGCTTATTATTTTATGGTAGACTCTTATCTTTGAACTCCGGCTAGCCAGAATTGTCCCCTCCTTCTCCATTTGCTCTTTTACTGTGGAGATAGGCATCCCTTTGAAATCACTTCTTTCTGTCACTTTCCAGCTCGACTATAGACGTTTTACGTCTTCACTTTATTTTGTTTTGCCAACTTTTCCCATTTGTCGAGCTGTCATTTCGCTATATTATATTTATCCGTGCTGTTCATATTTTCCTCAGTTTAGTTTCTTCAAAAACCGATGATACTAAGATTACTGAATAGAATTCACTGTATCAGCTTTTTGTTGCCCCCACAGAGGTAATATAAGAGCTAGGAGGAGTAAATTGCAACTCTTTGTTATTGATATGTGTCTGTTGTTTCCTAATGGTCATGTTTTGTTCCCAGTTTTCAGAAGCTAGTTTCTTTTTACTCTGTGGTTTTCAAGAACTAATCATGTTTTTGTCCTTGGTTTTCACAATCCGAAAGATTGTCTTGCCGTTCTCTTTTTTGTAAAGAGCCAATGAATTGTGCTTTTGTTTCTTGTTTTTGAAAATCTAGGGCTTGGTTTTTCGTTTATTTAATTTTGGTCAAATCAAAGATTTTTAGCTTCATTCCCATCTCGTACTCCTGATCCTCCTTCTAAATCTCTTTTTTACGAAGCGAAACTGTGTTTTTTCTTGTCTCAGGGATTACCAATTAAAAGTTAGCGCGTGCAACTCAACAATTCAACGGGTCGAAGCCAGCACACCTGTCTGATGGTCCGACTAAGTCAACCTCGAAATTATAAAAGTCGTCGACGAATCTACTGTTACCCAAGTCCGTGACTTAATATGTGGAGCGCATTGTCTGTCATTAGGGAGCGTAGACATATAGGCTTACGTTTATTGGTGCAGGTAATTCCAAGGTGAGTAGGCTAAGTGCATGCGGACTCTGGCAAGATAAACGTGTTTCCTTTGAAATGATAATCCAATCTTATCAGCTAATGCAGGGCGTGCATGCATCAATGAGACGTCATCGACTTATTCGTCTGCGACTTCACCTTCCGCTGTCTCGTTTTGAATTGTTGTTCTAAATTTATTTTATTTATTGTTTGTACTCATAAGTGTATCGTAAATTTTGTACGTTCTTCGCTTTCTCAATGGGAACCTGGCACTCGGCAACAATTGCCCTGGTTGCAAATACAGTATAATATTATAAAAATACATGTGTATCCTTGATCGCAGTAGTGTCATGTGTGCCCCTCTACCCTAATGACAGTCCATACGTTACTTGAAATGATGAATTTCGGAAACTGTTAAGATATCGACTTTTTCCTTTAGTGTCCTTCCATTACTAGAACCATCCAAGTGTAATGCGCGTAGCGGATACATGTGTCAGCGTCTCCCCGTCCATACTACTTTGGAAACACCTAGTTTGTTTAGCGAGTATTTTATTTTGATCAGACTTAGCCTAGGATAAAATTATATAAAGGAGGTACAGTATTATGGCAGTGGTTGTAATCATTGTATTGCGTCACTAATTAGAGGTACAGTATAGGTAGCTACCGTATTGTAAGTACATCCCAGTTGTTCGCATTTTAGTGTTCAGTGTGGAGCGTAATCTACTTTGAACAATCATGTAGAAAAACTCTGACTTTCTGCGATTTATGTTAATTTAAACTTAAACCAGAGGTGGATATATGTCTCCCTATTTGAGGTCCAGCCACAAACGTAATACGGCCAAAGCTGGATCCCGACGTTCCGCGATGTTGTTCGCCATATGCTGTACATTAGGTGTTTGGAGCATCTTTCTTTCGTGCCCGCTTTGCTTTATTTCAGTTTCTTTCTCCAACTGTTGATGTATCGTTCTGTTTTTAGACTTCTTCCCTCGGATTTGCTGTGTCCGTGTACTTTAATCCTGTGTGGGGACACATGCATGCGTGCAACGCCTTCTCGCTAATGTCAACATGCAGTATGTCTCTTTTTCTTCCTTTGTGAGATCATGTTTGTTGTGGCTTAAACCACTTGCTGTACCTAACTATAGCTAACTGGAACGGTAAGTCGGGAAAGAAGAGGAAGAATGACTCAGACTCGCTATAAGAAAAAAAAAAAAAAGCAACGAAGCGAGCGCTGTAAAGTATGTCCAGGAGGCCTAACTTTAGCCCTGTGGATAGAGTTTCCTCTGTGCCCTCCTGAGAGCCCGAGTTTATTTTCATAACATTGAATGGTCTTGCATCTTTGCATCCATTTTGTAAAGACAGACGGAAGTTTGTGCAATTGATGACTCAGTGCAAAATTTAGGAGTTCTCAAGCGAGCGGTGGAAGTCTGTGGTCGTAATGCGGTAGGTAGCTATATGTACACACGGGTACCGACCGTACATTAGCCTATAGGGTTCCGGGGTAAGTAGGATTGCTTTTTCTGGAATTTTGCTCTACCGCATTTGGATATTAAATATATGAGGGAATGGCGTCATTTAACACGCATTCCAGTATCTATCGGCTGCAGTCTTTCTATATTTATCAGTGTATGTTTTCATACGTTCCTCAGTGAACATTTAAGGCAATTAATTCGAGTATCATTTCGTCTCATCGCATGTATTATCATTATGTGGTATCCACCTCAATTTGTAGCATTACGATGTATCTAATTACAGTGGAACCCCGTTTTCCCGGACGTCTCTTTTTCCCTGAATCTTGACTTTTCTGGACTGTTAAGCAAACTTGTGTCCTTAGGCCCACTGATGCCCATTAAGTAATACAAATATTAAAATCATTCAGCGGTAAACGTTGTAACCGTGGTGAAATTCAAGCTTTTCTTCTTATGAGAGTCATTAATAGTACTATATAGTTAATCCACTTTGTTATATTTCCAGCTTGTGTTTTGCTACTGGTATTTACCCCAATATATTGAAGCATGCTCGTGTTATACCAATATTCAAATCAGGCAATCCTAACGATGTAGCAAATTACAGACCAATATTATCGCTGTCAACGTTCGTTAAAATACTTTAAAAAATAATTCACTCCAGATTAACCGTGTTCCTAGCGTTCCATAACGTAATTTCGAGCCGATAATTTGGCTTTCGTGCCAAATCTAATTCTACCTTAGCGATATTTTATCTAGTAACTGACTTGCTACAGTGTTTTCACGATAAATCGTTTGGGGTCGGCCTGTTTTTAGACATGCGGAAGGCGTTCGATAAGTGCAGTTGACAAATAGTTGTTGTTAAAAAAAAAAAAAAAACTCGAACACTATGGTATTCGTGGGGCAATGCAAATGCATTATTAGCAAGCTGTTTACCCAACCGTAACCAATATGTACTATGTAATACTGTGCAGGCGCCAGTTATGTGCCTCCTGACGTGTGCACACACCTTAACGTATCGTTAGACGTAGATCTACGCGGTTGGGGTTCTGCCGTCTCCGGAAGTATACTGCTCCTGACAGGATGAATAAAGACTCAGGCGTAGTATCAGACTGTATACTTGTGGATTCTAAGTATTTGAGACACAGGTGGATTCCGCTAGGCGTGAGGGTATTGGTTCGTCTCACGTGTTATCTCTAGCGACTCTGAGCAAACCGGCACAGTTGACGGTCACCTTTATAGACAGGTAACACAAAGGAGTGCCGCTGTGGCGCGGTGCATACAAGGAATGCATGAAGTGCGCACTGCGCTATTACAATACCGTTAAATCTCAAGTTTTACCTATTAAAATTGGAGTCCCTCAAGGAAGCGTACTTGGACCGTTGCTTTTCAACATTTTTATTAATGATATAACTACTCTTGGAATGAAGTGTTGTGTTTGCAGACGATGCAGTGTTC
>LQNS02278097.1:14478105-14498630 GCA_001587735.2 Parhyale hawaiensis
TGACCTATTCCCGCTAGACTTCTACCTTCTTGTATTTCGTTTCCTTCCCGTGTGCGACGTAGCTGAGCGAAAGCTTTCAGCCGAGCCCGGGGGTTGGAGATGCTCAACTTGCGCTTTTTTCCTGTCAGTAGCGCACTGACCACTCTTGAGACCTACCGGCAGAAAAGCTGAGACAAAAATCATTGACAACTTGAAACGCGCCCTAGTCGGTGCACGAGCCTGTGGTTAAACACAGGAATAGTTCGGCGCGATATAGGCAGTGTGCCACTGAAGAGCTGGTAAAACTTCTACTACTACTACTTATGAAGAGTAAATGACCAAATTTTTTGCGATGATCTGTTTGTTCGCGTGTTTCTTGCTCTGTTTAATTTTATGCTTGTTAGCGGAATACCTGACTCAAAAAGTTTTAAATGGATTTTTATGAAATTTACAGGAGTTGTTAGTAATGTTAAAAGACAAAGAAGATTAGCCTAAATTTTTCCTAAGATCGGTTGATCCGTTTGTGTGTTTGACTAATGTTTGTTATAGTGCTTGTTAGCAGCATACTAACTGAAATAGTTACGAACGGATCTTCAAGAAAATTGCAGAAACTATTAATAGCTACTATCAAAAGGCGCAAAGGATTACATTTGGGTGTTGATACAAAGAAAATAATGGTTTGAGAGCCAATATGATTTTTTCGTTACCGTTGCCATGCTTGGCGGAGGTTGGTACTATGCGCTCTCAGAGTGTTTTCTAGTTGTATTTATTTTTATGGTTCTGTTTATTAGATATTTTGTGCTTACTAAATCTAATCCTGTTTTTCTGCATAGGCCTATAGGCTACAGCCTACTTGACGACGTCTTACTTCATATGTTCGCCAAGAAGCTAGCGTGTGTTTGCTGAGTTTCATCACTTGTGCTTTTTTCTTTGCTGTTTATGCTACTGAATACGGTAGACTACCTGCTTCATATCTACGTGATATTGACTTTGTGAAAATGACTTAATTTACGCCACTGTTCAAATAATTTCTACACCAGCTAGCTACTTATTCGGTCTCGCAAGATGAGTCGTGCGTATTTTTTTATTATTATTACTCATGTTTTCGTTGGTGTCATTGCGGCAGGCAACCAACTGACATTTTAGCTTTGACCAGTACCGGTTCCCATAGTTTGATGCATTAATACACTAATTTACCGTTTTTGTGATTCGTTCGTAGTCCCTTGCTTTTTTGCATTGATATAGCAATAACTAGCTCTTTACCGATATTTGCTTTCTTCTTGCAATTTTCTTCCGTCATAGCTCCTAAGCCTCTGACTCCAACCTACGGACTGTATTTGCAGTCAACCTGTAGCTTTGGTGCCAACCCTCTCCTATAAGTTTATTCTAGATGTCTGCCTTGTAAGTTTTGTCCGTAGCATGGTAGCTAGGTATGAAGGCTACTGGTAGCTATAGTACCTACCGTACCTACTGCTGAACTTACTTGAGCTAGAATTTTATAGTAAAGAATCCTTTTTTTTTATAAAACCGGTGCCAAACTACCGTACACAATCAGTGCGGCTCGCATGTCATTCTTGCTACCGTATCAATGATGCCGACATTCACTGCATTATCAATAGGTATGGTATGGCGTGCGTGCTGAACGCCCCCTCGTATACCTAAGTTGAGCATGTGATTTCATAGTGTGGCTCTGGCACAATGTGTAGGTAGGTTTCACTAAAGAAGTCTGTAAGGTTCTCTCTTAAGACCAAACTTCTTGTGGTTAAAAAAAATCTTCATGGTATAGCTACTTACCTCACATGTGGCTGTTGACCATGTCCCTTACAGAATTTTTTGCCTCCTCAAAATCTGTTTTCTAATCTTAGCTGCTNGGGGAGGGGGGCAAGAACTCTGCTAGAGATATGATGGCTAAAATTATGGTCACAAATTGGCTAGCTAACGTAAAACTTGTGCTTAATTAGTAATCCTAGCTTATAGGCTTATAGCTATTGTCAGACAACTCAAAAATGTTTTGCGGATTGATGTTATGCAATTCACTGCGAGACTCTCACGAACTTACCTACTTTCTTGGGTACCGTACCTGATATCGCATTGATTTACTCCATGCCCAGTGAATGTTGGGTATAGGTGGTACCTACTCAGTCTGCTATAAATTCCACTTGATATTTATTCTCTTGATGCTGCAGAACATTGTTTTTTCTTCTAAATAACTAGCATGACATATATGCTGAATTACATTTTTGCTTAATCGCATTGTAGCTATGTTCGTAACCCCACGGTATCCTCACCTCTTTATCAGGGGACACATAGGCCTAATGGGTCAATGGCCATAGGCCGTAGGTTTAGCATAATTAGGTTTTGAAAGGTTTGGGGTCTTCACAGGTTGTTTTAGCTTTATAGAGAGAACTCGTTACGTCTATTTTTCGTGCCCCTTTTTGTTTCGTACCTTTTCGTACATCTCTGTCACTGATGCCCTATTCTACTTCTCTTCTTTCCGACTCACTACTCTCATCCGCGTTGATTTTTAGGCCTAGGCCTATGTGGGAACACCTTCGTGCATATATTCCACGCGTAGGTACATCGACATAGGCACATTATGTCCCTGTTTTTCTTCTTTGGAACGCCTTATCTGTTGTATATTGATAACAGTTTGGCGTTGTAGAACTTGTAGCCCAAATTCATATGGGTTACAGTCATTATTAATTACGTACCTTGCGATATCGGTGGGCCGGCGCCTCACGTTCGTGAGCCTGCTGGTCCCAATCTCCAGACGTGATAGTCGGGCAACACAGCTGCTTCACGGGTCGCCATCGGCCACTTCTTTCGCCGGAAATGGTGGGCTGCAGCGGGACCGTTGGTCCCGAGTTCTTCTTTGCCTCTGTTATTCGCTGAATTGCTTCTTATCACCCGCGAGCAAAGCGAGAGTGGTGATTATGTTATATAGGTATGTCTGTGTATTTGTCTGTCCACCCGAAAAGAGGGAGAAGGAGTTGAGCAATGTTCATAGGTTTTTTTATGCAGGGAGTCAGGTGGGTTGACCTAGATGTGAAAAAGCCAAAACACTTAGTAATGTGGCCATCTAAAATTGAGCAATGTTCATAGGTTTTTTATGCAGGGAGTCAGGTGGGTTGACCTTGATATGAAAAAACCAAAACACTTAGTAATGTGGCCATCTAAAATGACGGCGTTGTAATTTGCCCCCACCGCGAGTGTTGGTCTTCCGCCACGAGGGGTTGTAGCTGCTGTTTGTGATGATACAGTTATTATTCTATATACCTAGCTATAAAGTATTTGGTAGATGGGACCATACAAATAAAATTAACCAGTGATTTTGATTCAAATTTCCTATATTCTTCTAGGTTTTAGAAAAAATGGAGGCCATGTTTTTTTTAGCCTCACGCTATTAGGTTGTTAACTTTGCAGGATACAAACAGGAAACTGGTTGATTGAAACTACAGTGTGCTTCAATTCGATAAACAAAATGCACCTGTTGTTTGTTAACCCGTTTTGATCTGCTATCTGTTGGGTGGTACGAGCCTCGTGCTGAAGACAATAGGCTCATGACAGAATCATTCCCAGAGTGCTGTCGAGACCCACGCTCCGGTCTCCTCTGAGCTATTGCCTTTGTGTCAGAAAAAAAAAAAAATCTCGGGAGAAAAACGTAGCACATGCGCTTACGGAAGTGGAAAATCTATTTTTTCCTCTGCATAACCGAAGTTAGGTCGTAACGTTTGTTGTGCAAACTGTCACTTGAATTATTTTCTGTTATCTCTTTTCGCCTGCAGTTTTATCACCATCTCTTTAATTTGATTTTAACAAAAATCGAAGTAGCCTACTTAAATTCAGCCCTAATAGTGCGGCATCAGGCAGGTGATGCTGTTTACTGCCCAGTATTTTACCTACTAATAGAGCTAAGGTACCTACCTACCTATCATCGGTTGGTGCAACGAAGTCGAGCAACCCAATAGGCTTGACTTGTCTGAAACTTCAGAAAGTAGCGTGAGCCCCTCCTTTTCCGACCGTAAGGGTGCTTAGTAGCTACACACTACAAGCGGAGCTGAGCGGCGCGGATCGAAGTGGCGCGGAGCGGAGCGGTTAAGTGTTCACATATAAGCGGGGCAGAGCGGCGCGGCTTAGGTGTTCACAAGGGCGGGCGACCTACACCACTGACCCTTGATTAGAGTCAGAAGCTGATATTCAGTGTAAGTTGTTCCTAGTAGTGAATAAATCTTCTATATTTCCATTTAAATCACTATGTGCACTATCATTGCTACATTTTAATTTCTGGACAAGATACCTAGCTTCCCTTAGTTTTCCGCACATTAATAAAAACTCACCTTTGAACTTATCTTCTTGAGCATGTTAAAAGCAAGAAGCACCACTTGCTCAGATAAGAAGCAAACTGACTTAGGCTATTTGTTTACACCTCAATCGCGGCGTCGTTTTTGATGGCATCATATGAGTTTCGTAGCCTACATGTATCATACCAATTCTCGACTTGTGACACATCTCATGCGCAGCCTATATCACAAACAGATGACCTATACTTTATGATATCAATATGTTTAACAAGTGCTGTTCTATCTGTTGAAGACTTTTCTTTTTCCATCACTATAAAGAACAATTTAGTTACCGTGTATATAGGTAGGTATTAGTTTCTATTTTCCACAGAAAAGAAAACGTTCATGGTGAACTTACTTAGTTTGATTGCCACGAATATCTGAAAACATTGATGCCGCTCCGCTCCTCGCCGCTCCGCTTGTAGCGTGCGAGCACCCTGAAGGTAAAGCCCACTTGACCGCAGCCCAGCTGTGAAACCAATACGCACTGGTTTGTGCTGCAGACATCTATAGGTCAACAGGCCCCACTAGAATATACGGCTGCAGTCGATCACAGATCATCTAGAGCTTTGGCACCAGCGACAGAAGGCTCCATGTGATAGATCTGCGCCCCCGACCTCCCCATTTCTGGCAAATGTCCGTAAACCCACAGCGCCACATAGACCGGATGCTGACTGAGCCCGTCCAGCGCTGCAAAGACCTTGCCACTTGACTGGGAGGCTTAAACTCACGACCTTAAAAGCCAATGTCAGACCCTGAGGCTGCTGCTACTGCAGCTTTTAGGAGCTACCCAAGTATCTACCTACCTAGGCCTACGCCTGAGACTGCTGGAAGCGATATTTTATGGAGCTATATTGCGTTTTCAGTTGTCTCATGGATAATCAATTATGGGTTAACGTCTGATGCCCGATTGAATATGGTGAAGCTGCTGCACCCTTTTATTGGGCTGCATTTCGCCGCCGGTCTACTACACCTGAGGAGTTTCATCACATGCTCACCTTTCTCACACCTTCTGTGTGAGTGTTATTTTAACGAACATTTATTTTTTGTACCACTGCCTAGATGTGTAGCCTAATTGTATAGGCTATAAATCTTTTTGAGTTCATCATAAGTGCATGGAGTCTCCTATGTTCATTACAGCAATACCCTCTGTGGTGAAATGACAAAGGCTTGGCATCGCAACACGGGTGGCCCGGGTTCGATTCCCGGACTGGAAGCTAAGAATTTACACTGCGTGGAGCACTCCAGCACCGAGAGGCGAGTGAAGCACGGCGAGAGATCCCAAATTGCATCTCAACACCTACTGTTTCTCCTCGTCTTCGCCCTACCAGCTCTTCAATATTCTAGAATTAAAGCTAATGAAAACCTCTTTAGATGGTTCCACTGTATAGGAGATAATGTTGAAATATAGGGTCAACAGGACACCAAGCTTCCAAGTTGAAGCTTCTTATATACGGTACCTACCTCTATTGCTAGCGTACGTTGCGTACCGTACCATAACAACTGTGACTGTACAGCTGCTTTCGATCGAGTTCCAAGAGGGTTGTATTTTCAACGTTGATGGAAAAGAAACTGCTATGAAATGTTTTATACGTCTTGCCTTATTAAGTATCTGCTTTACATTACAGACTTATGGCGACCCTGCCTGGCGCGACAGCATGTGCATCTCGCTGGACTCCGATGACAGGTGAGTTCGGCTTTATTAATTAATAACATGAGACTTCTAATTACCTATACATGACTCGCTACTAATTGGGACAGACTTTGCGGGAGGCTCTAGTTGCCAGAACAAGTTACCTGCTGATACCGGACAGAGCAAGTGAGGCTGGTCTTGCTTGTATTTGGAAATCAACTATTTCGTTTGTTTCACTTCGTGCACTTATGGTCGCATTTGTCGTGATTTGCATGGAACACAGAAGTGGATTTTACTTTTGTTGTATTGGCTTGAGAACATTTGTAGCAGAAACATATTTTGCTGTGCGCGCATAGAAGTACAATCTGGCTTTTGTACCGTATTTCGCATCAGGCAAAAGTTTACTTTGTATAATACATCTGCTGGTAAGTTTTTAGCTGTGTGTCTAAAACTTACAATCCTTTCTATTTTTTTACTAATTTGTACCGTATCGCATTTTTCTACTTTTTGAGCAATTTTAGGGCAACGACCTGAGTGTAGAAGGTGGCTCTTTTACAGATAACCTGCATCGTGCTTGAGTTTCATTTCGAACTGGGACTGCTTATATAGATTGTATGGAGGCTTAAATTTATCTTAGCCGGGCCGTGCTTCTTCGCAAGGAGGGTTATTTTTTGCCGAAGGACTACAAGTTAATGAAGAGCCGTTGTGGCAAAATAGCACCAGCTACATAGGCTAATATAGTGTTAACTAGGAATATTATACTGTACCGTACATTCAAGTCATGACTGCGTGGATACATATTGATTCATGTACGGTATCGGAACTTATACGGTACCTAGCAGTGCACATAGTGTAGCTTTTCCTATGCTTATTTATTCCATTATTTTTTAAAGTTATGTATTTTTCTTCCATATTTTACCCACTAATCAAGCGAAACCTGCGCGAATTATGGCTGTCCCAGTGGCTTGCCCTGAGAAATAATAAATTACGAGAAAAAACGTCCGACAGTGGCACTCGTCAAATTGCGACAATCGCCGAATGGCCGTAGTACTGTGCCGCCTACGTATTGGGCACACGAGACTTACCCATGACTATTTGCGAATGGGGCTCCCGCAGCCCTATTGCGACGACTGCCTCGTATCCCTCGCCGTCTTGCATCTGATGGCCGAGTGTTCCAGCTTCTCTAGCGAACGGAGAGACTGCTATCCGGACCTGTATATTCTGGATGCTGATTTCATCCTCCGAGGAATGCTCTCTGAGGGACCTCGCGGCCAATTTAACAGAAATGCCCTTAAGACTTTTCTTACCAGATGTGACCTCTATCACAAACTGCGATGAATCCGTCACGATAAATGCTATCGTCAACTACGACTCTGCCCTTTTCCATTCGAAGCACAAAGCTCTAGATGAAAAATTAATAATAATTCCCTCCTTAATATTTCTTCTAATATAAAATGAGGCATACTTCGCGTCCTAGCTAGCGGCGCACGAGCCTGTGGTTAAACACAGGAATAGGTATTTGGGCGCCATAGAGGCAGTGTGCCACTGAAGCGCTAGTAAAGTTTTTGCTTCTACTACTTCCATGTTTTACACTAAAACTCACAACATAGCAGCAGAAGCATTCTCAAATTTAACTCGTTAATATTAGTATTTGCAACGATGCTTATTATTTTATGGTAGACTCCGGCTAACCAGAATTGTCTCCTCCATCTCCATTTGCTCTTTTACTGTGGAGATAGGCATCGCTTTAAAATAATTTCTTTCTGTCACTTTCCAGTTCGACTATAGACGTTATAAGTCTTCACTATGTTTTGTTTTGCCAACTTTTCCCATTTGTCGAGCTGTCATTTCGCTATATTATATGTATCCGTACTGTCAATATTTTCCTCAGTTTAGCTTCTTCAAAAACCGATGATACTAAGATTACTGAATAGAATTCACTGTATCAGCTTTTTGTTGCCCCCACAGAGGTACGGTAATATAAGAGCTAGGAGGAGTAAATTGCAACTCTTTGTTATTGATATGCCTCTGTTGTTTCCTAATGGTCATGTTATGTTCCCAGTTTTCAGAAGCTAGTTTCATTTTGCTCTGTGGGTTTTCAGGAACTAATCATGTTTTTGTCCTTGGTTTTTACAATCCGAAAGATTGTCTTGCTGTTCTCTTATTTGTACAGAGCCAATGAATTGTGCTTTTGTTCCTTGTTTTTGAAAATCTAGGGCTCGGTTTTTCGTTTATTTAATTTTGGTCAAATCAAAGATTTTTAACTTCATTCCCATCTCGTACTCCTGTTCCTCTTTCTAAATCTCTTTTTTACGAAGCGAGACTGTTTTTTTTTTGTCTCAGGGATTATCAATTAAGGATTAGCGCGTGCAACTCAACAATTCAACGGGTCGAAGCCAGCACACCTGTCTGATGGTCCGACTAAGTCAACCTCGAAATTATAAAAGTCGTCGACGAATCTACTGTTACCCAAGTCCTTGACTTAATATGTGGAGCGCATTGTCTGTCATTAGGGAGCGTATACATAGACTATAGGCTTACGTTTATTGGTGCAGGTAATTCCAAGGTGAGTAGGCTAAGTGCATGCGGACTCTGGCAAGATAAACGTGTTTCCTTTGAAATGATAATCAAATCTTATCAGCTAATGCAGGGCGTGCATGCATCAATGAGACGTCATCGACTTTCCTACTCGTCTGCGACTTCATCTTCCGCTGTCTCGTTTTGAATTGTTGTGCATTCTTCTAAATGCCTTTTATTTGTGGTTTGCACTCTTTTCGAATGCTGTACATTGTTCTAAATTCCTTTTATTACTTGTTTGTACTCATCAGTGTATCGTAAATTTTGTACGTTCTTCGCTTTCTCAATGGGAACCTGGTACTCGGCAACAATTGCCATGATTGCAAATACAGTGTAATATTACAAAAATACATGTGTATCCTTGATCGCAGTAGTGTCATGTGACCCCAATGACAGTCCATTTGTTACTTGAAACTATGAATTTCGGAAACTGTCAAGATATCGGCTTTCTTCTTTAGTGACCTTCCATTACTCGAACCATCCATATGTAGGCCTAATGCGCTTACGGGATATATTGTTCAGCGTCTCCATGTCCGTACAACTTTGGAAGCTCCTAGTTTGTTACGCGAATATTTTATTTTGATCAAATTCAGTCTAGGATAAAATTATATAAAGGAGGTACAATATTATTGCAGTGGTTGTCATCATTGTATTGCGTAGAGTAACTGCTTCACTAACAGGAGGTAGGTACCGCATTGTAAGTACATCCCAGTTGTTCGCATCTTAGTGTTCAGTGTGAAGCGTAATCTGTGTTGAACGATCATGTAGAAAAACTCTGAATTTCTGCGATTTATGTTAATTTAAACTTAGACCAGAGGTGGAAATATGCCTTCCTATTTGCGGTCCAGCAACAAACGTAATACGGCCAAAGCTGGATCCCGACGTTCCGCGATGCTTTTCGCCGTATGCTGTACAATAGGACTTAAGAGCATCTTCCTTTCGTGCCCGCTTTGCTTTATTTCAGTTTCATTCTCCAGCTGTTGATGTATCGTTCTGTTCTTCGTCTTCTTCCCTCGGACTTGCTGTGTCCGTGCACTTTAATCCTGTGTGGGGACACATGCATGCGTGCAACGCCTTCTCGCTAATGTCAACATGCTGTGTGTCCCTTTTTCTTCCTTTGTGAGATCATCTTTGTTGTGGTGTAAACCAAGTGCTGTACCTTACTATAGCTAAGTGGAACGGTAAGTCGGGAAAGGAGAGGAAGAACGACATAGACTCGCGCTGTAAAGTATATCCAGGAGGCCTAACTTTAGCTCTGTGGATAGTTTCCTCTGTGCCCTCCTGAGGGCCGAGTTAATCTTCATAACATTGAATGGTCTTGCATCTTTGCTTCTATTTTGTTAAGACAGACGAAAACTTGTGCAATTGATGACTTAGTGCAGAATTAAGGAGCTGTCAATAGAGCGGTGGAAGTCTGTGGTCGTAATGCGCAAGGTAGGCAGCTATGTACACACGGGTACCTACCTACCGTACATTATAGGGTTTTGGCGTAAGGAGGATTGCTTCGTCTGGAATTTTGCTCTACCGCACCTGGATATTAAACACCTATATTAGGCAATGGCGTCATTTAACAGGCATTCCAGTATCTATCGGCTGGAGTCTTTCTATATTTATCAGTGTAAGTTTTTATACGTTCCTCAGTGAACATTTAAGGCAGTTAATTCGAGCATCATTTCATCTCAATGCATTTGTTATCATTATAAGGTATGCAACTCAATTTGTAGCATTACTATGTGATTATTGCCCATAATTCCGTACCTATGTGTGTAGGAGTATTATTTTATTCACTTCCTATATAGTTCACGATGAAAAATTTATCGCATGGACGTTCTGATGTAATTAGACTTGTTATGAGCTCATCCATCATATGTAACGGGGAATCGTACTTCTGCTGCTAGGGGATCCTAGACCCTATGAGCTCACATAGTTTGTACTAGCTGTTCGGGGCTTCGTTTTACCCTCTTTGCTGTTTTACCTTTTGCCATCTTTCCTGTATGATACTAACAACTGACTTTTTCTGTTTCCTTTGCCGACACTGCACTGCAAATTTTATGTGGGTATGTCCTAATGGGATCTTATAAATTTGAGTGTTTTCATACATTTTCCATATTTTTGCATGTTGCTGTGTGACCTTTCTGTAGCTGGTCAGTACCAGGTCTTTGCTAATTTTTGGGCCGATGGTGGTAAGCGACCTATATTACGAGACTCCTACCTGTTGCGCGTGAGGGTCACGAAAGAGGCCCTTCACACGACTGTCTGTGTTTTTCTGTCTTCTTCCCTCCTCTCTCGTCTCTTTGAGATGCTTTACGCCTTATGTCCCGATAAGTAATAGCGCGCAGGATCTTGCCGAGACCTTCCGGCCTAAGTGCTGTGATAAAATATTGGACTCTGGACACAATGCGGCTTTGAAAGCCATATGTGCTACCTACTCACTTGTGTATTCGGCACTAGGACGAGGGGGCGTATTACCCGCAGCGCTAGTAAACAGTATCCCCGTTCTCCATTTTTCCTAAGCGGCGCAAATATTCTTGAAACCTCACATGTACATGGTATGTCTCACATGACCCCAAAGTATGAGGCATGAGCCCGCGACCTCCCATACTGCAGCCGCTGTGGGTCACTCACCACGTGCCCGGGGCAGTGTGTGTCCCACCTGCCCCGTGCCAGCGCCTCGTTTTGGCACCGTGGACAAGGTTGCACCCCGCACTGCATGCCAACAAGGTCAGCATATNGGTCACTCACCACGTGCCCGGGGCAGTGTGTGTCCCACCTGCCCCGTGCCAGCGCCTCGTTTTGGCACCGTGGACAAGGTTGCACCCCGCACTGCATGCCAACAAGGTCAGCATATGACGCCTCGAGCTTTATGCTGTGCTGCGTGTCGCAGAAAGTCGAAGAAAATATCATAGATCTGCCCTGCAATTCACTGACACCGTTTCGCTCTGAAGCGCACCCCATGCAAGGCATCCTCACCACGCCCAGGGTTTGGCTCAAACGGTACGGGGCAGCGGATCGCAATATGAGGTTGTGACATCCAGGTGGCGCTATCGTCTCTCACGACGGAGATGTGTGCGTGTTTGTGTACGCAGATCGTGTGCGCGCGAACGGCGTTCAAGTTGCTGCGCCGCGCTGCTCGCTGTATCGCTGATTAAGTTGGGTTAGGTTAGGTAAGGTTAGAAAGGTTAGGTTTGGCTGGGTAAGGTAGGTTATAAGGTAAGGTTAGGCTAGGTTAGGTTTGCCTAGGTACTGTTTATTTTACTGGTGGCACGCGCAGGAAAGCTTACTTGAACGCAAAATCGTCGTGAGAGACGATAGTGCATCCCGGTGGGGGGTTGTAGCTGTGCAGGATTTTTGATGGATTTACGAAGGGCTTGGGGAACCGTAATTTATACCTATTCTTTGGCTTTGAGAGGCTGGTGAGGAACAACACTCATACAAGCGGTTATGCTGTTCACAATTTCAAGAAGTTACGGTAATGCTAAGAAGGGTCTTGGAAAGTCCATTCAACGAAGCAGCTTAAGAACGCGCTTCGGCGGTACATCATACTAAAATTGGAACGATACAGAGAAGATTAGCATGACCTTTACGCAAGAATGACACGCAAGGTCGCGAATCGCTCCTCATTTTTTTAAAGTACTGGGATTCATTGCCAGGTATTTTGAGTACAAATCTAAGGACATAATCATTCATACAAAGCGCTAGCGCGCCCGCATTTAGAATAGGCTATGCTGTTCAGTTCTGGTCGCCACAAAAGTGCAAAGATATCGAGATGAAATGGAAAGAATCCAACGCCAAGAATACAAAATTGATACCTCAGCTGTGAAACAAGTCATACACTTGTCACCTGCGGGAAAAGTCCCGGATGCACCATGGGAATGGCCGGGCCATCCGTCATGATGCCTATATGAAGCAAACGCAGCTTGTGCTGGTATGATAATTGGTTTCGTTGACATTGAGCGTGTGACTTCCATAGTAGGGCACTTATTAGCCGTCCCCATAGTTCGAGTTGCTTGGTTCGTCCAACACCAAATTCTCGAGTCTGAAGTTCAGTTCTTGGATTCGTGAGCGTGTGCTCAAGGTTAAGCACATCGGCGCGATTTGAATCTTTCAAGTCTGGTTGTACGCATTTTGTACCACAATGAAGGTCATGTTTAATGCACAGTGGTACAGAATATGAACCACCTCTTCTAATTAAGTTCTGAGCTGCTGAGCAGCTCAGAATTTGTACCACCGGCATAAATGCAAGAGTTTATCCATGAAGAGCAATAGTCGCTAAGCTACGGAATTCCCTCGTTACTGTTTTCTGAAGCTCGCTGCTCGGACTGCATTATGGCAGCTGCCCTTGCATCGGCCGCGATTGCCAAGACTGCCCGGATATAGTACGCCTTTTTCCTCCATGTTTTCCCTGTAAGCGTTGCAAATTTTGCCATCTATCTATATTGTGCTAAAACTCCGTGAACCTTGCTTGTGTATTTACTTGTTTATTTATTTGTGTTATTTGTGTTTTGATTGCACACAGTTTCTTTACTTCTAAAATTCGAGGTCTTGGGGGGGGGTGCAATTGCATTCTTGTCTTGTTGGACACAGCTTCTTCGCCTTTCGCCTTAGACGGGAAGAAATTCGAGGTATTGGGTGGGGGGCAGTTGCATTCTTTCCATGGATTAGCTTTTTAATTCGATTGTATCTGTGATAGTGATGTTAAACTGAGCAGCTAATTGACGTTGCTTACTGCCTGGGTGTTGAATATTCGTTAGAGAAGCAAAGAATCTGTTGATAGTGTACCGTACGTGCAGCTCCTTCACGGGCAGGAGAGAACGACCGAATAGCAGCTAAATAACACCTGCTTATTTACGAAAGCAAAGACGATCATGAGGAGACCCAACGGGTCACGGGCCGTCTAGTTGGATTCTATAATTTTGTTTTCAGTTAATGGAGCTTCCCTGATTCGCTACTAGCTTAAGCGGCCTTCGTGTGGGCGTGCACTACTCTTGCACTTTAATATTATTGCTAGTAAATTGCTCCTTCCTGAGATGACGGCAAAAATATCGGACTTCGGTAAAACCACTGTTTTATTCTGTTATCGGCTCTTCATGCAGCATTTCCGGTAGCTATCACCTTTCTCTTTACGAACACATTCATGTACCATATGCAAGGGAGCTCATGTTCAGGCGCAACCCCGTATCATGGATACCGTAGCTTCCTCACCAGAGCTCGAATTCTTCCTATGTTTTTTTCGTTTAACATGGCAGGAAAAGTATATTTATCAGTAAATAAAACGTTAATAAACACACGTCCCATAGACGAGGGCTGGCCCACATCTGTGTGTTTTGTAAGGTGTACAGCTACAAGAAACATCGGTCGCATTCTTTTGCCCCATGGTCTCAAGGTCTTTGGGAGAAATACCCGCGCTGGGGCTGATGAGCGCTCCTTCACGTTAGAGACTGTTGGATGCCAAACTCGTCAGTTCAGTCGATGTTTTCTGCCCTGGTTCGTTTCGGCCTGGAATTCATTGCCGCGATCAGCTTTTGGTCATTTTGGCGTGCAGGCGTTTAAGTCAGCTGTTATGGCTTTCTAATTGATTTTCATTGGCAGCGCTTTGGCCTTCGCGTTGTAGTATTATGTTTTATTTGGGTTGCACTACCTGTCCGTGGTGGCCCGAGAGCGTAGTTTTAATAACAATTACAATAACACTGATTGCTTGGGATGGTAAGGGTTATAATAGTCAAGTGTGGGAAGAAATGAAAGGTTCATAGTAGGGGTAATGAATGAACTAGGATTTTTTACTGCACGAGCCTATTCATTCCTTACACCTAATGTGGGTCTTTCATTTCTTCCCCCACTTGCCTATAACCCTCTACCCCCTATCTACCATGCATATTTGAATATTGAAGACGTTACAAACAGTGCTGTTCTTACGAAAACTGATATTGAATTCGAATGTTAGAGTGCATGAGGCACCTTTCTATACAGTATGGTAGAGGCGTAAGTTGATGGCATGTGTCCCCTCTGTTAGCGCTCTATTGTCTCGCACCGGCGTACGTTGTTGGCAAAAGCGGCGAGGTCACGAGGGCTTTGATCTTTACCCTCTATGTGTGTGTGTGTGTACGCTTTTCGGTGCCAACCCTTCTGTTTGATGTCTCACTTATATACATCATCTCGATATTTCGTGTAAAGTAGGCCTGGCTATACAAAGAGGAAAATGATCCCAGCTTCTTTCGTAATAGTATAATAATTAGGTTACGAGCTACCTGAGTATACCGTGCACCGCTATATGCATACAACGTTCAGTTGTTTATGGTATTTGTCTAATAGTGACGAAAGATATTCTCGTTTTCTGTTGGGCCACTCCGTAAAAGATCCCTCGCGCTATCGCTCCTCGGTAGCCCGGATTTTACAGGTATTCTTATTTTGTTGTGTGCGTGGTTTCTAAATTAGCTAGTATGTGTGGTATGTCTTCAGATCATCATTTGATGAATAACATCTTGTGCATATGTAGTTTTCAACGCAGTGTATTGTCAGCAAGCCAACACCTTACGCACAGAAGTATATCACAATACTCATGTCTGACACAAATTGTGCTTTGCAAACTCATAGAAGCGCGGCGTATGCAAAGGATGTGGCAACGTCGAGTGATGAAGACATCGACCATTTACGGACTAGTGTAGCTTGAAAAACCGAGAATATATCTTTACCTTGCATTCCCCTCTGTAAAATATCCATGTATAACGAATATATTTTTCTCAATGTTTTCTAATAGGCCGCTCAATCAAGGTGCCGCATCTATTTTTGTTCTGTGTTCCTGACTTCATTTTTTCTTTGGGTGGCTGAAATAAGCTGCTTCTTTCAGACCCAGCATGTCATGTGTCAATTTGGGTATTTCCGAGGTCGACAGAAGCGGCGCAGTGCGGCTGCAACTTGAGAAATTGTCAATCACTGTCGCCTTATTGTCTTGGAGGCTCCTATGTCTTTTGTTGTGGCGAATGTATTACTGCCATTATATACACTAGTGCACCAAACGCAACCCTTTTGATGGATAAGTCATAGAAATATGTATTTGAAAAGATCTCGGCTCAACAAAAGGTTTGATGTGCACCAAGCGCAACCCTTTTCTTAATTGAATAAGTCATAAAAATATATATTGGAAAATATCTCAGCTTAACAAAAGGGTTGATAGTTTAGATGAGACGTAATTAAGTGACATCACCCGTAGCACCGTTGAAAATGAACATGTCCAAACACGGGCATGCAGGCAAGCGCCCAAGTGCCTCCCCGTATCCAAGATACCCTCTCCGCAACAAAAAAGTTGGTTACCTCGGAATTTTTTTCTTCTGTATTAGATAGGGAAAATAAGGCTTCGGACAGACGGACGGACGGACGGACTGACAGACAGCTCTCTTATTATAGTATAGATTGATGAATATATCCGGTTACTGGTGGTCCTTGAGCTATATTGTACACCAGGAGCTCATAACTTAGAATACGGTACAAATTTATTCAAGGTGTTTACACCGTCACTAGGAATCTTACCCCTGCTATTTTATTATTTGACACATGATTCTAAAAAGTTAAAAACACGTATATATGCGCTTTAGTTGTTCAAGATGAAGCCGTATAACTTGGGGATCGCCTATAGCTATAGGGTAGTACAGACGTTGTTACGTGAGGATTGGGTGCGTCCCTCTTTACGCAACTGCATTCAGTTAAGGAATTTCCCAAGTCAAATTAATTTTAATCTATTCCTCCAGGAAAAGTTATTTAATATGCTACGTAGAGAGGTTAAGTCAGAGGTAAAATAGTTCCACGGGGGTTACTACTACAACTAGTAACAACCATCATACCTGCTGTGTCAGCATGATTAGCTTAGTTGATCTAAGAATCAAAATAATTTACAGTGATGAAGATATACTTGAGGGCCAAATACTGAAGAGTGTTTGTGCTGGGTGAAGGGACAGTGACATTATAGCTATAGGATTTGGTTATTTAGGTTCACCCCATCTTAGGGAGTCGTACCACCAGGGTACCACGTAAGCAAGTAGCTACTTTAAAATTAGCCTTTAACTCGAGGTTTGGGACGTCCTTTTCCTGTTCACTTTGGTTCCATTTCTACACCTATATTCTTACAGATATACTTTATGCTTCTTCTTTCGCGGCTTGCTGTTCCCATGCTCGTCCATCAATAGCATGGAAACACCCTCGTGCCCACGTTCCAAGTTTCTCGATCCTGACGTACTGCTTGTTTCTTGAGTATTCTCTCCCAAACTCCATTAATTGCGGTGACCAGTCGGAAAGGCTAAAACTAATATGTACTCTGGACCCAGCCGTACTCTTAGCTTCTAATACTTTTGTCTAACACTAACATCATTGATATCCTTATTCAAGTTACTTATGCACGTCTAAGCACACACCCTGCAATAGGTTGGCAACCTAATATAATAGTGTACTATCGTTGCCACTACCCATACGCTATCAGCTCACTCGTTCTGCATACAGTGAGCATATCACAGCGTTAACTATCCCTGTGTTACCCTGCCATTGGTTTGTACCTGATGATTCTCGATGCAGGACCTGCGATGATAAAGTTAACAAAATTCCCTATAATCTTTCCATTCACCCCCCGTGGGCATCATAGGATGGGTCAATAGGCCATAGAGACCTGCTGTTATGTTATGGGAGTTGCGCCCCAGCAGTACCCCGTAGGGTTTCCTTACTTTACTTAGCAGGCGTCTGAGACATTTTTCTTTCTCGTCCGCGTGGCTTCCGTCCATTTTCATACTCCAACTTGTGATGTTTTTTTTTTGTTCTGTCCCGCTTTTCCGGCTTACTGTCTATAGCTATGCGCGATATTTCAGTGTAGAAAACCCACGTGCTCGTGTCCATCGACACACGTCGTGTCCTTTATTTCTTTGCCTTAGTAAATGTCACTGTATTTAGTGAAAATTTGAGGCTTACACTCTACAAGATAAGTTCAATAACAATCTACTTAAAGTTTATGAAGAACAAAACTTCGCACGAACGGATAAGTAATATTGAGGTCCGTTGTCGGGTTGAGTGCATTAGCATTACCTGCACCCATAGACCTCACCATACATGTATGGTGAGGTCTATGCTGAATCTTATCTAAAGGTGATTATGAGAGAACTTCATTTTCTACTGCTGATGGAAGATTCCTTTAAAATGCTTACGCATTTCACTATCTCTCTTGTAGACAAAATATTCAGATATTTTTTGAAGAGATGTTTATGTGCCCAAAGTATTGGGTCTACCGGGGTAACTCGGGTAATTTTTAAGGTTTTTTGCTTGTCACACTCTAATACTAGAACTTTACTGTCTTTTTTTTTGTTTGCATCTATACATTACAGGTCTTGGCTATAAGTGGCAGCATTAATAAAAATTTGAGACCCCTCTAGACTTCTGAAGAGCAGGGGGGGGGGGGTTGGAAAACTTTTTAACTACCCGAAAATTACCCCGAGTATAGCGTACAAAAAACATAATAGCATATATAAAATGCAGTCATTCCCAACTTTACAGAAGTGTAGAGTACATCCTTGCGCTTCTTTTGGTGTATAATATGGAGGGTTTGTGGTAAAAAGTAACGTCATTATTCTCCGTTGAAAAAAATAATCGTCTTGCTTTTTCGGCTAGTGCCGAAAAACTTGCATGTATGAAATGTTTTTTCCTGTCCATTTTCCTATCAAAAGTTAACACTATTTACATTCATTTTACACAGTTTAATGTTTAACAACATTGTTTTTTGACCTCAAGCACAACAAATTCCCCGCGGTTGCCAAAAATCTGTGGAAAGCCAATTATCGCAACAACGTCCTCTTTGGTGTAACTGCAGGTGTCCGGTCAGTCGGCCCATCCCAATGTTATGGGCCACTCTTGGACTTGCACTCCTCTGTACTGCAGCTTTTACCTACTTTGGTAGCCAAAGCAAGAAAATATGAGCCCTCATACTGGACAATGACATAAGTTTTACAATCCACGACTTGTACCTCTTCTCCGAGGGCATAGCCAAATCAGTGTCATCATCAGAGGGGTTGCTATTAAAATCTAACAGCAATGTGCGCTTTACAGCTGTTCTTTTGACTTTTTTACATCTGTTATAACATCTGTTATATGATTAACCATTGTAAATTGTGATTAAACAGGCCTAGTACAAATTTTTTCTCTATTACCCGGATTACCCCGGTCAAACTAATGGCGTACAGTTTCGAAAAAAAGAGTCAAATTCAAAATGTTAACAGCTGATTAGATTTCTTAGAATCTAAGCTTTCCACCGGTATATTTACCTGCTCTCTAGATTCTCAACTTTTTCAGCTAGCAGAAAGTTTAGGAAGGCGTTAAAAAAAATCGCGTTTTTTCCACCTCACCTAAGGATTTTTTTTCTGCGCGAATATCTTTATGAGAGCATTTGTTTTATGTTTGGTTGAAAGACTGAAAGGTCAGTCATTCAGCTTTCAAATGAGACATAAATGATTTTTTCTGAGCCATATTTAATTTTTTATGAATGTTGGAATGACAACTTTTGTGAAAATGCCCAAGTTACCCCGTTACCCGATTACCCAGGTATTCCCTACTTAAGGTGTGATGTCCCAACGTCGAAATGCGTTTGTTCTTTTCTTACAGCGATCATATGTATGCACTCAACTCTTTCGGATCCGAAATGTAGCATCGCATCTCGTATAGGACTCTATAGCATTATTTTTAGGATAGCGTACGCGAACTTTGGGCGAACCATTTACTGGGCAAGTGATCATATTTGGTCACTTTCATGAAGTTATTCCTACGGAAATGTTTTTTCAGCAGCCCGGTAAAAGGTCAAGGCTTGTACTCTGCCTTATTACGGACAGAATTTATTTAGAATTTGTATTTCTAACTATGAGACGTAGCTTCGTCTCCACCTTGCATGGCAAACTCGATTTAAGCAGCATAGGTTCGAGTGAATTGTGTAGTTTCTGACTGCCTTCGCTATTGTTTAAATTCTAATTTTCTGTAAACAAGTTTGTGAGCAACTATGTTGTAAATTGAATGAAAATACAACGGGCGCCGTGGACCAGGGTGGTAATGTTGCGTGAACGATGCGCGTGGCTGATGGAAAGAAAGAAAAATATAAAAACTTGTATTTCCCAGACAATGGGCCCTGAGGGGCATATTGTGGCGGGCCCTTTCCCTGCCACAATATGTTTGGGCATCACGCACCCTAGGGTCCCGAGTGCCTTCTCCGCAGGGGATGTAGCATCTGGCCGCAGTTCTTGCTGACGAGGTTAGTTTAGTAAAGTAAGGTAGGCTCTCTACTTTCCTCTTTGTCCCGTGAGGTTTGCTGTCAATCGAGATAGCCGACCTGGTTCGCGGGAGATCTCTAGTCTCTCTCGTGGGGAAGGACACAAAAGGGACCGACCACTTGAGTGTCTTCTACTATACTTCGCGCCTTGTTTCTCTGCCCGAAGTAGCGCACGTGACCACCACGCCTACCCAATGTGCGCTATTTGAATACTGCACAAGTAGTTCCTCTGTTGAAACGCCTGAGTTGCGGCTACGGAGGTCAAACAAAATACATAATAACTAGTGGACCCGTGCGTGAAAAATTCACACAATAATCTATACGTTTGCCTAATCCCTCTAGGTAGGCCGGTGCGGAATCTCCTCTACTCTTATTTGCTTCTTAATTTTCTTCATTGATCCTTTGTCGCGCTGTCATCATTTGTTCTTCTATATTGACAGGCAGAAGTAACTTCTTGAGTAAAACACTCCAACAAACTTAAACAAAATGGCAGCTTATATACAATGTGTTCGCTCCGTAGCAAAGATACCGTTGATACCGTCTTTTCTCTTCAAATATCTGTATCATTTGAGGTGCTCAAATTTTGACCTTTATATATGAAGAGAAAACTGCTTCGTCAGAGGAAAACGGTAAGCTAGAAGAAATAATTGTCTACTGCCCGTGAAAACTTATGTTTCGTCGGTTTCGTTGACAATTGCATCAAAGTGGGAAGAAT
>LQNS02278097.1:14499529-14509976 GCA_001587735.2 Parhyale hawaiensis
TCAATGTAAAGTGATGAGCATCAGGCTCCACGGGAACGGCAAGAGAAGCTGGAAGAGCAAGAACTGCATTCATTGTTACTAACGATTAGCAATATTCTTTGCCCACAGTCGATATTGCTTCTAATGAATATGGAGGTCTGTATCCAATATACTCGAGGGTGGCATATAACTCGGACTCGGAGAAAACTTGTTCTGTTGAAAGAAGAACCTAAAATGGAGAAAACCATTTGCTGCCAAGAAATTATCGTGGTTTTTACGCTCGTGCTGACCGCCGAAGAATATCTTACCATTTGCCTCGATAATTATGCAATCAAAATAAAACGATCAGTGTAAACTAAAGGCGGCTGAAGTTTGGATGGAGAAAACCTCAGAAAAGAGTACACATCACGATGGAAGAGATTGTTCAGAGAAGCTGTATGCATCTGCATCGAGTGGACTTTAAATTTGTTAAAGAAAGACTGGAATCAGATATCCTGTTCGAGTGCCATCTTCAGCAATCTGGAAATTTTCCACTTATCCGTTTCCTATGAAGCTTGGCAGGATCAGCACTGTCTTTTAGCCGATGATTAAACTGATGAAGCCAGGAAGGCCAGAGCTAATTTTTGCCCATCTATTTCGTTAAGAGCGTGACACCGAACATATAAATAAATATATATATTTATAAACACACGACGGTTATTCTTAGTATTAGATTAGATTAGATTGGCCGAGCTTTCGTTGAGATCGTCGAAAGCTCGGCCAATTTAAGTTTTAAACTAATAAAAATTCAGTGGAAGTTTTAAAAACCTCTAAGATATATGGAACCTGGATGTACTCTATTTCAACGCATAAGAAAATAAATATATATATAAACACACGACGGTCATTCTTAGTATTAGATTCTCAGGCAATGGTGAGGTCTTCATAACTTATTCGCTTGTATAAAGTTAGATTTGGTCTACACTCTACAGCATTGCATTCACTGTACAGCATGCAATTATTCTGAAAGCTTGATATTAGGCCAAAGACACAGTCTTCTACTGTAGAGTCTATGAACTGTAGAACATACCTAGATCATTTACAAAGCAAGATATGCCGCTACTTGTTGGATTATATTGCAGGAAAATTATACGCTGACGTATAGCTTGTGCCATTTGAACTTCGTAGGCCTATTTGGCTGTACCGTTAACTGTGCATTAGCCTTTTGATATTCACGTAAGCATGTTACACTGCAGGCATCCATCAACTGGATTTATTTTCGATTTGTTATTCTCTTTGTTGGGCGTGTGGTGCAGTCAACCAATCAGAGGTTAGGATTTTACGTAGCAGAGGCCAACAGACAGGCGTGTCATCGAGCGGGCCAATCACAAGCTGGATCCTGTAGGCGTGGCCGTAACTCTTTTATTCCATGCTACCCGTGTCCTGGATCACGCTCATTTCCTGCTGGTGCCAGATTTGCACGTGCCAAGCCGACCCTCTCTTCGCTTGTCTCAGTTCGGGTAGTCCGAGAAGTATGGCATCACCGTGAGTTTGCCTTAGGCACGTAATGGTCTGTGCGATCCTTTTTAATACGGGTCTTAAGTGTATATTAAATAAGCCCTCCAGCTTAACGACTCTTTGGCGTCAAATCGCTCAGCGTATCCCTTCGTTTACCCAATAATTGCAATAGGTTACCTTTGCCATTAGCTAGGCATTCTGGACGCCTGTCTTTCGTGCCCACTTTACATCCAGCTTCACACTCCTGCTGATGATGCTTTGTTTGGTTCTTCCTCTTATTTCCCGATTTGCTGTACCCATGCGCGTTGACTCTTGCATGGGTTTTTCGTTTCTCTTGACATTCTTTATGTTCCTTCTTTCTTCCTCTCTTTGGATCACAGTGTACTCTGTGGGTAGGGTAGCTTAAACTAGGAGAATACTACTACTACGGTACCCAGTAATTGCAAGTAGCGTCATAATTAGGTAGAAGCGGCTAAGAAATTATGTTGCTTGATTCAAGTGTTCGGCAAAACTTTTCAAGAGTCAGCGTTATAATTTTGGAAATTTTGATATGAATTCGCCCTTCTTCACTCTTCCTTTTACGGGGCGAATTATTCACTATTAACTCTCTCACTTATGAATAACAGTGCCGAATTCGTTCCCGAATTTTATATTAGCGAGGCATTTCAATAGCCAACCAAAATAAAATATGCTTTGAATTCGGAGGTAACTTACGGAGTACATTCGGTACTACATAGAAGTGCTTTAAGCTTATTACTGGACTCGTACTAATTTGCTTACTAAATATATGTAAACAAATTGCAATTACTTCAACCGAGCACATTTGGCTTTGAGGACCAATGAATTGAGTTCTTCGTACATATATTAACGAGAAACAGTTTAATCTCGAGGCTGCGAGATCTAGTGATGTGTAATTGAGCACGATCTACTATCTTTACTGTCCCTAGTACCCTTTATATTTGGTTGAAGCTTCGGTTATGACAACAAGAGATTCTCTAGGTGTCGAGGACGGCACCTCGCGCCATTTTCATAACTGATCTTATGCGATGTGCTTGACGAGCCTTTGTCTTTAGGACGTCTCGGTTTCATCACGAAGCTTAGACCTCAGAAATTACACTCTTGGAGCCATTTTTTCTCTTTGTCCGACCAAAGTGGCACAGGTTTGAAGGAAGACAACCTACTGTGTGAAGGCTTCATCGACATGCCAGCTGGCCATGTTCATAAATGCAATCTTTTGAAGTATAGAAGTCCTCATGCGTGACAGAAATAGTCTTTTGCATTGAAATGTTGTCAGCTGAATTTGTTGTACAATGTGAGGGATTATTTACTAAATCATGTTGATTCCTTTTTTAACGTTGTTCACGTTAAATATTGACCCATATTTTGCAATATATCTTTTTTTTCTCCTTGGCATCTCCGGATGTATTTCACAGCTAGTAAAAGGAGTTGTTTGAATATCGTATTTAGTGAAAATTTCGCAAAGGTCAGAGAGATAAGAAATATTTTTTAAACTTTTATTTTCTAGTTTTGTCCACTACTGTTGATAAATACGAGTGCCTATTTGTGCTTTGTGTTGTTCTCTTCACGGTATTGTTTAAATCTGTTCACAATCTGTCGAATTCTTGCTCTTAGTCGTGTACTGTCTCAAGCTGCTGCTCATTGTTAACTAAGAAGCGAATTACCGACCCAACAATTGCAGTTGGCCGGAGTTTACATTCTTAGCCGCGCGTTCTCTTCAGCCGCCGCGTTGGCCGCAAACGGGTAAACTGCAAAGCCGACAATTGCAGGTAGCGAGCCGGCTGTACCTGCCTGCCTGCCTGCCAGGCGAGGTGTTTGAGATGCACAAGAGCGACTCGGCTTGGGTATTGATCTCAAAGGCAAGCCCCTGAGCAATAGTGCCGTCGCGTGACCTGGGCAGTCGCTGCTGTTATGGCACATGTCTATGCGACAATTATACTTTCGTCGGCTCGACTTTAAGTCTTGGAGTTTTTTCCAGTAGGTACTTCCATGGCTTGGCGCTGGTCCTGCTTATTACCTCTATTTTGTCCAAGCTGTGTTTCGCTGTAAAGGTTTTTTTTCTTATTGGATTCCTAGCGGAAAAAAGAGCCTTCGAAGACACAGCTTACACATCGGCAGTTTCGATGGTTATGGCGATAGCCTTGGCTAGTGTCTCACGCTTTCCTTACCTGGCTGTCCTAGCTTTTAAACATGCCTCGTCTAACCCTGTACTAATCTGTTATATCTCACCTTACTGTAACATACTTGACCTATAACGTAATATACGTGACCGCCATCGCCCTTATAGGTAGTGATTCCTGAGTAAAACGGGTTGAAGTCAGTCCTGGGAGAGGTATACCCTGTCGTGCTCAAGGTAGTCTATGTATATATTGTCAGGACGTTATTTGTGTGGCGAATTCCAAAAAAAGAAAATATTCTTTGTTTCTTACTAAGTGGGAATATATTCAGTTCTTATTGCTATTAAAAATTGAATAGAAAGGATTATTATACAGTGAGAGATTATGTGCGTTCTCTAAGCATACGCTCCGTTCACTGCTGCAATGGTTTAGCAGACTCCTCGGCAAATATAGGATCGTTGTCATGAAATACCAAGCAGAGCTGGACGAAGTTCAGAACTCTGGAGTTCATGGGACAATTTTGAGGGAGTTCTTCGTAGAAATTGTTTTAATATCAATCAGCTGCAAAAGTGAAATGGGATAAACATAATTTTTACTACATAGCTAGCTCTCGAAGTTGAGCTGACGCAATTTTTATTACCCGATAGGAGCATTTTAGTATTTTATCCTTTCTCGCTTACTGCTTCGGTCTATGTTCTATACTTCTCCTTTTTTACGTCGAGACGTACAGTACAGTGAGTCGTTCATATTTCGAGCATATATGAATAGCTAATATACTATATGTTGTTTATATATTTCGTATTGCTACGCGCCCCTGATGCTCTCTAGCATCTGTCTCTGAATGTCTTCCAAAATTATAGCGTATAGACCAACAAACTGCGCTCGCATTGTGAGCATGTATACTTAATAAGCTGGAGCAATGTTGGCATGATCTGGTATGCAAGGTGGATCAATTAGCTGTGCAGCAGTACCTACCTAGCGTGTGCAGGGCCCATAACATCAAGGTACTTGGAGAACTTTCCAATTATTGTGTCCACTCACGGATGCTTCATAAGTGTGTACCTTTTTCATACCGGTCATTACTCGGGAAAAAAGCGGTTGTTGTATTTTATCTGTGCACAGTGGATAAATTTGATGTTCGGGCAAAGTCCAAGTGGTGTTATGCACGTCGCGCCTCCTGAGGTCCCTCGCTCCGTTCTCGTGAAGTTCTTGCTTGTGACGTTATGAGAGGCATAACATCGAGTTATCTCTACACTGCTCGTAACCGCCGTAGGCTGGTTCATCTGGTACCCTCTAAGAGGTAAATGAATTTGGAAATTATAACTTCCAGTACATATTCTAACTAGCGCTGCACAGGTGGACTTATAGGCATTTTTGGTTGCAAAGAATCGTAGTCCGACACCTTTTTATCCTGGAAGTCAGAGTCAGACACATTTTTGTCCTGGAAGTCGGAGTCAGACACATTTTTGTCCTGGAAGTCGGAGTCGCATGAGAATTGGTGTACAGTAGAAGTCCATATTTTTTTCGAAATATTGTTTGCTCACTTCCTACATCATGCATTTTTTTTTTGTTTAGCTCAACAGCTCACTTTTTGATTATTCTTCCTATTGCGCGGTCCTGCCGCCCGTCTTTCATTTCTTTCAAGAATATATTACCTCTCGCAACCGTCGCGTCACCGGTAAACCGTCATCTCTTCAGTCGTTTTTAGTTGAGCTTCCATTATTTGTGTTAGGTTATACTGGCCCTCATAATGAAAGTGGCCAATAACATTGTTACAGAACTGAATGTAAATGTGCCTCTGAAAAAGCAGAAAGAAAATAGATTTGAAACCATCTAATAAATTTAAACAAGCAAAGAAAGTGATGGGACTTGTTGGAGATAGCAACTTACTTGAAGCAACAATGAGTTACGGTACGTTGGGAAAATTTAGGCAAAATGAAAGTTTTTTTTTTCGTCTATTGCCTTTCACCGATTCATGAGATGGAAACACACTTGTGCACTTGGATATAAGATGAGAGAAGTAAAGATGTTTTGTTTGAGGGAAACATGACGGCCGTCAAAGCAAATACACTCGTATCTCTGATTTTGTTGCTGTTTCCTAAATTTCGCTGCGCACTTGGAACTTTCCTTTCGAAAAGTAGGAAGTTTTACATACTATTTCAAGGGGTTGGAGGTTTTAGGGGCAAGGGTCGGAGTCGGACACTAGCTCCTCCCAGGAGTCGGAGCAGGGCCTAGTCCTTCCAACTCCGCAACCCTACTTACATGTAGCTGCCGAGTATCGATACGTTCTGGTGAATCTGCAAAAATAAAAAAAAGACTAGGAGATGGAGTGTTGCAAGACTAGGAGATGGATATGGTGCATAATTCAGGGCACTCGCAGTTAACAGAGCGTGACTTCCCATCAGCCCAGTTTCCGAATGCGCTACTGTGTCCGATTTACCCGTAAGTGCTTACTGTACACATTTGTAGACATTACAAATTGTGTATAGTCCAACGAAAACTGATGTTCATCAGTTCAGTTGCGAAAGGGCTGAGCAGCAGACAAGTGCTCAGCATTCTGAATTGTAATTCTCTCCAAATTTGAAGAGATCAGCATCGTGACTCTCCACGAGACAGGTGGCAACCTTGACGTCACCTGGACCTCGACCGAAGACGAGACAACTCTACAGTATACAACTAGACAGGGCTTACTGGTGCACATTAACTGTTACTCCTACTTTAATTGCGCGCCTCAACAACTCCTTTGACGGATGCGGCTTAAATTATGCCGTCTCACGGTAGGGTGCGCCCCTTCCTCGGGAAAGTCCTGCGTACTGACATTGCATAAGGTCATTCAGGAATATTTGATTATGAAGAAATAATGAGACTTTCTACTTCAAAAGATTATGTATTACTGATCATTGCGAACTCTTTACGTTCATGAAGCCTGCAGCTAACAGGCGTGTCTCGTGGTAAGTTATTTCATGCTGCTGTTGAATTATGTATACTATTTTTTTAATTTTACTTATATGTATACGGTAGACACCCTGTGCGTATGTTGACACTAGACATCATAGAAAAATCCTGGTTGTTTCCCGGGTTGCATAGACTTATATAGTGGTTGGGGAGTCGGGGAGTTTATGGGTGCAAGGAGTCAGGTGAAAATTTTTAATTCAACCTTGTTGGCGACAATTTGATGAATCAGAACCGTAGGTTGCTAGGAATCGCACTGAAATCCTTGCTTTTCGTGGGAATTAAAGTCGGATCTTTCGGCGCCAAGAAACATGTAGCTATGTTTGTGTGTACGAGGTGTACTGTGCCGAGGCACTGTCAAATGCACGGGTGTTGCTGCGTTTTTCATTAGTCCTGTTAAGTGATTACCGGTGATTTTGTATCAGAGTTCGATTTTTGTCTATATAATTGCCGTATTTCTGTGTACACTCGTGAGCATCAACGGTAAATTCTCCTTTAGAACGCAGCGTAATCATTATGAAATCTGATATAGTGCTATTGCCCTACCTAGGTTGTGTGCTTTTCCGGATCTACGCAATTTTGAAACTAATGCGACCGATTTAATATCTGTTGCTGTGAACCGCTGTGCCGCTTTTCTATCCTAAGGATTTGCACACAACATGCGCACGAGCCCTGCCTTTCTGGGTAACCGGAAAAAATCTCCGGAAAGAAAAAAGCCCTCGTAGGAAAAAAGCCACCCTGAAAAAAGCCCCGAAAAGCTCCATTCATTTTGAATAGAGCATACTTTACCCTTTCAGTCCAGTAATTTTACTTTTTTATGAGGTTCATTAGGTTCTAAAAGAAGCTCATAGAAGACACTATCATTGTAGTCACTTGAGCTCACCAACAGTTTAGTTCAGTCGTAAATAAAATACCAGCACTGACTTCAGACGGGTTGTTAAATACCTATGTCAAAATTTCCAGAGAAAGAAACAACCCACTGATTTTCACAATCACGACTTTGATGCGGGATATATATGTTCCGTCGCAACCGAAAGGGTTAAGTAAAGTAAACGATGTTGTGCTAAGCTAAATTTGACCTAGCCTCTGCCTGTGTGAATGTGGCTTGCGAGAACCCCCGAAATAGGTTATGTGAGGTTACGTTAAGTTAGAATTGGCTTGATGAGCTTACGTTAGGTGAGCGTAGGTTAGCTGAGCTTAGGTTAGTTGAGCTTTGATTAGGTGAGGTTAGGTTATGTGAGTTTATGTTAGGTAAGGTGAGATTAGGTTCGTGAGACAGGTTAGGCTATATGCATAGGAGCCCAATTTTTACATTTCGGACTTTTTCTAAGTCGAAAAATAGTGTCTCAGGTTAAGCCTATCAGACAAAACATACGAAAAGTTATATAATTACACAAGGATTCCAACCACTAGGTAAAGTTAGGTGGGCGAAGCCTGGTTTTCTCTAAGTCACAGTTATATATAAAAAATGTTGAGGTCAAGTTCTGTGAGGTTAGGTGAGGCTAGGCTAGGCTCCTTGCATAGGAGCCCAATTTCAACGTTTGAGTACACCCCCAAACTTAGCTTGGAAGAGATTATGTTAGACGAGGTTAGGTTAGGTGAAATCAGGTTAGAAGAAACTAGGTAGTGTTAGGGCAGAATAGGTTGGGTTTAGTTAAATGTGGTTACAGTAGGCTAGGTTCAATTAGAAAAAAAAAGCTTAACTAGGTAAGGCTTAGTTTCGTTAGGGTAAGTAGATGTATATACAGTATAATTTAATTTATTTTACTGTAACTTGCTTCAAAATAACTAGGTAGGGGTAATTAATGTACAGTGCCGTCTAAAACTAAGGAACAAATTTTCAAAACGGCATAACTTTTTTCTAACCATGCCAGGTACTTCTTCTTCTGCACACTGTTAGCCAGTAAGATGCTGATTATTGTTAAAATTTGAAACATGTATGAAGGAGAATAAAAAAGTTATGAACGGAAAGCTTTTCTCTTGAAATTTATTACGTCCAAAACTAAGGGACAATTCAACAAAAAAATGCATTTAACTCAATATTTTGCTACAAATATTTAGCAAAATGGTGGTGAACAATCAATATTTGGTAAATAGTCCCTTGCTTTTGATTACAGCTGCACATCGTCGAATACATGACCGAATGAGACTCTGACAATCTTCAACAGTAATTTTCGCCCATTCCTCTTAAAGTTTCATACAAAGATCTTCCATATTGATAGGGTTTCGTGGCATAAATTTCACCCCTATAGTGTTTTCCAAAGATTCTCGATTGGATTAGGTCAGGACTTTGTGGTAGCCAATCCATAACTTCGAGATCTTGCTGCTCAAGGTAACTCATGAGTGTCTTTGCCTCGTGGCAGGGGCATTGTCTTGCATGAAGATAGGGCTGGGGACGCCTGAGTTTACAATATTAGGCACAACAATACCTTCCAACAGATTTTTACGCACCTGAGCATTCACACGGGTATGCAAACGAACGAGAGGCGATGTCCCTTGACTAGAGAACATACCGCAAACCATCACATTCCCGCCGCTAAACTTCACAGTCTTCTTAGTACACTTTGCACTTAATTTCTCACCTTCACGTCTTCTAACAAAAAGTTGTTACCTACCAAACAAATTGAATTTGCTTTCATCACTGAAAAACACTCTCGCCCAATTTTCATGAGACCAGTTAACATGCTTGTTTGCAAACTCTAATCTCTTTTTCTTGTTCTTGGCACTCACAAGCGGTTTCTTCTGTGGGCGTCTTGTAAATAACCCTATTTCTTGAAGGCGCCGAGAAACGGTCTGACGTGAGACGTTCATACATGTTGTGTCAGTCATTTCCCTACTTATCGCAGCTGAGGACTTGAAACGATCCTTCACTGACGTACGCTGGATGACTCTGTCCTCTCTAACTGACGTTTTACGGGGTCTGCCGGTTTTTTTAGGGGCACCAATGCAGCCGGTTTCATCGTACTTCATTATTCTGCCCACAACACTTTTCGAACGGCTTACCTTCTCAGAAATTTTTCTAATAGTGAAATTATTCTTGTGAAACTTGATATCTTTTCGATCGCAGGATATAATCAACTTTCTGCCGTGGTGCCATCATGTAAGTAACAGCAATGTTTACAAATGGCAGTGGCAAACTTTGTCTTCGATGTAAATAAAGAAATACGGACTGAATAAGAAATTAACCAAATTTTTCTTCTTTTGTCCCTTAGTTTTGGACGTAATAAATTTCAAGAGAAAAGCTTTCCGTTCATAACTTTTTATTATCCTTCATACATGTCTCAAATTTCAACACAATAATCAACATCTTACTGGCTAACAGTGTGCAGAAGAAGTAGGCCTACCTGGCATGGTTAGAAAAGAGTTTGCCGTTTTGAAAATTTGTCCCTTAGGTTTGGACGGTACTGTACATTAGGTTATAGGCGAAGGCTTTTTTCCGGGTGGCTTATTTCCACCGGGGCTACCTGAGCTTTTTTCCGCCCGGGGCTTTTTTCCTATACCCACCTTTCTGAGTGAACAGCACTGCTTTTAGATTGCATAAGAATACTAAATATTCGGTGCAGAATGTTTTACTTTTCGTTCAATGTCGGCGTAAATAATCGCTCGTTCATGTGATGCAAACAATTTACGAGACAGATGCACCTATCATGTCAATTATGTTTGCCTCCATTATCTATGTTTTCACCGTAAGTTAACTCTTCGGCCTAGCTGCCGTAAGTAGTGGGTAATGATGCTAGATGCCTGTTTTTGAGGGTGGGTTCCCCTCGCGCCGGCGGGTCATCGCGCCGCCCCTTCCGGTTTCCCAGGCCCCGCCCACTCCGGTTAGCGCCCCCCCTGACCCCCGCTAAACCGGTAGTGCATTGGCCGGCATAAACCGGAAGCTC
>LQNS02278097.1:14552038-14566151 GCA_001587735.2 Parhyale hawaiensis
CTCGAAGAACACCTTAAGACAGCAGTTCTTTCCCTATTTCATAGTCAGCATTTGGAATAGACTCCCTTTCGACGTTGTTGGTGCGGAGTCGGTCAACTCGTTTAAAAATCGTCTTGACATACATTGGGAGAGACATCCTTCACAGCTAAGAACTCCTTCTGCACGAGTCGCAAGCACTTAACGGCCAAAGCTTCCCAGGCGGTTTTAAGCTGACTTCTTCTCACTTCCGCTCCATCTATATATTTAAGCTCCGCATATCAGCGGCTATCGATCATGCTTGCGGGCATTCATGACCATCGCTTTGGCGTAGATTCTTCTCCCAAACCTTTTTTTATTTTTCCCTTTTTTTTCTCTTCCGTCTTCCATTTTTTCTCCTCTCGTTTCTCCATTCCTCTACATCCTACTAACATAATGGTAATAGCTCATAGAGGGCAGGGGTGTAAGTCCCGGTGCTTCTTTGGGAATGGGCCTTTTGGTTCGTCTACTGCCGGCAATCTAATCTAATAAGCACTAATGAAACTCCATTATTCTCGACACCCTGCGATGTCACTGGTTACGCACCAAGGCTCTCGATGGCTTGAACACTCAACCGGGCGGCTAAATAACCCTTTGGTGGGAATAGCACTACTCGTACGACCAGACCTGTTCTTACGCCATGTAACCATTAACCCTTCACTGGGCACGTAACCAATTGCTGTTATTTCCCTTATGCTATTCACGAGCGTAATTAAGCCGCACGGTAGTAGTATAGCCTCCAGCGCTCCCTCCAGCAAGGCGCAGTCGGCCCTACGCACCGCCCAGCGCATGGCCCCAGAAAGAGATATATATATATATTAAGGCAAATAGGGGGCAAAGGCAGGGGTCCAGCACTCCGACGGCCTTAAAAAAGTTCGCTGCTCCGTGGGTCGCCGCCAGAGATAAAGCGTGCATGGGTTACCTGTTTGAAGCTGTTTCAAACCTCCGGTGGTCCACTGATGGGCTCAGGGTTGCCAAATGTTAGACCGCGTCCAGCGCTTCGCTGCATGGGCGCCACAGATCCAGGGCCTCGCGCCCAATTCTGCACCGGTAGGACACGACACCAGGGTGGTGTCCATACCTCAGCCGGGCAACAGCAACACGGTCGGGACTGTGGAGCGCAAGCTCCCCCGACCAACTTCAGAGGATGGGAAGGGGGGGGGCAGCCCATACATCGCGTTTGGCAGGACCAACTGAAATGCCCGGTCTGTAAACACTGTATGAATGTGTTTCGCGGGTGTGCAGTAGCGTGGGCAAGGCTGTGAGGGCTCGCGAAGTAACGCAGTTTGAGGATACAAGGACATGCATGACGTGCTGCTGCCGGACCCTCACCTGCAGGACTGCATCGTGAAGCTGATTTTAGTGTCGCCGATGCTGTACCGCTGACCGTCTATGCTGCACACCGACACCCCCCAGTAGTCGGGGTTAAATCGCGCCAGCTGGGGAATATACGAGGCCACCTGTAGGAGGGGGAGAAGTCTGAGACCAGCACGCTGTAGGTATAGGGAGACCTGCATGAAATAGGTATAGAAGAGGTATAGGAAGACAAGCATGCAATAAGTATACGGAATGTGTACAAAAACCAGCACGCTCTTGGTATATGGGAAGTATGAAGTCCAGCACGCTATAAGTATATCGGAAGAATACAAATATCAGCACGCTATACGATATATATATGCCGTATATATATGGGAGGTATAGAAAGACCAGCACGCTATAGATATATGTAAGGAAGGCATAGGAAGACCAGCACGATCTCAATACCTATTAGCCAGCTTTGCAGGATTCGAGACAAAAAGTGTGACATGAGCGTTGCAGATTCCGGCCATCACTTAGTCTCATGAGATATGGGAACACAAAGAAGGTGCAGTTAGATACCAGCGCTAGCGCATGCGGGTCATAAGGAAATCAGCAACCTACGCGTGCATTAAAGTAGGATCGTCAACTCAGTTCAGCGCTTTAATTCGTAAACAAGAAAATCCTACAATGCGATTCAATTATATAGCAACAACGCCTAATCTCCTCCACTGTAGGCGCTTAAGCCTTTACCCACCGCGTGAAAGAAGTTTCGCAGGATTATCATTACTGAAAAGGCGAGAGTGGAGCTCGTCATTGATAAAGAGTAACATTTTGGCAGACATTAGAGGACCGGAAATTTCACTGGACTGTGACACCAGTTGAAACCGGAGGCAGAACACGCTAAGCTTACAGAAACAAAGATTATTGCTTCCAAGAGAAATCCTTGCAATTCGACTTGATCAATACAAAATTGCTGCGTTCTATTTAGCTCATTAACGTTCAAAACAATAGTTAATTTGTCATAGAGATGGCACAGCAATATTGTTCCCAAAAGAGAACAGCGGCCGTTAAAAGCTTATGAACGAAGTGATTACAGCCAAGTAATTCGGGAACTCACATGCTGACGGTGCTTAAATTACCATAGTCAGCGAGATATAAATGTTGATTTTTGCACCAATTCTTAGAAGGGAAGGGCAAGAATAACAATTTCCGGTCCAAAATGAAGCTCACGGGAAGTCTTCATTCCACAGAGTTCGTAATATTTCTCTACGATTAATTTAAAAATATCGTCGCATTCTAGTTCCTTACACATCCACTGGCTGTGGCACGACCCTACTTTTTGTCTCTGTTAACTGTTCGTAACTTAGGGAGCCAATTTAGCTGTGAAGCCAATTTTGATCCGCTCTTCAGCTAGGCTTAGGGAAACTCTTGCCAACAAAGCACCTTGTAACGACTCGCTCAAGCGCAAAATATTGGTTGGCGTCCTGTCAGCTGAAGAAAAGAGTCTGTTATTGTTTTAAGTGCATATTGACTTTGCGTAGTGAAAGAGAATGAGATACGAGTATTTCTCACTAGCGAGCACAGTACGAACACAAAGTAAGTAGCTACTGCGTAAAAATATTAATGAAGTAGATAGTGTAGTAAAAGAAATCTCTTGGATTATATACTTGAAAAAAAAAATTAAGTAAAGCTGCGCACTTAAAAATTCGAAGAGAAAACTGTCAGGACCCCAAGAAAATTTACTTGCCCCAGAGTAGGTACAGAGAGAGGCGCTCGCACAAACTTACGTGGCCGCCTTTGAGAGACTTGCAGGCCCAATAGAAGTCCTCAATGTTCGAGCAGAACTCGGCCCACTGAGGGATGACGAAGTGATGTCGAAGGGCCCGGGAGATGAGCACAACATTGTCCCTCAGCACCCTGGTGCACAGAGGCAGTGATTAGAGAACAGACTTTGACAGGACGGACCGGGAGGTCGGGTGGGACACGGTCCTTCAGCACCCTGGTGTACAGAGGCAGTGTTTAGACAACAGACTTTGACAGGACGGACCGGTAGGTCGGGTGAGACACCGTCCCTCAGCACCCTGGTGCACAGAGGCAGTGATCAGATCAGTGATTCTGACGGCTCACGAGACGAGAGAATTAAAATTTCACTGACGCAAAAAGATGGGACAACAGTATACGAAAAAGTGTTTTTAATTCCACAGTGAAGATTGAGTTGGTATGTTGCTAGAATCTTGCAGAAACTACATACCTTAGATAAGAAAGTCCTCGGCGCAACACCCTAGCAAAAAGAGGAATATTTACAGCGCTTTTGATTAGGATAACCATTCAATTCAAAGTGCAGTACCCTGAGGATACCTGCACAGAACATCGAGCGAACGATTGTGTGACTGACGGGAGAACAAAGCATTCTGCTGAAATGGAAAACTCATTTACTCGCGTTTCAAAAAAATATTAATTAGCGGACCCGGACCGATCCTAGCATGTAGATATACTGCAGTTTTACAAGTTGGCCACAGAGACAACATTTACCGAACCTAGAAATAATTAAGGCGTTCTAAAAGCAGATTATCTAGCTACCTATAGTCAGGCCTACGCCACTGTACGACTACTTATCGGACAATGTAGGTATTGAGTGACTACAAATTTTATCGCTGAAGAATACGGGTCCCTTCGCTGCTAAAATATGATTCACTCATTTTTTTAATATTAATATGAGAGATGTTTCAACTTTTCCAGTTGATTTGAAACTTCCTGAAAAGAGCTGATTAACTTTGTGGTACAACAACTGAAGATGAATTTGCAACAACCTTTGAAAATCTCAATGTTAGAACGATACTTTCTCGCAGTCTCGCCCTTTTGGCGGCTCGCCAGCAGAACGAGGACTCGTCCATCATCTGCACAGTAAAGCTCCGATCTCGAGCAGAAGAGGAAATTGCCAATAAAATCTGGAGCAGAAATAACACCTGCTAATTCCTCTACGCGCGGAATTGCTCGACATCTCAGATCTGACACAAGAATTGTAATCAGGAAAGCGTCGGCCTCGATACCATGTGCTCTTGTGTTTACGGAAACCTTGTACACAGCCGAATTGTATTCTTCATTCACTTTAGTTAGGTAGTTTGAGTTAGAAAATTTAAGCCTCCGTTTCCGAGCGGAACGATATCACAGAGGAAAGAGCAAGGGACATATAGTATATGTCGATAGAAACGGGGAACCCATGCACGAAGGTGTTCCCACACAGAATCAACGCGCATGGGAACAGCAAGTCGGGAAAAAACAGGAAGAACAGAATATGTAAAGCATGAGCAAGTAGGAGTATGAGCTCAAGAAGGAAGCAAAGTGGGCACGAAAGACAGATGTCCCGCAGGTTCTCATCAGTTTATCCCACTGCTAGATGTTATTTTCCACTTTGCAATCCATGGAGGCTGTTATATAGGCGTTTCGCACACACAACATATTAAAGATGTACGCATAGTTAACATGCATCGCGACCGACATACATGTTCATGTGAGACAGGAAGTACGGAACCGACGTTGGAAGGTCAAAAACGATAACGAAATTCAGATTTGAAGGCAGTTCTAGGACCATAAGCTCACACACTCGCCGGTTACACAATCATACAAGTACAGTTGTCTATCGGATCATCTATTTATAAGACTTCCGACGCTTCAACTGCCAACAGAAATTGTTTAGATTAGATTAGATAGGCGGCAGTAGACGAACCAAAAAGACAATTCCCAAAGAGTTTAGTGCATTCCGGCTTCAGAATTGTTAAACTACTAATCGGAAATTACTAGTACAAAAGCATCCGCCTGGCAAGCACGACCAGCATTTACCGTGTAGACATTGTGCCTTACTTGTCTACACCTTGGAGCATTACTATACTTATAGTCTCCATTTCTAAGTAGCTGCTTCGCCACCACGTAGCTGCTTAGTGCTTACCACATGTAACTTACTCCGATAAGTGTTGGACATAAGATATAAATCATGAATAAGAAACTTGAGAAACTTTACATCATTCCTTCACCACTCATCAATCGAACATGGCCAACTTTATATAGTGCACCTATGATTTAACATCACAACGGGAAATACAACCCCAACTATAAAATACTCACAAACGGAGCTTAAAACATGACAAAAATATTTCCACCATACTTTTTATCAATCCTATGTCCACCATTCTGGTCGTTTCGTGAAATCACCAACATCTAAAGAGCAAAGTGTTCTCTACATGCCTAGTGGGCTTCGGCTAAACTTGCACCATAAAAAGAAGTTCCAGTGATTGCACACAGTTTTCTCTTGAAATGAAAGAGGCTCTCAATTCTCACGGGGCCGCAGACGACGGTCGACAGTGAAACTACCGTAAAGGTGTCAAAGTTAGGTGCCTTCATGGCCCACACCACATCCAGTAGCAGATCTTCAGAATATAGCAAAGACTATGGAGCTTGGAAAAATGACGAGCAAGAATACAATAACCAATCAAAATTTGAGAAAAGAAAACCATGCGGTTAATATTTTCGCAGGGAAACTCAAAAAAATTCAAGGCATTTTAAGTTGTCAGTGAGGACACACTTTAGGTAATCAGTTATTATTTGCACTCAAGAAAAAGTGTCAAAAAGCTTTGCCGTATTCTGAAGTGACAAGCAGGATGCGGGGGAGCACACAGACCTCGCGATCGCGCCGTCGCCCTCCGGTCGTGTCACACAGCCTGATGCGCTTCCTACATAACTATAATAACATAAAAAAAAACATCGGTTCTTTCCTAACTAATGCTTCCTATAGGTCACTAGCAGAACCAGTCGCCTCTTAAGTCACTATCAGAACGAGTTCACACCTATAACGTAACCTGGTAGTTGAAATATCATTGGGTATGGAAGCGACAACTGCCGATGTTAAATCCTAAGGATTTCCGACACCTAATAAACGTAGGACCGGTTCTGCAATAGCCTGGGGAGCGCTACCTAGAAAATAACCCAATAATAATAACTAATTAATCCATCACCTGTGCGCGTTACCGTTATTCTCTGAAATTTTACAGACAGCCAGTGCCCTTGTTCTGCCCTTTACAGCTATTGAAATACCAAGCGGGCTGTAAGAAGACGAGGATTTGCTTTGGTGACGCACTTGAAGGTAAGTTTTTGACCTCCCAGCACGCACTCAAGCGCAGGAATGAGAACTACTTGTGGGTCAAAAACAGACTTTGCATACATGTATATCACATTTTTGGTACAATATAATGCCCTGATGCCCATCATGAGTACCTAATACAAGGTATTATTATATATTATTATTGTTAATACTATAGCTTCTGTACTGAAGGTAGCCGAGAGTAGTGGCGCAGTAAAGAAGAAAATGGAAGGAAGTACCGGTAAGGGTTATGACTGCCTCAACGAAGTCAGTCTCGGCTAATAGCTGGAAATTGACCAGGGTGCTTTTTCCGACGGCAAAAAAATTGCTCTTCGAGTGAAATTTCGCTTTCACAAAATTGTCATGAACAGCGTTCAGCGTGAGGGAAGAGTACGAGCGTCATCGTCTCAAATTCACAAAGAGTTTAGAGTTTGGTATGAGACAAGAAAACCATGTTAAATAAACTTCGTTTTTACAAGATTCGGGCTTGTAAATTGCGTCAGAGATACATTTGTATAATTGAAAATGATATACATAGCTTCCATCGATCGGTGTCATAGTTACCATCATCTATGACATACCTCCAACATTTGCCTACTTAAAATTTCAATGAAATCTTCAATTTTTGTCAACTTCGAGCCTCCCACCGTCGTGGGTAATAAAATTCTACTGTCTTGCTTCTCGTCAAATGCTCGAATCTTCAATTGTTTGGCCATATAATGTAAAATATATATGTAGCTATATAGGCCAATAGAAAAATAGGGTAAAAACTATATAGCCCCATAGAAAAATAGTTGGGTGAAAAAGCAGACGTGAGAGTTGCACTAATATGTTCTAATTTCACCTTCATTAAGTAGAATACGAGGAATTTCTGTGCTTAATATTGCCAGCTTACTATTCATTAATAGTAAGCACAAGACTTGGGAGTGTTGACCACATCTTAACTAAATTATAGTAACGTAAATATTTCGGTGTCAGCGTGTCGATTGTGTATACAGCTTCTGCTTTAATAAGCATTTGCCTAATGCAGCTAAACACTTTCTAATGATAAGTATCTACAAGAGAAACAATTTTAATAAAAACAGACACAATTTTAACCGTTTGCGGTGGAGGGAGGGCAGTCACTTGAACGGAAATATCGACATCGTTCCAGTTTTAAGATAAAACCTCCTGAATTTCTGCACAGAAACACGGGATTTTAAGCCTTTGTAACAGACAAACAGAATACGGTGTGATCCTTTCTATAAACAGCTTTCTAATGAACGCATCAAGCAACCTCCGTCTCCAAGCATCGGTGGTTCAGTGGTAGAATTCTCGCCTGCCACGCGGGAGGCCCGGGTTCGATTCCCGGCCGATGCAGACTCATTTTTCCTCTACGAACCCATGCATATTTTGTTATTCATTTTGATATCTGGCAGGTTCATGCTTTATCGCACCCTTACATTGATGAGTGATGCATATGTGCGTTTCTTTTAAGACCTGATTCGCAAAACATGGATATTTTCCCCTCCGCACACCAATTCCTGACAAATGCGCGTCTTTTATTGGACGTTCACTTTTTGGCCGACGATGGTATTTTTTATGTCTGATTCTGAGTACACATTTCATAGCCCACGTACCAATTCCTTTCTTTTCTTTTACGCTATGTATTGCACATCAATTATGCATTTGACGCTTCATAAGTTCATAGAAGTTGTACATGCCTCAGTCGAGGGTCTATATGACTGCTGCAATGGACTAATGAATTAGTTGTGACTGCGACAAATGTTATTGTAATATGCGTCATGTTGGATTACACACGTGAACTGATCAGAACTAGTAGTTTTAAGCGACACTATTTCATGAGCAAGATGTCTGAAGCATCTGTAAGCAAAACAAACTGTACGCTGTACATACTGTAATTGGATTATTTGTCACGTAACAGCTACGGTATTTAGTTCGGTGTTCCCTTTGCAATGCATTTTTGAAAGCTGCAACGGTAAAGGCTTTGGAATATTTATCCTAGACCAGCATGGCTACATTGTGTTAGGATGCAATCAAAACTAGCAAAAAATATGTATACTGTATACGATAATTTTCACAACGTAAATAACACAAAAAAAAGAGTTAAGCAAAAAATTCATCAGCCACGAAAAAATAAATTCCGTCACTCCATTAAGAATGTATCATGTGGTAGTTCCTAGGTTAGGTGACAACGATTACTCCATTACGGACGAGATATTCAACAGGCTGTTGGATAAGTAACGGCGTTATATCTGACAATCAGAAGAAATAGGAATGTTTTTAAATACGTTAGGCCCAATATGGATGTTTCATAACACAAGAGTGAGTTAGCACGTTTCTGTAAAGGGCAAAACTGGACAGTCATCCTTACGGGACAAATTGGCAGGCACGTTTTTGACGGGGGAGGAGGTAACGTTGGTGAGTATTTCACGAAAAAACGTACCGTTAACAGAGTTTCAGCAGCAACATAGTAAACGTCTGATGTAGATAACCACCGCAAGTAATGAGCAAAACCTGTTCCACGTTTACAGCCTACATTAAGGTTAAAACACCATTGGAGGAAAACGTTCACAGCTGTCATCATTCCAAATGGCATCTTATCGTGAAGATAGGTTAGGTGCACAGGTCAGGTTTGGTAATTCCTTGGGGTCTTTACCTAGATCTCAAAAGAAGATTAAACGCATGGCGGGACACGACCGGAGGGCAACAGCAGCAGCACCACCTACTTCTGGAACAAACTGCGGTTGAGCGACAGCGTCGTGGGCGCGTCCGACAGCCAGGACGAGTACGCTTCGCCGTGGTCCGACGTCGGGCGGACGTTGTCAGAACGCAACATGTGGCGAGCCAGCGCGATCATTTCATCCAGGGACGAGGAGCGCTTCGCGTCGTCCCTGGAGTAGTGGACCACATGGAGTTGTTTGCAGTCGGGTGTATGAATCGTTACGAAATAAGGCAGGACTTACGAGTAATCCGTTTCCACTTTTGAAGTGTAAGTATGAGCAAACTATGTTGTGCGGAGTTTGGTTAAGTTACGCATGCTATTTGAAGATGCATATAAATATAATCTGTTACGAAGTGTGCTGTTCAAATGAAGTAAAGATAAAAAAAATGGAAGGAGTTCAAAACACTAAGCAACAGAGATTCAAGTCTAGATCCTAACATAAGTACCTCACAATGGTGTAGATTTCAAAGTGGCGAAAGCAACCCACAAGTACCTAAGTTACCATCAACAGAAGACAGTGTAGTCAGCGTCAGAGGTTATGCAAACGATGGATGCGAGGTAGATCGTTGAGATAATTATGTCTCAAAGTTCGATTCTGTTTCGTCCAACTGAATTCAACATGTTCTCCTGCGCACCAAAATCATTGTGGATCTCTTCATTCCGACACCAGGAGCGGAGCATTACATTTGATAATCGTGAGGCTCAATTCACGAGGCATAAAGAGCAAAGCAGTTTCGTCTTACCCACTGTATGGTACGTATACTTTCCAGCGTGACCCACAACATAACACTACTAAATGATGCATTTGAGAAGAGATAAAATCATTTGATTCAGATCTACAGACAACAGAATACCGTCGAGTGTGCTCATGCATGACACAGCAAAAAGTGACTTCGTGAAGCCGTAACAATCCGTGCAACGTATTCGTAAAATGATCACAATACTACTACATAGGGTGACATATTTCGTGATTCGCAGCAAAAAAATCCATAACATTGCAACAACATCCAACGAGCAGTTCTCACTAAAAACACATCACACGTGCTCACAAATAGTTATTCCCTTAAACAGTAAACACCACAAATTTTCCTAACTTGAATTTCCTAAATTTTATACCTAACTTGAAAAAAAATACTTAAATGGTTAAGGATATGAAACTACGAACATTGAAAGTGCTCCCTGGCTTAGCCTAATCACGATCAATTCATGTATAATCAAAATTTCATCGGCATCAACATGTCATGTTGCTCTTAACTGAGACGAATATAAATACTCGATGCATGGATAGTGATGCCAACGTCAAGGAGTAATTTCATGACCCAAGTGAGGGTGAGTTGCTGCAGACATATGTACTCATTTATTGAGATTTGTAAAAATGTGAAATTTGGTAGGTGAAGGTCACGAGCGAGCAGTATTTCACGTACGCAGCAGCACATATTCTGCCAATTAGTGCATTATATAAAGAACTAGTGGCCCGTGCCGTCATTATAAATGACGGCAAAAAAATAACACTTCACCAAAACCCCCGCCGTCTTTTTCGCCTTCCTCATTTTTCCCCTATCTAATACTGAAGAAAAAGATTCCAAGGTACCCAACTTTTTTTTTCGCCTTTTGAAATCTGAATTTTCTCCTATCTTATTAGTTTTATTTTTCCCCTATCTACTACTGAAGGAAAAATTGCAAGGTACCCAACTTTTTTTTTCGCCGAAGAAAAAGATTGCAAGGTCCCCACTTTTTTTTACATTTTGAAATCTGAATTTTCTCCTATCTTATTCCCATACAGTGTGACAGGAAAAATATAAATATATATATATATATTTAAATAAATAAAAACACGACGTGAATTATTATATAGTACTGATAAAACAATTCCTTGATATCGCACTCGCTAAGGATTTTTGGCGAACGGTTCCTTACGGAAAGAAATGTAATACATGCATAAAAGTTAGAACATCAAGGGGTTATTTCACAAAGCTAAAATATCCATCGTAACAATACATTTCAATAGAAGCGTTACTACATCACTAGGATATATTCAAAATTGTGTGAGGCAATGTATTCCAACTAATAAAATTTGGGGCAACAGATCACGTGGCTCAGTGTGAAAAATCGAAGTTTATTATAATTAGATTCAGTGTTTTACTGCCCTTGACGCAGCGAGGCGATTTAAGAGTGAAGCTCAACTGAAAAATATAACGCTTTTCATCAGTTGGAATATTTTATCTCGGCATTCCTGCCGGAAAAACTCGGTAGGCTCAGTGCGCTACTACTGGCGGGAAAAGGCGCAAAGAACCGAAAAAGACACTCGAGTGGAAAAATCGAATACATTACAGAAATAGCTAAGATTATAAACACGCTCTACGAATCGAAAATATGAGGAAACAACAGCTGCTGGTAGCAATAGTGCCTGAAGCTTTTTGAGTGACGTACACAACTACAGCAACGCCATTAGGCAGACGGAACCGTTTCATACTGAAATGTTACTGCAGTTTCTCAGCAGAAACTGCGGCCAGCTGCAACATTCCCAGCGGAAAAGGCTCTCGGGACAGCCCCTGGGTTTGTGAGGTCCACAAATAATCTGACAGAGAAAGGGCCCGCCAGAATATGCCCCTGCCGGCCTGCATGGGGAAACGTTAGGGAATTTCCGGAAATACAAAGCCCGCTAAAGGGCATGTACCATCACCAGGACTGATAATTCTGAAGATGATGACAAGGCATACTACTGACAACTGTACCACGACTGATATACATGAAGATTGTGACTATGCATATAACAGATGGATAACTGTTCTCTATTATTTTGTCGATTAGCTTTCTTAACACCAAAACTAAGAGCTTTGGACGATGCATAAGACTGATAATAAAAATCTGATAATTCAGTTTTATTGGCGTTTTCTACAACAAAACTAAAAGATTCTGACCACGCAGTGAAGCGAGATATAAAAACCGATAGTGCCATATACCAACATTCATCTTGCCAGTTTTTGTAGATGGTGTGGGCCAAGCGATAGCCCAAAAATTGATAACTCATACGTTATTTTGATCATTAATTCTTTTTTAGTACCAAAACTAAACATTTTGTTCACGTCCCAGTGACAACTGAGAAACTACAGTATTTCGCACTATTCATTAGGTTGCGTAGTACCAAAAACTACGTTTACAAGAGGACATCAGGGTGACAAGTTTGCCACAGCAGAGTACAAGAGATACCCACTGCATGTGATGAACAGCGCGCTGCGTCACAAATATGGCGCTAAAGGACACCTTTTACGCTCAAGTGAAGTCGAACTTTTTAAAATAGAAATAACCGTAATTTAATCATCTGCTACCCTAATCTAGTGTGTTTATCGAAGTTTTCTTTAGAGCTGCTAAACCTAGAGCCGCCTTTGATCAACCAGCTTGCTTGAAAGAATCTACTCCTTTCCTTTCTTTTATCTGGAACTTTATTACCGAACGTTGGATTCGCCAAAATCGAATGAGTTTCTGCAAAATTGTAATTTCATTACGCTTCACAGGGACGCCTCTTCCAAGCGTAATCAGGTCACGACTAACGCCTCAAATTCGTTCCGACGCCTCAGAACTGCAGTGCCGGATACGTTAGAGCTAATCAGAGTAGATAAAGTAGATCAAAGTACGACAATATCAGACACATCCATTGATCTGCACGCATCTAGAAGTTGTTCTGTTGGCAGGCTCAGCAGTGAGGTCTGCTGTGTCTGCTTTTCGGCTACGTACGGGCTTAATATACTATTTTTCTAGTGTGGCAATTCTAGTGCTTGTGTTGGATAAGCTACAAATAAACATTATTGTTGTCATTCAAGAATACAAATGCCGGACACACAAGAGACAAGCTAGACTTCTTGTTCCACATCTTCTCGCCACTCGAAACAGTCTACACACCTCATACAATTTACTCACCCAGCACAAGCTATTCTCTCAGCACAACTTATTCTCTCCACACGACTTATTCTCTCCACACAACTTATTCTCTCAGCACAACTTATTCTCTCCACACAACTTATTCTCTACACACAACTTATTCTCTCAGCACAACTTATTATCTCCACACAACTTATTCTCTCCACACAACTTATTCTCTCAGCACAACTTACTTTCTCTTCACAACTTATTTTGTCTTCACAACTTACTCAAAACAAATAACTCAAAACAATTTACTCACTCAGCACATCTACCATGATCTTCGACGCAGGGCTAAAATTTTCATTTCTTACATAAGTTTAAAATTGCTACCATCAATTGCAATTCTTTTTCTGAAGAAAGCTTTCATCGTCACAGCACATAAACAACTAGAGCACTCTGAGAGCGCATACCTCCGCCAAGTGAGGCAACGGTAGCAAAAAATTCAAATTGGTTCTGAAGTAATAATTTTCTTTGTATAAACTCCAAAAGCTGGCACAATTTGTGCCTTTTGATATTAATAACAGCTTGTTCAATTTTTTTGAAGATCCGTTCATAACTTTTGAGTTATACGGTTGACAAACGTTATGACAAACATACGTCAAACATACAAACGAACAAACCGATCTGCACCAAATTTTGGTCATTTATGTCTCTTAACATTATTAACAAACCCTATAAATTTCATAAGATCCATTCATTATTTTTTGAGTTATTGTGCTAACAAGCATAAAATTATAAATAGTGACAAACGAATGAACGAACAAACTGATCATTACCAAAATTTGGTCATATACTCTTTGTTATACACCTAACAACTCATGTTAATTTTATCAAAATCCATCCATAACTTTTTGAGTTATAGCATCGGGAAAATTGAGGCAGACAAACAAACAAACAAACAAACAAACGGATGGACATATCTTTACCAAAAGTTAATCATCTGTTCCTCCTAACATACCTAACAATCCCTGTAAATTTCATCCAAATCGGTTTATAACTTTTTGAGTTATCTTGGTGAC
>LQNS02278097.1:14609623-14634191 GCA_001587735.2 Parhyale hawaiensis
CTTGAACAACTTGAAGGTATCCAACGATCGTTCACGGCCAAAATTTGAGGCATGCAGGAGTACGATTACCACAAACGACTCAGCTGTCTCCACTTGTATTCAATACAGCGCTGATTCGAACGATTTACAATCATATATGTTTGGAAAATAACTGGAACGTATCACTGTGAATGTGAATGAGCGGATTGTCGCCAGACACTCGGAAAGAATTGCAAGGACCTGTGATATCCGTATCCCACGCAGAGATGGTGGAAAAGCTGTGACCACAAAATATTCTAATAGCTTCGCTGTACGGGGAGCAAGATTGTTTAACAAAATGCCTCGGCATATTCGAAACGCCAATGATATCAAAACTGTAGAGTTCAAAAATTTGCTGGAATCACATTTAAGAAGTATACAAGATAGACCAGCGATCAGCGGTTACGTGCACTGTGGAGATAATTCGCTGCTGGCTCTCTCTTTGGTTGCAAACTGCGGCACCACAGAAGACACTCAGCGGAGTGACTCCACACACGTGAGGTGATGTGAGCAACGTCACCTGGATTTCTTCCGAAGACTCTCAAGGTAACTCAAGGTAAATGCATTTTCTTGTTTGTTCAATCATGCATTAGCGTCTCGGCTCTGGTGAATCTATCAATTAATGGAGAACCGTTATATTGCCGTCTGGTGTTTCTTCTGCTACTATTATCGCGGCTCCCTAATAATCAGCAAATTCCTCATTAGGGCGAAAGTTGGGAGCTTACAAAGTAGGATAAGTTGTAGTAGAGTAAAATATTACCGAAGTTGATGAAAAGTTATAAATGTCTAGAGTTGGATCTATGATAAGCGCCCTGGGGACACTAGTGGCGTGCCATACGGCTGCTGTTGTTGCTACGGCGTCTTTCATTGAACTAACACTAGTTACTCAAATTTCTTTGATAAGTGACGGTAATATATTACTGTATGGTATTTCCAGACTTGCTATACGGATCTATACCTACCGCTCAGTATAGTCACAGGCTCAGCTGGAGTGCTGTCCATACACTGTGCTGCTCCTGGGCCAGCACTCTGGGTGAGCTGAGTATGAGCATTTAAGCTAAATATTTGATTCGGTTTTGGTCGACATTAAATTGCAAGTACGAAGAGAGTGCAGATAATTAACGAAGTTCAGTCTTTTCATTTTCTCACGAACGATCATTAGACGCGTCATAGCGAGAACGAAAAAAATTGTACGACGAGAATTCATGCATCTCATATCTGATATTTTAACCGAAGTGACGTTTAGCTAACCCTTACTCTATATAGACTCCGATCTTGAATTGTAATGGTTCATCCTCTAGTAATACAAACTTGAAGGTATTATGATCGGTAGTACATCGATTCATTTTGCCTTTTCCCAACCATTCGGCTCTGGATTTATTTTTACAGGTTCGGATTAATACTATTTATGTTTTTCTTTTCTATTGCTCCTCAGTATTGTTAGTCTCCGATAGCTTTTATGATGCCGGCGGACGCTTCCATGCATTCACCGGCTTACACGTGTCCAGTGACGTCATGCCTGTCGGGCGATTTGGGCAGCTGGAGCGCAGCCGACAACAGTCCGATTTCCAGCGGCGCAGCGAGAGGTTGGCGACACCTCCTCTGTGCGATCTTATATAGTCTAGCGTGCGCGGGCATTAGTCCTAACAAATATAACCTAATGTTACCGAGCTCCTTCGGTTACGTGGGCAAAAAAAAAACTGCATTGTCGAACCTACTGAATACAGTACATACTGAGAACCCTCTAATTATTGTCTTCAAGCAACTCAACCATAAATCTTTTGATTTAATTTAGGTATACTAGAGCAAGTAAAGTCTATTGCTCGAATCTAATTTCGGACTAGCTTAGCAGCTAAAACCGTAAATTAGCTTTTGGGGCGGCCGAAAATGCTGTTATGGTGAACAGTTAGGTTTTGAGCCCTGGAACCCACCATAATTATCACCCGCGAATAAAGTGAGAGAGATGATAATGTTTTCGTTAAAGATTTAAGTATTTAGGTATGTGTGTATATTTGACTATCCACCAAAAAAGTGGTCGAAGGAGTTGAGCAATGTTCATAATTTTTTTAAAGGAATTTGGTGGGTTGACCTAGATGTGACCCATGCCAAAAAACGGTTCTCAGTGTGTACTGTACTCAGTAGGTTCGATAATGCATTTTTTTGCCCTCGTAACCGAAGGGGCTCGGTAACATTAAGTTATATTGAGCAGCAATAGAAAAAAACATAAATAGTATTAATCCGAACCTGTAAAAATAAATCCAGAGCCGAATTCAACCTAGCTGGTCATAAAAAATGACGGCATTGAATTTTACTCTTCCGGGACGAATTTGCTTCCACCGCGTCAGACCGTCTTAACCGCGAGGCGTTCTATTTTTCCTATGTTATTATTAAGGAGCTAATATTCTAGGGGCCTAGCGCGCTAACCTTGTTGGACACAGCATCCATATTTTAGGATTAGCTGGCCTTCAAAAATATCTTCGTTGAATTTTCCCCCACTGCGGGTGATGGTCTGAAGCCACGAGGCGTTCTAGTTACTATTATTAATTGGTTGCTTCATCGGCTGAGGTCCCTATGTGTAAATTCGTTACAAATGTATTACTAATTATTAAGTCACACGGATTCCTGATTGTGCAGTAGACCTTAGAAACTTTACGTCTAAAGCAGTAGTTGCTAGTGGCAGGACCTAAGTAGTTAAGGTGCTTCAGAGTTCCATACATGGATTTATATACACTTGATAGACTAGAGGATAGCGATGATATTAGGCTTATTGATTAGGTAATGCTTGCAATTCTCACTACACATAAAAGCAAAGATACTCTTACTGAGTAATAATGATAATACGCAGCGGAAGTGGAGGGTGCTGCAGTTCCGTTGTGCCTAAGCACAACGGCCGCCACCGGTCTACAGTATCATAACTGAATGCGTTACGTCAGGGCGTCGCGCTTGGCAGCTCTACGTCGAAAGTGATGCTCCTACTTCGCCGAACGAATGTAAGGAACAACCCAATAAGTTTTGCATAGCGAAATAAATGGATTGTTACGATGCCTAAATATTATTATACAAATCAAAATAAGAGAATAAGCTGCACGAAAACTGATGCTGCACAAGAAAAAATTATTGAAATAAACTGTTATAACGTTCACAAAAGGGCGGTGTCGGTGTTATTCAGCGATAGAAATAGAATAAAGCAGCTGAAGCAGTTTGCATATATGTACTATACATCCATTATTACTTAATCAATTTGTAAACACAAGTTCTCAGAAAAGCTAAAGCTAAATGCTAGTGCGTGAAGAGTACAGAACTAATTATTAGCGAAGTATGAGAGTAGCTGTCCCCCGCGGTGACCCCCGCTGGTTACCTCATCCCTCCGGACATCAACCTTGCATGTCAGCTGTATTTCTTTTCATCGCGATACTTTTGCTAATTATTTTTTTTATTTTTTATCCCTCTTCTCTATTGACTTCCTGCACACACGCGTTTTAACTGTAACTGAGTAAACTTTCTGGTCCTGGAAATTATTAACCCATTTACTACTGGCGTTGCCATATGGTAACTGTTCACTTGAGTTTCATGCATTGCTCTCCAGTTTTACTAGGATGAGCGTGCACTCCTTGTGTGTCAGACCTATAATTGTTTAAACAGTGCAACAGAAAACGGGGTAATTTGGGCGAGCGCTTCATACAAAGGAACTTTGTGTAATATGCGCCCCATTCTTTGCATCGAGCTATGCAATATAGCTTTGCCCGAGATTGTCCAAGCTTCTGATTACAAACCAAATTAAAGTCAGTTTGATAAGAAACGTTGAAGTTTTCTTTATAACAGAAAAGCTAACCTCTAGGCTTGTAAATGGGACTATTCCTGTTGTGCTACTAGCTGCGGTTCATAATCTAAGAGTTCTTGAAGTGTGACTTTAACTCTTTAAAAAACCCGATGAACACCAACTCGGTCTTTTTTAAAAGTCCATGTCAGACTACATGGTCTTATAACGCAGTAGTTTCAGGGATGCTTATGTAACTAAACAGAAAAATTTGCTAGTGATGAACGTTGGTAAATAATTTAATAAATACTATGTAGGGAAATTAGCGTCATAGCTTATGTTAAACCTGAAATGCTGGAAAAGTAACAGAAACGGCTTCCTGCTCTTAGTGTCCCCATAACCAGCACGTTCCGATATGACTATACAGCGCGATATGGCTGATGTCTCTGATACTATAGTATCAGCCTAGGATAGCGTATCGCCTAATATATTGTTTGACGCTTTAGAAAATTAACTCGCTTTCACTAGACAAATCATGTTCTTGCCATACCGTATGAAACGGAAATATTAGGGAACGTCTTTGACCTGCTGTATCTAAAGGCATGAAGTTACTTATTATCACTCGCTCGCGACCTGGTTACTCCCAGGAACCGCTTTTTTATCATAGATGCTCAGTTGGGGTTCTTGTGCGTTTTGTAATATCCAAAGGTGAGAATTCGAATTTTGCAGTACTTCGATAATTATCGAGAATTTTTGAATCTTTCATATTTGCTCCTGTCGACATCATTCTCTAATGAAGATTTCTCTGTCGGAACGTCTGAATTCGCGACTACGGAGGTTAAACACAGTATTGTTATAAAAATTTTCGGTTTATGGAAGAGTTTCTAGTTTCGCCCAATCGATGACGATAGTTAAGAAAATGTTATTATTGCGTTAATCACGATCGACGACTTTGTGAATTATCGAATAGCTAGCTAGCTACCGTTCGTCATTTTTAAATTTATTTTTCTTTTTCGGCGTTTGTGCTGTGAACCCGCACAGCAACTTCGGCGTGTCGCATCTTGTAGAAACGTGACCTACCTCTAGTTTTTGCCCTGTACATATTTAGTCCTCAAAATGATTTCGTATAATAAAGAGCTTACTTTGCAGTTTGTTATCAATCTGCTGTTGCTGCAGAGCTTCACCCTGTCACTAATCCCAGACAGAGGTGAGCAGCAAGAGCAATCTTTGCTTATCTGCTACGCAATTTGTCTTGCAGGGTTGAATACTGTATTTATGTTAAGAAATAAAGTTGTTGATTTTTTTTTAAACTTTCGTATCTAAGAGTTGTTAGATAAAACGTCTTAGCTCTCATAAAAAGTTTGATATGTTATCGTTAATATACTTGGTGGGTCTATGGCTTGGTGCTCTTATGATATCCTCCCCCTGTTGGGAGTACGAGCTGAGTAGAGAAAGTAAAAATCTCTTTTTAAAGGTTAATTTTGTCCTAGATACATTTCTATCGTTTGGTCGTTTTGCTCAAAGGAGATACACTCACTGTGAACTGTAAAGCAACTTCACAAGTAATGTGTCACATATGTATAGGTACGTATAATGAACAAACTCCGCCGCTCTTTAAAAAGTTAAGATCGTGGCGCATCATTGTTTTGTGATTTTTCTATGGCTCAAATGTCCTAATTTTCTTCTTGCTCTATCTCAATGGACGAGCATACAGTAGAAAGTGCAGTGAAGCAACTAAAATATGTCTGCTGCTGACGTTGGTCCTGTGGAGCGGATCAGCTGTAGATCAGCTTGCTATTATGCACAAATGTGGCTATTTTCAGTTTCGAGAGAAACTTTAACTACTACAGCATTTAAATCCTACTGACCAGTCTCACCCATGTGTACGTAGTGAGTGGCCGAAGGAAACGGACACTTTACAGTGGTAGTATAGCTGCCACGGACGGATATTGTTGGGAAAGTGCTTTTATGGTTTTTGATTAATGCAAAAAAGAAGGCTGTTTCGACGCTTGGTAATGCAAGGATAGTATGATTATATACAAGAATAACTTCTGCTACGCCGAGTAGCTAATGCAAAGAATTTGCGATATCAACACCTGTTGATGCATTTTTACCCCATCGAATAAACCAGTACAAGAATACATTCTGTTCGTCGGCACGTGTCAAGAACGTTGGTACTTTTCTGCTACGACTAATGCCGCAAAACTATTTGTGTGCTGAGTACTGCAAGATATTATCCTAGTAACCTGAGAGGTGACTAATCGCCCTGAAAACGTACCGTCGAAATCCACCGTCCCGGAACCGTCGGCGTCGATCTCCTCCACCATGCCGTCCAGTTCCTCGTCTGTGAGTTTGTCGTCGAGTTCTTTGAGGATCTCCCGTAGCACTTCCGTCGGGATGAAGCCCTCGCCTGCGTGTTATAAGGCAGTTGTTAGTGTCTGTTTGATGTTGGAGCACCGAGTGCCAGATTTGTCGCTAATACAGTTACATGAATCAATCAAATGAATGCATTTATTATAATGTATTTCATTCTTCTATTGTTGATGATTTGGTCTGTAATTCTTCTTCACTCTCTACTTGTTGTGCCTGTGCGCGTTGTTCCTGTTTTGGAACACCCTTGTGTATGGGTTCTGTTCTGCTTTTCATTCGGCATACTTTGTGTCTTTTCCATTTCCTCTATGAAGCTTTCGTCGTGTTATCCAAGGACGCCGAAACTAATTTCCGTCATAAACCATTAGTGTCCATATTGTGGAAGTGGGGTATAACTTTAAATTTCGTCAAACCATGCTAGTACGCCATTCCAAGTCTTTTCTCTTACACACGTAGGAATATCTGTTGCAGAAAGTCTATAACTAATTTTTACTGGGTAAATCTAATCGGACTGACCGTTGGAGATAGTTCTCCGTGTGTAGGAATGACAATGCTTAAAAATATAAGAAAAAGTAATTTCGGCCCCGCCGCTGCGTTAAGCAGAATAAAGTTTTATTTTTAACAGTAATCTGACTGGCACCCATTTAATTATTCTATTGACCCCTTTCATTCATGTTGTACTACCTCGCAACAAAGGTCTCCCACCTTTGGGAATACAATACGACCAATATCCCTTGCAGCAAAGTTACACAACCACGTTAAAATTGGGTTACTTAATTATTTATTTATTTACGCACTCATTTGTTTATATCTAGTGCCACTCAAATTCTGTCTATGCATATATAGCATTCGGGCAGATATGGTGCGTAAAGTTCTCCCTACGCCGTCCATCTACGTCAGTTCTTACCATTTTTGTCGTATAATCTGAAGGCTTCTTTTAATTCTTTCTTCATTTCTTCTTCGTCTTCTTCGTTCATGAACTTAGTAGCTAGCAGTACGAATTCGTTGAACTCCAATTCTCCAGAACCTGCACATCAGTCGTGGCATTAGCTTTTGCTAACGAGTGGAAGTGCATCTTTGCTTGTCACACATCACAGCTACAACTTTGTAACTTGTTCTCTCTACTCTGTTGCCCTGAAAATATCAAGAGACAGAAATGAATAATTTGGGGTTTTGATTCCGCTGATAGTACGTGGTGTCGACCTCGTATAGCTATTTTAACGTTTCTCTGTTATCTTACTATGGTCTATCACATTTATGGGAAACGCAGTGTAGTGCTATACTTACCGTCCACATCGACCTCCTCTATGACCTGTTTTAATATTTGTCTGTTGACTGTCTGGCCCATCATCTTGAGTATGGTGGCCACGATGTCCGTGGATATCGCCCCTCGCTTCTCTTGGTCGAAGCTGTCAAACGCTCGCTTCAGGACTGTGGAAAGAACAGTAAGAGCATCAGTATTGTTCAGAGACATTCAGCGTTATTCCTCCGCCGAAGTTCGTGCGATTACGCAAATTTCCGGATAACTTTTTCAGTGTTCTCTATATCGGTGCGTTAGTATGGCTACAAGAAGAGTTGTGTGCCCATTAAATCAATGCGTTTTTATAGAAGCTAAATCTCAAACAGGTGCTTTTTCATGGACAAAACAGCAGTCGGTGCGTTGTATGAATTCTAGACCGGTTTTGCGCTGACTACGTGTTTTGGAATTCACAAACAACTTTGTGTCAGCAGTATCGCTTTTTTCTAGCTAGAAAAACGAATTTGTGCCCGCTAAATCTGCTCGTTTTAACGGCGCAAGTGTCTCTGCTGTCCGGTATTAAATAGTACATGATTCTACTTCCGGTCGTCCACATTCCTCTCAATGTAGTTGCACGTAGTCCTATGTTCTCTAGCTGTTAGATGCTTTCTAATGGAAGAACCGAGAAAGAACCACGGCAACAAGCTCTGCTTACCTAGGAGCGTATCTCTCTCTTGGTGGGAAGTTTGCGGCGTATCTGCCACCGTGTCTACGCTAAGCGGTGCATTGATGTTGTTATCGCGTCGACCGTTGTGCAGACATGGCTGAACTATAACGAACTGTTGTTCGATCGCGTAACGATGCCAAACAAGCGTGGGAAACGTCACACTTTTGTTTGTGTATGTTGCGCAATCGCATAACCTTATATTCAACCAGAATCTTCGGAAGGAGGTTTAATTGAAGGAGGTAGCAACGACTACTGGGACCGGAAGCTGAACTTTCAGGCAAGGCTGTCCTGCTGATTGACTGCACGAATGGCTGCGAGCCTGTGATTAGTGAGAAGGGAGCAGCTATGGAAAAAATCCCTGACCAATATGGCACAATGTGGCAGCTTCTTCCTTCTATTAAACCGCTTTTGTTTGGAGCTCAGTCGAGGTTGTTGTGTTTCAGTGTCTATTATACTCTCGTCTGGTGAGATTCCGCCTTGATGCGGGCTGTGGTTTCCGCTTGAACTCTTAATTCATTACGTGGTATTGGTACTTTTTCTGTCTTATCTGAGCCATTTGGATGCTTGCTACCTTCGAGCGATTCCTTATACCGTGCCTCACCAATGTCGAGGTAGGAATTTTACAGACTAAATTGTTATTGCAGCTTGCAAATATGTGCCAGATGTGGCACGGATCAGAGGGAAGGAAGTGATGCTGGCATTTCCTGCTGGTGGACTTTATGCCTCGCACACTAAATGCCTAGGCCCTACAGCAGTAGTTCCTAGCCATTTTTATGCCCAGCACTCTTAGAAAACGGTTAGTATACTCCGTACAACATTAACATCCCGTATGACGGCAGAAGTATAATTTATATTAAATTAGTGCAACAATTTAGCTAACTTCATTTTTGAATGAACTGGGTAATCCTATGGATTTCGCACCCGCCAAAAAGAACTTCTCGCATCCCTAAGGCCTAAAAAAAAGGAGTGCTCCCTCCCCTTCAGTTGAGCACCCCTGCCTCTGAGCAAGGGTTCCCAACCGGTGCGTTGCTCGCGGGTCGTTAGCAGGAGGGTCGCGTAGGCTAACCGGAAAAGTGGTTCAATGTCTGGATAAATGTTCTGTTGGACATATCTTTTCACTCCGTCGTAGAAAATAAAATGTAAATAAAGCTGCTGATAGGAGGGGGAGGAGGTCGCGTGAGCTCAAAACTTTCAGGTAGAGGTGGTACCTGCAGAAACGGTGGAGTGCCAGGTCTCGTGGTCACCTCTGTCGTCCCAGAAAATACCGTACGTATCAATTAGAGTAGTTCTTATCATCGATATTACATGGTAGTAAGTGCGCTGTCTCTCTGCGTGTTCGGCTGACATCCTAACATCGTAGTCTGCCACAGTAATGAGCGCCAACCACACCGTTTTATGTCTGCATTGAAAGGCTTCAAGAAACGTTGCAGCCTTGAACTTTCTAACATTTTAAGATTGGACTTGTGATTGTGATTAACTACACTCAGCTGGGATATCACGGATGCCAAGTGGTGTCAATCTTTATGGCTGTACTCGAACATCACAAAACTGGAGAAGCTTTAGTTTCATTTCCACATCAAAAATTACCTTCTAAGCAAGCCAATAAGAGAGCTTCATTTTTGTTACGCTGATGACGTCACTTCTGTACACGAGAAGCGACGCGTTTGATTGGAGGCACACTCCATGCAATATGATCAAGTGAGCGATTTAAGCGCTGTGATTGGTTCATTGTGATGTCATTATTAATGACCTCTATTAGTGGCTCCAAGTTAGAAAGGCTATGTTCAATGTATCTCTTGAGGTCTACCGTGTCATACACGTCACATGAACAATCTAAGAGCTACTAGGGGTTACTCGTGAAGTTAAGTTAGTGATAACGAGTTGAAAAGACTGCTTTAACTGTACGTTTTGAATAACACTGAGCTGAAAACACTTCTTTCACAGTAGGTACCAATGAATGACTCAGAGCTAAAGAAAAACAATGCCTTCACAGTACCTATGAATGACTCCCAGCTAAAAAAAAAACAATGCTTTCACAGTACCTAAAAGAGACAGCGAGCTAAAAACAATGCTTTAATAGTACATTTGAATAACACCAAGCATAACCCAATGCTTTAAAAGTACCTCTGAGTGACGCGGAGTTAAGAAAAACTGCTTTACAAATACCTCCTCGATTTCTACGATGCACACACGGTGCGGTGTTGGTCACGACCATGAGCAGAGGTCAGTGGGAACACTTACCCTGCATTTGTTCAGGGTCCACTTCGGGCATCTCTCCGTCTTCCTGCGGGACAGAAAGATGTCACGTGTTAGTGAATGGCGTGACTGAAAGATGCGTACTTTCGCCCCCGCCCCTTCGGTTGAGATAAGCTAATCCGATTATATTTGATTCGTCTACTACAGAATTACAATCTTGCGCGCACGATGTACCACTTTGGATTGAGTGTCAGCCGTAGATAGCTAATCGATTATGGTTAATGTGGCCTCATCTCGAACAGATGGCCATTGAAAACTACAGAATACTGCTTAGGGGAAGGATGGAGTTGAAATCAGCTTGCGGATGAGATTTAATTGCAGTTCTTGATAACTACTGAAGAAGTATTTCCTATCCATAAGTCATAGTTTTTGAAACGGGTTTAAAACTGAGGATTTGCCATAGCACTGTCTGGTCTTGTACTTTCTTGCCCCAAAGTGTGCATTTTTTCATTTGTACTGTTGCAACAAAACTAAATCACTAAATAGAATTGCATAGTACGCATTATTTACTGGAACGAGGCTAGTACCTGCAGAGTGCCTGTGCATACGACTACTATGAACTGTTGTATTTGATACTTCTGTTTTTCTAATGTGTTCTCTTTTTGTATCTTGCATTCTTTAATAAACGAGTGTAAGCAAGAAGTGCAGAGATTGTGTTTGAATGTAGGTAGGAACTAGAGGACTCTGAGAGCGAATACTTCAGTCAAGCAAAGCAACGGCAACGAAAAATTCAAATTGGTGCTGAAGCCATGATGTTCTTTGTGTCAACACCAAAATTTAATCATTTGTGCCTTTTGATAATATCAACAGTTTCTGTAATTTTCTGGAATATCCGTTCAAAACTTTTTGGAGTTTTACTGCTTACAAACATTATGACAAATGTAAGTCAAGCACACAAACGGACCGACCGATCATCGCCGTAATATATTCATTTAGGTCTCTCAGCACTACTAACAATTCCTGTAAATTTCATAATGATCCATTCATTTTTTTTAGTTATTGTACTAACAAGCACTAAATCAAACACAGCGACAAACAAACGAACCAACAGATTATCACAAAAACTTGGTCATATACTCTTCATAAGATACCTAACAACTCTGGTAAATAAATTTTATAAAAATCCATCTATAACTTTTTGAGTTATGTTGCTAAGAAAAAATAAACAGGCAAACAAGCAGATTAACGGATTTTCACCAAAAGTCGATCATCTATCTCTGTCAGTATGCCTAACAATCCCTGTAAATTTCGTAAAGATGCGTTCATAACTTTTTAAGTTATCTTGGTGACAGACAAACAGAGAGACAGACAAAAACACAGACACAAACACGGCAAAAACATAACCTCATTGGCGGAGGTAATTACTCAACAATTCATGGGAATGAACAGATTCGCGAATGTTCATTGATGTCGCTTTGGTTGAGCTCATAATAGCAGTGAGCGTAGTACGGGCATTGGGACCTGCTCTAGAATTGACCCGACTCTCTTCCTCATGTGTAGTCGCGAGGACCAATCTCGTATACTGGTTATTTCACGCGAGCGACGCGAAAAGTGGTGATACGGTTTTCGTTTACCGTTGTGTGTCTTTTTGTTTGTCTGTCCACCCCCAGGTGTGTCAGAAGGAGCTGAGCCATCATCACAATCTTTTTCAGGCAGTCAGGTGGGTTGACTGAGATGTGAAAAATGGTAAAAAAAACCTAGGGTTAGCTGGCCATAAAAAAATGACATTGAATATGCAACTTCTTACCGCGGATGACTGTCTTACACCACGAGGCGTTCCAGTTCATCCTGAGAGTACAATTGCAGATATTCAAGCGTGGCGTGAATGATAGATATGCTCCATCGGACTCAAATATTCACTCATACACTTACAAACATCGACCACTGCTAGTCGGCGTATCTGAAGAACTGATTAAACAAATATACAAGCGAGTAGCATTGAGGTGGTCAACATACTGCCGAATTAAGGAATGCAGCAGCTTGAGTCAGTGCGGAGGCTGGCGAGAAGCCGCGAGGGGCCGCTGATGGCTTGTTTAGAGACAACCGTCTGGCGAGAGACCCACCAAACGTAAGTATTCCTTCACCACCGCCTGCGTCCCCTGGCTGGTGGCTACCCCGCCGCCGCTGCTGCTGCTGCTTCGTCTCTGACTGGCAGCGTCGTCTTTACAGTCAGCCTTTGAGACTTGATCAAGAAAATGATTTACGTATACACGAGGCTGGCTAATAAGCTGTTGGCTTCATCCGGTGCCGGTTATAGTCTGTAGCCAATCTGAGTATCACCTATTCTAGCAGAACTGTACCTATCCTAATCTAGCTTAACCTATGCTTAACTAGCCTAACCTATTCTAATCTAACGAAGCTTAGCCTAAGCTAATTTAACACGCTGAACGAGGTAGGTCACATTAGTGTTATTTGTTGCCGCGGCGGCACCGCGTTTCAACTCCCACATCACTGCTGCCAGTTGCCATGCCGGCACCGCGTCTCAACTCCCACATCACTGCTGCCTGTTGCCATGCCGGCACCGCGTCTCAACTCCCACATCACTGCTGCCAGTTGCCATGCCGGCACCGCGTCTCAACTCCCACATCACTGCTGCCAGTTGCCATGCCCGGCACCGCGTATCAACTCCCACATCACTGCTGCCAGTTGCCATGCCGGCACCTCGTCTCAACTCTCACATCACTGCTGCCAGTTGCCATGCCGGCACCGCGTCTCAACTCTCACATCACTGCTGCCAGTTGCCATGCCCGGCACCGCNTTGTAAGAGAAGTATTTCACATTAAGTGCTCATTGGTTCCAACAGTTATTTTCTTTGACACGGCAGTTGATTAATTAATTATTCACGCGGTAATTAATTACCCAATTAAATTAGATGACCTAGTAGTACACACGTATTTATTCATGTGTATGATTATATCACACGTATTTATTCATGTGTATGATTATATCACTGCTGCCAGTTGCCATGCCGGCATCGCGTCTCTTCTCCCACATCACTGCTACCAGTTGCCATGCCGGCACCGCGTCTCAACTCCCACATCACTGCTGCCAGTTGTCATGCCGGCACTGCGTCTCAACTCCCACATCACTGCTGCCAGTTGCCATGCCGGCACCGCGTCTCAACTCCCACATCACTGCTGCCTGTTGCCATGCCCGGCACCGCGTCTCAACTATCACATCACTGCTGCCAGTTGCCATGCCGGCACCGCGTCTCAACTCTCACATCACTGCTGCCAGTTGCCATGCCCGGCACCGCGTCTCAACTCTCACATCACTGCTGCCAGTTGCCATGCCCGGCACCGCGTCTCAACTCCCACATCACTGCTGCCAGTTGCCATGCCCGGCACCGCGTCCTATTTGTCTTCTATTGTTGGTTTGCTTCTTTGAGGTAGAGAACATCAAATACAAACCGCAATTTAACTTTCGCTTCAACAACTTCGTAGAAAATGCGCTGCAGTGAAATTAGTTTACACGTCGATTGACGTGTCGCTGATTGTGCTCTATGTTCTTGTTTCATTCTGCGTATTATGAGACTTTGTGTTCCTTGTGCAAGAGAAACTGAATGCTGTCAAGCAGAAACGTAAGTCTCCTTGCAGAAGTTTGGTCGCCCTAATGATTCTGGGCAATCACTAATTCTGCCAAGGTTGTGCTTCAAGAGGAGTTTTTTTTTCACGTTCACGTTGGACTTATCCCCGTTGTATTGCACTGCATTCTCTTTCTACCCTCTATTAGCTTAGTTTTATATTTTTATTTTTTCTCATATTACTGCCGTATAGCATCGTCAATGTGCAATTACATTTTTCTTATATAGCTAGATAAAAAATCCCCGTTTCTCCCTACGTGCTGCACGTCCCCTCCTTTTCCTTTCTTGAGACACCGTTATAGGGCCTTATGGAAGCCCTTAGGTATCTTACTGAGCAAGAGAGAGAACAAGAAAGAAATACTTGTGCGCTGATTATTGAAATGAGATCTGGTGTGGTACTGTTGCCAAAAGTCCTAATTGTATTTTTAAAATAATAGGTTGTGAAGCACCGTTTCTTGTTGTTACGTTTTAGCGCAAGCTCATACACATTTTTATCATATTTTATGATTTCGTAGAATGCAAGGATCAGCCGTGTGCGTTCCCGCATGATTCTCCGTTGCATCTAGCTAGTGCAGCCGCGCGAGTTTCCGTACATTTCTCCATTGCTACTATCGAGTACAGAGATGCGCGTTTCTGTAAAATTCTCCATCACAACTTACTACGGCGGCCGCGCGAGTTTCCGTACATGTCTCCACGGCGCTGCCCCGACAGGGGGCGTCACTGCCGCCGTCCGTCAACCCCCCGCTTGGCACGTCGCAGACTTAGGGCCACGGCGGATCAAGCGTGACACCGCCAGGCCGTTGTTGTCGCAGTTTTCCTCAGTGCGGCTCAATTACGACAGTCTAATTGCTGATCTTTGTTGAGTTGTCAGCGCTGACGACGGCTGTTTATGAGGTGCCGTTGATGGGGGCCCTCAGGCATGCACGTTGCTGCCTGCTTCTGCAGCTGCCCAGCGATCGCTATCGGCATTTTCTTTCGCCTCGACTTTGTGTTCTTTCTGCTTCTTCGGTTGAGTTCTCTCCTCGGTGCTGCTGTTGCTGCCGTCACCATCGCGTGTTTTTTTGTGTATAATATTACTACGTATTGTTTTTATATCCATTGGCATTGCTCTTGTATCCTAGCTCAATTCATCAGCCCTTACTTCCACATCTGATGGGGAGATGTTGGTGTTGCTATCTCTTGTTTTTGTATCCATTGACTCTCGTAGCACAACGCGATGCTGCTGTGCCCATTGGATCTTGGTGTTGCTGTGCGCTGTGCTTTTGTTTGAGACGAGGCTCGCATCGATGCATTTCTGGTGCTATTTTTGTCCATTCTTCCTTTTGTCGTAGGAGTATAATAGTAACATACCATAGATTCTACTGTTACATTTGCAACACTGGAGGTGTACAGTTTTGTGCCAGGTGCCAAATATCAGGCATTGTTGGATAATGAAGTCGACCAAGCGGGGATGAAATTATAATTATTTTAATACAGCGAGATATTTCACGATACTGTAGATTTATTATGCAGATGCAAAGAACAATATCAGAAGTAAACTTGAGAGCACTCTGAGAGCGCATTCCTCCGAAAAGCAAGGCAACGGTAACGAAAAATGCCCAATTTGTGGTTCTCAAACTATGGTTTTCTTTGTATCAACAACTAAATCTAATCATGTGTGTCTTTTGTTAGTATTAACAACTTCTGTAATTTTCTTGAAGATCCGTTCGTACGTTTTTGAGTTATACTGCTAGCTAACATTATGACAAACAGAAGTCAAACACACAAACGGACCAACATTTAATCATATATGTCTTTTAACATTAATAACAACTCCTGTAACTTTCATATTATGCTAACAAGCTTAAAATTAGACACAGCGACATGCAAACGAACAAACAAACAAACAGATCATCCCAAAAATTTGTTCATTTACTCTTCGTAATGTACCTAACAACTCATTTAAATTTCATGAAAATCTGTCCATAACTTTTTGAGTTACGGCCTAAGAAAAAATAGGTAGACACACAAATGGATGAACGGATTTTCTCCAAAAGTTAAATCATCTGTTACTGTTAACATGCCTAACAATCCTTGTAAATTTCGTAAAGATCTGTACCCAACTTTATGAGTAATTACGGTGACAGACAAACAGAATAGCAGAGACAAACACGACAAAAATATAACCTCCTTGGCGGAGGTAAAAATACATTGATATATATCAAGAGATTCTCGATGTTAGTGCAGTGCAACAATTCAGGGGTAACTAGTGAATATGCTCTACTTCTGTAGGAAAATTTTTAGGTGGATTGTGTTTTGAAGGGTTTACAGAAAGTCCTTAGACTAAACAAAATTCGTTTGAATGCACAAACACCTCGGCTAATTATACAAATATTGTGAGAATGTTGAATTTTAATCTTGTGAAACAACTAGGGGCTTGATTGTTTAATATACCCTCTCTCAGCTCGATTTACCTCCTCAACTTTTCATCGGAAGTCTACTACAAAACACGAAATTTTTCTTGTCTTTTGCCCATTATTATTACCGAAGAGATTTCTTCAGAGAATGGACATCGTTATATGAAACTGTACAAAGTTATACTTCCTCAATACTTGACAGTTGATTTTAACACTTTTAATAGCTTTATGACTTCTGGATTTGTTATTCCTGTGTTGTAGAATTCAATAAATGCAACTTCGTATTTGCTTATTTTCTTAGTACACTTGCAGCATATATAACTTATAGCATATATCAATATGAAATAATTATAAGAATGGTAGCAATTTTTATCACCCTAATAAATTTTATAGGCAAAAACCGTTTCTACATGTTTGCATTTACAAAAGAGAGTCCAAGAACTTTCTACGCACAAATTACATTGCCAGGACGACATTAATAAACTATTAATATTTTATGGTGTGACTTGTTGAAGGAACTTGCTACGAAATTGAATAATAAAAACAAATTAGTCGGGGGGGAGGGGGCTACAATTGGGTAACCTTGTAAGTTTCACTGGAGGAAAATAAGTCGGTTTGCGTCGGAGTTGCCGCAGCTAATATGAAGTCGTAAATTGAGTTGCCTTTTCTCACCCTCGTATGATTGATTTTCCGCCGATGACATTTGATCCCGAATATATTTTGACTTGCACCCTTAAATAAATATCAATTTTATTTTACTTGGGAGATAGTAAGCTGCCGCATACTTGAAATATCCAGCACTGGGCGGTGCCATCTGCCTGAAGCGTCACTGCTGCGAAGAATTTTTCCTCGCGGCAATTTGCCGAAAAAAACTGATTTAATTTATTTGATATCATAGACAATGGGACATTGTATGAACATTGTTCATAATCATTATTACTCAGTCTAATAATCGTTTAAAGTGTTGAAAAGTTTGTCCAAAAAACAATAAGTAAATCCCCGTTCGTCGAAAAGCTGATATGATAAAAAAAAAACGAGATTTAAACTATGTTTTGTTCGAGCTAAATATCGCTAAAGAAATATTTGGACTATACGGCCCGTCTTGCCTATCGTGCTCACTTCCTTTGTTCTTATTGCTATATTTTTCGTTTCATTTTTACTGCTCGTTTTGTTTTCTTTGTCTTGCTCTTCTTATTCGTGAAATTTGCGGTATTCTTGACTTTCTAACTGCCTCTTCTGTTCGGTTTTCTTTGAAATGCATCGAGCTCTGTGGGTAAGGAGGCTGAACCAGGAATTTTAAAAGGTTTATAATTCGAGGGTAATACAGAAATGTGATCATTCATGGCGTGCAAATGTCTTGCACGAATAGATATGGCATCTTGACTTTATTAACAAAACAGTGTGACATGATAAACTATTTCTGCGCGTTAAATTTAGATAGAACGCAACGCTTTTTTGTTCCGTTCGTATGTTTGGAAAAAGTTACTGCTTTCTGAACAAAAGGCTGGTGAAAACACCTGTGACGATCCACGTAAGTGAAAATGGGTAGAGCAATTGCATTATCGACAATTTTCGTGTCTATAATGTATACGCCAGGGTGTGTAGAGACGTGACATTTTTCTCAAATAACAAACATAAAAAGTGTAGTTCAAGTCTACGGTATTTGCAACGAAGATTTCAGTATCGAGTGCGCCGCTTGTTCGACACGTATTATATCACGCTGCAAATACTGCTTCTCCGCTGGCTGTGTTAGTTTGTGTATCGCGAATGGTTTGACCCCTGGCACCTGTAAAAAAACTATTTCGGGCAACTAATTTTTGTTGACGTTTTATTCTACGCTTTTGAGCTTACATGCCCAACACTTAAGGAGCAGCAAGTGCCACGTTGCTCCAGCTTCGAGCTCCTACTTATCTGCGAAACAAAAATGCTCATAAGTCTTACGAGGAGAATCCGAAAAGTTCTAAGGCAATTTCTCTCCGAGCTTCGTGACTGAGCCCATAGCGTCCAATGCTGGATGATGTGACAGCGTGCAGCCAACTGCGACCCCGTGGCACTGTCCTGGTCCTTACATATGGTGGCAACGATGAGATGGTGGCCTTCTTTTTCTCTTAATATCAAAGTACTAAGAATCATTAGTTTCCAATTCGTCGTCAAAGCAATGGTCTAGAATTTGTTTCTACTTCTTTCGAACTCAACGTAATTACTACTCACTTCACTAACAGCAAAGTGCAGAAAAATTTCATAGCCACGAACTTCCAGCCATATTGGTACCAAGCGCATCATGGTGATACTCAAATGAGTAAATACACACCTATCCAAGTGTATCAAACTTACGTCGAAATTAATAGAGTGAATCTGCTGAGCAGAGCACTAGTATTGGCCGAGCAATACGTTTGCATAAACGTAAGAAAGCTTGAATTTACATTAAATACCTTCAGCAATTCCGCGAACTTTTTTTTTTTAAACTCTCCTCGTATTAAAAAGTACAATTAGCATTTTTGGATGCAGCATGCTTATGCTATGGACGGCTAGTTTTCGTTCAAGTGGAATAGGCATAAGAGAAAATAGATTGAAAGGGAACAGACTTTCTGTATTAGGTACCCTTCTTCAGTTATGTGCATCTGTCTTATGTAGGCCCATCGCCCATTACCTTAACACGCCTTACACGTACCGTTAAACTAAGTTGGTCTTGAAAATATGACTACCTGATACTAATTTTACCGTGCATAAGTACACCTTATTCGATGTTGACCTGGGTGTTGACATTCATGGTTGGATGGATGTATCTTCAATTTCTTTAAGCTATTTATGATTCTATATTTTGCTTATCCTGCCTTTTACTTCATTTCGGTACGTCCTTAAAGGCCAGTTAGGAAAGGCCTACTTGCATGTTGTTTGTGTGCCCTACCAAATAGCGTCAAAGATTTCAGTATAGCGCAGAATGGTTGGATAGAACGCGATGCTCGTCTTTGGCTCTGAAGAACAATTCCTCGCCAGGTGGGTGAAGATTTCCGTTGCTTAGGCTTGTACCGTCAGCGTTTCTACAGAATGACTTCATCTTTGTCTTTTCAATGTTAGTTTTATTTCCTGCTCTGCGCTTGCTTCTTCTTCGCTTTCTGCTTCCTTACTTCCCCGATACATGGCAACCCCGGGTGAGAACCCCGTTCTTGAGTTTTCCCCTTTTCTCGGTGATCGACTTTACGTCCATTTGCTTTTCATTTTTGTATTGCTTCTGTAAATAGTAGGTAGCAGGAGAAGTAAATATTGACTCATTTCTGTTGTGGTATCGAGCCAAATTTCGCCTGCTGTGTCCCTGCAATTGTTTGGGTGCGATGCAGACTCGGGGCATCTGCTTGTGCAGACGTGTATATGATACGCTGTATGTGTATTGTTTGTGTGTCTGCAGCAATTGCCGAACCGTTCGTGTGTACGTGTGCATTTGTTTGTTTGGGCGATGTGCTCTACGTGTTTGTGTTGGACATTGTAGGCTCCCAGTAGCGCCGGTGTGGAAGTCCGAAAATACGAGCCCAATTAATCCGTGCTTCTCGTGTCGCGGTGGTCGGAAATATTTTTGTATTGTATCGAACGAGCTCGTGGCAAGTTAGAGGTGAAAATCCCGATCTGTTGAAACCCTGTTTAGAGCCATCACTCTTCACTGGCACTAAAATAGCGGTCAGGTAAAGATCCTGAAGTACAGAAAACTTGTTTGGTCCCCTGACGCAAAAATGTTTTGGTGAAAACCCTGAATTAAGAAAAACTTGCTTGATGTCCTCTACAAAAATAATGGTGTGATAAAAACGGTAAAATGTGGGAAATTTCCTTTGTGTTTTACTCGCCAATAATAGGGATAAGGTGAAACTTAAGTCATAAAATATTCATTTGGTATCCTACTCTACAGATACAGAGAAAATAGTAAAGTTAAAGAACACTAAAAATATTTAATTTACTTCATTTTTCCCTGAGGAAGAACGGTTAGGTGAGAACGCTGAACCAGAAAAAAGTTTCTTGGTACTCTATTTCTCCTGATAAAACTCCCAAACGAAAAGGTGGACCTTCAGAATTGTGTTATAGAGACTTTTTGCCTGCGTACTTACTTTACTTCTCTTCGAGAGAGCTTGGTGTTAGTTATAACTCCACCCGCTGTAGAACTGGGATCCAATCTCTTGTTTTGGCTCGTTGACAGTGAGACAAAGCGTAGGCTGTTGAATCAGACTTGTGACACTTACTCCTCACCCAGCGAAGGAATAATTTTTAGGTTGCTATAGCCTTTGCTACTCACTTGGTAGCCCTTGAGATCGTCCACTTTTTCGTACCTCTCGTCTTTTCTCATGTTTTTTTCCCATCTCGAGCCTTATGCCGCTTATTCTCTTTTCATCCATGAGCTGTCGTCCGCCATTCATGAGTTATGCGCTTGGCGTTATCTTCTCTTGACTCACTTATACGTAAGTGAATCCGCATGCTGTGCAAAGAAAGTTTATTTTGTAAAATGAAACATCACCGCTCAAGCTTACTTGGAAAAGAACGTAATGCATGCGTGCACTGAAGTTATTTATTGTGAAGGCGTAACTACACGTGCGGGGCCGGCGCCGTGGGGAGCGCCGCCCGCGGTGTAGTCTGCCTCCATAAAATGTTTTACCGCTCGGCTTATTTACATCAGCGTAAAACATCAACATTTATGGTGTTGGGAAGCAGCTGTAGCCGATGCGTTTATGGTGTTTGGAGACAGTCTCGTAACTGCTGCATTTATCGTCTTAAGCAGCTCCCGCCTCCCCTTGCGCATGGAGATATGGTTGTTGTTGTTCTTGGGTTTGCATCGTGGGCTCTGCGTTGGGAAACAGCTGTAACACTGGGGCTTGTGGGGTGCCCCTGCAACGAGCTCGAAACGGTGCACCTACATGCCAAAAATACTGCACCAGCCTGCCATAAACGATGCACTTTCATGCCTAATACGCGGAGATGCGTACCCAAAACGATGCTCCTGCATACCCAGTGCGATGCACCTGCATACCCAAAACGACGCACTTGCATGCCCAAAACGACGCACCTGCATGCCCAAAACGACGCATCTGCATGCCCAAAACGATGCACCTGCTGCCAAGGAACGATGCACCTGCTTCCAAAAAACGACGCACCTGCTTCCAAAAAACAACGTACCTGCTTCCAAAAAACGACGTACCTGCAGACCAAAAACGATGCACCTGCTTACAAAAAACGATGCATTCGTGTGGCAAAAACTTGGCACCGACTTGCCGAAAATGATGCACCTGTATGCCGAAAACGGTACATCTATTTGCCAGAAATCATGCACCAGTATACCAAAAACAATGCGCCTGCATGCCGAAAATGACGCACCTATTTCCCTAAAATTAACCCTCGTGTGAAAAGCACCAAGCTATACCAGTTAGATGTAGCTATTTCATGTGAAAACTGCGAACGTTTGGATGGTGACTAATTCATCACCGATACCAACGGCCTTATGTTCTCACTCTTTAACTTTATACTCGCGCACTGGCTCTTCTTCGGCTTGAATTTGCCGGCGCACTAGCCCTGTTGCTCTCGGCTGAGCTCAATGAGTCTCTTTTGCATGAATTCTTTCTCTGTGCTTCTCTACTTGCTGTTACTTGTGGCTTACCTCTTGCAACTTTTTCTCTAACTTTGTTTCCTGCCCTGGTTATGTTACGCAGCTCATGCTACTTTCTCTCTGAGACTTTGTTTTCTGTCCTGGTTATGTTAGTACTCAGCTATTGCTACAGTTTCTCTGGCTTTGTTTCCTGCCCTGGTTAGGGTATACCACGTCGTTTGTGCATAACTTAATCTGCTGCTTTGTTTGCTGTTACTTTTCCCTATATTACTTCTTCACTTCTGCTCTCCGCCGCATTACTCTACTGTCTCTCGCTTCATGCGCTGCCCCAAGTAAAGCAGAAGCCCCGTTTTTGCCCCCGTTCCGAGTCTGCCAGTCTCATCATTGCTAAATAATCAAGTACGTAATCTCGACAGCGCTAAAAAAGCGTGACATGCGAGTTACGGCGACGGCCCTGCCAACACCGAGAGTTTGTGCATCATATTGGTTCTTATCAGCACCCCTGCATGGGGCTGCGATGTGTGCTGACATCACATGGGTGCTAATCAGCACCGCGGGGATGGATTTGCTGACAGCGTACAGGTTATCCGAGGCTGAGATAAACACTGGCATCTTATTGTTATCAGCTCCAGACACGGATGGATGGTGACCAGGTTTGGGGTTGATTATATGCTCGTCTACATCATTTTTGAGGTTTGTGGTTTGTCCAGTGTTTCTATATGGCTTTTGTATTGTAAATTCAAAAATTCAAGCAATTTTGCCCTATCAGGTAAATTTTTCATTCTATTTCAATTTTAAGAACATAAATTATTGGAAATAACGTGTTTGCTGATGAATTTTATGTATGATAAATTTCGATTTTTTCTAAATAAATCTATAAAGGGATTCTAGAGAGCGTGCATAAGTATTTTATACATTCTTTTCACAAAGTTATGAGATATAGGTTGAGTAACGGCCAAAATGGCAACACCGAAGGTAGGGACACTGAGTTACCTGTTATTGTATCCATCTACTGTAGTCAACTTTCTAGGCCACCACAAAAATCGAGAATATGAACGTGTTATTAATTAGCTCATGAAAAACCACCAAGCTCTTGGTGCATGCATGTACATTAAAATGCATTTCCTTGCTTCGCATTTAGACTACATTCCTGAAAACTGTGGTGATTTGAGCGAAGAGCTATGAGAGCGTTTTCTTAAGGAAATTCGAGTAATGGAGGAGATGTATTTCATCTTGAAGTTTGCATGAACTCTAGTTCTGTCCTACTTTAGGCATAGCTTACACATTTTCCACTATTTATGCCATACCCGAAAAATATAAATAGTAATATTTGGTTATCAGTTATTTTCTTAAAACTGAAATAGAAAAAAAAATCTGACCTGATTGAACAAACGAGTTGCATTTCCAAACTCAGCATGTAATGTCCATATAAGATCTGCTGACAAACATCTAACCTCTCTAAAAAATGTTTAAATGCAGCCCAGTGTTATCAGCGCCTGAGAGGTGCGCATATGCTATCGTCATACTGGTTACAATCAGCACTTTGCGGTGGGTGGTAGCGGTTATGCTGCAGTGTATCCTGCTACTGCCAAGGTCTCGTAAAGTACAGGCCTGGGTCTGGGCTCCGAAAATTGTCCGATTGCGTACAGTCGCTTGAAAAATCATTAGACGCAGCCTGATATTTATATATTTAATGCCGTTTATTGATCATACCTTCAGGTGTGGATACAGTTTACGCTAGAGAGCGCATTGGTAGCGAAACGACATACTTAACGTAGGCCCGGCAGCACTGCAGCCCCACAGCCTGGGAGTTGTGGGAACACCGTGCGCACCGCGCACTATCAAGGCCTCCTAAAGTACAGACCTGCCTGTCTACGTCACGAAGTGGTAAAACCAGGAATGTAATAATAATTACTGTTCTGCATATGGCGTCTCTCCGTTACTTCCATCCTTTATCTTACGTCTTAGCCGAACCTCAAAAACAACGAAACGAAACTCATTTATGTCCATATGAATGTTGTACCCAACATATGAAGAGCGCATCACCCACTGGTATCCAGTCCTAGAGGCTAGAGCTAACATAGAAAATTGCCAGTTGGCCTGTAGATTGACCCTAGTGGAGAGTCAGCGTGCAAACGTTATGAAAGACCTGTTGTACTAGTAACACGATTTTCTGTAAAGAGATAAGCTGATTTAATAGCGTTTCTTTTTTTTAATCAGCTCTTGATAAGGGATATCAGCTCTGCTGATTTTCGGTTTTTCATACTTTCATTTCAGGCAACTCTTCCCCATATTACCTATGCTAAAAAACAGGTGAGGAAAGTAAACGTGTTGCGGTTGTGCGTTTGTCCATGTTTGACGAGAGAAGAAACGTCAAACGGCAAAGCAAAACAAACGATTACGCAAGATTTGTTTGAACAATCAGTGAAGCAGTTGACGACATGCCGGTGTGTCCTCAAGACGTGTCAGTGGAATGCAGATAAATTCTGCCATTTCGGCCAGAAGATGTTGCTTGATCGAGCCCTGCTGGCCCGCGTGCCATCTCCCTCGCTGTTTTTCTCTCATTCTAGGAAAACATTATCTTGCTAATGACAGTTGGCTGGCGGTGGTTTAGCAAAACATGTCGTGTTTGTGGTAAGTCGC
>LQNS02278097.1:14688097-14699960 GCA_001587735.2 Parhyale hawaiensis
TAAGCTGCGTTCCAATGATCAGCGCTAAATGTACAAATGCAAATGATGGAGATCTTCTATTGCATTATAGAGAAGGAATATTTTTTTTATTATGGACAGTACTAAGCTAGGCTATACGCCTAAGATTGGGTTAGTTCGGTACGTACATTTTACGGTATGGTCAGTTGCGCTACAAGAGCACTCGATGAGTGAAAATTAGTCGTTTATACCTACAGGCCTTCGGGACACGTTGTTATTCGTACCCACGTACCACCTTCCCTGAAGTTCATTCTGGCTCTGCTGTCTACAATCTCTGCTGTTCTTCCTTTTCTTTCTCGATGCACCGTTTCCGTGCGTTTAGTGATTTTCAGTGTTTGAGTTTCTAGCTTTACTTCCTGACGTGCAGGGGTGTGGGTTCTAATACTATTAAGTTGTGGCACACCGAGCGTATGGTGAGTGGTTCTTTATTAGGAGGCTAGCGCGGTCGGCCTAGTCTATATACGATAATCAAATTGTATTTCGGTATGAAACTTATATTTATATTGCAATCTTGGCTGAACATACCACTCGTGGCAAGAGCTATTTCTTTTCTTGGTTTAAGTTTTAGGTTTAGGTTAGGCTAGAGATGCAATGCGCTGTTGAAACATATTGTCAGTGTCCGACTCTGATTGAAATTCCTGGGTCAAGCCAGTGTCCGACTCGGACTCCGACTCCTGGTCAAGCCAGTGTCCGACTCAGATTCCTTAGACTCCAAAAGCCTCCGACTCCTATCGACTCCACTCCGACTTCAGTTCTAAACAAAGTGGGGGCATTTCCTCCGATTTCGATCTTTGTCCTCAAAAAGCACCCGACTCCGAAACTCTGGTCCCAAATTTACCAACATTACAACATTGCAGGACTTACGGTCTTGTAATTTGCAACTTCTGTACATTCCGAGAGAAAAACGTTCTATGAACCCTACGCTTGTAACTGTAACACGGTTTGCGCAAGCCCTTTTGTACCTGGCTACTGAGAGAGCTCGTTGCACGCTACTTAGGCTCTCACCCACCAAAGGGCGCTTGAGCTTAGTAAATGAACTTACAAATGATAACTGTACGGGCCGGGCATTACAAGCTAATATCTATACCTTGATTAATTTGGACCCTGCTTAGTACCTAATCATGGTTATGTTACACCTTCACTATAAGAGTATTAACACGAAAACAGCGTGATGGCACTGTTAAACTTGTAATCGCGTGTCTGTAATTTTTTTTAGAGAAATAAGACTAAAAGTGTCAAAATCGCCAAACAAATTGAGTGTTATGCGTACCCTAGCTTCATCACACCGCCTCTCCATGTCTCTCTCATGCAGTCTCCCCCGCATTCACCAGCTATAGCCCTTGCTTCGGTTTTTGCTCGCCTAATTAGACGGTTATTTCAGACGACTCGCTCTTCTCGCACGACAACCGTCGCACAGGCACTAATTGAAATCGTAATTTGGCATGGCAATACTTAGCATTTATACTGCCCTGGCGAAGGAGAGATTGAGAGGCTCCCATCTGCCCATTTGTCCTCATCTGGCAGCCTCGTCTGTCTGACTAGCTGGTGAAGCATTTCTTTTCAGAGTACTGCGTCTTATGAGTTACTCGTCCCTTGCTATATTCATGTTAAGGTAGTTATCTGAAGCTTCTCTCGATCTCTCGATCTGGTTTCTGGCACCCTCGTCTGTCCGACGAAAGAGCGACACTTGTCACAATACCGCGTCTTTGGAGTACTTATCCCGTGTTAGATTCATGCCGCACAATAAAGCGAGGTTGAAAATAAAATTAGCCATTTTGTTAAAATTGAGTAAAATCACGAGCAAGTCATGCAACGAATGAACGTTTCGGACACATTTTGTCCATCATCAGCAAAAATTTTGTGAAATCGAGAAATTTGAAAGTCGGAAAGTACGCTGAACAATTTCACAGTATACAAATTTGAAAACATTATTTAAAACCTAATTTACGAGGGACCTGTGACACAGAGGGGTGTTGTACTTTGCACGTCGTTCAGTTCTGGCTTATTTTTTAATATATGCAGAGATTCTATTATGCGCAGATTGTGATTACCTTTCTCTGAAGAGAGAATTTTGAAATTATTTGCAGTAACTAGACTATTGCACTGATAGGCATGTTCACAAATGGAGGAGGGAGAAGGTGTACACGAGGGCGGCTGGTCCTGGAACTAACGTCTCTATGCTCAGCGACCCTGTATTAAGGCTACGTGATGTAGAGCCCAGATAGCGCATTCCACATTTGGAACAACAATAATTGTACACCAGAGACGAACGTAGAGAGTCAGGCAGGCGATCTTTATAGTGAAAGAAAGAGCCGATTCTGTTTTTGTTGATGAGGATTACGTTAAAGTTTAAAGTTGGGAAATATTGGTGAGAAGTTTCAGAAGTTCTGCACTGAGTTTACACGATTGTGGGCCAAAAAAAGGAAATACCCTGTAAAATTTCTAGTCGCTGCCAAGTTATTGTCCCCTGAGTACTGGTTGTTCAAAAACCTATTGATTTTACGTTTCTCTTGACTCATGTTCTAAAATTTGTACTACTCACGAGATATCTTCGTGTTATTGTAGTTTTGTGACGAAGATTGGTACCATGATTAGTTTAACTAGTATGCTGTCAAAACATACATTTTCGTTGCTAAATTAAAAAAAAAGATCTAATTTGACATGCATTGTTCAAAAGTATAGGGCAGCGTTCAAGGTACACTGAAGTGGAAGAAAAAAGACAATATTTATTTGACACATGTTACCTAGCGTGGCAATGCGGCCCCTCAAGAGTTCCGTAGAAGTACGGGGATGTTCCTACGTACGTGCGTATCGTAAGTCTGTTGCACCGCGTGCCGTAAAAATCGCTACATGGATCTGTATTCGGCCGTGTGGGGCATCAGGCATTTCAAATCAGCCATGAATGGTCACAGTCCTTTGTAGTGAAGCGAAAGCTATGCTGTCTCACGCACAGACGCGGCTTCGATCGTGCCTGTGTCCGAGGTCCGTGGTCAAATTCGCCTCTGCGTCACCACGAGCGCAGTGGCTCTCTAGCTCTTGCGGTGAGAGTTCATGCTGTGCCACTAGTGCAACTTATCTGTCCATGCAAGCCTAAGTAGTAGCGAGTTGTGGGTGTCCTCACAAACTATGTTTTTGCTGTGTTGTTGGTACTTATTAGTAGCATTTTGGCGTCTTGGGTTTTCCTGCCGCTGCATATTTCGGCTTCTCTGTCCGAAACTTCCATTTCGTGAAACCCATTTCATATTTGATGAAACAGGTGAATAAGAAAAAAAAATTAAGATAGCCTTTGAGTATGTGCAGCTAATGAACGATGACGTCTTTAATTGGCCGTTATTACCATGGGCATGTTGTCTTTGACAAGGCAATTGAGGTACTTCTGTTGTTGCCGTAAGTTAAATGTATTTTAAAAATTACGTACTGTAAAGTAAGGCAACTTAGCTGACCAAACGGTTTTTCTGAAACTGTGTGAAATGGACGTATCTACCTGTTTGTATACAAGCAATAAAATTCAAACATTACTGGTGTTATAGTTCCCAGACTCTCCGTTTTAGAGCTTCTGAAAAAACAAAACTGCTAGTAAAATAATTTCAATGCATTTAATTAACGTAAATGGTTACCCGAAAAAATTAATTAAACAAGTAATTAAACGTAACAGAAGATCATCTCAAGCATGCAAGGATAAAGATCAGTCAAATTTCAATACACTAAAGTCCCACATAATGCGATTCACATAGCGCGAGATGCTCACTACGCGACAGAAAATTGAGTTTGAGGAATTCACACAACGCGATTCATATAGCGCGAATTGTTGGGTAATATTGATAGTCCCTCCTTGATGTTTTCTACGATGCTGATTTTGAAGAAAATATTATTTTTACAGTGACTAAGATAACCTGACATTTATCGATTAATTGAAGATACTGTTTTGCACCCAGTGATAGCCCAAAGTGAGTATATACGAAGAGGCCAGCGCATTAAATTTGCAAATTGCGTAATACATATATACATATGAAATTTAGAAAAAATATATTTCTAAGTTCAAATAACGTGTGCACTCGTTAACTCAACATTTTCATGAAATACTATTTGAAGTAAACATTCAAAGGTGACTTTTTAGAATACTATTTTTAGTATTTTACCCTCGCATTAACATCTGCGTTTATGATTAAGCTAGCGGCATTATAATTGGAATCTCGAAGCAAAGAGTAACGCGAGGGATCAATAGGACTAAAATAAAACTTAGCTGTGACCGCCGCAGTGTCGGCGAATAACGGAACACAGACGAGTCAAATTGTTTGAGGGTCAGTCCTGGCTTTCGTATGTTGGGCTCATTATCATACCCAAGAATATAAGCAGTGTTATTTTCTTGACGCGAGAGCACCCATAGGAACAGTTATTGCTCAAACTTTCTGTATCTAAGGACAACTATTTACTTTGTTGTTTGCATGGGTACAGGTCAAGTAGCTAGCCAGTGAGGAGCGGGAAATTTAATGAAGTTGAAAAAATACGGCGATGTGTTTCATTATGTTTTTTTCAACAGCACTGTAAACGGAACATGACGTGTAAATAAGGCTTCACTTCGAAGATGAAGGTAAATCAGGGCGCTATACCGGCCCAGCTCTTGCCTCTGGTGCTTTAAAAGTTTTTGCCTGCCTTCAATGCAATTTTCTATTGATAATTGTTTTTTGTTCCATTGGTATAGGTTCTCTTCATTTGTTCATACGCTTTAGGGATAAAATTTGAAATTTTCTGGCGAAATTAATTCAAATACTCATAGACTGCTCAGCCGCATCCTTCGTCGAGGTGACGTCACTATTCGATGTTTCCCGTGAGTCCTCCCGTTACGCTCTTTGCCTTCTAATTAAAACTACTGTTGGGTGTATACTGTGCAACAGCTGTTGTTTGATGGACACCTAATCATATCTGTTTCTGCATAATTTATAGTTTTATTAACCCTTACGATGGAAGAAAAAAAAAAGAAAAGCAAACGCCAAGGAAAAGAAATAAAGTGAATATAGTGAATAAAAAGGCAAATGTTTGAGAAACATGAAGCCGGTGACACGAATATGAACATTGCAAGATAATTTAAACTAACAGAAAGTACTCGAAGAACAATTCTGAAAAAAAAGTAGGAAATAAATGACGCAGCAGCGTTTATTATTCATTGTTTCACCATAATAAGAGGTTTTTAATTATTTCATTTTCATCGAACAGTGAAATAATATTGTTATTGTATACAACTCAATGTATACTCTTGTTGAATAAATATTCATATTTTGTTAAAGGTTATTTCAGTCACCCCAATAACTCGGGTACTGTTTCTAGCCCACGTTTTCCATGAATTTCAGGGAGGACTATAAACATAGTTTTAGGTCGCGTTATGCGGGTATCCGTATAGCGCGGGTACAAAAAGACGCGTTATGTGGGACTCTAATGTACCTAGGCTATACGGTGCGCCAAATTTTGTTCATTCGAAATTTTACCCAAACGTCTCCCGCTGTTACTTTGGGCACATTTTCCACCGCTATCTTCATTTTTCTCCCCTCAGGAGGCATAGGATGGGCCATAGGCAACAGGGTTATGTTAGTGTAGGCTCGCTCATCCTATGTTATAGGGAGCAGCGACCCCAGGTGGGTTTGTGTAGGTTGCCTTATCCATTAGCTTGGCCTTCGGGACGTCTGTCTGTTGTGCCTATTTTACTTTCTACCGATTTCCTACTTTTACTGATATTACTTTCTTCTGTTCTTCCTCTTCTTTCCCGATTTGCTGTTCCCATGCATGCGCGTTGATCCTGTGTGGAAACACCTTTGTGCATGGATTACACATTTCTGTCGACATGTTATTTGTCCTTTCTTGCTTTTTCTGTGAGATCACGTTAGTTGTAGAGGCTTACACTATTCTATGATCTAATAATCTAGTCTGAATGATAATAATAAATTTATTGAAAGACTTTGCAATTAAAATCGAAACAGGTGGACATGAAAACATCAGTGAGCACAGTGCAGGAATTGTCAGCCTTTCTGCTCTGGTTAGAAATCTCTTCTCGTCTTTTTTGGTTTACTCGGTGCCCGTTTTCCCCTCTTGTAATACCGTTTCAGTGACTCTAGGGAGGCTTAAACTACCATATAAAATGGAGCGTGAAGTCTTTTCGTGGTTGCAAGCATCTATGACTCATTATGAACATAATATAGCAATACTTTTTGGCTTACTTCTAACACGGGCTTAAAGGATATTTTATTCCTAGTCTATACGCAGCAAGTTCATCAAGTCTCGAAATGGGCGTTGGTTGAAATGGTAGATTCAGCAGTCAAAAACGGGTCCCATTTATATTGGTCTTGTCATGCAATAGAGAGCACCCAACATGTACCTTTTAGTTATCTCCTAGCACTAAAACCATGACAAGACAAAGTACATTCAGAATATCAAGTAGGAAACCCTATGCTTCGAATTTATAAACATCAACTGTTACCAACTTAAATTTTTATTGCACCTACGAGACTAGTATTTAACGTCAGGAAAAGACCTCAGGCTCGCCCCGTGTTTCGCCCCCAAATGTATCCGCCGGTGGGGGCGAGCTCAGTTCCGAAGTGTCACGGCCCACGTCCTGTCCCCAGCAGTGATTGTTGTCTTAGTAAATATGTTGTCGAACTGTCACCTCCATTTACGGCTGCTGACATTTCTGTTGACCGTCACTCTTCGGGTCGTCGCGTTTCAGGTTCAACAAAACTGTGCGCATCACACATTATTCATTGACTATGGTGCTTTCAAACTTTGCCACTTAGTATTGCAATTATTTCCTGTAGCAACTCGTGCGTTGTGTGTTGTTTTATAAAGTAGCCAAAGAAGGTAGGTGATCATTATTATAGTCAAACCAGCCTAAGCAGTCCTTTATAGGGGCGGAGCTGAATTGAACGTATTGCCAAATCTAATTATTAACTAATGCACTTTGAGCATTAAATAAAAAATAAATAATTTTATTGGTTGATACAATTTATACCAGGCGTTTAAGCGAGATTTGGCAAAGTTGCTTTGCGTTCTTAGCCACGTCCATCAGACTCCTTACGCTGGTTTGACCATAGTTAGTAATTACATTATTATTAGTTAGTAGTAACCAGCGGAGTTTTGCCTGCCTATTGAGGTCGGCTAATATATGAAAAAGTGAAGGCAGGTATTAATACTACGTTGTTTTGGTCGCGCTGTGCATCGGCTGCCATTCCCATGCGCTATAGTGACAATTGCAGGACTATTTCTCGCTCACTATCGGTTTCAGCTTTGCTTCTCTACTTAACGGTGACAATAATTGCTGCAGACCCTATACTTCAAGCGCCTATATGAACTGTGTATCTGGCCTTCATTTAGATGGGTATCCATTTTCATTGAAACGGCCATCTTCATCCGCCCGTTTTAGCCCCCTGCATTAGCTGGTAAAATTGCATGCCTTTGTTTATTAAATAGCTTCCGTGTACTTCATTTAGTCGCTTGAGTTCACCCGTGTACTGATAAAATAGCTTTCGTGTACTTCATTTAGCCGCTTGAGTTCACCCGTGTACTGATAAAATAGCTTTCGTGTACTTCATTTAGCCGCTTGAGTTCACCCGTGTACTGATAAAATAGCTTTCGTGTACTTCATTTAGCCGCTTGAGTTTACCCGAGTGCACTGCACAAAAAACGTAGACGTGCCAGTGCCGTAAATTAACGTCGCCTAAAGAGCCGTTGAACAATTCGTCGAGGCAGCAACGGCAGACAGCCCAAACAAAACGGCGCCGTCCGACCGTTGTTTGTGACTCGTTGTTGTCTGTAGGTGTGTCCTCACTAACTGCCCCGCCTTATCTTTGCGCTATCTAATGCATTTCTTTCTGTACATGTCTCTTACTTTGTACCCAGCAGTGTCTGGTGCTTCCCTTTCGTCTTGTACATTGAAATCCCACTCGGTTACTGCATCTTACGAGCACTGTCGAGTTGTTTCCCTCTGTTCTCTACTTTATGAATGTAGTCATGAACAGGAGATGACCATGTTCTACGGATTTAATGATGACTTCCCGTTTAATTTAAGCTTTTTTTCATTCTTGTGTGCGGAGATTCTAACCAATCTCCTCGCAAAGATCAGGTTGTCTGCATGGGCCAGCCTTAGAAGAGTAGAAAGGGGCAGCAAATTGAAGGCTTTAGATATTTAATACTCTTAGTAGCAATATCGCCAGGTGGGTTCAACAGGTGTAGGATCCAATCGTAAGTATGTACAAGTGGGTTGCTAACTATGTTCTAATTTGCTCTCGCCTCATCTTTCCTCTTTCATAACCTGGCTGTGATACCCCGCTGGCAAGGCTATTTTTCTGTAGGAACATAACATGACAAAGAAATGCTTAGGTAAAATAACTGAGACTTGGTAGGGTTAACACTGGCCTTCCCTCTTTGTAGATGGCGTCTCACTGCCCTCAGCGCTACCCGTATGAGTGATCTCTGAATCAGTTCCCGACTCAAAGTTTTCCTAAATTTTTATCTGCGAACGTTTATCTTTCAAATTATAATTTTTTGATAACTCACTCTATGTAGAGCTGAAATTACAGGTGCTAGAATTTCGTCCTGTTATGTGCGAGAACATGTTGGAAATATGCCCTAGGGCTACGTCTCTGACTAACTGAAAGCTCTGTAGTCACTGTCTCAACGCTTCATTATCTCATTGTCCATAGCCGGCGTCCCTCCATCACGTTGCGTCTCCTGCCTCATAAATAGATAAAACTATATCCATGTACAGTACATCTATTGCATTTTTATGCTTTGCATAACCTAATGGCTGTCTTTATCTAAAGCAATTCCCAAGGTGCCCTGTCAGCCACTCGTCTGTGTTTTGTTGCTCGTGCGTCACGGTGCACTCACGCTGACCTTTATCTCATTTATTTCCTTCCGTTTTTCTCTAATCTTGTCTCTGCTCTTAACCGCTAAACCAAATAACCTGGATCTATCCGTCCAGCAGTTGTTCTAGTATTTGGAGTATATTCCTTCCGAATTTGAACAATATTAAAATAAAGTCATTTAATTAACGGGTTAAAACAATGCTTATTGAGAATATTCCATTCAACCGTTGTCATCCACTAACTAGTGGACCGCTCTGCGAGCACATACCTCTACCAGGCAACGCAGTGTTAGTGAAACATTCCAGTTGGTCCTAAATCCAGTTTGTCTTTTTTATCATCTCCGAAATTGGATCAACTTTTTGTTCCTCGTAATATTTTTAGCAGCTCCTGTAAATTTCTTGAAACTCCGTCTGTACCGTTTTGAGTTACGTTCTGACAAACAAAAAGACACTCAGCGACAAACACACGAAGGAACGAACAGATCATCAGAAAAATTTGATTATTAGCTCCTTTTATCATTTCTAGCAGTTCGTACAACTTTCATGAAGATCCGCTTATAACTTTCCGAATTGTGTTTCTGACGAATAGAAAAAAGTATACCTAGAGACAAACGGACTAACAGATTTTGACAAAAATATAATTTTCTTTTCGTAACAGTCCTAATATTTTCTGCACATTTGATGAATAAATAAATTTTTCTCTTTTGAGTTATACTCCTAAGATGAAACAGGAAGGCACAAAAACCAACAGAGGAACGTATCTTCACAAAAAAAAGTTAATCATCTTTTCTTTCTAACATACCTAAAATTCCCTGTAAATCTCACGAATATCCGTCGACATCTTCTTGAATTCTCTTATTGACCGACAGACAAACAGAGACAAACTTCAACAAAGTCATAACCTCCTTGGCGGAGGTAATAATCTTGTTAGCTCCGCGTCGATTGCTGCCCTAGTGTCAAGCCGATCGCGCCGTATTCCATGCCTGTGTACGCACCCTCAATTTCGGATGCCCCTTAGCCATTAGCGAAACTCGAGCAACCCTATCAAAATTTGGGGCCGCCGCGGCGTCGCGCAAATGATGAATTGTGGTTTTAGCTTCTGCGACGGCCCTGATTTTTAATAGGGAAAGTAATTTCAAGATTTAATCTGTTTCTAGCTGATCAGTGATTCCTGAAAAAAAAACAGTGTCGTCCCCCCTTCCACGGGGAGTTGTGAGCCAACAGGGAGCCAATGGAGCAACGTTAGTGTAGTACGGTATCTAATTAATAGCTAATGAAGAATAAGACATTACAGATAGAAACGGTTTGCCTCTGCACCTATTGCTAGATTTTTATCATATAATTGTGAAGATAGACAGTTTTTATTCCATTTTTTTCTTCAGTGAAGTCCTTTGACTTTGTCACGTGATTAATAATTAATCGTACTCTTTCCTGTATCTGTGAATAGTAAACCCTGGTATATTCAACAAAATTGATTGATTTTCGTTGAGTTTCTTCTGGCATTGAATTTCTTCTTCTTCACTTTGTAATTTTTTCAAAAAGTGCCTTAATTCCCACGTAGTAAAATTGTATTGGTAGGCAGTAAATTTCTGTTAGACAGCTCACCCCGCCCGTATGTCAGTGTCCCCAAGATGAACTGCCGTGATAGCTTTCAACAGGCAGTTGTGCTGTAGAGACTTCAGCGGTGATTGTTTTCTTCAAGTTCATATTGCTCAAAGAACCTATCCGTTGTTTCACTGCATGTTTACCTGTTGTTTTTGTGTCGTGTGGCTATCTTTTATTTTTATATTGCCCTAATAACGTATCTGCATATGATGTTTTTTTTTTCTATGTTGTGCGTATATCCGTCATACTGCTCAAACAACGTATGTGTTATTTTAGTGTATTATTTCTGCGTGTACTTCTTATGATTTGTGAATAGCCTTCGTTCTCTTTTACGTGCGTGCAGCTGTTATTGGTCAATAAACGATGCTATTTTAAGGAAATTGAGACTTTTTTTGTCAAGTATTGTCATTCCTTATTCAATACAACGTATCATTCAGATATTCAGACACGTTTCCTGCTCTGCAGAGCCTCCTTCACTGTGTGGTCAATGTATTTTTATTCGACTGAATCTTACAGCTTATTTTTATGCCCAGAATAAATTGTTTTCGCTTATAATGCCAGAATGAGTTTAGGAGGTACGGACTTCTCACAGTCTGGCGGAATATGATGGAAAATGAAATTACCCATTTTGGTAACTCGCATATGAAATATATTAGGATTTCTTAAGCAGGTATTCAAAATTCTGTACGTATTGAATATCAGCGAACACATAAAGTTCTTGAGCTAAGCTGTTGGCCAATTCACTTTAAAAACCACACGAACTTATAGTAGTTGGGTATGGAGTTAGCTTAGTTTTTTTCGAACATTGGTACCATACTTTGGGAAGATTGCACCGGATACCAAGTTCACTAGATTAGATAGGCGGCAGTAGACGAACCAAAAGGCCACTACGCGTGACGAACCACTACTAAACGTCACGCGTCAATACCAGCAAGACGCATGAATGCGGTACAAGAGCGTGCGCCGCAAGCACCAGTTATACCCCTCAGTGTTGGTACGTACCTTCCGTATTCTCGCCTGCTCGTCATGCCAGCGACGTGAGGTGCATTACCTCGGTTACCTGTGTATTTCCGTGTTTTTTCTGAGGACCTTCAGTGCTGTTGTCTTGCTAGTAAACGAATGTGTGTTTGTTGTTCTCTTGGCTGCTTGACATTGCAGCTGCATGACGCCCACGGCCTTCTAGAGTGCGCCGGGTCTGAACCTGACCGCCTCATTAGTATTGTGCTTCTTCTGCCTCCATTTCCTCGTCTGTGCTTGGCTCTGGCTGTTTCTGACTAGTTGCTATGCACTGGGGTCTGCTTCCTGTTGCTTCACGTCGCACTGGTGCCTACTCTGCACCTTGGAGCTGCTCCGTTCCAGTAAGAATGTTTCCCGACGTTCTTGAGCTTG
>LQNS02278097.1:14703362-14722624 GCA_001587735.2 Parhyale hawaiensis
GACTCCATAGCACCAGCGCACACAGTGACTCCATAGCGCCGGTACATATACATTGACCCCCTAGCGCCAGCGCACACAGTGCCTCCATAGCGCCGGTACATACAGTGACCCCCTAACGCCAGCGCACACAGCGACTCCATAGCGCCGGTACATACAGTGACCCCCTAACGCCAGCGCACACAGTGCCTCCATAGCACCAGCACACAGTGACTCCATAGCGCCAGCGCACACAGTGACTCCATAGCGCCAGCGCACACAGTGACTCCATAGCGCCAGCGCAAACAGTGACTCCATAGCGCTAGCGCACGCAGTGCCTCCATAACGCCGGTACATACAGTGACCCCCTAACGCCAGCGCACACANGGGGGGGGGAGGGGTTCGCTGCATGTTGCTTTATTGGCATGCCATGAATAGCCGATTTGGGTTAGAGTTGACGGTTGGGTCGATTGGTGCGTCTGAATTAAGAAATAAATGATTACGCGTTTCAAAGTACCCCTGGGAAAGGACAATATGTGTCGGCAGCTGGTTGGTTAGTTAAGTTTTGCCCAGCTCATACTTCCTGCTTCCTCATTGTAACCCAAAAGCTTTAATTTCAAGCCTAATAACATCTACAAAATCTTTTACATAAATTGTAATTCTCATCTAAAAAAGAAAATGGAAGTTCCTATCGGTTCCCTTAGGTCCCTTTACACTAGGAAACTTTTGTTGGACAGCGGTCTGATTTCCCCTTGGCACGCCTCTTTCTTTCGGTTACAAATTTTTCCCCTCTGTCATATCCACTACGGGATGCCAAGCTGCGACAAGGTCTATTTATTCCAGAATACTCTCAGTTATTACATGTTAGAAACCGGAGGTCAGATTTCAGTGGCTAATGCTTAAAACGAAGCGTAAAATCAAAAACCATAGCTCGAAATTTTACAGTTAAGAGTGAAAATCCTACAGATTTGTGAGAAATCTCTAGGGGCAACCACCGTGTTGCACAAGTTGGATAGTATAAACGGGGATGTAGGCTTGTATAAGCCTAAGTGACTTCACACTGTCTACTTTGCTTCCGTTGCGGAGACCAAAACTGAAAAGGACAAAACGCGGATACATCCCCAGCGTTGACCCATGTACATGTATATTGTGCAGTTGTACTTACCATGGCTGTTGCTGCTCGTTGCGGTGCCTCCGCCGAAGATTATCGTCTTTTTCCTCCTGCTAGTTATTGGTCTGCTTCTTCTCTTGCTTCACTCTCTTGTCTGGACTACCTGCACATTACCTTGCAGCTTACTAAACGTTCTGTTGTAGTTTCAAGAAAGACCTTTAAGATTTGTCGAGTTTTGTTACTGTACGCCGGTGTGTATAGATTTTTCAGCAATGCAGTCTCAACATTCGCATTCGCACTTTAGCAGTTGCTTTGGCTGAATTGGGACTTTTCAGTTCTCAGTATTACAAAGTTAAGCCTGAAAAGAGCGGAAAGTGTTATTTGGGACTCATTAATGTCTGCACTTGAGTGATCGTTAGGGTCTGTTGTCTCGGTGACTCCTAAGCTTCTGCAGAGACCTGTAGCGACTCCATAGTGCCAGCACACACAGTGACTCCGTAGCGCCGGTACATACAGTGGCCCCCTAGCGCCAGCGCACACAGTGACTCCATAGCGCCGGTACATACACAGTGACCCCCTAGCGCCAGCACACACAGTGACTCCATAGCGCCGGTACACACAGCGACCCCCTAGCGCCAGCACACACAGTGACTCCATAGCGCCGGTGCATACAGCGACCCCCTAGCGCCAGCACACACAGTGACTCCATAGCGCCGGTGCATACAGCGACCCCCTAGCGCCAGCACACACAGTGACTCCATAGCGTCAGCGCACACAGTGACTCCATTGCGCCAGTACATACAGGGACCCCCTAGCGCCAGCACACACAGTGACTCCATAGCGCCAGCGCACACAGTGACTCCATAGCACCATCACACGTAATAACTCCATAGCGCTCGCGCACACACAGTGATTCCACAGAACTAGCACACCGTGACTTCAAAGGGCCGGCATTCACTGTGACTCCATAGCACCAGCGTACGTAGTAACTCCATGTAGCGCCAGCACACAGTAACTCCCTAGCCCCGGCACACACAACTACTCCCTTGCACCAGCACGCGCAGAACCCGTGTAGTGCATGTAGTTCTTTTTCTAAGTTCCACAATAACAAAACACATCAGTGATTATGCCAATGAACATATTGTACTTTCATTCTAGATACTGTGTATTATATTCAAACGCATTGCACTTTGGAGTTTTACGTAGCCTGCTACGATGTGCCGATCTACTTAGGGTTGCGAACACATACAAGGATTTCATGAAGTCCGAGACATAAGATTTACTACACTAAGAGACTCGTGGTAAACATCTGATCGCACTCGTTTCGGCATACTTCCTGAAATTGTGATAGATTCACTCTTTGGAAGCTCGGTCAACATTGAAACGGTCTACCGTCGCCCTCAACAAGCATTGCCTCGCCGCAAGTCATGTCCATCTTGCACGCTGAGATGTCCACGTGAATTTCCGTCTATTTACCGTTGTGGTTAGCCTTATCTACATATATTCGGTTGAAATTGTTTCCATAGAATAATATTTGCGAAATTCTCCGAATCGATACGCGCTTGTGTGACGGACTTACACATTTGAGGTTTTGGTGAAGGGAACATTTGTGGCTTCAGCTATTGAGACTAAAATGCCAGTTGTACGTACGGCACGGTGGCAGTTCTCAACACTGGACCCCTCACTTCCGTCGTGAATTTCTGACAGTAAAATTGTTCCAAAACTTATCAGCGTAGTACGTTAAGAGGGAGAGGGATGCGTGTTCTTGGCTCTGTGGAGTTAGACCTCGGCCTTTACCACTGGAAGTTGTTTTAGCTATGCTTTAACCCGAATACTCGTCTACATTTTTTAATGCAGATGTCAACTCTACCAGGAGTCAGTATTGTTTCAATTTATTTGGAAAGGTAATGTTCACCACGACAGCAAATAATCTAACATGATTGTAGTCGCATTGCAGCTTCTAGAGCACAAGCTAGTTTTCTCCAGTACGGTTTTCATCAAGTAGTTGTCAACACTGACCCAGTGAGGAGCTCCTGTAGGTATAGCTAAGTGCCTTAAGTGACGGTGAGACACACTTTGATCTTCCTTACAATCACATCCGCTATACGCTGCGGTACCCCTGCCGTACTATTCTTGTGTGTCAATACCATATGCATTTATCCATTGTATATAGGAGGTGGCTTCGCATAATCGCCTTTAGGCTATAGGTATCTGATTGGGTACCTAATTGATCAACATCAATGTCTACGATACCGACTTCCGTTTTTCGCGGACTTTCGGTCTGGACTTACAATATGTCGCCTAGTGTCAATATTTATTGTCACTTCAACCGACACAATTCCTATGAGAAGCCAACTTTAGTTGTATGGTCAACGATTTCTGTACACTTCAGAGGTAGCGTGTCCTTGTGACCGCGGGAAACGATTACTCCTTATCTGTGTTCCGTGTGATCATCAGTCCGCAGCGCTGTAGTAAAGCTAATGTGATTGTATGGTGCATGAACTTCGACTGGCTTATCGTCTTCATGCCACTCATGCATCACTTCAAAAATCACGGACTTTGTTCTTTCGTAGATCATTGCTTCTAAATATGCAAGTGTTGTGGCATCAGCGACTGGTCTTGTTTTCAGGAGGGCAACGTTGCCTGTCAAAAGTCCGAACTCTGTCACACTTTTATCTAAAATTGAACATTCCAAACCAAAATGAACTTATATGTACAGTTTGTTCAGCATTTGTGTTTGGATATTGTACTTTTAGAAACACATGAGAGAATACACTGAATTATTTTCAGTCCAGCTGTTTACGGTCGGTTCAGTTTCTAGTGGAGGCTAAGAAACAGTATCGAAAAAGGGAAGTCCGTCTCCGGGCCCGGGCGAGTGCAAGCGGTGAGGGAGCGAGGGTTTCGGTGTTACGGAAGCGACTCTCGGTTTGCTACTGGCCCGCCCTCGTGCGGGAGACTGGAGGTGGTGCTGCTGGGGGCACCGCAGACATACCTGGTGTGGGTGTGGGGGCCACCGCCACAGACGTGCCTGGTGTGGGTGTGGGGCCCCCACCACAGACGTGGGTGTGGGGCCACCTCTACAGACGTGCCTAATGTGGGTGGGTGGGCCACGGCCACAGACGTGCCTAGTGTGGGTATGGGAACCAGAACCACAGACTTGCCTGGTATGGGTGTCGCGCTGCCGTCATGCAAGGATGGTGAGCTCTCTCTTGCATATGTATATATAACGTTCGTTGAATTAGCGTTGATGGACTCTCACGGAGCTCTCAGGTCATTATTCGTTGGGAAATACGGTAGAAGTAAAATCGCAGTGGTCACAAGCCCAACTATTGCACTCATGTCTCTAGTTCATTTTATTAATATATCCCCTATTGGGCCCAGAGTTGTGTACAGCTGCAGTCGACCAAACATTGTCTGTGCTTTGGCGTTATCGACGAAGGACTCTGGTGAAACTGTACGTCACTGTGGCGCCATAGCCCGGACAGTCTGTGGTAAACTACAGCCGTACACTTGGCATGCTACGTGTCCCTTTCTTCTCCTTTACACCCTAGCAAATGAACCGTATATGTATACTTTCGCTGCGTGTGACATATTTCTCCTGCCAGTAGTAGTGCACTGTGCCAGCTTATACTACATGTATATGGCGGAGGAGAGCCGATATCGATATAAGATATTCCTAATTGCGCCTCCTAGCCGACTAGCATCCCTGTGCGGATCGCCCTTTGGCGGAAATAATAATTCACTTGATGAAAGCCGTCATATTATGAGACATGAATACAAAATTTCAAATTTACATGTTTGTACTGTAGGTCATGCTGTATAGTACCGCCCAACCTATTGGATGATATTGTATGTAACAGTATTTAGGCAATCAGGTTAAAATAGTGTTAAGTCATGTAGATCTTTCCTCGCGAAGCAATAACTGCATTTCCCATTTACCTCACTTTAATTGAGCAAGCTGTAATATTAGCAGAAACATAATTATATTTTATTTTGCTTCTCGTGCGAGGGTGATCGTTAGGTAGCTCTATTGCGGAGCCAGTTCAGTTAACTCGTTTGGTATGTGATGGCACTGAGCCATGTAGATTAGGTTGTGAATTTATAGCTGTAATATAGCTAAGAAATGGATGTACACGAAATTTTTAATGTAAGCTGTAATATAATAATCCAAGAACACCTCCCGTCTGTGGAGAAATGAATGATCAATAAATAAATAATAAATACTACGTGGCTGTCATTGCAAAGTTTTCGTAATTGCCTTGCGACGCTGTACTGGTTTCAACTGTTTTTTTTTCTTCCTTGTATGATCGCAGTGTTTTTTTTTTCATTGCGAGAACGTTGTTTATAATCAATGTTTATGCTATTCAGTATATGATATTCATATACCATATTCATTTTGAGTATACTTTTTATGGTCGGTTGCATATAATTACTTTTACTATTATTATGTGGAGTCGTGCGTGAACGTAGTGGTTTTACTGCAATTCCCATGCATGTTACTCCTGCTTGAGAACACCCTCGTGCATGGGTTTCACGTTGCTCTTGGCATACTGTATGTTACTTCTTTCTTCCTCTCTCTTGATCACAGTGTACTCTGTGGGTAGGAAAGCGTAATTTAGGAATATGATAACTGTAACATAGCGGCTCTCGACTGTAATGCTAGCCTACCTGAGCCACGGCTGGTGTTACGAAAATAGTGCATAGCGGCGTGAGCTTCCGTGGCGAGGCGCGTGTCCGCGCATAAATCCATTCTGTGTTCATTTCTTACAGCAGGCAGTGCAGTGTGGGGTCGAGTGTTCGAGGTGTATGCATAAAGCTGTTGATGCACCCTTAAGCCAGTTCGCGGCCGTTCCAGAAGTTGAGGTAGTAAGTAAGCGTCTGGGACCGTAAAGGATGATTCACAGTATAGCAGCTTTCATTGCCGTCACCGCCCGTTGGGCAACAAACGACACCGATACTCTTGACAACTGACCGAGCTAGAGCAAGCGACGGCAGAATGTTGCAGGTTGTATTTTTGACGCCGTCGATGGGAACTTCGTGTGAGCTTCACATTGTGAAACGCTCGAATCAATGCTTTTTGATGTATAATATGGGCATAAAACAGTTTTATTTACACATATAAACACATCGTTTATCTTGATTAACGAAAGAGCGGCAAATGGTTTCGAAATATCCTGCAATTTGACAGTAAGACGCGTATCGCGCTACAGCCATGCACGCGTCACAGCTTTTGACTTGGGTAAACATTTTACAACCAGCGCGCAAGTACGGGTCTGCTACGTGCTATAGTGTACAAAAAATAAGGAAATATTAAGGTTGGTTGGTAAACTAGAAATTTTACCAGTAAAAGAAGTTCTTGTATATGCAAATTCTCATTGTTTTTATCTATATCCTATTTCAAAACCTCTTTGATCAGGCACGATACATATAAAGTGAAGCCATTCAACCTAAGAATTTTGATTTGTAAATGAACGCAGTAATATATGGTTAGGCACGTTGCTAGCAATACGAGATTTGTACTTACTCATTATGTAAAGCTGATTACGGTATATTGTTTTTGTCGATATACTTGAGTGCATCCAGAACATAAGCAGCCGAACTTTTGTTCTGTCGTAACAAATTCTCAGACTCTGCTGTCACGTCGCCTGTCTAGGATAAGTGGCATCCAAACTGTTTTTTTTTTTAATGGAGTTCGACAGAACCAATATCAGTGAAAATGTAGGTAGGTAATTGATATAAGTGCACTCGTAATTACATCCATTTTGCATTGCGAATCTATGGTTATTCTGGCTGTGTGGGGAACGTTCTAAGCAGTAGCAACACACTGCTCCGCGCCTAGCCCAGTGTAGAGCCCCGCGAGCCTGTCAACAACATTTTCACTGTACGACTGGTACGCTTAAGCGGAGTAAAAGTTGCTAGTGTGAACTCGCCTTTAGGAGTTGCCGCTGCATCTCTAACCGGTACTTTCAATTACTGACTGCGAGTGGAATACTATATCAGCAATTCAATAAGTGATTTTCATTTTAGCCTTTTCCTGTTACGTATTAATTTCAGCCTTTGGGACGTCTCTACTACTTAGTACTTTATTTTTTTTTTTCGTTTTCTCCTCATCTTCATTCATAAGTTGCTCGATTTTGTAGACGAGCCAATATATGTCCTTTAATTTTTCCGCTCTTCGGATTTCAACGAACGCTGTGGGTTGGAAAGCTTAAATTTTGAGTAGAACAATCCTAATTTTGTATATACCTTTGTTTTGCGTCGGTACTTTTCAACATACTGTAGTCTAACATATCTGCATGCCTTGTCATTTGAAACGTGTTTTAGAGCTGTAGACGGGATGTTCAGTATTGTCTCCTGTCCTTCGCCTGGGCCATATCAATTCATATTCAAGTTAATCCTTGTTTTTTCGTCACATGTTTTATTTTTATTTCACTGCTGTCCTAAGTATAATATAAAAAAATCAGCATACGCTTCCTCCTACTTTGACGCTACGTGCTTTTGGCATCTGTCTCGCTGCAGATGCACTTGGCTACAGCCTCTTAGAATGTAGGCAACTTACGTAGAAAAGAATCTTGCCAGGAAGTAACGCACAAACTACTTGGAAGGCCCGGCAAGCCCCGCAGAGAAAGCAAACGATAAGTTTTTCAACAGGAGAATATTTACATGGAGCAATTATTCAGCAGCCGCCAGCAAGTCAGTGGAGACCAGTGGCATAACAAACACGGCGCCCCTTTGCTTCACAAACAGAAGGTGTTCGGCTGCTCCCATGTGGAACTGAGACGCGGACGGCTATGATTTTATGACCACCGTCGGAATGAAAAGAGACTTGTGGTCTTAGTACGCAANCAGTGAAGGCCAGTGGCATAACAAACACGGCGCCCCTTTGCTTCACAAACAGAAGGTGTTCGGCTGCTCCCATGTGGAACTGAGACGCGGACGGCTATGATTTTATGACCACCGTCGGAATGAAAAGAGACTTGTGGTCTTGGTACGCAATGCCAAGTGAGACTCACCATTAGGTACCAAATATATTTCTACCAAGTTTTTGTTATGGTTGTTGGGAGAGTCGGTGACGTGTAATTAAATTGTGTTAAAAATTACCATTGTTATGTTTTGCTTGCTTATGTACTGCATCTGTAATCCTACCGACTTATAAAATAACTTGACAGGACGCAAAGTGCTCCACAAAAGTTGTTTATATTTTCCTGCTGCACTTTTAAAGCAGCAGTTTCTCCATATAATACAAGTTCTACTAACAGCTCTTCATCATCATTACCTCTGCCAAGGTTATACTTCTGACGTTTGTATCTTTGTCTGTCTGGCTGTTTGTCACCAAGATAACGCAAACTGTTATGAACGGATTTTTATGAAATTTACAGGGATTGTTAGGTATATTAGGGGGAACATGATCAACTTTTGTTGAAGATCCGTTCAACCATGTGTTTGTCTGCCTCTTTTTTCTGGGTAATATAACTCAAATAGTTATGAACGAATCTTCATTAAATTTACATGAACTGTGGTAGTGTTACTGTGAACACCTGTTCAAGTTTTTAAGTGGGTCCGTCTCTCTGTTTTTATATTTGTCAGTAATATAGGTAACCCAAAAAGTTGAGTACGGATCATGAAATTTGCAGGAATTGTTAAAATTGTCAAAAGAAGCAAATTATCAAATTTTAGTGATGTTTGGTTCCTCTGTTTGTGTATTTGATCATATTTGTCTCAGTGTTTGTCAAAATGTAACTCAAAAAATTCGGGACGGATCTTCAAGAAAATTATAGAAACATGGATTGAGGTCAAGAGACACAAATGACCAAACCTTGGTGGTCATGAAACAAAAATCCTGATTTCAGAACTATTTTGAATTTTTTGCTAACAGTGTATTGCTTGACGAAGGTGTGCGCTCTTAGAATGCTCTAGTTATGTATGCATCCGCGTGGAGGTAATGACTAACAAATTTTGGCCACCCTAAAAGCTGTTTTATAACTTTAGCGCCTGGGTCCGCCTCGTAATCTGCAAGGGTACGAGGCTTTAACACTGTTACAACTTGGGACTAGAGCATTCTGTGAGCGCCTACCTCTGCCAAGCAATCCACTATTAGCGAAAAAATCATATTGCTACTGAAACCTGCATTTCTTTTTTATCATTACCGAAACACGGTCATCTGTGCCTAACTATAGTAATAATTTTTCTTGAAGATCTGCATGTAGCGTTTTGAGCTTAACTTGACCAACACCAAAACAAAGAAATAGCCAACATTTGTGCCTCTTAATTAACATATCTAACAATGCCTGCAAATATAATGAATGTATGTTCATAAATGTTTGAGTTATATTCTGCCCAATATAATGATGAATGTGGCAAGTTTTTCCATCGCTCTATTGAATTTGAGCTCAATTTACACAACTTGAAGGATTATAGTGACGAATTTTTAACACCTTGGTTTATTTGAATTGGCATATATTCACAGTTATTGAGAATAAACCTTACTCGATTCCAAGGTTAAATTAATTCCAGTCGATGTTGTAAACCTGGAATATGGAAGCTCGGCTGGTTGTTGCCTCTGTATATTGTAGCCCCTATTGTGTTGTAACCGCTGCTGTGTCTTCAGTAAGTTCACTTCGATAGTCATATCAAATTTGTTTCAAATTGTTCGCAACTTGATGCTGAAAGTTGGAATTGGTTGTCACACCTGCGATCAGTTTGCGATTAACCTCTGAAACTCGATCCTATGTAGCAAAGCGAATGCTCGGAACTGAAGTACCTGGGACGTTAAAGCTGATCAAATTAGGTTATCGTGATAAAACTGCAGATTGAGCGTGCCTTTTCAATTTCATGAAATTTTTTTGCTTCGAGATGCAACGTGAATTTCGTAAGCTATTATGGCCTCTTCGTAATTTGCATAAGAACAAAATCATGATAGGCAGGGCATGTTGTAGACCCTGACAGCTATACTCCAAGACTAGTTCTCGTTGTGATTGTTATTTGTATTCCTAGATTCATAATTTATGTGTAACTCTTGAAATATATTTAAAATGAGCGTTTATATCCTTCTCGGCCATTGCTAAACTCGAATTCCAAAGCTACACCCTCTGTTCTTCAGGTACCTACTGTTTTGCTTCATTACTCGAATTCCAAAGCTACACCCTCTGTTCTTCAGGTACCTACTCTTTTGCTTCATGGCCTAACGCCTCTACCTAGTAGCGAAAAGGTATTCATAAGAAAGTGTTGCTTTGTCAAACTCTGTAGACGGTTAAGTTTTTCTTTCAACAATCTTGAACTTTTTTATTCCTTAGTCCATATAAGTTCATTTTTCCCCTTAGCGCCTGCAATTGATGCAGGTATTACAGTCGCCACCATCTTATGTATTGACCTTCTTTCGAAGAAACTCCACTGTCCCTCACCAATGGGACCTGCCAGTGCCGAAAGTTCTAGCTTAGAGCTGGCTGGTGCCCTACCACGAACAGCGCTATCGTTCATGTGCTGTTGTAATGCATACGCTAAGAGCATTTTTATTCATTTCTTATTGTAACCAGCTGGCTCAACCAAACTCATTTTGCTGTAAACATAGCATTTGGCTCCAAACATAGCTCCCAAACAACTAAATCTCTTACCATGATGGCAGTGCTCTTAAGGTTAACGGAGTTGGTACATGCACTACAGAGTTTGTCTTTGTACTATGTTTAGTACGATGACTTTTTCCTACCGGCCGAATGTGTTTCGTAAACACATTAACTGGATTTATGATGTGCTGTATGCAGCTAATTGACCTGTGTCAACTTAAGCACAAGCACAACAAAATGAAGCAGTTTCGTGTCAGATACGAAAATATGGATCAGATTTGGAATTTACGGCACGAAAGCACAATGGAATCATGCAAATGAAGCGTGATTGCGATCTCTCTTCTGAAGACTTTCCCCAGTTTTCTCTAATCACAAAATGTACTCGCTGAAGTCTACGGTGGTTGATCGCCAGATTTAACTATCTCTTTGGAATCCAAACAATCATTCCTATTGCACACGATAACCACCTGGTACTTGATAGTGAATGAGCATAGCAATCCGTTACTGTGTGTCATAGTTGCTGGTAGCAAGTATGAAGTACCTACGTTGTTACTGTTGCTGAGTTACTACTGAGCCATCTTCTATTATTTTCCGACCAATATGTGTCTTTTAACAAAGCGTTTTTCTAGGTTGAGAATAGCTGAAACGTTGACAATTTAAAGGTGCGAGACTCTGAGCAATGAGAGAGGAATCTATCAATAGCGTAAAGTCGCTACAAATATTCATGGCAGTGTCTCTATATTGAGGTAGGGGCGCCCTAGTTGACAAAATCTTATGCAGTTTTTCGATGTTGCTTTTATAGACACAAATACGCACGTGGGATTTACCAAGATGATGGAGGAATGGGTGTGGAGGATGGCAAACAGATGGGTATACTGCTGGGTGATAACGAAGGTGTATTTAATGGCAGTAGAGAAAGTTAAACGTGGTGCTGGAAACCCCAGAAGCTGGCTAAAAAAATGGAACTGTGCAGTTCGATAAATACTTGTGTTGTGTTGTATTTCAGAATTCATCGATGAATCGTGAGCGAGTTCGCATCTTGTTCTCGTATTTGAGCTGGTCCCGTTTTTCTAAACTGATTGTATATTTCAGAGCTGATCGGTAGTATATTGCTGTTTTCGCATTTAACCCTTCTTCTGCATTTCTCAGCTGTTTCCACAGTTCAGAGCTGCTCCGTATTCATGACTCTTCCGTGTTTTAGAGCTGTTTCCGCATTCAGAGCTGTTTTGAGTTTCGGAGCCATTTCCTCATTTAAGAGTTGTTTCTGAATTTTAGCAGCTTCTCCAAATGTCAGAGCCCAGAACCTTCTCCACACTTCAGAGCCGTGTCCGCGTTTCAGAGCTGTTGTCACATTTCAGAGCTGCTCGATGGAGGTGACGACGGAGAGCGTCTCGGTGATGGCGGCCACACTCGCCAACGGCGGCATCTGCCCCATCACAGGGGACCAGGTGCTGCAGCCCGCTGCCGTCAGGGACGTGCTGTCCCTCATGCACTCCTGTGGCATGTACGACTACTCCGGCCAGTTTGCCTTCAAGGTACCTCCTATAGCATAAATTATACAAATAAACAAAGAAAAAAATATTTCTCAAGAAATTGAATGAGTTTGCGTTCTAGGTAAGACCCTGAGCATAAATTGCAAAGGACCCAAAAATTATTTGCGTAAAAACTGCATCAATTGGACTTCACGGTAAGGCTCTCAAGTTGCTGATGGCTCAAAACATTGTTTTCGTAAAAATTGCGTCAGTTTGCCTTCTGTAAAACTGTGATTATAAATTGCTATTGGACCAAAAAATTAATTGCGCAAAATTGCAACAGTTGGCCTTCAGGGTACGACTGTGAACATTAATTACTGATGAACTCAAAAATTGTTAAAAAAAATGCATCGACATTATTTCATTGTTGCTACTTGTTGTAGTTATGTGGTTATGGAGAGTACGCTGCATTTTCTTATTTCATCTTCGATTATACACAATTGTGATCGGTTTTAAATCGAAAATATAATTATTCACCAAACAAACGTAAAATTTGTCCTTTTTAAAAAGTTTTCACTAGCAATAAATAGTGGTGAGGTGCAAGTGAGCTTCAATGGAAACAAATTGAATTGCGGCATCTTCTCTCCTCCATGCGGGGCCACAACGAGCCCGACATCACCATACGGCTGAACCTCGGACGGATTATCATCTACAAAGTCCTAGATAGATAGAGGAAGGTGATGACCTCAAGGTTCGACCTCGTTTAGGTTCACTGTGTGTCTACAGCCGAGCAACCCGCCTCCATAATGCTTGGGCCAGGATGTTCGGATTGCCGCGGCCCGCGCAGAGGAGAGAGCAGATATCTCACTTCTTTTTACTTCCATTGAGGCACACGCGCAACTCACCACTATCTAGTCCTAGTGAAACTTTCCTACAAAGATGAACTTTAAGTTAGCATCACAGAGAATTAAATTTACAATTTAAAACCTACCCCAAATATGTAAAATGAAGTGTAATAGAACTTTTGCGAAACCCGGTAGGTATCCACGTCTGTGACATACTTATAATAACCTAAAAACCTACTTCAATTAGATTTATGGCCTATATAAATCAGTGTACATAAAGAAGTTGCGAACACTTTTTCGTAATGAAAACAAGGCCGTGTGTGACATCACAGTCAACCAGACAAAATGACTCTCATGCTGAGGAACCGCTGAAGTGCGATTGGCAGTAACGGCGTCTTACTTCGTATTAATAGTTTAATAGTCATGAGACTGAGGTCCTGAAAATTATATTATGATTGAACGGTCTATAGCTGTGTCGGCCATAGTTCGGAGAGGGCCGGAACCTGGTCCTCAGCCCCACCCTGAGAATGGGCCTATGGGTCCGTTCAATACCTGCTATCCAATCTGCTGTAATGCTATCATATGCGCACTGCGCAGTCACGCCCCAAAAAACTTCATGGAATATTTTAGCCTGACCTAGGCCTTTAGGACATCTTTGTGTTTTGGGCAAACACAGCTGCTTTTCTTTGGGCACTCACGGCAATGGTGTGCTAGTGTACCTTTTCTTTCCCGACTTGTGCACACAGTCATTGATCCATTTAGGATAAACTTCTCGGTAGTGGTTCAGACTCTTTCTCGATAAACTAAAGGTTCAATGACTCCAATCCTTTTCATTATTGAACTGAATAACTTTCGACGCTTAAGGATATGTAATACTATACCCTGTACAATTCGTAGTACAATACAAAGGTAAGTCGTTCACACTTGTGCCGTGCAACTGTCGGCTAGTTTAGAAATTTTTTCAGTTTAATAATAACAGTAATACTACAAATTAGTATGTCAGGTCGGATTCCCCGCCAAGTGTGGGTGGGGTGTGCGGTGCCTCAATACAATATATTTAACAAGCAGAATTATAAAATGATATAATAAGACCAATGTTAGTACTAACGTTAAATATAATTGTCAGGTCGGCCTCCCCGCCAAGTCAGGAGTGTGCGGGGCTGTAATGCTCGTCATCCCCAACGTCGCAGGCATCTGCACGTGGTCCCCTCCCCTGGATACGCTCGGTAACAGCGTGCGAGGCATCAAATTTGCTGAGGTAATTACTTATAACCTACATCCTATAATATCTGTACGTGTTGATTAATGTTAGTTTGTTGTATATTCTTCCCTTGTTACTTTGACATGGTGCGTATGTCATGCTGTCGTGCTTCTGTAAAACAAAAAGTAGGGTATACTGAGGTTAGAGCTAAATAATATAGTTTATCCTTATTTGAACTTGAATTGTATAGACCTTTCATTTATCTTCAAAAATCTTGTATAATTTCATCAGTATTGCCAATTAACTGAGCCAATTATGGAGTATAGTGAAGTGGGGTTGAGAATGGATAACCCGCATTAGGGGTTAAAAATGAACTAGAATATTTTACTGCAACAGTGGGTATCTATTTTTTACCCCTAATGCGGGTTATCCATTCTTTACCCCACTTTACTATAGATTTTTGGTATTAGTCTATTCTCGACTTGTGGGAGCCGAGAATGTTAATGTGAAATGAATCAATTTAATATAAATACTGGATTATACATAACCGTGCATGGTTGTGGTTTTCGGTAAAAGCTGTCAACAAGTGGCAGCGTTGATGAAAAATTGTAATATTCACGCTCATAAAATATTATTTATGTATATTAAACGTATCAGTTATGTTCAGTGGTACTGTAAAATTGAAATTACGTTTATGCATGGCGTCACCGTCTTTTTTTTTCTTCTTTGTCTAAAGCGGAATAACTTCAATAGGATTTTTGTTTGATTTTTGCTGAATTGAATCCCTCGAGCGGCTGCTTTCCAAAGCAGTTTCTACCCTACTGCAAATCACTATCTTCTCATATCGCAAGTGCTTTCACTCTCGAGTTGATGGCGATGATATTGAGTACCGGTAGAAAATAAATGAAACCAAGGCATTTTTTCTGCAAATCCACGAAAAAGAGCGAAAAAAAAACTGGGATTTCGATTCTAAGTATTTCTTACCGTCATTTATTTCACGCCGGCGAGGAAGGACAACCACTCTTTTCATGTCGCACAAAATCCCACTGGCATGCCGGGTAGCTATCCTTTCCGCCACTTACGGTTCCCTTATCGGCAGTCTCTTGATTGTATTAATATAGAATAAGGACTAGAAGTCCAACATGTCTTATCGAGCAGAATCTTGTCGAGATGTTCAATTTCCATCGATACGACAACCTCCGGTTTGCTGCCAATAAGAAGGATCCCCGTCGGGAGAAGTACGAGACGCGGGGACAGAAAGTTGTGTCCCTGCTCTTCTCTGCATCCACTGGTGACGTCACGGCGATGAGGAGGTGAGTCCATTATCAGCAGCTGCGGCTCTTCTGTATTTGTATGGCACATTGGAAGCTTTTCAGTTATAGGCAGTTGTCAGTGTTATTTTTTCCAGGCTATGTTATTTCCTACTAGGGTTCTTTGTTTTATTGTATTCCTGGTGGCAATGCAGTGAAAGTAAATTGCGGTCAAGTATAGTGCTTGGACTGTTGAAAATGTCTTCTGTCATACTTGAAACATTGAAATGAAAATGAAGTTGTTTGACCTAGTGATGATTTCATATGCAGCGAGCAGCTGACCACAGACTGGCCCGTAGCCCAGAGTACCAGCTCCGAGAATGTCTAACGTAGTCCCAAGTTCTGAAACCGATCGAGAATATGCAATCTTTTTATCTTGAGATGAGGCCATGTTGTTGAAGCGCACTGGAAGTTGTTCGAGTGAAATCCTTTTGATATTTTGACAATTCTTATAAATCAATTATCCTGCTGAGGTCGTTGGGTGGGCCTTAGGCTATATTGTTATATTCGGTAAAGCGGCCTGCAGTATTTTATTGAGAGTCGTTTCCCTGGTGGAACCCGTAGGTTATTTAACTTTCCCAGGCTTTCAAGACATGTTTCTTGTATTCCCACTTTGTTCATTTTTTTTATACTCATGCTAATGATGCTAAACTATGTTCCTCTTTTTTCCCCGAGTTGTTCTCATGCCCATTGATGCAGAGTGGGAACGTCCCACGCTTCTGTAGATATTCTATGTGTCTCTCCGTACGTCTCCTTCAAACCCATCGAGTGGCTAGGGATGCCTTTACTAGCTTAAAAAAAAGTTGAATAACGATGCGTATTTGTTCTAAATTTATTGGAAATACTTGTATATGCTAAATTTTATACTTCTCGGATAGACTTCTCTGAAATATGGATTCAAATGCCCTTCTATTTCGAGTAAATTAGAGGGCTGGAAATACCTGGACCAGCAGGCCTTTTCCCAGGGATTATCTGAAACCCAGGCTCCAGCCCTCTCCGAACTATTGCTGTTGTGTCAGGACAAGAGAATTAAATATGTAAGGAAAAACCGCAGCCGAAGTGGTGACTGTGAAAGAGCTAGTTGTGAGGGATGTTGAGACCTTACGTTAGATTGAGAAAGAGAAACAATGGAGTTTTACTGCCTCTAAAATGCTTAGGCTTAGGAGTTATTGGGTCATGGAAGGTAAGGTGTCTTGCGCTATTTCCACTGTAAGAAAATCAATATTTACAATATAAATATCTCTGAAAATATTCCTTAACGTTAAAATATGATAAAGTATGAGTTTCTTTTTGTATTTACCTTATTTGCAAAAAATTTCAATATTTTTGGAGACGTGAGATAAAATGCAGAGTATCTTTGGATCATTTTCACAAGTTTACTTGGATGGTGACCTAACATAATTCTTGGTACGGTGCTCCTATGAACACCACCCGTTGCTAAAATAGTAGAGCAAATAGTTTCTGGGACGGCCACAAATTCATGTACGGTGTGAGGACCCTCAAGGGCATAAGACGGGCCATAGGGTTAGATTTGTCAGGTTCACCCGTCCTGTTTTACGGGGAGCAACGTCCCCAGGACCCTATGGCTTAGCCGTAACTAAACCTTCACGACGTCTTTCGTTCGTGTGCATTTTGCTTCTTTCCGCTTTCATATGTGCGCCTATTAATGATGCCTTCCTCTGTTTTTCCCTTTCTTGCCGACTTCCTGTGTTCATGCGCATTGTTCCTCTGTTGGAACACGCTCGCACATGGGGTCTTCGTTTATTCTGGGATACTAAATGTCTCTTCTATTTTCCTTTTTCACAATATCGAATTTGTGCTTCATTAGGTACTTGAACTAACTTATATAACAATACTAGTGTGGGCGTAAGGGCAGAGTTGTGTGCGAGAGAAGTTTTGCCTCTACACCTAGCAACCACAGCCCTCTAGTGCTTTCAGACTGTTTTTCTAACGTTCATCTAAAGAGAGTTATATACTTGACAGCGTTTTCTTACAAATTTGTTATTTCTGTTCTAGTAATTATTAATTAGTTTTAATGTTTCGAGTTTGAAGAGCGTACCAATATTCTTGCTCTTAATTTCACAGTTATTGGGTGATTTCTGGTGAATCGTATTCTTAATATAAAAAGGAGAACCAAGCTACACAGATAAAACATTTTTGCTAGGTAAAAGCACACGTTTCGGATTAAAATAAATCCATCTTCAGTGCTGAAAACAAAGAGAAATTATGAAACATCAACCGTAGGGAATCTATACGGGAAACAGAAGCGTTACAAAGTACTCGCCTACATACCTTAAGCACAGCTAAAATGAAAGTTAAACAAACCTAACTAAGTATTTTTAGGGGTACAGCAGACTGGCAATTGTTAAGATTAGATTGGGTTTGTCCGTATGAATAAAAATCGATTCTAATAATCTAAGATCTTGCGCATCATTTGTACTTCCTATTACAGAAAAATTATGGCACTTGATGGGATGGTTTTCATTAAAACTATGGGAACGGATGGCTGAGTTGCAAGGTGCGCTTAATTGCTGCCCCGTACGATGCGAGACACCCCGGTGTTTGGCTATTCTAACGTAGAGCTGTACTGAAGTACTGCCCACGTATGACAGCTGGCAGCTGTCACACACATACTTATACACAACACCAGAGCGCATGAGACCATTGACAGGGTCGCAACGTTTGAAGAAAGTACCGATCTTTGCCATATTGCGGTAGTAATATTTTGGAGACATCTGTGGATAGGTTTTGTTCAACAATTTGGTAACTTCATGTTCCAGATTTTGACTTTGAGATCCTACATAATGTAATTGCAAATAGAATTTTTCCCTTTCAACTGTAGCTATTGGTATAACGGCGGTATATTTTCTATTAAGAAATTTCCTAACTATAGTGTTGACCAATTTCAATGGATAGTAATTATCAGTAAAATATTTCTTAAGAAATTCTATTTCTTTGTGCAAAAGGTAAAACAAACATGAAACACGGTATGCCCTGTTCTAAAGTAGATATGATTGAGGTTTTGTACTTGTGCGAAATGTTACTGAAATAGTTTGTACCGAGCCCTGAGAACGTTGGTTTACGATACACAGATGTTAAAAAGTTATCTTCATTACGAGTCACCATCACGCCTAAGAACGAAAGACTAATGTTTTGTTCTGTTTCGATTGTAAATTTAATTTGCGCATGCCTGTCGTTGAAATACCCGTGAAAAGCTCGTGCTTGATGTTCGTTTTCAAACAAAAATTCTATCCACAGATCTCTCCAAAATATTACTACCGCAATATGGCAACAATCGGTACGTTCTTCAAACGTTGCGACCCTGTCAATGCTCTCATGCGCTCTGGTGTTGTGTACAGGTATGTGTGTGACAGCTGCCAGCTGTCATACGTGGGCAGTACTTCAGTACAGCTCTACGTTAGAATAGCCAAACACCGGGGTGTCTCGCATCCTACGGGGCAGCAATTAAGCTCACCTTGCAACTCAGCCATCCGTTCCCATAGTTTTAATGAAAACCATCCCATCAAGTGCCATAATTTTTCTGTAATAGGAAGTACAAATGATGCGCAAGATCTTAGGTTATCAGAATCGATTTTTATATTCATACGGACAAACCCAATCTAATCTTAACAATTGCCAGTCTGCTGTACCCCTAAAATACTTAGTTAGGTTTGTTTAACTTTCATTTTAGCTGTGCTTAGGGTATGTAGGCGAGTACTTTGTAACGCTTCTGTTTCCCGGATAGATTCCCTACAGTTGATGTTTCATAATTTCTCTTTGTTTTCAG
>LQNS02278097.1:14731111-14748932 GCA_001587735.2 Parhyale hawaiensis
GGTTGATCGCCAGATTTAACTATCTCTTTGGAATCCAAACAATCATTCCTATTGCACACGATAACCACCTGGTACTTGATAGTGAATGAGCATAGCAATCCGTTACTGTGTGTCATAGTTGCTGGTAGCAAGTATGAAGTACGTACGTTGTTACTGTTGCTGAGTTACTACTGAGCCATCTTCTATTATTTTCCGACCAATATGTGTCTTTTAACAAAGCGTTTTTCTAGGTTGAGAATAGCTGAAACGTTGAGAATTTAAAGGTGCGAGACTGTGAGCAGTGAAAGAGGAATCTATCAGTAGCGTAAAGTCGCTACAAATATTCATGGCAGTGACTCTATATTGAAGTAGGGGCGCCCTAGTTGACAAAATCTTATGCAGTTTTTCGATGTTGCTTTTATAGACACAAATACGCACGTGGGATTTACCAAGATGATGGAGGAATGGGTGTGGAGGATGGTAAACAGACGGGTATACAGCTGGGTGATAACGAAGGTGTATTTAATGGCAGTAGAGAAAGTTAAACGTGTTGCTGGAAACCCCAGGAGCTGGCTAAAAAAAATGGAACTGTGCAGTTCCATAAATACTTGTGTTGTGTCGTATTTCAGAATTGATCGATGAATCGTGAGCGAGTCCGCATCCTGTTCTCGTATTTGAGCTGGTCCCGTTTTTCTAAACTGATTGTATATTTCAGATCTGATCGGTAGTTTATTGTTGTTTTCACATTTAACCCTGCTTCTGCATTTCTCAGCTGTTTCCACAGTTCAGAGCTGCTCCGCATTCATGACTCTTCCGTGTTTTAGAGCCGTTTCCGCATTCAGAGCTGTTTTGCGTTTCGGAGCCATTTCCTCATTTAAGAGTTGTTTCTGAATTTTTGAAGCTTCTCCAAATGTCAGAGCCCAGAACCTTCTCCACACTTCAGAGCCGTGTCCGCGTTTCAGAGCTGTTGTCACATTGCAGAGCTGTTTTTGTATTCTTATTGTTTCATCTCGCAGAGCTGCTCGATGGAGGTGACGACGGAGAGCGTCTCGGTGATGGCCGCCACACTCGCCAACGGCGGCATCTGCCCCATCACTGGGGACCAGGTGCTGCAGCCCGCCGCCGTCAGGGACGTGCTGTCCCTCATGCACTCCTGTGGCATGTACGACTACTCCGGCCAATTTGCCTTCAAGGTACCTCCTATAGCATAAATTATACAAACAAACAAAGAAAAAATATTTCTCAAGAAATTGAATGAGTTTGCGTTCTAGGTAAGACCCTGAGCATAAATTGCAAAGGACCCAAAAATTATTTGCGTAAAAACTGCATCAATTGGCCTTCACGGTAAGGCTCTCATCATAAGTTACTGATGGCCCAAAACATTGTTTTCGTAAAAATTGCGTTAGTTTGCCTCCTGTAAAACTGTGATTATAAATTGCTAATGGACCAAAAAATTAATTGCGCAAAATTGCAACAGTTGGCCTTCAGGGTACGACTGTGAACATTAATTACTGATGAACTCAAAAAGTTGTTAAACAAAATTGCATCGACATCATTTCATTGTTGTTTCTTGTTGTAGTTATCTGGTTATGGAGAGTACGCTGCATTTTCTTATTTCATCTTCGATTTTACACGATTGTGATCGGTTTTAAATCGTAAATATAATTATTTGCCAAACAAACGTAAAATTTGTCCTTTTTAGAAAGTTTTCACTAGCAATAAATAGTGGTGAGGTGCAAGTGAGCTTCAATGGAAACAAATAGAATTGTGACATCTTCTCTCCTCCACGCGGGGCCACAACGAGCCCGACAGCACAATACGGCTGAACCTCGGACGGATTATCATCTACAAAGTCCTAGATAGAAAGAGGAAGGTGATGACCTCAAGGTTCGACCTCGTTTAGGTTCACTGTGTGTCTACAGCCGAGCAACTCGCCTCCATAATACTTGGGCCTCGATGTCCGACTTGCCGCGGTCCGCGCAGGGGGAGAGCAGATATCTCGCTTCTTTTTACTTCCATTGAGGCACACGTGCATCTCACCGCTATTTAATCCTAGTGAAGCTTGCCTAACAAGATAAATTTTAAGTTAGCGTCACAGAGAATTAAATTTACTATTTAAAACCGACTACAAACATGTAAAATGAAGTGTAATAGAACTATTGCAAAACCCGGTAAGTATCCACGTCTCTGACATGCTTATAATAACGTAAAGACCTACTTCAATTAGATTTATGGCCTATGTAAATCAGTGTACATAAAGAAGTTGCGAACGCTTTCTCGTAATGAAAACAGTGTCGTGTGTGACATCACAGTCAACTAGACAAAATGACTCTCATGCTGAGAAACCGCTGAAGTGCGATTAGCAGTAACGGCACCTTACTTCGTATTAATAGTTTAATAGTCATGAGACTGAGGTGCTGAAAATCATATTATGATGGAGCGGTCATAGCTGTGTCGGCAATAGCTCGAAGAGGACCGGAACATGGTTTTCAGCCCCACCCTGAGAATGGGCCTATGGGTCCGTTCACTACCTGCTACCTAATCTGCTGTAATCCCATAATATGCGCACTGCGCAGTCACGCCCCAACAAACTTCATGGAATTTTTTAGCCTGGCCTAGGCCTTTAGGACATCTTTTTCTTTTGTGCCCACTCAGCTGCTTTTCTTTGGGCACTCACGGCAATGGTGTGTAAGTCTACCTCTTCTTTCCCGACCTGTGCGCATAGTCATTCATCCTGTTTGGGATAAACTTCTCGGTATTGCTTCAGACTCTTTCTCGATAAACTAAAGGTTCAATGACTTCAATCCTTTTCATCATTAAACCGAATAACTTACGACGCTTAAGGAACTTAAATACTATACCCTGTACAATTCGTAGTACAATAATACAAAGGTAAGTCGTTCACACTTGTGCCGTGCTACTGTCGGCTACTTTAGAAATTTTTTCAATATAATAATAACAGTAATAGTACAAATTAGTATGTCAGGTCGGATTCCCCGCCAAGTGTGGGTGGGGTGTGCGGTGCCTCAATTCAATATATTTAACAAGCAGAATTATAAAATGATATAATAAGAACAATGTTAGTACTAACGTTAGAAATTGTCAGGTCGGCCTCCCCGCCAAGTCTGGAGTGTGCGGTGCTGTGATGCTTGTCATCCCCAACGTCGCAGGCATCTGCACGTGGTCCCCTCCCCTGGACACGCTCGGTAACAGCGTGCGGGGCATCAAATTTGCTGAGGTAATTGCTTATAACCTACATCCTATAATATCTGTACGTGTTGATTAATGGTAGTTTGTTCTATATTCTTCCCTTGTTACTTTGACATGGTGCGTATGTCATGCGGCCGTGCTTCTGTAAAACAAAAAGTAGGGTCTACTGAGGCTAGAGCTAAATTATGAAACAGTTTATCCTTATTTGAACTTGAATTGTATAGGCCTTTCATGTATCTTCAGAAATTTTGTATAAGTTTATCAGTATTGCCAATTAACTGAGCCGCCCATTATGGATTATAGTAAAGTGGGGTTGAGAATGAGTAACCTGCATTAGGGGTTAAAAATGAACTAGAATATTTTACTGCAACGGTGGGCATCCATTTTTTTTACCCCTAATGTGGGTTATCCGTTCTTTACCCATTTTACTATAGATTTTTGGTATTAGTCTATTCTCGACTTGTGGGAGCCAAGAATGTTAATGTGAAATGAATCAATTTAATATAAATACTGGATTATACCTAACCGTGCATGGTTGTGGTTTTCGGTAAAAGCTGTAAACAAGTGGCAGGGTTGATGAAAAATTGTAATATTCACGCTCATAAAATACTATATTTATATATTTGAACGTATAAGTTATTTTCAGTGGTACTGTAAAATTGAAATTCTGTTTATGCATGGCGTCACCGTCTTTTTTTTATTCTTTGTCTAAAGCGGAGTAACTTTGATAGGATTTTTGTTTGATTTTTGTTGAATTGCATCACTTGAGCGGCTGCTTTCCAAAGCAGTTTCTACCCTACTGCAAATCACTTTCTTCTCACATCGAAAGTGCTTTCAGTCTGAGTTGATGGCGGTAATATTGAGTACCGGTAGAAGATAAATGAAAGCAAGACATATTTTTCTGCAAATCCACGAAAAAGAGCGAAAAAACTGGGATTTCAATTCTAAGTATATCTTACCGTCATTTATTTCACGCCGGCGAGGAAGGACAACTACTCTTCATGTCGTACAAAATCCCACTGGCGTGCCGGGTAGCCATCCTTTTCGCCACTTACGGTTTCCTTATGATCGGCAGTCTCTTGATTGTATTAATATAGAATAAGGACTTAAAGTCCATCCAATATGTTTTACCGAGCAGAATCTTGTCGAGATGTTCAATTTCCATCGATACGACAACCTCCGGTTCGCTGCCAATAAGAAGGATCCCCGTCGGGAGAAGTACGAGACGCGGGGACAGAAAGTTGTGTCCCTGCTCTTCTCTGCGTCCACTGGTGACGTCACAGCGATGAGGAGGTGAGGTGGTTATCAACAGCTGCGGATCTTTGTATTTGCGTGACACATTGGAAGCTTTTCAGTAATAGGCAGTTGTCAGTGTTATTTTTTCCAGGCTCTGTTACTTTCTACTAGGGTTCTTTATTTTATTGTATTCCTGGTGGTAATGCAGGGAAAGTAAATTGCGGTCAAGTATAGTGCTTGAGCTGTTGAAAATGCCTTCTGCCATACTTGAAACATTGAAATGAAAATGAAGTTGTTTGACCTAGTGATGATTTCATACGCAGCGCGTAGCTGACCACAGACTGGCCCGTAGCCCAGAGTACCAGCTCCGAGAATGTCTAACGAAGTCCCAAGTGCTGAAACCGATCGAGAATATGCAATCTTTTTATCTTGAGATGAGGCCATGTTGTTGAAGCGCACTGGAAGTTGTTCGAGTGAAATCCTTTTGATAGTGTAACAATTCTTATAAATCTATTCCCTTCTAAGGACGTTGGCCTTAGGCTATATTATTATATTCGGTAAAGCGGCCTGCAGTATTTTATTGAGAGTCATTTCCCTGGTGGAACCCGTAGGTTAATTTAACTTTCCTAGGCTTTCAGGACGTCTTTCTTTTATTTCCACTTTGCTCCCTATTTTTTTCATACTCATGCTAATGATGCTAAACTATGTGCCTCTTTTTTCCTCGAGTTGTTCTCATGCCCACTGATGCAGAGTGGGAACGTCCCACGCTTCTGTAGATATGCTATGGGTCTCTCCGTACGTCTCCTTCAACCCCATCGAGTGGCTAGGGATGCTTTTACTAGCTTATAAAAAAAGTTAAGTTACGACGCGTATTTGTTCGACATTTATTGGAAAAACTTGTATATGCTAAATTTGATACTTCTCGGATAGACTTCTCAAAAACATGAATTCAAATGCCCTTCTATTCCGGGTAAATTAGAGGGCTGAAAATACCTGGACCAGCAGGCCTTTTCCCAGAGAGGATCTGAAACCCAGGCTCCAGCCCTCTCCGAACTATTGCTGTTATGTCAGGACAAGAGAATTAAATATGTAAGGGAAAACCGCAGCCGAAGTGGTGACTGTGAAAAAGCCAGTTGGTGAGGGTTTTGAGACCTTACGTTATATTGAGAAAGAGAAGCAATGGAGTTTTGCTGCCTCTAAAATGGTTAGGCGTTAGGAGTTATTGGGTCATGGAAGGTTAGATGTCTTGCGCTATTTCCACTGTAAGAAAATCAATATTTACAATATAAATATCTCTGAAAATATTCCTTAACGTTAAAATATGATAAAGTATGTGTTTCTTTTTGTGTTTACCTTATTTGCAGGAAATTTCAATATTTCTGGAGTCGTGAGATAAAATGCAGAGTATCTTTTGATCATTTTCACAAGTTTACTTGGATGGTGATCTAACATAATTCTTGGTACGGTGCTCCTATGGACACCACCCTTAGCTAAAATAGTAGAACAAATAGTTTCTGGGACGGCCACAAATTCATGTACGGTGTGAGGACCCTCAGGGGGCATAAGACGGGCCACAGGGTTAGATTTGTCAGGTTCACCCGTCCTGTTTTACGGGGAGCAATGTCCCTAGGACCCTATGGCTTAGCCGTAATTAAACCTTCACTATATATTTCGTTCGTGGGCATTTTGCTTCTTTCCGCTTTCATATGTACGCCTATTAATGATGCCTTCCTCTGTTTTTCCCTTTCTGGCCGACTTCCTGTGTTCATGCGCACTGTTCCTCTGTTGGAACACGCTCGTACATGGGGTCTTCGTTTATTCTGGGATACTATATGTCTCTTCTATTTTCCTTTTTTACAATATCGAATTTGTGCTTTATTAGGGACTTAAACTAACTTATATAACAATACTAGTGTGGGTGTAAGGGCAGAGTTGTGTACAAGAGAAGTTTTGCCTCTACACCTAGCAACCAGAGCCCTCGAGTGCTTTCAGACTGTTTTTCTAACGTTTATCTAAAGAGAGTTATATAATTGGGACAGTTTTTTTTCTTACAAATCTGTTATTTCTGTTCTAGTAATTATTAGTTAGTAGTAATGTTTATAGTTTGAGCTAAGAGCGTACCATTATTCTTGCTCTGCACTGCTCTTCATTTCCTTATATTTCCGTTTGTGGTGACTCGAAAGCACTTCACGTAGTGCTCCCGTTTCTTTTGTATAGAAATACACGATGCCACGCAATGACCAGAGCTTTCGAAACGCCCAGCAAATCTTGAAAAAGTTCAAATGCAGCCAAAAGGATGTTTTCTTTGTCCAAAATTTGCTCGGCTTTCCGCTCAACTACAGGAAAAACCAGCCTCGGCTGCTCATGCAGTACAGCTACTGCAGGTTTTTCTGACGATGGGCTGGAAGGCGTGCTTGTTTTCACGGAAAACTTCTCTCAGTAAACTGAAGAACAGATTTACGCCTTACGTGGAGTACAATTTTTGGAAATTATTGCATTATTGAGACTCCAAAGATACTTACTTGTAATTCCCTTAACACTTTGACTGCGACTCTGGTACATGAAATGGTCAGTCGTTTATCTGTGTAGCATGGTCCCTACGGGCGGCCAATATCAATCATAGTTGAATTTTGTTACTTGAACATTCAAGTGTAGAGATTATGACATTAAAACTTCTCACTATCGTCATAATCTTTCTCCGTATTCTATTAAGTGTAGTGAAAGATTTATTCGCACTTTGGGATAGATCTGATTGTATAAAAATAATTTTCTGCACGTGCGGCACACATGACGCACGTCGCAATGAAAGTGTTAAGCCGGCGGCGTGTTCAATTAGCACACGTTACGTTCCGTATCAGATAGCACGGCTGGAAGTTCTGAGGATTTGTTGTAGGATAATAACTTTTCATTGCTATTTTCTTTGCGTTCTTCCATAACATTGCTGTGAAAGTAGGCAGCTGTGTTTCGTGAAAATATTCACTAAAGATGTTATTTTCTATAGGTGTGTACCAAAGGTGGCGTAAGTCGCAACATAGGCCATGACCTTATTAATGCCCGTTTATTTAATTGTATTTTTTATTTGAATTATTTTTCATTTTGGGGATTGTTGATGGTCGCATTTTTTCTATGTCGCTCTTCATGTGCATGAGACGAAGCTCTATTATTCTGTGTATGTCACTCTGCGTACTGTGTAAGGATTCATTCCAGGTACGCAGCAACTCATCTCTTTGTGTGCTCTGTATTTTTGCTTCCTGAATGTCACCGCTACTATCTCACGTTCCCCGTGTTTTGGGGCGCTGGCACACCAAAAGCAGTTCAGCGAGAAGCTGGCAGTTTTTGAGAAACACGATTTGCATTGGAGCGCGCACACCGAACAGCGTCAGCTGGCTGCTCAACTGCTGCTGTTCGGTGTGCGCACTACAGTGCATTCCGTGCTTCTCAAAAACTGCCAGCCTGCCTTTCCGCTTCTCGCTGAACTGCTTTCGGTGTGCTAGCACCTTTAGACCGCCTCTGTACCTCTATTACTACGACTGGTGCATGCAGGTTCTCGGCTTACGACGGAGTTCCACTCCTACGGTCCATCTGTAAAGCTCATTTTTGAAATAAAAAGTAGATTCGATAGCTGGTAGTAGTCGGGCCAACTGACCCATTCCCATGGAGTTTCCGGGATTTACGCTCCGGTCCTCGATGAGCTAGTGCCATGTAGTGATTCCAGCCTCGGTAGATCGTATCTACCAAAGTGGAGGTGCTGCACAGTTCCAGTTCCATGGCTATATATTCGTCATTTTTTTAGAAACCCCTAGCCATGCTCTAAGTCTTGGAAGAATGACAGCTATCCCAGGCTGGAACTGTGTGCCCCAGCTCATTGGAAGCAATGAGGCGTCACTTTATTCGAATAACGACATAGACTTCAGGTTATTGCAGCGCCTCAAGTTTTACTATATGTATATTATTTAGTATTAGGCGCTCCTATTTAACATTTTACCAGTGCGTTTTACATCATTCTTCTTTGTTGCCAGTCATCTTAAGTTATTGATGAGTTTATTTTATGGAACTCTGTTGCACCATGTTTTTTTTTACCTTCGATCTGCCACCGAAAATAAAAATTGACTTAATAATATGCTCTTCAAAGTTACGGCTTTATTCTTTCCAAGACTCGGTAAACTCATAGAGGACTTGAAGAGCAACACGCAGTGGAAAATTCATTCGAGGCAGAGGTCTCGCTATTGATCATTTTCGTTGCGGAAGTAGCTGGAAAATATGGAGATAATAATAATTATAAGACAGGTACGGTATCTTCATTTTATCCCATGGCACGTGACGGATGTATTTTTACGCTGGACACACCAGCAAGTTCCATTCCCAGTATTATTTCGCCGCCAGTTCGTGCGTCGTAACCACAAAACGTCCATGTTTCTTGACCGTCGTAAACCGAGGATTTGCTGGCGTTGTTTTAGCGCTGGTCCACTTAGGATAACAATGCGCGAGGAACGTGGTTGGCACTGCTGCTGTTTAAACTGCAAGCGCACTCACTATCCACTCGCTTCTCTGTTTTTAGTTAACATAATATATTATGTGGTACTATATTGAGATGGAAATGTATAGGTTAATGATAAATGTTTTCTCTGTGCCGCCGGTTTGGTGCGACTATTTCCCCCTCATTACTCAGGCTGTGCTGCTTTACTACTTGGACGTTATTCATGTAAGACTATAGTAGAGAAGAAACTTTCAGGTTGAAACATCGCAGCTTGAGTAAAGTAGGGTTACCCGTTAAGGATCTAGGTACCAAATTTTAAATTTTCGGAAAGGCGAGATGCCTGTTATGAAGGGCCAACGTCGAGATAAAATTAAATCTGATTGTTGTTAAGGCTGTTTACCATCCTGTTTGTTTTTATGAAAATTGAGCCCTCTCTGTGCATTGGTTCGATCATAAGATGGGCTTATTTTTTGTTCGTCCACCTAGTGTTATGAGGAGTCCCGTAATGTACCTTAATCCTACAGTAGTTAGGTCCTTAGAAGTTAGGACATCTTTCTGTCCGTGCAGTGCCTACTTGGCTGTCCTGCTTCTCTTCTTCTCTAAACTGCACTACTACTCATATTTGTTCTATATTTTCAATTTTTTCGCTAACTGCTATTCCCGGGTGCAGTATTTTTTCTATGGTTGTGTACCCGTTACTTTGATACGCCATACATGTCCTACTTCTACTCCTCGACTGTAGGAACACCGTGGTGTCAGGGAGAGGCAGGGCCTTGTTCTCATGTTTACTTTGATTTAATCGTATTGGACGAAGAAAATTGCTTAGAATTCGAAGCTTATTTTAGACATGGTTGTTGTACAAATATGTGTTTGTTGATTATCACGTATACTTTTCAGTCCACCTCTAAACCTTCTCAAATTCCAAATGTGTGTTGCGAGTACCTGACCTCGTCATCTAAACTGGAACAGATTTTTTTCCGTTAGAAAATATTACAGAACTGTTAGTGTAATTTTTTAAACATCATAGTTTGATATTAATTTTAAATACCCGGCTCTTACTAGGAATCTGCCCCTCATGGGGCATAGGATGGGCAATAGGCCATAAGGTTTGGTTCGCCCATCCTATGTTATAGGGCGCGGCGCTTCCAGGGGGGGCTCGCGTAGGTTACTTAAGCTATAATGCTAGGCCTTCGAGACGTCTGTCTTTCATGCCCGCGTTGGTTCCTTCCTTTAGCATACTCCTTGCTGATGCTTTATTCTGTTCTTCCTCTTCTTTCCCGACTTGCTGTTCCCTTGCGCGTCGGTCATGTGTGGGAACACCCTCGTGCATGGGTTCCCCGTGACATTGTTCCGTTCGGAAATGGAGACTTGAACTTTCTGACAATAACTATAACTTACTAGTAGTCTGACATATTCCATAATTCTCATATTTTTATAATGACCAACCAACTAATTTTACTGTTGAAAAAAGCTTTGGTATCAGCGAAATTACGGTATATCGTTCCGTTACATTAGGTAATGCAATTAGTGCGGTTCGTTACTGTGTTAAACAATTGCTGAATATTGTGAATTCACTCCTTGGATTGTTTTTTCTTCAGTAAGTCTTTCCAATTAGTGCCCCGCACCGTAATCTAATGACGGCACAAGTAATTATTTCTACGAAAACCCCTGTTTTCTTAACACTTGTCCGTAATTCTGTTCAGAAAATATATTGTCGTTTTCCTTTGTTGAGCTTCACTCAGTTTGAGATCGTGATCCTAGATGTGTAAAAATTTTTACTGGGCAAAAGGAAAGAAGCAAGCTTTAGTACCCACGTTCGCCTGTAGATAAACTGTTCCATAGTTCATCCTCTCCATCTTCCTGGCTACTGGTGTAATGACAGTACAGCACCGAGGGAAACCACTTGGGCTAGTAACAGAATTTCCCACCTGGTGAACGAACTGTCCGTATTATGCCGTGCCATATAATTCAGTTGCACGCTCAACTCATGCATCTTCCCGATTGCACTGTGAAATTCAGTATCCAAAAATAGAGTTGAGCCGAACAGCCTCTCGTTAGTTGAGTTTGCGAGTGTATATTTTGGCCTCGATATATGAAGCCTTGGTACTCAGCGTAGTTTGTGCCATCGTTTTTGTCAACAATCACTTTAAGTTTTGTGTATTTGCGTATCCCATGTTAGAGAAATGCTAAGTTGGAAGCGGTAGAAGCTACACATTTTAGGAGACAGGAGTCGGAAAATCGCTTGTTGTAGGAGTCGTGGAAAAGAACCCTCCTCTTTCTTCTTGCCCCAGTAACCTTGTTCTTCTGTTCAATTAATTATCGCTTTTGGCCGCATTAGCTGTCGCCTCAAGAGTGCATGTGAGGGTCTACTGGTCTAGGTGCGTTGGACCTATGTTATGGCGAGTCACGTCTCTTTTGGGAACTCCTTAGTTACCTCGGCTTTGCGATGTCTATCTGTACTCGCTTTTTATCCCTACTCAGCCATAAGTCTTTTTTCCATCTCTTTCCCAGCATTCTGTTCTACACAATTATAGAAAGCTTACCTTTTCAAATTACTGTTTCCAAATAACGCTGTGGTAAATTGACGTTGTTTTAATAGTGCCATGTGCTTTAAATCTGTGTTAATTCCTCTGCTATCACCTTTTATTTTTTGCTGTAGCCTATTTCTCTGTGCAAACCGTTATTGTTCTATATCGAATTGGGCTCTGAACTTACGGTACACGACTGCCTCTACGTAAAGTCGTGCGATGTCCGAGTGACGTTGCGCGACTACCTCTATGTAAAGTGCAATGTCGGAGTGACGTTGAAAAATCACTTTACGTTCGGATGATACGACGGTTAGATGAACATATTTTTTTTTTCAGTCGAGTGTCTGAATGCGTTTTATGTGCTCGTAAATACACTGTGTCTACAAAAATATTTACGAAACTATTCATTGTCAATCAATTGTACTGGAAAGTGTCGTTACTAAATATTCGATTACTTTTTGGCATAGTATGGTGTGAGGTAAAACTTGTCACTTTCCTATTGCTTAACCTGACAGAGCAGCGCTTCCGGACGTTGATCTGATAGAATGCGTTTAGCTGACTGTCGTATGAACTCTCTTTAAGTACTGTTTGTTGTGGATTAGCATCGCGGTCTCAAGTTTGTGACGAATTTCGTTGAATCTTTCATTCTTTATGATGTGCAACTTCAAACATAACATGATACATCAAAAAGAGACTCCACATATAGTTTTGTTAGATCTGCGGGACAATTTTGATTCGTGCCCTATTTGCTTCTTTCGCTATTGCATACTTTTGCTAATGATGTTTTGGTCTGTTTTACCTTTTCTTTCCCCCTCAGGAAGCATAGGATGGGCCATAGGGTTAGGTTAGTTAGGTTCACCCTTCCTATGTTATGGGAATCGGCAACCCCCGGGGAATTTTATAGGTTACCTTAGCCAATAGCTAGGCCTTAGGGACGTTTGTCTTTCGTGCCCACTTTGCTTCCTTTGTTTCCACACTCACACTTAGACGATGATGCTTTGTTCTGTTCTTCATCTTCTTTCTTGACTATCTGTTCCCATGTGCGTTGTTTAACTTTCGTGAATAGGTTCCACGTTTCGTTTGACATACTATGTACTTCTACTCATTGCATTGTCTGAGATGCTAAGGGCAGGGATATCTGAACTAGGATCATATTAACGGCTACAGAGTTCGTCTGGGCACACGCAGCGTGCAGCATCTTCAGGACAGCAAAAATGCTGAAACACAGACTGGCACTTACGCTGTTCCCAATACTGTCATGCCTCTGCCTACGCTGCTACTAGCTGTAATCAGCGATACGTCTCAAAGAAACGTAAATCTTGCCAAATATTTGTACCAAATCACCAGCTGCCCTCCAGTTCAACTAATCCAACCGCTCACAGGTCCCGAATGGTCAATTTGCACTGAAAGGTCAAATGTTCTTCACAACACATAGGCCTAGATGTGTTGCTTTGACTATTAACAATATCTTATACCTCTCAGGGGCATATGTAGAAGCGGTCATAAGCCAGAGTGTTAGGTTAATTAAATTTGTAAATTCTATGATATGGCGAGCAGCACCCAGGAGAACGCTTGCGGGACGTCTGTCTTTCGCGCACACTTGTTTTCCTTTCATTTTCATATTCCTACTGATGATGGTTCTATCCTTCCTCTTTTTTTCTCGATTTGCTGTTTCTATTCTCGTTGATCCTGCTTGGGAATACCCTCGCATGGGAACACTTAGGCACGATCAACTTCCGTGCTGGGACCCTATTCTTCCTGTCCCTTCGTTGTTCTATCTTCAAATGCCGTTGAAGTAAACTACACTGAGAAAAATTTCGATGCACGATGCACAGAGAAGCATCAGGATGCACCGTGCACGTAGGGGTTTCATGGCCTAGTTTGGTGTGTCATTGCAGTAGATAGAAAAACATATTTCCGCAAAAAGAAAGTGAACGAAAGCTTTACAGTTTTGTCACACGTGCGAAACGAAACGCTGTTACTTACTAACACGGAGATCGCTATTGAAATTCGCAATTTCGTCTTTTCTGGTGCATCAATTTTACATGTTTTTATGCATCTTGGTGCATCATCGGCTTTGTCCCAAAACCGAAACATATAAGTGCATCAACGTGACCAAGTGCATCATAGGACCCAATATGTATCATCATGATGCACTTTCTCTTTATGATGCACTTTCGTGTTTCGGTTTTGGAACAAAAATGCATGTAATATGGATGCACTTAAGTGCATCAAATTTTCTCTCAGTGTAATTGGGCTTTTCTGAGATTTTTAATCTCCTTCTTCTTTTGCCTGCGCTGATCCATTTTTTTATTCAAAGTTCATCATGATGCCATCTACGAGTATCAGTCTGTTTATTGTCCTCAATTTGGGGCGGTTATAGGAATATTGGGGGCAACATCGTGCTGGAATGTTTGCATGAAGTTCTCTTCTAATGTTCTGCATCTATTGATACTTACGCCCTATTGCAGTTGATACGCAAATGCAGTTGCTATTTTCATTAGAAAATTGCAAATTTTTGCAAAATTTTTTTTCTTCGTTTAGTAATTCATTGCCACCGCTGTATATTACTCCAATGTCTTGGCTTCTACTTTTTGCATAGTTTTTCTGAGCTCTTGTCCTGAAACATAACTGCTATGAATTGAGCTTGCTGGCGGCTATATCTGCACCCCTTACATCGTCCAGATCGATAAAATTGATTTCGAATAACTATAAAATTACTTATTCTTCAATTACTTTTATTACGCCTCCTCGAGGTGAGGAACACTACGGCGTGCACTATTGTGCTTCCCGCTCAATTCTGACCCTGAAATTTGCGCCTGATGGGAAGAAGGGTTCGGTTACTGACGGTTTTATAATTATCTCCAGGAGGAGTGTCGTTCCCATGGAGACCCCGTGGGTATCCTTAGCTTGTACTGGGTCTTTGAGATGTCATCCCCTCGTTCTTATCCCCTTCCGTCTTTTTCGTATTGCTTCTACTGCCTTTTTTCACTTTTTTCTACCCGCTCTTCTCATGTCCGATGACCACACGTAAATGGGTGTTTCAAATGTGCTTTGCGTACTAGCTGCTTGTCTTTTCTTCGATTTAAGCTTGATATAAAATCTATTATGTTGGGACTCTTAAACCTTCCCTGTAATCTTTGATTTACTATTGTAGTCTGTACTATATTTAGGAACGTGAGCAGCGTGTCTCTTCCATCTGACATACGTTGCGTATTCCGTCGATACAGTGCATTCTTGGCTTTGTCGTATCAACGAAATACATTCCCTATGTTCTTTCTTTGGCCAGATACGAGGACTATTCAGTATCGCTTGGTTTACTATTGATTTTTTGCCGATGTGTGCATTCATATATGAAGATTTGCTAATAACTTTTGGTGCCTTTTTTCTGAGTAGCTGTACGATTCAGTGTATCTATTTTTAACCAATATCTCAACTTTTTGGGCACAGTGTGTCTTGTACACATTATAATTCTTGGAAAAATAATTTCATCAAGAAATTTAAAATATCGATAGCGTAGCATCAATAAACACTTTATCATTATTTAAACAAGATTTTTAGATTTTTCACACCGTGCAGCTGACGCAACAGAACTTTTTTACTATCATCTATTCAGCTAACGACTATTCTTAAATACAGCTTTAACGTAATTTAGCCAGTAACTTTTTAATTTTAATTACAGCCTGTACTTGATTTTTAAATGACCGTACCTAATTAATTCTTTAACTTGAAATAAATTGGTGTGTGGGCTACCGGAACTGGCCTCAGGCGCCTGTAATATTTCGTGTGAGAAACAAGGGTCTTTTTTTATAATCGTAACTTGCAAGTTTGCATGCAAGCGCATTTGGTTCTGTTTTATTGGAACCCAATCGTTGAGTGTATCTAAGCAGCGTTGCACAGTTGGAGTCGGACATTTTTCGAAGCCATGAGTCGGAGACGGACACTCCCTCGTCTTAGGAGTCGGACTCGGTAAAATATCCTTTATTTTCTTGAAGAATTGACACTGAGCCTTTTGGAAAGTCCAAGGCGTCGGAGTCAGACTGGACCCAATATTGGGAGTCGGAGTTGTACTTGCCTCATCCGACAGTGGAGCCTTAGATGTCAGTTTACACGCGAGTGTGTGGTGCACTAAACAAGTATTGTGTCTCACAGGTACGCGCTCTCTGGTCTGAACATGAGCGAGTGCGACTACGACGGCCGCACGGCTCTGCACCTCGCCGCCTCTGAGGGACACCTCGACGTTGTGAAGTTCTTGCTGGAGAAGTGCAGTGTGAATGTTACGCCTGTGGACCGGTGAGGGCGAGTGTAGTAGTGCTAGTACTGTTCATGGCTCTTATGCCATTCGTGGGCGTATCATGGGTTAGATTGCTTTGGTTTGTTAACCTTTTGTTATGGGGAGTCGCGCGCCCCGGGAAATCTCCCTAGCTTGGAGGCCGCGCTGCCCTGCACAGGGCAGTGATAGATGCTCCCGTGATCTTTGTTTTGTGAGAATATTACTCTCGTTCGACTTATTTGTTGGAAAATTAACAAGTGTACCTTATCGTTTTCTTTAAGGGTGAGCTGACATCTTAGGGATGAAATAGATTATATTCATTTTTCACTAACCCATAAAAAAGTGTGTGCAATAATGTCTATGTTGGCTAGGTGGAATCGCACCCCTGCCGACGACGCCGAACAGTTCGGGTTCACTGAGGTGGCGACGTACCTACGGGAGTACGAGCGTGAGCACCCTGAGCAGTGCGGCACAGACGAGCTGGGCAAGGCGCCCCCACCCACCATACCCGAGATCCCTGAAGAGAAGCTGCCCTCGCCGGACTCTACGAAGTAGACTGCGCCTGGCGTCATCAGCGGAGCAGGTCCCTGCCCTCGTCCTTCCGGTGTTTGACTTCCGGCAATATTGTTTTTGTTCCGCCCAATTGCAGTCTACGACTGGAAGAGGCTGGGAACGGACGACAGGATTAGGAGGAAGGTAGTCGAAGAAAGGGTGGGAAGAAATCTAATCGGGAACGCTGATCGGAACTACTTTCTACCTGCACTCAAGTGTTGTATGGTTTTTCAAACATTCGATTTCTGAAATACCTTTGCCAGCGTCTTTACAGTGTTGCTAGAAGTTCACTGGTTCATCTGATTAGAGGTACTGTTTGTAACTACTGGCTACATGTAGTTGGGTCTTGCCTATTTTATTGTTGAATATTGATATGCTTTAGTCTATTACGTTACACCTGGAGAGACGAAGAAATTAATAGTTCGTCAGGTCTGAGCCGCTGTTCGTAAGCACACTAGGGTTTTTGCCAGAATTGAGCAATATTTTTGGGACCATTCGGTTTCATAACAAGGTCATCGTAATCGCTGGAGCTATTGTCTTCACCCTCTTATCCAAATTTATTGCTTTGCGCCGTGGAGTAATCCAATATTTTATATTATTTAGCACGTAATTTTACTTACTGAGCTGCCAATGGTTTTCTACGTAGAGCTGATGAGTGGAGCATAATGAAATCGCTCTTTTTCTGTTACAGATTACTTCCATGTCAGATGAGCCGCCAAGAAGTAGCGTTTATGACCTCACTGTATGGTCGTGAATGAACCAAGGTAATTACGTTGTCATGACAAGCAAAGCAAATAGACGAAGCTGCGTAACTTTCCAAAGCTTTTATGGTAACGCTGATAATAGGAAGTTAGTTACGTGTAATATTCATTTACACGTTTTGCTTTTATGGATTGCATTTAAGAAACTTTGTCCATCCGATGTTACGAGGAGTAGCATAGTTAAAGAGACTATAACTTGAATTATTTTAGGCCTTTGGACCGTTTTTCTTTCTGTACCCACGTAGTTTTTGTTTCCATATTTCCATTTTTGCTGAAGTCTCTATTCTGTTTTTTCCTTTTTCTCTTTCCCGACTTATCGTATAAGTAATTCACAAAGCTCAGAGTAGATTTTAAACGGCTCTCATCTCCCTGCTTTTCTTGCCGTGAAATCTTTTTCGTAAATTAGTGAGCGAAATTCCGAAACTATCACTTGATGTGCTGCATTTTTCCTTTCAATTAATTTACGTTATTTCACGATTTAAATGCGGATGACACTCTCTAGGAGAAGTTTTTATCTCTGCTACTAATTTCTTCTATTGTCATATTCTCAATGATAACATGTCTGTAACTGAATATAATTTTTTTTTTTGTTGAGCCAATGCACGTTGACTGTGCGTAGGAGCCCCTGCAGCGCCGTAGGGTGCCCGTCTATTGGTAATGTAGTGTGTCGATGAAGCCAATACGATTATTATTATTATTATTAAATCACACCAGGCTGGCGACGTAGGAACGGAGAAACTCCATGAGGTTAACAAACCCCCACGCAACCAACCCAGTGGGTGGAGAAAACAAAAGAATGAAGAAG
>LQNS02278097.1:14751367-14762491 GCA_001587735.2 Parhyale hawaiensis
ACCGAAAACAAATAAAAGTTCCTGAATGAGCCACAAACTCGCAGCACCATCATCTCGCAACACGGACACTCATATTCACTCTGCCTGGACACAACAACACCCTTTCGAACGTAAGCAGCCCCAGTCTTGAAAAACTGCATAATTTACCAATCTGTAATTTTATGGAAGTGCCGTGTTGTGTTATGCAGACTGTGAGAGCGACGTGCGCTTCTGTAGCGAAGTGCGCGCTGTCGTCGGGTGGTAAATGACAGCATTTGACAGCAATCCAAGGCAAAGAAATAGTTATATCTTGTCCTTCACATATCTGCTTCGTACAGTTTACGCCATTTTCACTTCAAAATAGACTGGCCTGGCATAGACCACATTTTTTATTGCCTTATTGACAAGTTGCCATCATGTCGGTGTGGTGACGACCGGATACCTGCTGTAGCGCTTGCGTGTTTCTCGAAGGGCGACCCATCGTCCCCCATCCCTGCAAATCTGATGCCTGTAAATTGTACAAAATTCTGGAGCTGTTCCATCGAGGTGGCCTTTCTGACTTTTGCCAATAGCAAGCACTCTATGAAACCTTGCTGATGTTGGTTTGATGCTGTTCGTACTCGTGGAATATGGTTTTCAAGCTTTGTTTTATACCTATGCACTATGAATATTCTAATGGTGTGAGGGGCATAGTTCACACCGATTGTTCTATTTTAATTTCTTCCTCTTCACCTTTCTTGCTATTTTTTGCTCTGTTGTCCATCAAAACTGTTCTGTGCTATTTGATGCAGACTGCTATCTCTATCGCACTGTCTGTCGCCATTCATGTTACTGTCGCTGCTGACTGGTCGGTCGGGCTGTTTCGCCGCAAATCCAAATGACGAAACAGCCCTGCTTGTTTAACCTCTACCTAGTCAACCATTGAGTTTGCGTCACGACAACGTAGCTGTGCATTTGATATCCTAGTAGCAAAGCCAGCAGATCATTTGCTTCAGTACTTGTTCAAGAAAACTTTTATTCGTTGCTTAGTTAGGTTCAAACATAAGATTTCCGTTGGCTTCCTTTGAGTTTTCTTTGTTGCGTTTTACAATTTTGGAAGCATCTAACCATTTATAAAACATTACTTATTGTTGAGCTAACATCTTCAAATAGCTACGTAGTTTATGATAGTCATGTACCCACGTCTCTAGACGAGTCCAGACTGAATTTTATAACTAACCGGGTTCCTTTCCCTGAAATCGGTGGCACCGCAGCCATAATCGAAAGAGGGCGAGTATACTTACCATTTATATCCTTCACTGCATGGTTTATTATGCGGGATACGTACCTTTATATGGTGTTACTCATACTGTAATAGCAAATCAAGTCACGCAGTGAAGGGCTCATATATTGTAGTCTGGATGCTTCATCGATTGCCACTGTTCCATGAAGATAAGCTGATTCATTTAGTTTTAAATTCTGTGAATTCTTAAAAATATATACCCTTTGAATCACGTTTCTGGCGTTAGTCCCAAACTTGAGACTGCATCAACCTGAACTGACGGAGAGTTGCGGCTAAGCTGCATCTATTGAGGCTACCTAGCTTCCCTCAGGGGGCATGGGATGGGCCATAGGGTTAGGTTAGTTAGGTTCGCCCATCCTATGTTATTGGGAGCAGAGCCCCCAGGGGAATCCGGTAGGACCCATAACCTTGAAAATAAGCTAGGCCTTCGGGACGTCTGTCTTTAGTGCCCGATTCCTTCCATCTTCATTCTCCTACTGATGACGCTTTGTTCTGTTCTTCCTCTTTTATCCCTACTTGCTATTCCCATGCACGTGGACTCGCGCATGGGTTCCACGTTTCTTTTGACATTCTCTATGTCCCTTATTTCTTCCTCTCTTTGGATCACAGTGTACTCTGTGGGCTGGGAGGCTTAAGCCAGGAGATTGGAGCTGTCCCAATCGATTGCAATATCTGCCATTGTAGGTTATTACACGCCATTCAAATGTCAACTTGAGCAGCGTTCTGGACCCTCACAGAAGCCAATACTGTAAATCAACTTCTGCATGAAGTGGCCAAAAATTGTGTTACGGTAATTGTTCCACTTTTTATGCAAAATACCGTTTAGTTCTGGACTAAATACTTCCGCGTCGAAACACAAAGCACTAATTATAAACGGCAACATCGATGTCGTTCCATGTTATTCGACTTNAGGTTAGTTTTGTAAAGTTAGGTAGGTTCTCTATTTCCTTTTCTGTTCCGCGAGGTGGGCTGTCGATCGAGATAGCGTACCTAGTCCGCGGGACTTCTCCGATCTCTCTCGTGTGGAAGGCCATGAAAGAAGTCGACCATTCGAGTGTTCCTACTATGCTTTGCGCCTTGTTTCCTGCCCGTAGTAGCGCACGTAGGCCACGCGACAAATTATGTGGTATTTAAATACTACACACTCATCTCTGTTGGAACGCCTGACCTGCGGCTACGGAAGTTAAACAAAGTTTATAACTAACTAACTAACGAGTCCTGACTGAATTTTATAACTAACCGGGTTCCTTTCCTTGAAATCGGTGGTACCGCAGCCATAATCGAAACAGGGCGAGAATACTTACCATTTATTTCCTTCACTGCATGGTTTATTATGCGGGATACATACCTTTATATAGTGTTACTCATACTGTAATAGCAAATCAAGTCACGCAGTGAAGGGCTCATATATTGTAGTCTGAATGTTTCATCGATTACGACTGTTCCATGAAGATAAGCTGATTCATTTAGTATTAAATTCTGTGAATTCTTGAAAATTCCCATTGAATCACGTCTCAGGCGTCACTCCCAAACTTAGAGACGGCATTAACCTGAACTGACGGAGAGTTGCGACTAAGCTGCATCTATTGAGGTTACCTTGCTTCCCTCGGGGGGGCATGGGATGGGCCATAGGGTTAGGTTAGTGTAGGTTCGCCCATCCTATGTTATAGGGAGCAGAGCCCCCAGGGGAACCCGGTAGGACCCGTAACCTTGGCCATAAGCTAGGCCTTCGGGACGTCTGTCCTCAGTGCCCGCTTCCTTCCATCTTCATTGTCCTACTGATGAGGCTTTGTTCTGTTCTTCCTCTTTCATCCCGACTTGCTATTCCCATGCGCGTGGGCTCGCGCATGGGTTCCACGTTTCTTTTGACATTCTTTATGTCCCTTCTTTCTTCCTCTCTTTGGATCACAGTGTACTCTGTGGGCTGAGAGGCTCAAACTAGGAGATTGGAGCTGTCCCAATCGATGACATCTTCGATATCTGCCATTGAAGGTTATTACACGCCATTCAAATATCAACTTGAGCAGCGTTCTGGACCCTCACAGAAGCCAAAGCTCTAAATCAACTGCTGCATGAAGTGGCCAAAAATTGTGTTACGGTAATTGTTCCACTTTTTATGCAAAATACCGTTTAGTTCTGGACTAAATACTTCCGCGTCGAAACACAAAGCACTAATTATAAACGGCAACATCGATGTCGTTCCATGTTATTCGACTTAATAATTTTCAAACTGACCCTGAGCAGGCCGTTTTCCGTAACACAACTTAAGGTTATCCAGAATTTGTTCCTCAAAATGTAAATATTGCTGCCGCTGTAGAGTTGCAGCAGAGTTTTGGTTTCTCCTTAACCAAATGATTTATCCTAGGTATGATGTAAACTAGTTATATTTAAAATTTTATGTTTTATTTATATTTAAAGCATTATGTATACTGTAAATACCTACTCCTGTGTTTTTTGTGGACTGTGTATGCTAATGTTTGTATGTTTTGTATGTTGCGTGAATGACGCGTAATGTCGATCGTGTGGAGGGAACTTGGTCATTCGCCCGCAAGGTTTTTGCTTATTGTGGCTCTTGCACGATTGCTGTGACAGTTGCTGTAAGGTTGGATTCTGCCTGCTGCGGATTGATATATTTTTAGGTCCTTTGTTTCTTTCTGCGCACATTTACGGACATTCGCAAATTGCTCGACTCAGACGAATAGAGAGTCACAGCAGGGATAGTAAATGAGAAGTATGTAGAAACTCTGTACTATACTATTGGAAATGTTTACTGCAGTGGTATTACGTCATAGGCTCATAGTGTCGTCCGTGTTTGCAATTGGTACGTAGACTGGGATTTGAACTTCACATCGTTCTACGGAGAGAAAAAACTTGATGGACTCATGTCGCGAAGATTAAGACTTCAAAACTTTTTTTCTTTTACATCAACTTGCTCTGTCCTTTCATCGTGTTCCTAGTGTTTTCATTTTTTGTCTGCTGCTCTTCTTTTTTTGCTCGGTTGATCGTTCCCTTGCATGGGTTTCTCGCTAGGCCTGACATACTATATGTCTCTTCTATCCTCCTGTCTTTGGATGGCGGCGAACTGCGGTCTGGAAAGAAAAAAACATGTATTTCTTCATATGGATGCTGTGCCCAGCATATTAAGGGCACAGCATCCCGAGATATTTGCTCCTAATGCTAAGATAGCAAGAGAAAATTTGCAGTTGGCCTGTAGATTTAAACTTGTTGGCAGTGTCTTCATGTTGTTAAAAAAAGCTGCTAGTAATTGAACATAGGAGGTATATATTAGGAATGTAACAGCAATGCAATCGTTGTAAGCTCCGGAGCCAAGAAGTAAAAGCTTCGCTGTTGCTAACTAAAACCAGTTGTGTTAGCTGCTATTCCTCTTGCAGCCATCATTATAAGTTGTGACCGGCATTTCTCTTTGGTTGCAGCGATAACTGTTGGTACTTGTAAGTCTGCAGCCACTGTTTACTAGTACAGTATTCGTTAGTTCTACTGTGTACGGATGTGCACGATACTTCTACGAATTTGGGTTATGATCTATTGTGCAAAGCTAACTTTCAGAATCTACGCTGTTACCTTAGTTATATGGCAGCCATACTTTTGATGCAGACACCGAGCGAGAATTACTGTATTGCTTTTCGGTCGACATTAGTTAACATTTACCGGGCGTAAGACCGTATCTTTTTTTTTTTGGTTGTGTAATTCTTACGGAAACGCTTCTTAAAAGAGGTGAGTTGTATGTGACACCCAAAGAAGACAGATGGTATTATTACTATGGCATGGCACTGTCCACAGCAGATTACATATCAAGCGGTTGAATATATTATGCAGGAATGTTGCCTCATAGTAAATGAATGTCAGCGAAGACCATTGTTACGTCAAGAAGCGCCTTGACCTGTCGAGCGGAAAAAGTCTCACTAAAATGCTAGCTGCGTCAACCGATTTACAGAAACTTAATAGATATGATGTTTCCTGTAGCTCCTCTGGTTGTTGTACCGTCCTGCCATGGTACTGAGCGTGCAATAATTTTCTATATATATATTCTGCGTTATTGTCAGGTCACTCGATAGTGTTTTGAACGTGTTCTGTTAGCTAATTGTCCGAATGCCTTGTTATGTCTTTCAAAGAGCAGAGAAGCGTGCAGATTTTTCTGTACTAATTCACTACTAATATAAAAAATCGAGCCTTACGGATGTCTCATAGCGCCTTCCCAAGGAGAATGTTGCATCTCCGTTGCTGATAAGGTTAGTTTGTAAGGTAGGCCGAGGCAGAGTTTTATTCTTCCTTCTTGCTCTGCGTCTTTGTCCCTCCTCCAGTAGCTACGCACTTGGCCGATTGAGACAAATTGTGTTTTTCAGCACTTGGTTGTTATCGCGCTCGGCGACCTCAGCGAGTCTCACTGCTTGGGGTTAGACTTTGTTGGGGCGCCGCGGAGCATGGTCACACTTCCCTTCAATTTTGAAGAGGTGCATAAACGTCGCTACATATTTAGTGGCGCTTGCTTGAGCCAATTGACTTGACGACAAATACGGAGTTCGCACGCACGTGTTTACACGGACAAAACAAGATATGTATTCGGAAGAATAGCTGGCAGAACCCTCTGAAAGACTTGTTAAATATAGACGAAGTGTATGTGTGGTAAATAGTATTTCCCAAACACTGTTGTTGCTGTCAGAAGTAATAATAATTAAAATAAAATAACAATAATAATGCAGCCGTATATGTGACGCGTGTCTTCCTTTAGGAGTTAAGCGCTACAATATCGTCCTTTAGCACTAGCCACTGCAAATTGGGCCGTGCTATACCCTCTGTTCTTATTCAATAAGCTACTCTAGATTAGATAGCAAAATAAGACTTGTTGCCGTAGCTGTGTTCCCTTACAATTCTGGGCCGCCCCAATAGTTAAAATCGTAAATAGGCTTCTGGGACCTGGGGCGGCCAACAATTCTGGTTGTTCAGCTATACTATGTGGAGGCACCCTTGTTCATTAGTTTTTTCGTCAACTTACTGTACACTTTTTATTTTATTTGTTCCATTTGACCGCCGCTGTAGTGAAAACCGAAGGCTTAAGCTATACAGTACACGCTCAGGGGATATTCTGGTTGTACGCGTGTGCTGCAGTATGTTTTTAGCCCTCCTAAAAATTTCTGTATTTTTGCCAAATCTTTCTGTGTGCTTTGTTGTCTGATAACCTGTTTACAACTTGCCTACTTTTGAGGCAAATATGGCATTTCGCTCCGTTTAAATCCAAAGTCACGTTAATATACTTGTAGACATGCTAGATACTTGTGACGTTGAGATAATCTAGGCACCGCTGTCAAGGCGATGCGGTATGCTTAGTCTGCGTCATATCACCGTACTTTTTCTATCATTTAATTCATTTAAAGCAATAAATCGTACATATGACTGGAGGAATCATCTGACTAGTGTGAACAGTGTGAAAAGTGTGCGTTGTAGTTCGTTTCCGTCGAAGGTAGAGGCAAGTTACTGAAATATCCTTCATGCTGGCAAAATTCCTGACCACAAGGGAGGTAAAAACCCCTTTTCATTAAAAAGATTGGACTGGTGCGCTAAAATATGAGTTATCGACGGGATTTTAAGATGGGGTGATTAAAAGTGGAAAACAGCGATGATAGAAATTGACTGTCGAAACTCTACGTACAAGCCAAATGCAGTTCGCTAGAGTACCCCTAGGTGATTGCAAACCATATATACAGTAATGTTCTTCAAAAGCAGATTAAGCTGAACGTCTAATCGCTAGAATCTGATGAAACATTTTGTGAGTAAAATATGAAAGGGGAACTAGTGGATATCGAGTAGCTACAGTATCAATAAATATAAGGTGGGAACAGATGAAAGGGGCCCATAGAATGCTACAATCCCACTTTCCCATTGCAAGCAACTATTCTCTGTTCCAGATTCAAACATTTAACATTGTGCTCCTCTTTCTTCAAGCGCCTCCGCGTTCCTGCGGTCATCAATGCTACTCAATATAATTTCAGCGCTAGTCAGAGCACAATAATTATGCAGACTTAGTGTTGAAGTTGAGCTGTATGCCGTGATCTCAAGGCTGTATTTACTGTGTTGTGTCATTGTAAATGTTCAGTAGGCCCGCTGTCATGGTAGTTGCCTTAGCATTGTGTAGACTATCTGGAGCTTCCATTGTAGCTCTCTGTTAACTCCATGTACCGTCAACTTTACAAGCGTTGCACTGGACAGTCACCCTATTCCTACAGTACATATATTGTGCCCCCGTAACCTTTAGTTTTCCGTTGAAGTTTCATTCATCATGTTGTAAAGTCAGTTTAGCAAGACGTGCAGTTTATTTCATTTTTCGTTACAGTTTACTACATTGGTCTAAGTCAGTGTTTGCAACCTTTTCCATGTAAGTACCCCTAAATGGAGGTTCGATTCCAGTCATTATATCACACATATGCCGAGCAATGTCGAATGTTTTTCTGTTTTTGCAGTCACATTATGACCTGCACACACACATAACATAGCTCGCCATTTGCTGTATGATATCAATTACCCTAAAATATTGGTCCATTACCCCCACTGTGGTAATTTTCCCCAGATTTTGGGAACATTGCTCTAAGTATTATAGTACGTACGCTTTATAGAAACACGAGTATTCTTTATTCATATATTCTGGTCCTTTTGTACATGATGCCACAGGACCGAAATTTGACTTGTCTCTTCGTCTTCTTTTTGCACCTAATGTTTATGATCTGCATTTCTAGGTCAGCCTTCTGTATAGGTGAGGTGAACTTTATTCAGGTTGTCTCGCGATTTGAAATGTCCATTCATTAAATTACAGTGCACATGCTATTATTATTTGTTTCTGGAGCTTGTACTTTTTTTAAAAATGTTTTTGCAGGGACTCTTCTTGTAACCAGCTTTGTCTTTGCGCGGCTAGTCAATTGAATACACAGTAGTGAGTATTCCTAGTGTGGCGTCGCTATATAAATAACGCCTGTTGTACATGTATATAAGAGGCGCACGAAATGCTATAGCGTTGCTATGTCCAGTTAACAACGATTGTGCCGAGGTCACGCATGTATTCGCACGAACAACAGGAAGCGAAGATGGTTGGCTTACTCGTCGTCCTGAAATATATCTAACCTCGGCATCCTTCAGAGGGCACAGGGTGGGACATATGCCGTAGGTTAAGTTAGGTACACCCAGCCTATGTTATGGGGAGCAGCCACGCCAGGGTGATTGTGTAGGTTACTTAGCCATTAGCTAGGCCTTCTGGACGTCGATCTTTCGTGCTCACTTTGCTTTTTTCAGTTTCATATTCCTACTGATGATGCTTTGTTCTGTTCTTCCCTCTTCTTTCTCAACCTGCTGTTCATTTGTGCGTTGTGACAGTCCACTGAGGCGAGTCGCAGGCTGGGTGGTCCATACTTTCGTCTCTTCTTGTGAGTTTTTACTTTGTAGATTTTCATCTGTTGCCTGTAATTTTTGGCTCTGCGTTATCCCTGCTGGCACGGCTGTCGTTGGAGGAAGTTCATGTTACTATAGGCATGCCAAAAGTGTTGTATTATGTACAGTCATGTAGCTAGTAATTTTACGTCCGGATACTTAAAAAAGTTTGCCACTGTTTATTCTATTTTGTATAGCTATTGCATACTGTCAGCTTCTGTTACATAATACAGTCTGTTCTAACAGGATTTTCAATGTCCACTAAAATAGTACGTTTAAGCTCCCCTTTGGACGACAGTGCAACCAATACGAGGTGTGTAAATAAAGTAGTAATGAGCGATGCATTCGATTTGGTAACAATTCATGATGGCTTGCCCTTAAGTTAGATAAAAGCCAACATATGATGCAAGACTGAGGCGGGGAGAGTTATTGTTTTTGCGTCCTCTTAGGATGAGTCGTTTTGATCTTACAGCAAAGTGCTGCGGGCTCTGGTCCACGTTCCCCTTCTATAAAGAGTAGAGCCGCGCCTCAGTCAATCCAGAAGCCCTGAAAAGGCCAAATATAGGGAGGATTTGAGTGAAGTGCCGTGAGCAACACTGCATCCCTCCTCGTTGCATTCGAGGAAAGTTTAGTAGCACTTCGATGCTGGTGGTTATGCAAGAACTTAGGTACCATTCTACGTCAAATTCTCCAGGAAAATGACAGTTACTAGCAGCAACAAGTAACGTTTGCTCAAGAATTTTTGAGGCGAGGCTTGAAAGTACAAATTACATCTAAAAATAAGAATGATAAATTATCAGTTTGCTATCAGGCCCATTTGGAAGGAGTGGAGAGTCAAGTATTATGCGGTGTATGATGTGATATATACTGGTAGACTTTTACAAAAACTGTATTATTGACCAAAACATGATTAGCCCAAACGGATAGTGAATTTATACTAACTAAAGTATGGACTAGAGCTGTAATCAATATCAGTGAAAACGAAGGTAGTCACAAATTTTGGAAAAACGCGAGGGGGGGGGGGTACCTTGGAAATTTTCAGAAAAATCTCAGAAGATCAAAGTTTGCATATCTTCCCCATTTTCATACAGTAGAAAGACATTATTATCATCATAGCAATTACTGAAAGAAAATTCACGTCCCAAATTACAAAGGGAAAATGTACCAACTATGAAAAAATATTTTACCCAAAAGGAGTCAAAAATTTTCGTTTCTTACACACGTTTCAACTTTTTACAAAAGCATGATTAGCCCAAATGGATACTGAATTTATACTAACTATAGTATGGACAATAACTGCAATCAATATTAATGAAATTGAAGGTGGTCGGAAAGTTTGGAAAAACGCAAAGGGGGTACCTTGGAATTTTTTTCCAGCAAAATTTCAAAAAATCCAACTTCGCATGTGTTCCTATATTCACACAGTAGAAAGGCATTATCATCTGGATAATTGTGCAAAAAACCTCCCGTCCCAAATTACAAAGGGAAATACACAAACCATGAAAAATGATTTCACAAATGAGTAAAAATTTCCATTTCTTACACATGCTGTAACTCTTCACAAAACATGATTAGAGCAAACGGACATTGGAATCATGCCAACTACTGTGTGTTATAACTGCAGTCAATATCAGTGAAAACATAGATGGTCGTAAATTTTGGAAGAATGATAAGGGGGTACCTTGGAATTTTTTCAGAAACATCTAAAACAATCAAAGTTCGCATACCTTCCCCATATTTACACCGTAGAAAGGCATTATGATCGTAGTAATTGCTTAAGAAAATTCCCGTGACAAATAATCAAGGGAAATGCACCAACCATGAAAAAAATATTTGCCCATGAGGAGTCAAAAATTTCCATTTTCAACATGATTAGACCAAACGGATACTGAGTTAATAATAAACATAGTATGGACTATGTATAGCTGCAATCAATATCAGTGAATTCGTTTATTGTTCTCAAAAGCACCTTTAAAAATATACAATAGAACAGTAGGTATAACAAGCTAAAGAAGAAATTGAGAACAAGTCTGTTAGAAGCTCATAATGCTTGTTAGGCCCATGTCATAATATATTAGTGATGGTAATGCCAAATACATTCGGTTTTATACCTGTGTTTAAAACATTGGTGTGACATTTGTATTAATAACTGATCAGGAAGCTGATTATATGCATGAAGACTCTGAAAAATAGTAAACCTTTATTCTACGTCTAATCTAACAACTGGCAAATTAAACCTATTATTTCTAGTGTTGTAATTGTCACTTGGTAGGAGTGAACGGTAATGAGTCAAAAAACTGATTTTTCCCTGCGATCGACATTCATCCTTGAGAGTCTTCGGAAGAAGTCCAGGTGACGTTGTTCACGTCACCCCACGTGTGTGGAGTCACTCTGCTGGGTGTCTTCTGTGGTGCCGCAGTTTGCGACCA
>LQNS02278097.1:14826059-14843831 GCA_001587735.2 Parhyale hawaiensis
TGACACCTAGACACCGGTTGGTTGACCCCAGACAGGCTAAAGTGGGTGAGAGCCACCCGCCCGCGGGGGCAAGAGGCTAGTGGAAGTTGAACTTCCAGTAGGCTCTAAACAAATCTGAAAACATCAAAGTTCGTATATCTTCCCATATTGACACAGTAGAAAGGCATTATCATCGTAGTAATTGCTGAAGAAAATCCGGTCCCAAATCAGAAAGGGAATATGCACCAACAATGAAAAAATATTTCACCCATTAAGAGTCAAAATTTCCATTCTTTACACATGTTTTTTTTTTACCAAAACGTGATTAGGGCTAACGGATATTGAATTTATGCTAACTACGGCATTGACTATAGCTGCAATCAATATAAGTGAAATCGAAGGTAGTCGTAAATTTTGGAAAAACGGTAAGGGGTATCTTCCAATTTTTTTCAAAAAAATTTGAAAATCATTGTTCGCATATCTTCCCCATAGTCACACAGTAGAAATGGATTATCATCGGGGAAATTGTGCAAGAAAACTCCCGTCCCAAATTACAAAGGGAAATGCACCAACCATGAAAAAATATTTCACCCATGAGGAGTCAAAAATTACCATCTGTTTCACAAGCTTTAACTCTTTACCATAACATGATTAGCCCAAACGGATACTGAATATCAGCGAAAACGAAGACGGTTAGAAATTTTGGAAAAACCGGAGGGGGGTACCTTTGGAATTTAAGAAAAAATTCTCAAAAATCAAAGTTCACATGTCTTTCCGATATTTACATGGTACAAATGCATTATCATCGAGGTAATTGTGCAAGATCCCGTCCCAAATTACGATGGGAAATGTACAAACTATTAAAAATGACTTCACAAATGAGTAAAAATTTCCATTTCTAACACATGCTGTTACTTTTTACCAAAACATGATTAGATCAAACGGATTTTGAAGTTATACTAACTAGAGTAGGGACGATAACTGACATCAATATCAGTGAAATCAGCCGAAATTTTTAAAAAACGCTAAGGGGGTACCTTTGAATATTTTCAGAAAAAAAATTAAAAATCATAGTTCGCATATCTTCCCCATATTCACACAGTGGAAAGGCATTATCATCCAGGAAATTGTGCAAGAAAACTCCGTCCTAAATTACAAAGGGAAATGCACCAACCATGAAAAAATATTTCACCCGTGAGGAGTCAAAAATTCCATTTGTTTCACAAGCTGTAACTTTTTAGCAAAATGTTATCAGCCCAAACGGATACTGAATTCATACTAACTATAGTATGGACTATAACTGAGATCAATATCAGTTAAGTCGAAGGTGGTCGTAAATTTTGGAAAAACGTGAAGGGGTTACTTCGGAATTTTTTCCAGAAAAATCTGAAAAATAAAAATTCCAATGTTTTTTCATATTCAAACAGTTTTAAGGCATTATCATCGAGGAAATTGTACAAGAAAACTCGCGTCCCAAATTGTAAAGGGAAAATGCACCAACTATGAAAAAACATTATAGACCTATATAGACCCTTATTGTTCTCTCATTCGAAGTCACAAGTAATGAGATTTTACATACAACACATAGGGTACAACCTAAACAGAGAACAAGCCCATCAAAAAAATGCGTTAAATTTATTGGGCACATGACATTTATCTAGACAACATATCTGTCAATAAAATACTCCTTATACCTAAATCTGAAAACATCAGACGTTGGTAAAATGAGTGGATCTGGAAGTTTGTCAAAAAACTAATACCGCTGTAAAAACAGTGGAACATTTTTCAATCTCTAATCATGCTGTTGGTAAGTTGAACCGTGCATTTCTGCTCTCATACCGTTCATTTGGCCTTTAAAGAGACCTGATTCAGTGGCAATAATCTTTTCTAATGAATTTAAGCAAAAAGTAGCTGTATACATCATCGTATTTTAGAACTTGCAATCGGCTGTACATGGTATTCGTAGCCATCAGTTGAATATTATTTTCATCTCTTTTGGCATTCAATATAATGTGTAGCGTGTCATTCATTATTGTTTTATTTTCGTAGTTAGATAGGAGGTTGCACCTCCCCAAATAACGATGGCGTAGTTGATGTGAGAGTACATCAAAGTATAATACAGTGTGACAATAATGAGTCTTTAGGCAAATACCTTGCGACTGAATAAATTGCTCTTTTTGCCTTACAAAGCTTGAGACTCAACTCTTCAATATGATTTGCAAAGGTCAGTTTATATTCAATTATCACTCCAAAATACTTGAAGGACGTTGCCCACTCTAGCGGTGTTTTATCAAGATAGACAATTGGTAAATCAAATACTGGTCTTGAGCTGAACAGCATAAGTTTTGTCATTCTAGCTTTCGGCCTTAGTCGATTTTCATTGAGCCATGCTGCCAGATTATCGATAAATTGCACTATGCTATTTATTGCACTCGGTAACAATGGATCATTAACGTAAAATACGGCATCATTTGCTAAAAGTATTGTTTTGTCCTCATCAAAACAATCAATGTCATAAATAAAATGTTGAAAAGTAAAGGTCCTAAGATTGATCCCTGAGGTACACCAGTATTTAAAATTTCTATCCTAGATTGCACATCATTGATTTAAACACATTGCACACGGTTTGACAAACAACTGGAAATCAGGTTCAGTAAGTTTCCCCTGATGCCATAATGTTCCAATTTCATAAATAAAATGTCTTTATTAACAGTATCAAAAGCTTGCTGCACGTCAAGAAGCAAACAAATGGTAAAAGACTTGCATCTAAATGCAGGCACTAAGTCACTTACGAGGTTCAAAATTGCTAGTGTTTTATTTTTGTCCTTTGTGAGTCCAAATTGAGCGTCAGTTAAAACCTTATACCTATCAAAAACAATGATAACCGGTTATAAATCAACTTTGCAAAGATTTGATGCAAAAAAAAAAATGACAAGGTGGATATCGTCCTAAAATTCGATGCATCATTACGGGATCCCGATTGGTAAATAAGGATCACTTGAGCGGTTTTTAGAATACCTTACCTCTGATACCTTTGATGATACTTCGGATGAGGTCCAGGCGACGTTACGCACGAATGTCAGGGTAAATACCCTCCAGCACACATTTGTAGAAGAAAGAGCATAGACAATTTTCAACATAAGGCAATACAAGCAACATATGTTGCGGCTGCATCTCATTTTTATGCAAACATTTTTGTTTCATGGTGGTAACTATGCCAATTATTTCATTGGTTGTAACAGGGATAAAATCGAATGAAGTATCATGGGGTGGACTAGGACTTATATATTGCACATTGTGTATTGGTAAATTTTGTACTACAGTATGTTCGAAATTTCAAACGAATAGAACTCAATGAGTTTTCCTGCTAGAATAAAAACAATGACAATTTTGGAATCCTTGAAACATTCCTAACAAAACTATAGAGCTGGATTCTCCATTTTTGCCCTCATTATATTTTTTTATCACAGCTGGATTCTTTATTTTCTATTACGTGGCGATCGCTAACTAGAATATAGGAAAAAACAATTAAGGGATTCGGTTTTGAGCTGTGAAAAATCTATTATGAGGGAAAATTGTACCAGCTGCGAAAGTGCTACCCATTTTTTTATTGCCATCATATGGATTAGGAAAATTCATGGTAGAGCCGTGAAAGAGAAATGTACACAGACACCCCCCTAGAAGTTGGACTAGAAGGTGGTAGTGCGATTCTCTTAATCGGCGGACTACTGCACTCTACAGCGAAGATTAAGGTGCACACCGGTCATTTGTTGACATTGATCACTCTAATCTGCACCGTACCTGATTTCAGACGACCATGATCAGTAGGATGGTTGATGCCTGTAAGAGGATTCGTGAAACTCCAGGCATCTTAGAACGGGTTCGGCAATCACTACGTCGGGGCCTTGGCGCATACATTGCTGCTAATGGGAAGAATTTTGAACAATTTCTGAAACTATATAACATATGAACTCATGAACTCCTGTTTTCCGTAAACTAAACATAGTCTGACAGTGATTGTTCATTTACCGTACAACATTCGCTGATTCTGGGCTAGGTTTAACTTAAACACAACGTATCTTTAAAAGTTGACATTTTCGAATATGCATCGATAGAGTAATATATGGTTATTTTGTCATAGGGAACTTATAGTTTCATTTCGTGGAAAGAATTTAGGAACACACGGTTTAATATATATAATAGTAAATTCATTGAAAATCAGCCTACCATTACAAATTAAATTAGCTTAACAAAAATTTGGAATTTGAATTTCAGCTAGAAAAACACTTACCGGCTCCACAATGCTCAGGTCACAATAAATTCCGTTAATGCCTGAAGCTGGAAGGTAAAGGCGTAAGTACTTTAAATAAGAAAATAAGCGAAGAAAACTTCATACAATACGACAATATACGAAATAAAACTGCGACAATAAATGACAGGTATTCAGCGATTGTTAACGGCAGTAAACAAAAGTTACTCCTCTTTGTTTAAGGAGTAAAAACATTGTACAACACTACCAACAATACTACGGTTGCTACAGGAAAGAAGCTAGGAAAGAATTAATGTATAAATTAAGGTAAAAAGTTACAATTGATTGAACATTAGCTCAACCTTCGCTAAATACTGAACACTGTGATCCAAAGAGGGACTGAGAGAAGGGACACGCAACAGGCCGACCGGAATGTTTCACTGTTCTAAAAGGCGCTTTCACATAGCACTGCCTGTAGTCTGAAATTCTATAGACCGAGCCAAATGGCCCAAAGCTGTTGTACTGCTCGGCTTTGTTTCTCGTCCTGATTTCATGGACACTTATTTATTAAGAATGCACAAAGGAACAACGAAAGGAATATAATTGAGCTTCTGAATTTCTGCGTTAACGCGGTCTATAAAGAAACCCCGATCATGGGTACGAATGGAAAACAAAAAACTACGAAACAATTGTGCGACACACAGAACAGCGCCCATATAAATAACAAGAGAACAATGTTGCCGAATTTTACAGCAAAATATGCCTCCAGCGAGGGAGGTTGAGAAAAAAAAGTTCGAACCTCGCAGAAAGTTCGGACCATTACATCGTTGGGTCATTAACTGAAATCTGGTAAAAAGCTTATGGCAGCGCCAGGACCGAACAGGAGGTAAAAAAAAAACACGATCAGGCAAAAGAAAAAATCATGTCAGTAATCAGGAAAGAGAAAAGAATATTAAATGGAATTCAATGCCATGCATGAATGAGTTAGGTTAACCCTCTCTAGTACCTGCAACGGTGTTCCTTATTAGAAAGAGGAAGGGCACTGAAAACTATGATGAGAGGGCACCTCAGAGCTAACAATAAAAAAATTTCTTTCTTATTTTGTCCGCAGAGTAACATAATTAATCGGTATACCGAGAACTTCGTAAAACAATTTTAATTCACCATACATAACCGCACGTCACAGTCCCTTGACTTTTCAAACAATACTTTCCTGGGAGACGCTAGTAGAGAGTAATGTAGCGAGATGCCCGTGTTTGAGGGTAGGTTCCCCCGCGCCACCGGGTCACCGCGCCGCCCCTTCCGGTTTCCCTGGCCCCGCCCACTGCCGGTTTCCAAGACCCCCGCTAAACCGGTAGTGCATTGGCCGTTATAAACCGGAAGCTCACACGCGAGGGTATGTTACCCTCAGAAACGGGTATCTCGCTACATTACTCTCTATGCTGACGCTACATTCGGGTAGGGCTCTGTATTGTAAAAGCGTATTAGAGTGGGACGTCAAAGTCGTTCTCAGCCAAGCCCACTTAACTTATCAGAAACTTCGACCGGTGAGCTGACTTCGACCCGGTGATTCGATTTTCAGGCATGGACCCTAAATCCATTACCTGTAGACTGCGAAGGACTGAGCTTTACTCACTGATAATGGAGTTTTTGATTGGCTCAATATAGTAGGGTTACCTCTAACAAGAGTGGGCTTGGCCTTTTCTTTGATCGACAATAAAGCCCCAATCGAACCCCTGCCCCCCCCCCCCCAAAGAATAGTAATAGTTTAATAGGGTTACATGCGCAGCAGCTGTGAGCGACGTTGCGCCAAAGGTACCAACCCGTTATCTCAGCATAGGCCTACCTGCCTTAAATTGGAGAGGTGTTATCACGAATTTCGGAAATAAGGATTCATATCATGATCATCGAAAACTTCATGAAAGTAATTATACATGGACAACAGGCATACGAAGAAAACTTGATGGTAAATTAAAAAGTCAAACTATAAATTCTGTATACATAGCGCAATTTTGGGTTTACGAAGACTCGGATCTAAAGGAAACGCATCCATGACGCGTCGCTGACAGTGTTTACTTTGATAATTGTTGCGTGCAAGTTAAGAAGCAATATTTCGTTAGCAAAATAACGCTCATTGGAACATTGGGCGCGTCATTAGTACTAACACTATAGTTGCATTTTATTTTGTTACTGACCTAAGAATTACCCTGAACAACTGACATAACCAACTGGCCATATTTTGAGTTAATTGTAAAATTAAGAAGATCGCTCTACAGATGACGCCTGTTATGCCAGAATTCTTCTTGGCGGATATTATTGTACATCTCTCTGCGGACGCTGATATTCATTTAAAAGGACCAGAACAAACATTCGGATACTGATGTAAGAATCCCACTTCATGACTACTTTATATACACTACTTCCACTCTTCATAATTGTCAGGCAGATCGCACAGAGCCAATGTATGAGAGGAGCTTTCGTCTTCGACAGGGCTGCCGTGACTGCCTGTAGGGACATCTGCGTCGTGTAAAGACTGATCCAGAGGTAAAAAGTCTGGTGGAAGATTGTCTCCAAGGACTAGCATGACTTTTTTATCCCTGCAAAGAAACGTGCACAAAAATTAAAGAACACTAATCTAAGAGAAACTAAAAACCCTAAAACACAAAATAATGAATACAACGCAACAGCTTTCTGTGCATTTACATCCTAATTTGCTCCATGTTTGAGTCTTTGTAATTTATGACGCTGAATACCTTAATAAATTTTTCTCTTAGACATTATGCGTCGGTCAGATCTAAATTTTTAATTAATTATAATATATATTGAGAATCAACATAAACTGCGCAAATTGCTTAAATATAAGTGAAGATTTTGTTTAAAAAATCCAAAGCACTGTTATCTAAATCTCACGTAAGTGAAAGTTTGCGTCCAGAAACAACACAACTAGGCACGTAAAGTAAAAAAATTTAAGTCGAATTCATGCAATATTTTAAAGTTTATGAATTTTTCTGTACGAGAACAAAATGTAACTGTAAATCGCTTTATTGCAGGTCTCTGAAAATACTCAGAAAGGAACGTTTTGCGGCTACTGAAAAGGAGCGGGTTGTTGCAGGGTTTGCAGAAGGTTTTTCTGGCATAGATATAGCCAAGGATCAAGGGAAAGATCGAAAAATTGCCTTCACATGCAGAGAACCTGCTGAATAGTGTTACTTCAGGGCACCTTGAATATGCCCGTTTCCACAGTATGTTCTCTGTATAGGAAACTGCCTGCGACTGAACTCTCATTTAGACCTGACTAGGGTTTTAAGCTCATGCCCTGGCCTGTCCTGTAAATAGACATTGTGCGCTGGTAGCAGTCTCTTTGTCCTCATACTGTCGGTATCCTTCACTTCATCAATTCCTTTCATCTTATGTATCTGCTAATAAACTACTCAATAGTCGTCGAACATTTCATAAAGTCTGCAACAAAACCCCAACACCAAACCAAGGACAGAAAAGTACACGAAAAGAACCCTTTCATCGCGTGATATTCAAATTATACGCAGACAAGTGAGAATGCATCCAAAGAGCACCAGCGCTGCCACATTTGACAAAGCAGGCACCCTCTGGCCGCACGGTGGCTTGGCTGACTGATTTCAGCAAAGCTTTCGACCCCGTTCCCACTGAGGGCGTTCTCTCCTCGGTTTCTAACACCACGCTCCATCATAATATCGTCAGATGGCTCGCGTTAGCAGGGGTCGCGATGCCTGCTGCCTCTACAACGGCTGCCGTTCTCAATTCCGTGCTGTGAAGACGGGGTTTCCTCAGGGTTCAGTTGTCTCACCTTCCCTTTTCAACCTTTACGTCTCTGATTTCCCCATACCTCGGGGCCAGTTCTGTCGTCCTCTTGTGACATCATACGCCGACGACTTCACTGTCGTGGCGTCCCATCGCCACCCTCTCACCGCTGCCGCCGCTCTATCGGNAATTGCATAACCTACCCTAACTAAACCGGCACTGACCGGTCATTCATTCTCTTCCTATTTTTCTGTTTTCACCTTTCTTCCATTTTCCTCTCTACCTACTAACATCTCTCCTACTATCGTCTAAATTTTTCCTCTCTTCACTCCACTCACCGTGCTCACCATCTCAACCTCCAAGTCCAACTCAACGCTATGGATGACCGACACCCATCAGTCTAGACTAGACACTCAAATCACTGTTAACAACACTGTCCTACCTCTAGAGGGCCGCCCCAAGATCCTAAGCGTCACTTTCGACACCCACTTTACTTTTACACCCCACATCACTTCTATCGCTGCCCGTGCCTTCAACCGCCTTAGGTGGCTCAAAGGCCTAGCTGGCACACGCTGGAGCCAGTGCAAGGAGACCCTGCTTCTCACGTATTAAGGCATTTATCCGACCCCTCTTCCCCTACGCTGCCCCTGTCTGGTATCCTGGGGCTCGCCATTCCGCGATTCAGAAGCTGCAGACGGTTCAAAACGCCGCTTTCCGTTCTGCAATCGGTTGCCTTCGATCATCTCTATTCAGAGAACAAATTCCTAAAAGTCGATCAATCTCTCGACCTTTCGTGCCGCCAATACCTCATCTCCACCCTCCGTCCCGAGCACCCAGCCCACTCTTGTGTTCACTGCACAGGCCGGTCGTCGACGCATCCACCAAAACCTGGCAACCAGATTCCACTCTGACTTCAACCACTTGCTAACAGGCAATATCATGCCATCCGATGAGTACCGTGCAGCCATCTCATTCCTTCATCGGTCTGCCGTGCGAGCTTCACTAGACCGTCTCCTAGTAAGCAGGGTTTTGGGCGTCGTTCCATCGGAGATCTCGTTTGAGGAGACCGCTCTTCCACGGGCCGCCCGCTTCACCCTATCACAGCTACGTTCAGGCTTTTGCTCTGCCCTGATTTCTTACCGCCACATGGTCGGACAAGCAGACTCAGACTCCTGCCCCGAATGCCACAGTGGCCCTCACACTGTGAACCACCAATGCACATGTCCTGACCATCCCACCCCACTTCTTCCCACCTCTCTATGGGACAATCCTTTATCTGTACTTCACTTCCTATGCTCTCTTCCTTCCTTTTCATACCTTAAGCCACTTGCTCGACCCCCTCCGGAGCCTCCCCCTGCGTAACTACAACAAGAAGCAGACATCGCTCGTTTGTCCAAACACTAAATGAATTGGTGGCGAACGTTAAGTCCGTCGCCAGCCCTACGTTGAATGGAACCAACGAGGAAAAACACATTGCTTGGGCACAAAAATACATGAAAGCAAACTTTTAAAATGTTCTCTTTAGGGATGAGGCTAGCTAGGAGGACGTAATCGTGGAGTTCTCTTGGAACCTATAATCCGCATTGACTGCGACACCAACAAGGATGTGGTTGTGTGTTTTGGGCCTCTATGATAGGTGCCGAACTGATCGGAGTTTCCCCTAGTTCTAATGGGTGCCGAACTTACGAGCCAAGCTTACACTGTGTATTCAAATGAAAATTTTTCATCATGGCTCGATGACCTACCATTGCCACGTGGCCGTTAAATGATTTTCAACAATGCTCCCTCCCAATCAGCACAGGCTATCTCTTCATTCCTTGGAACTCTGGGCATCGGAGAAGAGCGTCTTATGACTTGGCTACCTTGCTCTCCTGACCTTAATCTTATTATACAGCTCTGTCAATTTTGAAAAGAGGGCTTTTTGAAGGAAGAGTCCCATTTCCATCAAAAAATGATCGCGGCTAAAAATTACTTCTGTTACTAGTATGTACCATATCCTCATCATCTCAAGTTCACCGAGTAAGTTCGTCATTAGACAAAAGACTGTTTAACGTTATTGCAAGTATGGATTTTATATCGACAAATACCGTAACTTGATTCTGAAGCGCACAACTGCTAAGCTGTTAAATTCGCCAACTATTCGTTCATATTGGTACTCGAATTAAATACAATTATAATGTTGAAACACTGTCTTATTACTCAACATATGCTGTATGTAAAATTTAGCGACCTACATACGGTACAATCAAGCGATTGACATTTAATATTAGTTCAAAATACATATCAACTCAAAACATTTTACTACTACTTTAATTCAAGCAAAATATATATGGTTAGTTTTTGTACTTAGTTGGGGTTTTTCAGGGCACGCTACTGTAAAGATTAACACAATCTTGACATGTAATAAGGCGATTTGCAGAGTTTAGTGCAGTGGCTCTCAACCGGGGATGCGAGATATTCCTTTTCGAATGCGAAATTTCAATTTTATTCATAAATGAATTTAACTTCACTGCACAAAAATTCGTATAAATTTCATGTGTCATCACCAAAGGTGTTACTAATTTTGTAGGGAATTCGAAAACAAATTAGAAGTTCTGAAGTTCTCCATGGTGCCATGCACAGAAAAGATTGGGAACCGCTGGCTTAGTGTAATCTATTTTATCAAATTTAAATAGCCAAACTGTAGGCAACTACACGTAGGGCTGCAAACGATAGCCTACTGAATGTTTAAAATTAAAATATTTGGATAAAATATATCGTGAGATACAGGCCTATTAAACTACCTAACCCTCTTTCGCACAGTCAACTGTTTCTCCTTACGCTTCAAATAATGCTATGTAATGCAATGCTATTGCTATATAATGCTATGCTATTCCTACGACACACCTGCTTTTGGTGAGTCGGTATTGGGTTAAAGGATTTATATTGGAAACTAAAACTGGGAAGCTGAGCAGAATATAGAAGTGCCTATGAACCAAGTCCGCTGGATGTCATTGTAATTTTGGAACACTAATGAACATGCTCGATGGAAAACTTGTTTAGGCTAAATAGATGCAGATTCAGTGCCGTCTCTGATAAATCGAAGCTCTCTTCTATTATTGGGGAAAATTCGTGTTTCGTGGGGAAAACTCGTGTTTCTATATATTCGGGTGGGGCGATTTTCGATATTCAGGTGTTTTCTAAGACGTCAACTTCAAAAATAGTTTTCTACAAATCCATAGTCACAATATACACTGTCCTACTACTTTTTCTTGTCTTGCCTGTGAATGGTATTTTGCACATCATTTCGTGTGTACAATATTTTTATCCAAAAACCAAAAGAAATTACGTTGCGATTATAATTTACCTTATTTGTCTGTGTGTAAACGGCAATTCTCATCACTATTATAATGCAAGTACAAAGAATGGCCAAAGTCATTCAGTTTGCTGTCACTTCATTCGACGTCACAGTTAGAAGAGCTGGGCGGAGCTTACGATGCTATCTACCCGTGGATTAACCTGTTACGTAGTTCAGTCAAAGCTACGTTGAGACTCGAGCTACGTATATCAGCGGTGTTCTGTAGTGCCGACAGCAGAACTTACCCAGGCTTTCCGAACTTGTTAATTTGGCAGTCGCTGGGAGCTCGTGTTCTGAAATTGCTGGCGTGCAGGATAGCCACAAGACTCTTCAGTTCTACGTCAGTGAGGTGGTGACCGTGCAGATACAAGTCACGGATCCTGGAATAGAAATGTCAGTTGAAAAAGTTTTTTAGATTAGATTAGATAGGAGGCAGTAGACGAACCAATAGGCCAATTCCCAAAGAGACAGCGGAAACTACGCCCCGGCCCTCTATGAGATATTGCCATTGTGCTAGTAGGATATATAGGACTGGAGAAAAGAAGAAGAAAAGAGAGAAAAAAGGGGAAAAATCCCAGCCACAGAGACGATCATGAATGCACGCAAGCAGTGTTGCAAGTCTCAACAACGTAGGAGAAGGAGAACGTTGCATTTCTTGAACAATGGAACATCATATGAATGAAAAAATGGATTACTAGAAACATCAAAATACCATTAACTAACACCAATATGTGTTTAAATTATTACTATCGTAGCCTATCGTCATAAATATGACGGCTAGGAAACTGCATTTACAGCATCTTCAGCACAGCATTGCTCATGTCTCGGAGAGCAAGTATAGAGGGAGACGACTTAAATTCCCAGCAGTGGGATTAAGTAGTTTGCGGGGGCTTTTCACGATAGCTTTTTGAGGTGACTACCTAATGAGCTTAGCTCTCGCAGTCACTATAGGTAGAAGAGACACACTTATGCGGACTCTACCACATTATAGCCACTTCCTCAAGCACGAGCTGGTTGAAGGAATCTGCTAGCAAAACATGACTTTCTCGACAGGACGGTAATTTAACGCGGTTAGAAAATTGGATACATAGTGTTATAAATACGTAGAGTGCGCTAAAGAATCGCAGATTTAAAATTGAGCAAGTGTAGAAAATATCGGCAGCTGAGACGGTTCAAAAACAGCACGAGTATACAGTTTTTAAACAAAAAGATTATCAACACATATATATTATATACGCGACCCATTTCAGCTAGCTTGATCGTGCACTAAAAAGTGGGCCGGTAGTTAGTGAAGCGTAGGTCGCTCAAGCCGGTTTCACACGTCATTCATCTCAACGCGTTCAGTCAGGTGAAGAAACGCGATCTGTGCGTCTACTTTTTTTTATCGCTGTTTACACGTAGAAGCGAGTCTCATTAAAGTGGACGACGGCGCGCGTTCAAGTTACGACATAGTTTCTATAGCTATATATATATTACATTTTGCGCTCGTTGGAAATCCTATTCTATAAGCTTACAGCCTGATTTGATATAGAACGGCATACTTTTAAACATTTGTATGGTGATTAACCGATTAGAAGTATAAGTATAATCGAAATCACCATACTGTCATCAGCGGATTAAAAAAAAATATAGCGTCGTTTGTCTACTGATACAATTTTTGTGATTTTTTGCGTTACGAGGGATTATAGAGATTCTGATCATTAAAGTTATAACAAAAATGACGTTTTTATCGAATTGGTCATGATCTGTAAACGTTACAGAGGATAAATCCCCCTTTACCAAGCGTTTACAGATTTTTTCAGCTACTGCTGCAGTTTGAGACTTTGTCCCGTAATTGGTGGTGGGATCTAAAACCGCACGTTGTTTTGCTGTGCGAGTATAAATATACTGTAAATGTAAAAAAGACACTATCAACAAATTTTTTATTGTTTGAAGCGATAAAGTGACAAGTAATACATCCATATATAGATCATCCCATGTAAAGGGCGTGACTGTCTTCCAGTAATATCATGATGGGGATGACGACTCACTGCTCCGAACAGGGCGACTACTTACGTCACTCCAAAGACGAAGCCTGGGAAGGAGTACCAAATGTGCAGGAAGGGTTTTCACATGCACGCAGAAAAGTATGTTCTTTACGATAAAAAACATCTGGTTTCTTATCACTAACGAAGTAATATTTTAGCTACAAAGCAATAATAAATAATCGTAAAAGACACTGTTGTTCATCACAAACTACAATGTCCATTGACGCCAATTCAAACGACAAGGTAGTTACACAGTTAACTAATTTTAACTAATGGCTAACAACCATTTTTCTGTGTGTGGTTTGGCACTCCGAAGAACTTCGTCAACCTATGTCATGAGGTCGGTTACTTTCTATATTGCAGAATCATGTCAGAAATTCGCCGAGTCGGTAAAGCTAATAGAAACCAAAATGGAGGTACATGATGAGATGCTCGAAAAGCTCGCTACAGTGGTGGAGTCTCCAATGGAAACTAAGAACTGTATAGAACAATGAAACTAGGGACTGGAGAGCACCCTGGCTCCTGATGCCCGCACCGGGGTGTTGCGGGAGAGAGCCATAAATTTACGAAGAAATTGGCCCTGGCTCCTGATGCCAGCACCGGGGTGTTGCGGGAGAGAGCCATACATTTACGAAGGAATTGGTTAGTTATAGTGAGGAAGTTTAAGTCTCCGTTTCCGAGCAGAACGATATCACAGAGGAAAGAGCAAGAGACATATAGTATGCTAAGAGAAACGGGAAACCCATACACGAAGGTGTTTCCACACATGATCAACGCGCATGGGAACAGCAAGTCGGGAAAGAAGAGGAAGAACAGAATCAAGAATGAGCAAGTATGAGTATGAAATCAGGAAGGAAGCAAAGTGAGCACGAAAGAGAGACGTCCCGAAGGCCTAGCTAATGGCTGAGGTAACCTACACCGCCCCCTGGGCTTGCCTGGCCCCATAGCATAGGATGGACGGACCTAACCCTATGGAATATCCTATGCCCCCTGAGGAATTGGTTCAATAACGGAAACGGGAGTTCAAATATTGAGACTCAAAACAGGCCGGAGGTTTATAACTCGGTGAAGGAGGGATAGACGAGGAGAGTGGAGGATAAAAAGAAAGCTATCGAATTATTCACGCGGAGAGGCGAGATGATTGGCACCACCCAAATCCCGGCATGCTTCAGAATTGGGTCCGGGGAGAAAGTGTGCCCAGGCTCTAAACCCAAACCAAGACCAGGCTCAAAAATAACGTATGAACTCGCCCTCATGTCGCCTCCCATCTACTTCGTATACTCACCTCAAGGTTCATGGCCGCAGCCATTATTTTACTACAAAACGTAGTGTGAGAGCTGTAGCATGGATACATTTGAAAAAAGAAAAAAACATCAGTCATCTGCGTTTATCTTAACTAGCGGGACCCGTGGAAATTCCACGGTTGATTTTTGCAGTTTTTTTTTCTTGTCACTATAGGCTACAGACCCTGACTGGACCAGAGAGTTGCGTAGCGACGTTAATCACATGAACTTGAAAGCGTTTGCACAGAAGCACATTACATTAGTACAGTCTACGTCACATAGGCCTATACGCATAACCATTAAAAGCTGACAAAAATGTATAATGATCCTAAGCACGTCGATACACAAAAATTTACAGCATATAAAAAGGAGAAACACAAGCCAACAGAGCTCTCACCTACCTAACATGAAAAATCTAATACCTACTCAGGATGAAGTGACCGCCTGCTAATCAATGACACTAACATTTTCATCATCATTTCCAAAAAGTTAGTAATGATTATTGAAAACCGCATCGAAACTTTCGAAAATTTTCAGTGCAATGAGGAAGTAGCCTTTTACTTCAAGCCCACACAAAATGGAAAACCTTTCGATGCAAGCATCAAGAGGTGACGGCAAGCCAAGCGGCAAATTATCTTAAGGAACGCAAGAACTCTGTTTCAAGAGTGAAAATCCCACACACGTAATTTCGTCAGACTATTCTTTCTCGAGTAACAATAAAATAAAGCAGTCATCTGAATCCCAATAAGTAGCGAATAACAGTAACTTCACATGCTAAGCCATATAGCTTATGCCCGACAGGATCAAAAAGTTTCTTAAAGATATTGCCTTTTATCTACCACGCTCAGAAGAAGAATTATAGTCATATGAAAAAGTTCCGAGCTAGTTTTGAGAGTGAAGTGGGATTCAAAATATGCAGTATTTCCACTTTTGTTTGACTATATATTTCAGCAGCTACATTTGTCACAATTACTCCAAGGGCTGAAATTTTATGGTATATAACTCAACTTGTTTTTCAGTAGATAAATTTTCTCCTATCTAAATCCTTAACAGGGTGACGGAGGGGAGGCCCAACCAAAAAAGCGAGTAAGCAACAAACCAACCAACCAACAACTGTCTATTATTATATAGTGGACTGAAAATACCAGTATCTGAACCATATATTTTGTATTTCATATTCAACTCATTTTGCATCTATGACTATGTACCAACAAACTACAGTTTCGTCTTTTAAATTATTTTTTGCTATATATACAAGATGCAATTCATCTAAACCATGGATTAATAAATTCTAAACTGTTTTCTGTGTGTGAAGTCGTAAAAACTTTGACATCTAAGAAAAGAGCAAAGGTATTGAATACACGCGTTATATCCTCGCAAAGTTCTGTTAGCGAATATAAAGCTATCTTAAAAATTAATATTGACAACCAAATAAAAGTATGGGCAAAACTTGAAAAAAAAAACGGTATTCTAGGTCACCCTTGAAAATTCTGTAATAATAAATTGTACTCTTGCACATAAAACATTTATATGCAATGGTTACTTCCAATAAATTTTAAGACTTGCACCGCCTTTATTCTCAGCTATAGATTATCTTATGTTATTGTACACTAAACTTACTTCTTGCTAGCAGGAGCGTATCCCAATATAGTCCTGACGACGGTGGCGACTTTGGTGCCTGGAAGAATGTCGAACACTGAGAGTCGAAGGTCATCTGATGACTGCGGCATGGGATACGCGTTCTCACTTTCATCGAAGCACTTCACTTTCAAGTCTGTGAATAAGCACCAATGAACTTGTATCATAGTACATATATATATATATATATATCAAGACAAGATTCGATAAAACGAACAGGTTTTTTTTTATTTTTGTAAGTTTAAAGAAATCTTCCTGCAAAACTCTTTATCTCTCTCGGTGGTGAAGTTGGCTCTCTTGGTGGTGAAGTGACAACGGCTCGGCATTGCATCAACGTAGGCCCGGGTTCGATTCCCCGGACGTCACGCTACGGATTTACATTGCGTGGAGCACTCCAGCACCGAGAGGCCAGGCGATGCACGGCGAGGGATCCTAAATTGATTCTCATCACAGACTGCTTCTCCTGCTCTTCACACTACTAGTTCTTCAAAATTCAAGAAATAAGGCAAAAAGAAAACCTCGATAGGTGCATCCACTATACCCTGTATACGAGATAATAAATGATATTTGTTTGTTTGTTGTTTTAACATCTTCATCAGATGCTCGGAAGTTTGTAAAAGATAACCTTTTTGAAACGATAGCAGCCATGTATTCTTATAGAATGCGACTTTTCGCGCCAGCACTGCTTATAATCATGCTTAGGTTAAAAACTGTTGGTCTTATGCTTGAGCGACTCGTACCACACAAGTGAACTACGGCCTGTACTTATACAACAGAGTCAGAATGCGGGAAGTTTTCAATGAAAATGGTACTTGGCTAGTTCTTGGACGAATTTCTGACATGATTTGCAATACAGAAAGTAACCGACCTCATCACATAGGTTGACGAAGCTCTTCGGAATGCTAAACCATGTGATGTGGAAACCCTTACTGCACAATCGTAGATTCACCAACTCTGCTTTACTCATACAAACGACACTATCTGCATCTAAAATACGCATTGAGCGACGAGACACTATCTGAATCTAAAATATGTATTGACCAACGAGAACTAAAAATATTGAATATCCTGTCTTGATGATCCGCGGTGGAGGACTTCGACTGATTTCAAATTTCAAATTCAAATTCAAACGGCATTGTACAGATTGGTGCAATCGGAACCGTTTTTGCAATGTATGTTTGCTGTATGTGTATCCAATATACAGTTGCGAGCATAATTAAGGGACAAAAATAAAAAAAAATATCTCAAAAACTGTAAAAGGTTCAACGCTGAAATTTTAACACAAAAGAGGTATTGGGATACCTAATAATATTCTAAGAATTTATTACGATCCGAAGGATAAAAAAAGTTATGTTTATTTAACTTATAATTGTGAATTTAGTGTGAGCAGAATTAAGGGACACTTTTCAAATATTGTAATTTAAATCTTCAGTAACCCCATTTTCTTGCGTTTCCGAAGAAGAAGAAGACTGCCTACGTCAT
>LQNS02278097.1:14845324-14861948 GCA_001587735.2 Parhyale hawaiensis
CATAATTATAAGTTAAATATACGTAACTTTTCATTATCCTTCGGATCGCAATAAATTCTTAGCATATTATTAGGTATCCCAATACCTCTTTTGTGTAAAAATTTCAGCGTTGAACTTTTTACAGTTTTGAGACATGAATTTTTTTATTTTTGTCCCTTAATTATGCTCGCAACTGTAGGTATTCTGTGAGTTACACTCATCATGGTTGCAAGAACAGTGGTAGGTACAGATCGTTTAACTTGTGCGTGCGTTTGTGAGGATTGTTTTTTATCAGGAGATCTTTGACATTGCTGGCCATGTAGTAAATCTGTAATTGGATACAGCTGTCTTCTTTCTTTAGATTTATGTTTTGCATGATGATTGTTTCGAGCTGCGTCTTTCTGTCTTGTAGTTGTTTGTCATTTGGCTCTCATAGTAAAATGCAACTGTCTTTTTGTTCCCCTTGTTGTTTGTCAGTTTTATTTTAGCAGGGATGAATCTTTGAATTTTGTCGCAGATTACTTTCATAGGTAACTTGTACACGAGCCTCGGTTTGACGGTCTGCACTTCGTTGCGGAAGTGTAGTCAGGTGCTCGATACTGCAAATGCTCAGTTTAAAAGTTTTATGGGAACTATTTTATGACTTCTCAGGCATGTTCCAAAGAAATTGATGCTTCTCTTTACCAATAAACTGTTAAAAGTTATTTAAACAATTTTTGAGCACTATCAAATATGTGTTTAAACAAGTTTGCGCAAGCATGTTTTCAGTGTCTCTTGCTAAAAATAGTCCTGTAAAAATACGCTTTCATATTTTTCATAAAATTTTGACATAGATAAAGAAAAGGTTCATAAGCAGCATGCAACTTTCCAAATTTTTGTAACATCAATAGTTTTGGATTTATAATTATTTGAAATTGGGTTAACTCTTTTTGGGACACCCTCTATAGTGAACGTTTTCATGAGCCAACTGTTAATACTATTGTATAATCTACAGGTTATAAATAATAGTACCCTCAAGAAATCTTACAAATCAGGCCAAGTGCCTCTTATGCCTAAAAACAACAAAATATTGAAAATATACTTCGCGTGGTCATAGAACAAAACATGTTACAGATATGCAGCTACATAATTCTACGCACATAAAAAAAGCTCCTCAATTAGTTAGATGCACACAGGCACTAATTTACTTTACATAAGAAATATTACTCTACAGATTAAACCAACGAGTAAATATCCTTGCGCCTTTCATGAGCTTAATGACACGTAGGAATATCCTTCGAGTCTGTTGAGAACTTACATAATTATATATTTTGTTTAACCTCTGTAGCCGCAACTCAGCCGTTACAACAGAGAAACTACTTGTGCAGTATTCAAATACCGCACATTGGGTAGGCGTCGTGGCCACGTGCGCTACTACCGGCAGGGAAACAAGGCGCAAAGTATAGTAGGAGACACTCAAGTGGTCGGCCCCTTTTGTGTCCTTCCACACGAGAGAGACTAGTAGTAGTAGTAGTAGTAGTAGTAGAAGTTTTTACTAGCGCTCCAGAGGCACTGCCTATATCGCGCCGAACTATTCCTGTGTTTAACCACAGGCTCGTGCGCCGACTAGGGCGCGTTTTAAATTGTCGATGATTTTTGTCTCGGCTTTTCTGCAGGTAGGTCTCAGAGTGGCCCAAGTTGAGCATCTCCAACTCTCGGGCACGGCTGAACGCACTAGCTCAGCTACGCCGCACAGGGGAAGGAAACGAAATACAAGAAGGCAGAAGTCTAGCGGGAATAGGTCAGCCACCTCGATCGGCAGCCCACCTCCCGATACAGAAGGGGAAGTATTGAGAGCCTACCTAACTTTACAAGACTAACCTTCTGAGCAGGAACTGCGGCCAGATGCTACATCACCAGCGGAGAAGGCACTCGGGACCCTTGGGTGCGTGATGCCCAAACATATTGTGGCAGGGAAAGGGCCCGCCACAATATGCCCCTGAGGGCACACGAGAGAGACTAGAGATGTCCCGCGTACCAGGTCGGCGATCTCGATCTACAGCCCACCTCACGAAACAGAAAGAAGAAAGTAGAGAACCTACCTAACTTTACAAAACTAACCTCGTGAGCAGGAACTGCGGCAAGCTGCAATATCTCCTGCGGATAAGGCACTCGGGAACCTTGGTCAGCACTTACATACCAGCCTGCCAGATACTCTACGATATTACAAATTATACGCGAATGAGCAGACGCTTATTGTGTAGCGTTTACTCGAGTTAGGTTGGAAAAGTGTTATAGGCAACTATTTGCAAAGGAGGTAATATTGGGTGAGACTTGAGAAAAGATTTTAGCTCTGTCGGAAGATCATTCTACAAGGTTCCAGGTATTGAAGATACTTTTTCTCGTAGTCGGTAGATAGTTTTCCTGAGAATGCGCCTGTTAGAGCTCAAATCATTTTGAAGAAACTTAAAGTGAACGGCATCAATATCTATACTAATTATTCAACTGATTATACCCGTTTTAGTTCAACCATGACCTCATGCACGCTTTCATGTTGCTCCCCTTGATTTTTCCTAATATGGGCCATACACAGAGTGCGTACTAACTATCATTCATACTAGTTGTATTAGGGCACAGACGAGCATACGTGAAAGATCGACGAACGAAATTATTATTATTATATTGGTTTTGTCCCGCTATTCCCAAAAATAAGACGATCAATAGCAATCTAAGATGATTTACTTGGCCTACAGCCGGAACCACAACGTTGTGCTCAGGCGCCAAGAGCTGAAGGACGAAAAAACAAGAAGACAGAAGAAAGAAGCGCCCGAGCGGACGGTCCCCGGGTGCGTTTGTGTTAAAAGCTAGGTGCTGCACCCCGTGCACCCGAGCTTGTGCGTGCGTGGATTCGTGCATACGTATAATGTACTGGATGCCCTTACCTGCTTTCTCTATCGCACATCACTGCACCTCCCTCTTTAAAACTGTCAGATACCTCCATTCTTGAGACGATTCTTTATAGAAACGATGAGTTTATTTAGATGAAAAGCATACTATACTAAAAGTTATATGGTTATATATTGCTGCCGAAAGTGTCGTAACAATAATTAGAGAGAATGCGATTGGTATTAAATTCTATTGAGGAATATAAAATTATATTTTATAGCCCTGTGGGACTGAACAAACAGTTGCATGCTCGCAGTACAGCGCTCTGCGTCTTCCACAGAACGTCTGCAACTGATCTTCACAACGTAGATATCTTGCTGTTGTAGCAGTCGGAGAAGGAAAGGTGTCTGTGGAAAGATTCTTAAGAGGATTTCAAGACAACAGAAAGTAACTGCGATTGCATATCTACTCTTGGGAAATGTCCGCGTAAAGCTGCTGATATGGAGCAAGAAGTTTCCTCACAGGATCCTATGCCTTCAGTAGTAGACATCATTGACTCTCCCCTGCAAGACACTTCTGAAGACACTCCATTATCTGAGCGGGCTTCGACACTAGATTTGCTCAATTCATCTGAAGTTAGATGGCGCTTAGAGTGTTTGTTAAGTTGAGATTAGGAAAAATTAAAACCAAATCTCAACTTTCAACTTTTCTCCACACTGCAGGCAGCACAATTTTCAACAAGAGGACCATGGACAGAAAGTTAGTGTGCCAACCGACAAGCGTGGCAAGGAGGAAGGCTGGCGTCTCACGAGGAAAGGCTACTTTTTTGAAAGGCCGTGGCATTTCCAACAAAAGGAATAAATGTTTCAGCAAAAATATCAATAAGAACAAGTCTGAGGTTCAGATTCATTAAAAAATAACGAAAACTACTGTATTTTATTTTCCTTTATATTTTATATGTAAACTGCATTAGCTAGTAAACTTTTGATATCTTATGAACTTCTCATTCGGTTATTATAAGTAGTAGTAGAAGTTTTCACTAGCGCTTCAGTGGCACACTGCCTATATCGCGCCGAACAATTCCTGTGTTTAACCACAGGCTCGTGCGCCGACTAGAACGCGTTTTAAATTGTCAATGATTTTCGTCTCGGCTTTTCTGCCGGTAGATCTCAGAGTGGCCAGTGCGCTACTGACAGGAAAAAGGCGCAAGTTGAGCATCTCCAACCCCCGGGAACGGTTGAACGCTTTCGCTCAGCTACGCCGCACAGGGGAAGGAAACGAAATACAAGAAAGGTAGAAGTCTAGCGGGAATAGGTCAGCCACTTCGATCGGCAGCCCACCTCCCGAAACAGAAGGGTAAGTATTGAGAGCCTACCTAACTTTACAAAACTAACCTTCTCAGCAGGAACTGCGGCCAGATGCTACATCCCCTGCGGAGAAGGCACTCGGGACCCTTGGGTTCATGATGCCCAAAGATATTGTGGCAGTGAAAAGGCCCGCCACAATATGCCCCTGAGGGCTCGGTTATTATAATTGCAAAAACATCCACAGAAGGTGCCAAAACCACAGCTATCTTCTCAATTGCTTTTTCCATACGATCGAACGAACAGTTTCGAAATGCGGTACATATCCTTGTTTTGGCTGTTGGTACACTCCAGTTAGTTTGTTCAGTCCCAAAGGACTATATAATATTATATACTTCCATAATAGAATTAAATACCAATTACATTCTCTCTAATTATCGTGATGGCACTTACGACAGCAATATATAACCATATAACTTTCAGTATGGTATGCTTTTTATCTAATAAACTCATTTCGATAAAGAATGGTCTGTAGAATGGTGGTATGTGGCAACTTCAGAAAGGCGTGAGCGTCTTTCCATTGCATTATACGTATGCACGAACGCACTCGCTCGGGTGCAGGCTGCACGGGGTGCTGCACCGAGCTTTTGGCACAAGTGCCCCCGGGTCGCACAGCGATGAAAGGTGCTAAAGCCACATGGCTGCAGCGGCTGAGTGGCGGAGCAGAGTCCGCTTGGCAGGCTGTACCGACACCGCCAGCTGTCTGCAGCGACGTGAGTACGTGCGTTACGTCAGCCAGGCGGACAAGTTGCCTGTGATAGCCAGACCCCTGCTGAGTGGCAAACTAAGGCTGTCAACATTGCCGGCGGTCGCCAGCAGCTACTGACGTGATGTAATTACTGACTTAAGGAACTGGTTAAACATGATTTAATGACAGAAGCTGCCGATAACACAGTGATTGAGTGTCAAAACTAAGGCTCTCAATGTTGCCGGCGGTCGCCAGCTAGCAGCTACTGATGTGATGCAATTACTGACTAGCAACTGGTTAAACAGGATGTAATGATAGAAGCTGCCATTAATACACCGATTGGCTTTCATTATTCTCGACTACGTTCAGATTTACATTAACCAATAGTTCTGATCGTCATCCATATATCACCAATCTTCATTGTTGTGCTGTCTGCATTTGCTGTTGGAGAACGATTTCAGTTCTGCCCATAACTGTATTCTCGCAAATGAATGTAATTGAGGCTGTCTAATTAATCCGTGCTGCATAATAACGGCCATACATATCTATACAATTTACATTGTATTAGGTAGTTTTCGCTGTTGGTTTAGCCGATCAATTAAATTATTCAATTACGATTTAACTGCCATGCATATTATACAAAAAAAAAAAAACTTTTTCTTTTCTCGCTGCTTGTTTCACGTGTCAATGCCGGGCAAATGCGGCAATCCCTATTACAGATATTTTATCGCTCATCATTTCCCATATCTTACTGGCTGAATCGGACTGTGATATATTTTTGTTACAGTCTTGCTGACATTATTTTCATGTATTATTATCAATATCTTCCCATAATGACACAAAATAATAAACCTAAACTGAGAACCATTTCATGCGCATGCATGAAAGAGTAGAAAAGCTCCCATAATGTTTCCTGCTACAAGTTCTACAGGGAGCGTGGCTGCGTGGGAACCGTGCGTGCCTCGATTATAATATGGTCTCGCTATCAATCAGTTTCTCGACTAAAAATACAAGTAAACGTGCCGAACACCCGTTGGTCGCCAAGGTCCAAATTCCAAACTAAATTTTCAGAAAAAAGTTTCATTAACTTGGAGCAAATGCCCCTGCCTATTTGTGAGAGTATCGGTCAAAAACAGGAAAATCGTAATGACGATCGTCGATTTTCTTCTAGGTTGAATTAGAATTTAATTAAATGAGCATTGATTATAGCGCAATTCAAGAAGTATTTTTGACTATATTTGCCTGCAAAGGGGGTATAGAAACAAGGTCTCATTTAGAGTAAGAAAACTATTTCTCGACTGCCAATAAATGGCAATCAGGTGGCGATCGATAAACACATTGAGCAGGAAATCATAGGTAAAGTTTTAATGAAAAAGCTTTAAATACATTTCAAAATGCGCCTAAAAATGCTCCAAAATAGCAGAGAATGTCATATTTCAAGCTTTGCTTGAGCGTGAGCGAACTCAAGTACGTACGTGCCGTACTGCAGGATAGGTTGCCAGCCACTGCTAAGGACATGTGACTCAACGCACACTTATATGGGAAAGGTAAATAATAATAACTTCACAAGCTACAATTCTCTCTAAAAATGGCGTGTGGCAGCTCAGGCTGTCTGGCGACCATGCAAAACCTGTCAGCCTGGTTGCGGTAACGTACGCACGCCGCTACAGCCAGTCAGCCATACTCAGCTGATCCCGTCAGACGCACTCTGTTCCGCCACTCAGCCGCTGCCGCCATGTGCCTTTAGCAACTTTCATCACTGTGCCCCTTGGTCCGTGGCCCTCCGCACGGGCGAAAGTAAGAGCCCCGCAGAAAAAGTCGGTCACCTCGATCGGTGGCACGGCCCGCGAATTTTTTTCCTGAACCTTTCAGCAAGTATAGTCTCAAGGCAGCCAATGGCGTGGCAGGTCACAGGCTACAGTGGGAGGGGCGAAGGGTGATGCTCACTGATGGTGTTGCACTCTGATGCATACTCTGAAAACACTATGTAAATAGACTATTAACGTGCCGTGAAGTTTATTTTCATAAATAATAGGCATCTATTAAGGTGTGTGATGTACTTGAACTTCTTNTCTACATCCCTTGCGGAGAAGGCACTCGGGACCCTTGGGTGCGTGATGCCCAAACATATTGTGGCAGGGAAAGGGCCCGCCACAATATGCCCCTGAGGGCTCGGTTATTATAATTGCAAAAACATCCACAGAAGGTGCCAAAAACCACAGCTTTCTTCTCGATTGCTTTTTCCATACGATCGAACGAACAGTTTCGAAATGCGGTACATATCCTTGTTTTGGCAGTTGATGCACTCCAGTTAGTTTGTTCGGTCCCAAAGGACTATATAATATTTTATATTTCCATAATAGAATTAAATACCAATTACATTCTCTCTAATTATCGTGATGACACTTACGACAGCAATATATAACCATATAACTTTTAGTATGGTATGCTTTTTATCTAATTAACTCATTTCGATAAAGAATGGTCTGTAGAATGGTGGTATGTGGCAACTTCAGAAAGGCGTGAGCGCCCTTCCATTGCATTATACGTATGCACGAACGCACTCGCTCGGGTGCAGGCCTGCACGGGGTGCTGCACCCAGCTTTTGGCACAAGTGCCTGCCTGCAGCGACGTGAGTACGTGCGTTACGTCAGCCAGGCTGACAAGTTGCCTGTGGTAGCCAGACCCCTGCTGAGAGGCAAACTAAGGCTGTCAACATTGCCGGCGGTCGCCAGCTACCAGCTACTGATGTGATGCAATTACTGACTAGCAACTGGTTAAACATGATGTAATTATAGAAGCTGCCATTAATACACTGATTGGCTTTCATTATTCTCGACTACGTTCAGATTTACAGTAACCAATAGTTCTGATCGTCATTCATCTATCACCAATCTTCATTGTTGTGCTGTCTGCATTTGCTGTTGGAGAACGATTTCAGTTTGCACATAACTGTATTTTCGTAAATGAATGTAATTGACGCTGTCTAATTAAGCCGTGCTGCATTATAACGGCCATACATATCTATACAATTTACATTGTATTCGGTAGTTTTCGCTGTTGGTTTAGCCGATCAATGAAATGCTTCAATACGATGTATCTGCAATGCATATTATACAGAAAAAATATTTTTTTTTTCTCCCAGCTCATTTCACGTTTCAATACTGAGCAAATGCGGCAATCCATATTACAGATATTTTATCGCTCATCATTTCCCATTTCTTATTGGCTGAATCGGACTGTGATACATTTTTGTTATTGTCATGCTAACATTATTTTCATGTATTATTATCAATACCTTTTCATAATGACACAAAATAATAAACCTAAACTGAGAATCATTTCATGCGCATGCATGAGCGAGTATAAAAGCTCCCTTAATGTTTCCTGCCACAAATTCTGAAGGGAGCGTGGGAACTGTACGTGCCTCGATCAATATGGTGTTGCCATCAATCAGTTACTCGTCTAAAAATACAAGTAAACGTGCCGAACACCCGTTGGTCGCCGGGGCCCAAATTCCAAACTAAATTTTCAGAAAAAAGTTTCATTAACTTGTAGCAAATGCCCCTGCCTATTTGTGAGAGTATTGGTCAAAAACAGGAAAATCGCAATAAAGATCGTCGATTGTCTTCTAGGTTGAATTAGAATTTAATTAAATGAGCATTGATTACAGTGCATTTCAAGAAGTATTTATGACTATATTTGCCTGCAAAGAGGGTAGAATAACAAGGTCTCATTTCAAATAAGAAAACTATTTCTCGACTCTCAATACATGGCAATCAGGTGGCGATCGATAAACGCATTGAGCAGAAAATCATAGGTAAAGTTTCAATCAAAAGCTTTAAATAGGTCTTAAAATACGCCTAAAAATGCTCCAAAATAGCATGAGAATGTCATGTTTGGAGCTTTGCTTGAGCGTGAGCGAACTTCAGTACGTGCCGTACTGCAGGATAGGTTGCCAGCCACGGCAAAGGACACGTGACCTAACGCAACGCACACTTATATTGGAAAGGTAAATAATAATAAATGCACAAGCTACAATTCCCTCAATAATGGCGTGTGGCAGCTCAGGTTGTCTGGCGACCATGGTCTCCTCGATCGGTAGCCCACCTCGCATGACAGAAAAGGAAGTTTAGAGATCCTACCTAATTTTACTAAACTAACCTCGTCCGCAGAAACTGCGGCAAGCTGTAACACCTCCTGCGAAAAAAAAAAAAAAAAANGAAGTGCTGCAAGCTGCAATATCTCCTACAAAAAAAAAAAGACACTAGGGACCCTTGGGTGCGTGATGCCCAAATATATTGTGGCAGGGAAAGAGCCCGCCAGAAGATACTCCTAAGGGCCGACAATCGAAAATTAATGAAGCGTCGACGAAAGATTCAAAACTGTGTCACATGCATGAAAGTGATGCAATGTTCAATAAGTCTGTTAAATGGAGTCTCTGCATGTGCTTCATTTCAGACTTCACAATCCATGAAAATGTACGTTACATTTGCTCTCAATATGAAGGCCTTCATCAATTGAAACTACCACAGCACTAGAGTAGCAGACCAGGCCTAATTCAACACATGATGATAATAAGGATTAAAGTGCTGTAAATATTTCACCGTTTTTAAGTTAAGAGGCGTAAAAAGAGGAGCAATAAAATTACAATTCGTCAGTCCTTGGTGCGTCCAGCACTGTTCATTTGTCCCGTAATAAAAAAGTATGAAACTGCTCAATTCTCTAGTCGTACGTGTGCACCATTCTAGACAGCAAACTGAGTTATGTGCGTTTGAAATGAGTAGTGCTATTTGGCTCATACTTCTGTGACGTCACTACACTACAACTTAAAAAACAGCCGAATGAAATACTTATCTATCATAACTTTCTTTAGTAAGTGAACTATGGTTATACCATGGATGGATGCATGAGCCACAGAAGCCACACGAAGAGGATCAACAGAAAGAGGGAACACAACTACATTATGGATGTACTGAGAAGGGAATTTTTATGATCATTTCGATGGCTGCTCCCTTTCCACCACTCACAGGCTCGAAGCCATCTCTTCCCACCAATCACAGATTTTCTGAAATTCGCGCAACCAATCAGATAATCAGCCAGGTTTCAGCCTCGGGAAGAGTTTTAGCCTCTGAGCCCCGGAGCCGTTACCAGCTCCTATGAAAACTCCCTGACGCCACTGTGTTGCACATGTAGGGTCGACTCGGTTGCTGTGTGCGTAAGTGGCAATCGCTCACATACAAGCTGAACATATCTGCTTAAGCCTCGGAGGAAGTACATACACGACAAGGAGGTTGTTAGAAGGAAGGGACACAATCACAGTTCGCCCTGAGAGGTCAGCGAACTTTAATTATTTTCCTGGTATGGCTGATTGCTAGAGTCAGTTTCTTAACAAAATTTATTCTGCATAGCTATAGGTATATAAGATAGTTTAAGCCTTCTTAAATCGAGTTTAGGCTGTTTCAAGAGAGGAAGCTGAAGTGACAATAGCGTATTACGGTTTTCGCTTTGGTCACCCATACTCGCAGACTGTGGCAAAGCTCCACTCCTACATTATGGTACAGCAGGCCATAGGGTTAGGTTAGATAGGTTCGTTCATTCTATGTTATGGGGAGCAGCGATCCATGGAGATTTTGTAGCTAATCTTGTTAGCTACACCTTCGGGACGTCTATCATTCGTGCCCACTTTGCTTCCTTCCAATTTCGTACCCCTGATGTTCTTACTTTCTTCTGTTCTGCCAAGATAAACGTGGAACCCATGCACGAAAGTGTTCCACACAGGATCAACGCGCAGGGGCACAGCAAGTCGGAAAAGAAGGGGAAGAACAGAAGAAAGTAAGAACATCAGGGGTACGAAATTGGAAGGAAGCACAGTGGGCCTAGCTAAGGGCTAATGTTAGCTAGGAAATCTTCATGGATTGCTGCTCCCCATAACAAATAACAAAGAATGAACTAACCTATCTAACCCATCCCTATGGGCTGCTGTACCTTGAAGTAGGAGTGGAGCTTTGCCGCAGTCTGCGAGTCTGGGCGACCAAAGAGGAAACCGGAATACAGTACAGTGCAATCCGCAGAACTACGCTGTGTAGGAAACTGTTGTACTTACTGAGCCTACGAAACTTTCCACGCAAGGGATCCAGAGGCAGAGGTCGATTGAGCCGCAGAACTAAGGATGCATTTCTCGCCACCTTTGCCAGAGCTTCCACACCTTCAGCGCTGTCCAAACATCCTATGAATGTAGCAAGGGAGCAGCTGCAGCTATAAAGAAAAACTGATGAAACTAAAGCCATTTTGAATCGAGGAGTTTCGCCTGGTAGTGCAGGGCGTTGTGCATTTATATAGTCTACAATGCGGTCCATCAATAACGATTCCAGGATTCTGCACTAATTTACGGTAATTCCGCGATTAAAAGTTTTTACTGAAAATAATTTTTTGTTTGTACAGCCTTCTCAGTGAGAAACTAACATCCATAAGTAACGTGGTGCTAAGAGCTTTACATAAACTGAAAGAAGCCCATATTTTCGGCTGCACATAGACCAAACAGCTGTTACCAACCCTTTCCCCTGCTGGTTGGCAGACTTCTGCTATCCGCTAGGTCACATCTCTGTATCAGTTTGACGGAAGTAGTGTATAGAGCACCGAATCCGCCGTTTTTGAGGGTAACCTACCCTCGCGGCTGGGGAGCGCGCACTCGAAGGCCAAATATTGCCGGTTACGTGATGGCCTTCAGCGAGGGTCTGCGGGGGGGGGGGCGCAAACTGGAAGTGGGCGGGGCCTGGGGAACCGGAAGGGGCGGCGCGATGACCTGGGGGCGCGAGGGGAACCTACCCTCAAAAACGGCGGATTCGGTGCTCTTTACACTACTGACGGATGACAATGTGGTATCTAATAAAACGGTGGACAAAGGAGTACCTAGTATGATATATCTTTTAGGGCAACGGTAAATATTTGAGCTTAGGTTAGGGCTAGTATAACGCATATTGAATAAAGGTAAAGGTAAATGTTCAGGGGATCATCCCCAGAATCTTCAGCGCAATTGTGCAGCACGCAAGATCCACTACTACCGTGGGTTTCACTATAATTATTAAAGAGACTATTATTATGTGCAGTACTGTCTAGATATTTCAACTTCCTTTCCCTATTTTCCTATCAACACTTTGCCTTTAGGGGCTCAGTTAATATTTTATAGGTTGAAGCTTAATACTTTCAGGAACTGAGACTCGACAGGCATTACTTAACCCTTTCGCTACGGAAACTTTTGCTCTTTTATAAGGTTCTAAAAGAAGCTCCTTGAAGACACCATCATTGTAGTCACTTGAGCTCACTTACAGTGTAGTTCAGTAATCAAAAAAATGCTATCACTGACTTCAGACGGGTTGTTAAATATGTTGTTCAAATTTTCAGAGCAAGAAACAATGCACCGGTTTTAATAATGAAAATTTTGATGCGGCACGTGTACGTACCGTCAGGATCGAAAGGGTTAACATGAGGTTTAATCCTTTTTATATCGAAGAAAAACTTTGCCAGCGATTAGCGATTGCGGAATCGCGATAGTTTATTTTAAATCTCGATATAAACTCTGCGAATGCGGAACCTCAGTCGCGAAAAACCAAATCCTCGATCGCGGACTACTTATTGTACGATCGCGTACCCATCCTGAGTTTCGGGAATGTTGAAGTTTATTAGTTTTGACATGCCATTTTCTCATACCTAGGGTTTTCAATCAAGCTACTAAATATCTTGTAATCCTGGGATCCCGGGAATCATAAAACTTTATTATTTTTACGTTACAAAAGATGCTGTGGTCTACTGTTACACGAGCATTCATTAATATCATTTCTTTTGGCATACTGATATATAGCTTACTATAAACAACAACTTGAACCTTACGATGGTAAATATTCTACATGAAATTAAAACAGTATATATTTTTCTTCCAGTTGATTAACATTAGTTGAGAAATTCAATTTCCAGCGGTTATATGCACTGTAGAGATAGGTACCTCACAGGCAACCCTCCCGCTGAGGGGAAAGTTTAGCACTTAGACATTTCTGCCCATAGTGTCATCCATTAAAAATACCTCTACTTCATTTTAAGATCATTGAAATATCATAGCAAATACCTAGCAATTGTCGGGTAATCATCGAGTTTCCAGGCGTGAATCTGAATCTCACGCTGGGATAAAAGAAGCATACTAAAGTACCGGTACCACATAGCGCGATATTCTCACTACGCGATAGAAAATTGAGTTTGAGGAATTCACACAGCGCGATTCATTAGCGCGAATTCTTTAGTTAAATTGATAGTCTCTCCTTGATGCTGTCTGCAATATTGATTTTAAAATATGCCATTTTTGCGCCAACTAAGATAATCTAACAGTTATTGATAAGTTGAAAATACTGTTTTGCACCCAATGACAGCCCAAAGTGTACACGAACAAGCCATTACATTAAATATGCGCATTCTGTTAAACAGTTCAAATTTAGCAGAATATATTTTTAAATTTATATAATTAATGCACTCTGTAAGTCCTTAAAATTTGCATTAAATACTATTTGAAGCAAGCATTCAAAGCAGACTTTAAGAATACTTTATTTTACCCCTAACTCACGTTTTCTATGAATTTCAGGGATGACTATAAAAACAGCTCAAATGGTGTTATGTGGTTAACCGTATAGCGGGAGTACAAATAGACGCGTTATGTGGTACTTAACTATATCGCCACCATGCTCTGTGTAATACCACTTGCTACACCGATAATGAGCCCTTGTATCTGGAAGTATTGGGTACGTTTCTTACCAACTGGAGACATAACAAATGAAGCTAAAAAAACAACAGATCCCAGTAGCTAGTGCTTAATTAACTTACACCAAAGGCATTCAGTACAAGTACAATGTAGTGCAAACATGGTAGATCATGAACCAAAATGAACTATTCTCCGCATGCATGAATGTAATCACTAGGCCACTGAATCTAGGAAGCCTTGGTGAAAAACCACGCATGAAGAAGCGAGATATAGCGACCTTAGCTTGCCACTTCGCGACTAGTTTATCAGGCCTGAACATAACACTGCAAAAAACCCGAAGCTTCAGAGCGAATTTCTGCTGTATTTTATTTTTTTGGTTTTAAGGGCTTTAAAGGACCTTGGATTTAAAGGCTCTAAGATTTAACCGGGACTTAGCTGACCCAAGGGTCCTACGGATGACTATTAGATTAGTTACATACAGTTGTTATTATTAACAACTTTACGAATGGGAAAAAATACAGGCTAATACGTTTAAAACTATATACCTAGTTTAACTTTCATCTGTTTGCGTGGTTAGATCATAAGATTCAAGTTTTTACTTGGTGGTTTGACGACGTTTGACAGGTTTGCTCCGGTGCGAAGCTGCACCTGATACCGAATTGCCCCACACGTCGCTATATGGAAAAGAAAGTTTCACCAGAGTATATCACCCTACCTCGTCTTAAATGGGAAGAATACCAAGATACATTAGGTTTTCAACTTACTTGCTGCAAAGGAAGGGCAGCAAAACATCATCGCATGGTGGACAGCTCACACCATCTGGAGAAACGAGATTAAGTCGTATTGGACCGGTGCAGTGCTCAACGATGTCCTTCCAGTTCGACTCTTTTATTTCCTCTACTGAGGTATTAATTTCCAGGTCCACGGAACTAGCGTGACGAACCATCAGAGCTGTGCAGTCAAGTGCATGGCCTGGAAATCAGAGTTACTCTTAACGAATGTAAAACTAATCCTCTCAAGTGATATTGAAAGTGGGAAATGTGCAGATAATACATTGGCGTAACCATAAGTTTTGCACTTAGTATTTACAAGCCACTTTTATCCTATTTAAACAACTTGACGGTGACATTGAATCTAATGTATTAGGGTGCCGTAAAAAATGACGGCAACGAAAGCACTTCGACTTCATACCTTTACGCTTCCAAACATTAAGGCAATAAAACTGAACTTCACAAAGTGTTAGAAATTTTATCACGATTATGTCATAGCTCGAAATAGGAAGCTACGTATGTACATCGAGCCCAGCAAAACATTAAATATTTCAAACTCGGTTCTGCAGACGACTGCAGGTGGATAGCTTTGCAGTTTACTTGGACAGCATCATCTCTCAAGAAGAAATTTTATAATAGAGGGAAGAAGGCTGAAGGTGAAGAATTGACAAAAAAACGGAGACCAAATAAAGTACATAAATAGGGCTGGAACAATATGCTCTTATAGAGAAGTCGATAATAACTCCAAATCAACAAATTGCATTAAGTATAGGCTCCTACAGTGAACTGCTTCTGCAGGTTGTGTTACCGTCATAGCTTTACGTTTGCGCTTTTTGTCCTTGTATTGGAGTTATAACCGACTTCTCTGTCTGTAAGAGCATATTGTCACAGCTCTATACATAAAATATTCACTACTATAAAAATATGCACATGAGCAAAAGCATCGGGAGGAACAAATGACTTGTGCAAGGTAAGCCGTTCATCTTCCAAGATCGCTCAAGTCAGAAAGTCAGACAGTTCAAGCCTCCGTTTCCGAGCAGAACGATATTTCAGAGGAAAGTGCAAGAGACGAAATATAGTACGTAAATAGAAACGGGGAACCCATGCATGAAGGTGTTCCCACACAGGATCAACGCGCATGATAACAGCAAGTGGGGAAAGAAGAGAAAAACACACAAAAAAACATGAACAAGTAGAAGTAAGAGAAAAACACACACAAAAAAACATAAACAAGTAAGAGTATGAAATCAGGAAGGAAGCAAAGTGGGCACGAAAGACAGACGTCCCGAAGGCCTAGCTAATGTTGGAGGTAACCTACACGAGCCATCTGGGGTTGCCGGGCACCATAACATAGGATGGGAGAACCCAACTAATCTAACCCTATTGCCTATGGCACATCCTATGCCCCCTGAGGAGTCGCTCAAGAAAAATCCGTTAGAAATGTGGCTACATTTTTAAATGGAGCGGGCTTCAGGAAATGCAGTGTCGCTACGGCTGCCAGAGCAGCTAGTCGCTTCGGCCAACAGCTAAAGACCGTATTACTCGGCCCGCGAGTAATACCGGGACAGTCTGCATAGGCATCATATTGTCCCGGCCCTCAGAGGAGGCCGATTCACGCAAGCCGGATGGCCCGCGAGAGCTATACGGGACCGTTCGCACAGAAAAAGCTTGATAACAGCTGTTGGTCGCTCCGATCCTGCTTGCTCACTAGCTTTTTTGGTTGTTCCTTCCCTCCGTCACGTCACGCTAAGGATTTCGATAGGAGTAAATTCATCTACTGAAAACAAAGTTCACATACCATTAAAATTCTTCCCGTGGAGTAATCCGGACAAATATAGCCTCTGAAATGTATGGTCAAAAGTGGAAATACTGCATTTTCTTAATCTCAATTTGCTCTCAAAAAACTAGTTCGGTACTTTTAGATATTACGATGATTAATCTTCTGAGCGTGGTAGCAAGATGAAAGGCGTACTTTTGATGGAGTTTTTGATCCTATCAGACATAAGCTAGGCTTATATCGCATATTTTTTAGCTGAATTTCTTCGTAGCAGCTCGAGAGGCTCAGTCTTCGTAAAAGTTTTCATTCGTTTAGGGCATAATCCATTTCGCTTATGCTTTCTTTAGCTGAATCTTTTCGTAGAAGCTGAAACTTCACTCTGAACAGACGCCTTTTTATATTCAATTCGTACAGCCAAATTTCGCCCCTATATGT
>LQNS02278097.1:14878273-14892425 GCA_001587735.2 Parhyale hawaiensis
TATATTACCCCTTTAAATGAATCGTTCTTCGAAGCCCACAAAATTAAATCAACTGCCACTGCTTAGCAGGATCTAAGAATGCACTTACCTGTTGTACTTCTCCTCAATTTTCAAAATCTGCCACAAGGATTGTTTGCTGTCACACAACTGCTCCACCACCCACTTTGCTGCAAAAAGCTCTTGGATGTTTCTATGATGAAAAGAGTACTGTACAGGCTGGCTTTCGGAGAGTGGCCGCTTCATTTTCATAACAACTGAGAGTACGACTTGTGAGTCTATCGATTCTTCACGTGACAGAGTTTTCCCGCACATTCGTTCAATTGTTCTAAATTCTTCCTTAGTGAAAGTTAATATATTATCATCCAGGAAATCTAGAGCTATACTTCCGATGACCAGGAACAGCTCCTCAATGATGTCATTCAGATTGTGGATTGCTCGGCCAGCAAACTTGGACTCAATCATGGTTTCGTAGAGTGCAAAGATGTCTTGTGCTGCATCTTTAAAAAACTTCCAACGCACGATGCGGTCCGGCATGTGCCAAAACAGGTGGCAAAAAAAGACCAGAAATATGGGTTGTGTGAACCTTTCTTTCACCCGATATATCGTATTGGCAAATTTTGCAACAAGTGGCGAGTCTGTAACTGATGAATCTTTCGCTTTGCCATTACCAGGTTTTGAAGCGTTCTGTGTGGGAACTGTAGGTTGTGTGATGTTCACACAGTCTTCATATTTCTGTAAAAACTCTTTTTGGTGCACTTCCTTTTTGATTTCAGCAATTTCGTGTTCTTCAAAAGTTACGTCCAGTCCTTTTAGCATTCGCTTCAACTTTTCTACCGCAAACGGACGAGTGGTGATGATGACACGGCAGGCCGCTCTACGCAAAGCTTGGAACATACTTGCCAGAGCATCTGAAGATTGTTTCGTCATTTCATCGAAGCCATCGACCAAGTATAAAGTGTTTATGGTCGTAAGAACTTCCGCTACCAGGCCCACTTCAAACCTTTCACACACTTCTTTAAAGTTGTCTTTAACAATATCAGTGAAGCTAACCGAAATCCTGTCTCTACATTCATAGTAAACTAAGAGGTTAAAATCTTTCAGAAACGTTTGATTTGAATTCTGCAAATCGAAAAACTGCAGAGTGATGTTTTTCAGCAGGGTAGTTTTCCCTGAACCGGCGATGCCGCTCACAATGACAAACTGTGCATCCGAATGAGTGAGAATAGTCGTGTAGGGTCTCAGTTCACCGGTCGAGGATGGAGCTCGTACCATCACTTCGAGTAAGTGGAACACATCTCGTCGCTTTACGGTATCGTCGCCAAAAATGAGATCTTCATTCGTAAATAACTTTTCCCAGTGATCTTTCAGTTCCGTCCATCCCTTCATCAGTAGTGACGTGACGTAGGCACGCGTTTTCTCCTTGGTAGTGCGTTGATCATCTAGTTTTTCCTGGAGCAGTTTTATGGCAGCCGAGGTATCAGCAGGGTCAACTGAGCACAGCCTGCCCCTTTCTTTAATTAGCTCTTCACAAACGTCTAAACTTTCCTTGAATTTAGAAGGATCCACTGATTCCTTGGCAACTCCGTGCATAATGACATTACGTAGATTAGCAGCTTTCTCAAGTAAGTCTTTCATTTTTGATCTATCTCTCAGTTTAATATTATTACTATGTTTATCGTTTTCGTCCCTTAGATCGAAGAGGGCAGTGATCATCTTCGTCAGTAAAGTGACGTCAAATGTGGAACAATTCTTCTCTCGCCATAAAGCTTTAATCTCGCAGTGTGTAGGTTCAATTTTCCACTTCTTCCATTGCCTTTTGCTGATATCTGATCCGTTTATCCTAATGAAATATTCTGCATAAGTTTCCGAATCACATTTGTCCTTACACTCAGAATTGATCGTAAGTCGGAGGCACTCCGGAATCAGAACCTGAGCGGCGAATACATTTCGGAAGCGGTTGTATTCCTCTGGGGATTGACTAGGGTCTGGCAGAGTGAATTCCGGCGGACATAACATCCTTGTGCCTCCAAACAGCATCAGCCGAAGAAAACCTAAGTAACAAGATATTGTTTATTACAAGTACAATTAATTAATTTATTAATTAATTAATTATCACCAATAAATAAATATATAGTATATTGCACAGGCTGTAAGGACAGTTATGCCCGCCTACTAATACTAAGCTGGTTATACGTCACACTCTTACAACAAGATGAGATTATTGAACTCCACAATAAAGGCTGCTAGCTGCACAAGTGCACCTTCGTTTCGAATATGCTGTTAAGTTCTGGTCGGCACACAAGTGCAACGATACGGATAAAATTGAAAGAATCCAACACAAAATACACTAGACAGCCGCGTGGCGTAAGACTATCACCCGCGGTGGGGGTAAATTCAATGAAGTCATTTTTGATGGCCAGCTAATCCTAGTTTCTCATATGGATGCTGTGTCCCACAAGATTTGGGCAGAGCGCCCCTTCAGATCTCTGAATAATAATATAGGAAAAAATAGAACGCCTCGTGGCGTCAGACGATCTGCCGCGGTGAAGCCAACTTCACGGCAGTGGAGGCAAATTCAACGTTGTCATTTTTGATGGCCCGCTGGCCTAGTTTTTTTGGCATGACTCACATCTAGATCAACCCATCAACCTCCTTACAAAAATTATGAACATCGCTCAACTCCTTCGACAATTTACTAGGTGGAAAAAGAAACAAATATATACATACAAACTTAAATCTTCAACAAAAACATAATCACCACTCTTCGCTTCGCTCACAGGGGATAAAAATTGATACTTTATACAGCTACTTAACAAGGAATACGAGTATCGCCTACAGGAAGTGGGAATCATCTCTCTCGAGCAAACATGACTCAGAGAATAACTAATAGAAACATTCAAGTACTTAAATGGCTTGTTCCTGTCATGTTTAGTGTTTTCATGAAAAATTTTATCACAAAATCACTTCACATAACATAAGCGTTTAATTAAGTGAATCATAACCAATTCCTTTCGAGTACTGAAATAATACTAATCTTAATACATTAATTTCGCAAAAGCTTCTCATTATAAACGGCTGTAACCTATATACAGGCGATCCTCACTTTATGGCGCTGACCATATTTAGTTTGCTATAGTTTGAATCCCTCGCTATAGTTGGGAGCCACCTTAACTTCTCAGGTTGGTACTAGTCTGGCCTCAAGAGAAAATTTGCTATGACTATGATTAGAAAATGTTCATTGAGGTAGTGATCAAATTTATACATCATATATGTATATTGAACGTTCTTGTCAGCCATCTTCGGTGACATATTTTTTGGACGCATCCTTATACGTCTTTCATTTTTATTGATAAGCGTTATTTGTGCAGCTTGCAATTTTTAACTTTTCGGCAATATCAGTAGCTTTCTTTTCCTTGCAATAAGACAGCGAAAATTCTTATCTACTTATAATGGTTGATTTTTTACGTCTCGTCGTTCATTGCTTTAGGGGCCATAATGTACAGAGTTATCAGATGTCTTGAGATCAATCATCTCTCTCGTGCATAGTCGGAAATATCTTGAATTTACTGTTGTACAGATAGAGGCTATGCTAAGCTTATATATAGAGGAAGCGATTCATAAAAAACTGATTTTGAAAATAGAGAAATGACTTTGGTGACACAATAAGTGAATTCAAGGCGATGTAGTTGGATGCTCTGAAACAAAATAAACCTTGCTATAATTGAGTGCTATAGTCAAACCAGCGTAAGGAGTCCTTTATGGGGGGGGGGGGGCTGAATTGAACGCAGTAGTGCCAAATATAATCTATTAGCTAATGCATTTTGAGTTTTTGAATATAAATATAATTTTATCGATTACTCAAACATATGCAATATACTTTCCTGGATAATATATTTAATAAAATATCTGAATCATATTCTAATAATGAACTTGAAACATCTTTTGAGGTCACTTCAAAAGAAAGCTAGATAAGGATGTGGCACAGCGCGATCGCGGTGTGCCATCTTTATCAAGCAAGGAATTACCGACGTTCGAACACAAGGATAATAATACTTTACATGCGTAACGAACGGGGAGGGGCCAAGCTGCAGTGCATCATGGGAATAGGTTTTAATATCATAAAAACCTAGTACGTTAATATGTAGCTATTTTACATCAGTTTTTCAACATTTCAATAGGGACTCCAGAGTGTCCTACATGTTCATTGTATTTGCACAAAAATATGTATCAAATCGTCTATGAACTTTTTTTTTAGATTTCTGAAGAAATAAATTTTATTATTATTTAGGTTGTTTTTTCGTAACAGGCATACACCCGGTCGAACGGTGTCTGTAAGATGTGACCCTAAGCTGTGCTGTCGAGTTGGCGTCGTTAACAATTCCTCTTCTCCTAATCGTGAAAAATACAGAATCATGTGAAAAATTATGGATTTAACGTTCGCCAGTTTCAACAACATCGTTCCATACGACAGCTTAGTTGTATTTCCAAGTTAGTTAACGCGAGTCGGACTGTTATAGTGCTGTAACGCGCGCAGCGTATATGTTAGGAAAATTTTAGGTCGTCTCGTTGAAATATATATAGATATATATATATATATACAGCTTCAGCTGCATCGACTGTTAGGTTGAGGAAATGCTGTGCACTCCATTACTCACGCTGGAACATTAAATATTTTTGTTTTTGTTATCTTAAGTTAAAAATTTAATTCAAATTTAAAATTAGACATGTTTTCCTTATTTTATTTTGGTTATATATATATTTCAATGAGGCGACCTAAAATTTTCCTAACATATAGGAGCTGATGTTTTTTTTTTAATTTTCTCGACCAATTGTATGGCTTCTGCGTATTATATATAGACTTTTGGTTTAGTCTTACTTTGCCGGAAGGAAACTAATTTATTTCTCTGGTCCTTTATTGTTTTTCTTACAAATATTGTTAAAAAGTTTTTCTATCTCCGCGTTTAATCATCTGAATCTGAACCAAGTTTAGTTGCAGTAGTTTATAATTATAGAGGATAGAAGATCATCGGTATAGTCATATCAGGGTAAGCAGTCTTTTACGGGCGGGGCTGAACTAAACGCAGCAGTGACAAATCAAATCTATTGACTAATGCAATTTGAGTATTCAAATATAATATAATTTTTCAATTGAGACAAGTTATACCACGCGCTTAAGTGAAATTTGGCAAAGTTACTTTGCGTTCTTAGCCACGTCCATCGGACTTCTTACGCTGGTTTGACTATAGAAGACGAAATCAATCGAAAACTTAAGTTATTCACTCATATGATTCCATTTCCAGAATGTCATATTATTCTCGATAAAATTCGCCAGATTTATTACATTTTACAGACGATAAACTGCGTAATAGGCTTCAATGGATAAGTAAACACTTGATTTGTAACTAATTTCGCTAATAATTGAACATTGATTGGATTTATAGTTTTGCCCGGACCTGTATGTCTATCACTGGCTATACGACCGGCGAATTCCTTGGCAATCCAATGTTAATAATGAAGGGACTTTAATTAAATCTTTCACATTACAATTGGCCACTGTAGTCAAATGACTGAGTTAAGTTATGCCAAGCACTTAAGTAAGATATGGCAACATTGCGTTGTGTTCTTAGCCAAGCCCATCGGATTCCTTACGCTGGTTTGACTATAGTCACTGTAATGAGGTGCAGTGTACAGTGGTAATCGCTTCCTCTCCATATTCAACGCGTCAATCCCTACCAGAATATTGGTATAAATTTGGTTGGGTTTCAGCGGGAGAGAGGAGGGAGTGTTACAGTGAAAAAATACCGGCGCTCTTATTGCTGCTAATTGTCCTAGCAAACCCTTTGATACACATACGACCTCCACATAAGCTATAGGATGGTAAGTACAGTTATAAGCGCGAAAGCCGGTATATGCTGGACGACACGACGTACTGAGCTTCAGGTATAAGAATGTAACGTATTTACCTTTAAAACAATACATGTCAACTTACGAAACATTACGATTATCCTGCCCCAGCATCTTGAAATGCCTGCCCAGAATGATACGCGCGCCATCTTTTCTCCCTTCTTGGGCCGGATGCTGCAGCAGCCAGCTAGGAAGGTTCGTGGCACAAGATGTGGCTGCTGCCCTCTTGTTTCACATGAGATTAATTCGTTGGACCTGCAAAAGAGGAACACATCAGTTTATCAAAAGAAAGAAGAGCAAACTTCGTAGCAGGTCTGGCAAAACAAGAATAACTCCTCGAAATCAGGGAAATCTAACGATTAATAATTCTAAACAAGTAATCCTAGAGTTATGAGTTATTAATAAATTACACTTAAGTTAGTGCATAAAATAGGCCTCAACTCTTTTTCTTAGTGACTGCTATAAAAATTACTTCATAGTAGACACCTGTCAGCCAAGACGCCATTTCAGATCAGTCGAATTCGTGCGTCTTCTGCGGGCATATAGCTACATAGGTAATTGGAGCTAGGGTTTGCATCCCGGGAACCCGGATGATTTGGGGCTGAAAATTCCCGGTCCGGGAATTCCATTTTCCCGGGAATTCCCGGAATTCTAAATACAGTAGTGTATATACTTCAAGATATGAATGAGGAACTATGTTAAAATCATGCTGTTTAATATAATTAATCAATTAGAGAGCTCGAGGTATGACTTTTTAATGTTTTAATATTATTGCAGTTTTTATCATTACACACTGTAGTGTACAGTCTCTGTATTAGCTAAAAATATAGTTCAACCACTGCATGAGAACATAAATTTCTGCGTAGTATCACTCAATGACTCAAGCAGTGCCATGATTGCGTGTTAATGATATTAATGTATATATTTTTGTGCACTAACATTTTATTTATTATGTAATGGGGCCAACTACTACCTAGCTAACCATTTAACATTTTGTGATTCCGTTTGACAAGTATTAAAGAATAGACTATAATAGATACGATGACAACGGCTAATGTTGTAGACCCTAAAGCCTTGTTTGGCGATAATATGTTGAAGATGCAACTGGAGAAAGTGCGAAGTGTATAAAACACGGCAAGCTAGAGTTTACTTTGCAAAGGCTGGTCTACCTTAGGTGGCTACGTCACCTAAAGGGTAGGCCTTATGTATCACAGTAAACAGAAAGTTCTGTTTACTGTGTTATGTATACACAGCACAGTGAAGTCTGAAACAGTAGACCCAGTTACATCAAGTAGTGTAGTGGCTCAGAAGACAAAATTCTTATTGGAACACAGTGCCCGCATACAAGGGAGAGCAGCGCCAGTAGTGATATCACGAAACATAAACATACAAAAACATTAAGTTTTGTAAAGATGCATTAAAGTGCTCCGGGAGAACAAGTGAACAAGCTATGAGTAGCTGACGGCGTGTCAGTACCTAAAACAGTTACAACGAGTGAATTCATTACGTAAATCCTTCTCAGTTAAAGGGTTTTCGCTCCCTAAACCGCCATATACTGTGATGGGCAGGGTTTGTAAACAGTGCCGGTATGGTATCATATCAGGGTCGATGGAAGAAGAAATTTCTGCGTCTCTATTAACATGGTAGGAAATTTACCCTAACTCTCGAAAAATACACATTTTTAGAAAATGACTCTTTTTACTTTGGTTCTTTCATTTATGCTTAATTTTAGATTTCCTAGAAATCTCTCTATTGGTGAAATACACATCGATCGTGAACAATCGATACTTGAACGTTAATATTCATCTCAACAAAATATTCCACAATGTGGGCATAGTGACGGTCACTGGAAAGGAGGAATTTCATTGTGAAGTTTGTTTTATTTTCATCATATGACAGGATTATAAACGATGAAAATCTCATTTTTTTCTTAAGCTGTTAGGCTGTTATATATTAAACATTGCTAATTGTTTGTATAATTTGAATTATAATTATTCATTTCACAACGTAAACTTCGAAAAACAAATGACAATGGCATAAATCTAACAATATTATAAAAATCCCGGGAGTCGGGAATTCCCTGGAATGTCTTCCTGAAATCCCGGGATTGTCATTTTGTCCCGGGATTGCAAACCCTGATTGTACCTCGTCCACCAAACCTAAAGGGGTAAAATCCCATTGTCAGTTCTGTGCTTCAAGTGCATGTTAGTTAAAATAAAGATGCGGCAGCAAAAACTAATGGACGAACACATTCATCATCATTTTACATTTCTGCGCAGCCCACTGCCCAGGCTGAGACAGAGTTATCTCGTACACACAAGTGTGTGAAACACCAAACCAAGATTTAAAGCTTCATATTGTGGTAAATGGACGCTACAAATTCTTTAACATCAGATGAACTATTTCCCGAAAATGCTCTAGTATTCTTCAGAGACAACTTTCCTGGCCCGGGAAATAGTATCCCGAGACTAAGAGATTGAGCCAGTGATAAGATGCTGCCTTCTCGTTAGCAAAATGAAGTCACTTCTATTGAAGAGATAACTCGCCTCCGGCAAACAGGACTTGCGCCACTTCTTTCCTGTTTTTTACTGTAGCCGAACGTTCCCTGGCACCTGGGCCCGGCCGCAACGTTACGTGCGTCGTTTCTTGCTGCGATTCTACCAACAGCATCACCATGTTATTCTGAACAATTTGTAAAGAAACACTAAAATTCACACAAATTGATAGCAATGGGCAAGAAATTATTTTTCCTTTTTAACCGATGCCTGAAGTTTAGAGCTAGTCCCATATCACCGTTGGACGCTGAATTTTGACTTGCAATTGGAGTTTCATTAGCATGTCAGGATTTAGATATTCGTACTGAACATTCTCGTAGGAATAGCATTATATGGCGCGTCTAACTGTGTTCCCAGTCCATGGGCGTCCTCCAGGAGAATAGCAATGATGAAATCCAAGACAAAGGGCGTAAATTGAAAATTTCGACGTGAAAGACAAAGATAATCTTCAGATGTAGAATCCAAAAGTGGAGCTGATCAAAATACACTTGGTAGCAATTCATATTGCTGGTCTCCCAATGTAATTTACTCCTTACTGCTAAGGAGTGGATTACCTTTGAAACTATGCAAGTTAGCACGTAAACAGCGGAGGTGAAACCGTCTTCACTAACCACTTCACAGCATTGGCAACACTAACTGGTAGCCTATCTGAACACCGGTTGGACCGGTTCATACGAGCCAGAGCTGCCAATGGGATGTTTCAGAAAACCCAATACGTACCGGATCGAGCTGCCCATGGGATTTTTAGAGAAGCCAATATCGGACTTGTAAAAACCCGAGATGTGACAAAAAAGCCCAAGATTGTCATACAACACATAAGACATACATTTTATCACTTACTTAGTATGACTGACGAGCTCATTAGCTGGTTCACGTAGCTCATGAAAGCAAAAATAAAACGAAGATTGCCAGAAACGAGCCCGATGGTAAACGAAAACTGAAGATCTGTGAGAAAAAACCCAAACTCTTGCATCTGTGATACGTACAGGCTGAGAGGTACAGTGAAACGCGAGGGCGAAGGCTGCGCCCTTAAAAATTGCTCTGCTCTCCAACTTCCAGGAACAATGTACAGAATTTCATTACGTTTGTAGAAGCTGATAGACTCAGAAGAATCTTCTTCGTTAATCAGATTAGGGAAGTACTCTCGGATTACTTGTTAAATCCAATGATAGTTTTAGAACGAATGTGTAGTGCTTCTTTCGCATTTTTTTCACTATTTTGCGGTATGGTCGCTTACTTAACGGCACGTACGTACGTGCCACATTCAGCTTTTGAAGGCATGTTCGAGAGGGCGCCAAAATTATGCCTTTAAAGCTTGACTTATACGAAGCTTCAGTATTAGTATCCTTTAAGAACATATTTTTGTTTTATTCCTTTCTTTTTTATACTAAATTTTCAATGTAGAATCCGCATCTAAATTTTTTTTTGCGGCCGGACCTAGTTTTCTAGTTACAAACCCCGAAGGGGGAGTATATGTCCGTCATTTATTTGTCCGATCGCTATGAAACTCGCAAAGTATATGTAAAATTGAATTTTACTGCAATTTTATTCGTGGCAATTATTCGATTTTCGCGATATTTTTCGAGTTATAACATGGTTTAAGTTAGGTTACGCGAACCTTAGGTTAGGTTATTTTAGGTTAAAAAACCTATCTAGAAAGTGTTCCATTATACTCCGCCATCGCCGGGTATTGTCTCCCGTAGGATAACAATGGGAACTTCTAAGTCGTATATCTCAAAAAGTGGAGCCGACCGCCCCAAACCGATTTCAGATTCGTTATCTGCATTGAGAGATGAGTAGATTCAGAGCAAAAAAACATATTTTTTCGAATGCGCTCAGAGGAAACTTTTACCGAAACTTCACGCAGAAGCTTTGGATTTGTCACTTGCAAGCGTGCTGCAAGTGTTAGACGCAATCTGATTAGGTTGGGCCTTCTCAAAACTGCATTTTACGATGAAAAATTGAGTTTCTGAAAATCCGAAGTGTGACCGATTGAGGGTCAGTGCCTGAAAACTCAATTCGGAGAATCTAAGGCAGTGCACCTGCCCGAAGTTTGAAACAAGCAAGCATCCAAGACTTCTTTTTGGAGCCCTTAATTATGAGTTCAGCACTGTCGCTTGTATCAGTATCAGCACACGTCAGTTTAATTGCAATTTTCAACCAATAATAGCACCACTCTGTTCCTTTTCTTTTTTCTAGAACTGAGACGGTCAATAACCAGGTGAAAAAATAGGTGGCTCGGTACAGTTTTTAAAAAATTTATGAGATGAGTAAAGGTGAGTTACCATTAACCCACATCGACTAAAAAATAAAAAAATCTAATTTAAATAACTGCAACGTACATATCCGAAACGTCGAACCATAGCTCTTGTTTCACTCCGTTGGGTAGATTTTCATCTGAGAGTTATTGACAAACAGATTATGTATGCTACAGCTTAATTGGGGCAGTCTCAAGCGTGAGCGGTTGGAGCAAAAAGCACGTGTTGCTAGTCCAAGAGCAGCAGGCATCAGAACGCCTGCTGCTTTGGCACGAACATAACCTCCGCCAAGGAGGTTATGATTTTGACCAGAGTGACTGTTTGTTTGGCTTTTTAATTGTTTGTCTGTTACCCAGATAACTCAAGAAGTTAAAGATCTTTTCGACAGATCTTTACGAAATTTATATGGATTATTAGGTATGTTAGGAGGAACAGACGTTTAACTTTTAGTGAAGCCCCTTTCAACCGTTTGTTTGATTACCTCTTTTTTTATATGGAGCGATCTTTACAAAATTTGCAGGAATTGCTGGGGTTCGTATGAGGAGCAAATTAAGAAATTTTTGCGTTCATCTGTTAGCCCGTTTGCATGTTTGTCTCAACATTTGGTTTTGTGTTTGTCACTAACATAACTAACAAAAAGTTATTCAGAGATTTTCAGAATTGTTAACAGACACAAAAGACCAAATGTTGGTGATGATCGGTTAGTCTGTTTGACTAATATTTGTCAAAGCGTTTGTCAGGGACACGACGCATAAAATTATGAACGGATCTTCGTAAATATTATTCGTAAAAATTCTAGAAAGTCAACAGACACAGACACAAATGACCAATTTTGGTGTTGATCGGTTCGTCTGTTAGCGTGTTTGACTAATTTTTGTCCAACTATAACTCAAAGAGTGACTGTTATGAACTGATATTCATGAAATTTACAGAAATTGTTTAAAAATGTTAAAAGCACGAATAACCAAATTTTGGTGATAATAAAAACGAAATCCTAATTTTAGGACCAATATTGATTTTTCGTTAACATTGCCTTGATTAGCGGAGGCATCCGCTCTCAGAATGCTCTCATTAGTAATTTGTTTTAGCAAATTTTTTAATAAAATTCAGTGTTTACATCGAAAGGCTATCCTGTGCTTTTTGAATTTTCTAAGAGTATGTATATTTTCCGTAAGGAGTTTGCCCTCACCGAGCAATCTTCTAATATTTTTACTATGCATATACAATATATACAAGACGCGTTACCATCCAAAGGTGCACGCATGCAGAGCTAGAAACGCCGTATTTTGTGAACAGCGAAAACTTTTTGAAGGTCCTCGTACGTATACAATACTATACCTATCAATAAAAAGTACCACAGCAATTACTTAAGGAGTGTATTTGTGCACGTCGAGTTACACCGTATTCGAAGAAAAAGCAGCAAAACATTGTCTAATTCAGCCGATACCGTTAGGGAATTCCGAACGCTACATTAGCTTCGCACGAGTTGTCGAGGCTGCAGGTTTTAGTTTTGAACTGCATACTGCTGTGGAAAATTGTTGGATTAGGTATTAGGTATTATAAGAAGATTTAAGCCTCCTTAAATAAGTACTAAGCTCTTCTAAGAGAGGAAAAGGAAGGGACATATAGTATGTCGACAGAAAAACGGGGAACCCATGAACGAAGGTGTTCCCACACAGGATAAAATTGTTGGAAAGTTTTTTGGTCTATCGGAGGACATTGTCAAAACTGAATCGTTCAACTACGCACATAATGTGTCGTATTCTTTTGTCCACAGTTACACTCCATAGCCGCAGTAAGAGCAACAGAAAGAATAATACCGAATAGATAAGAAAAATTCGAAATGCAATGAAAAATTTTGCTAAGGCTCTGTCGATGATACTAAATCACACAGAGGTTGTACAGATTATTAATGTCTCCAGTACATTTAAGCAGAGGCATCGATAAAACCTGTGTTCTGAGTATTGATCATAACAGACAACAAAGTAGGCAGATCGAGTGAAGCAGCGATATCTTTGGTCGCTAAGACTAGTTCGTTCCCGTAAAGTGCAACGCATTAACGCTTTCATCGGTGACGTGCTGCACCTTAACCAAGTAGTTAATTTGGCAAATCGTGGGGGGGGGGGGGAAGGGCGGCCCTACTGCTTATTGTGCCGTGTCGCGTGGAGGTTTTACCAACTAATCGTAGAGGTGTCGAGTTTCATGAGATGATCAAAGTAGAGAAAATTGAAGTCAAACCAAAAATTTTTATTTTACTAAAGTTCAGGCAACACATCGATCATGTTATCAATGCATCTTTGTTATTAATAATAGCAACTATATACCTGGATGCCTACCTGTCGTCGTGTCACGACAAGAGGATCCTTAATTCATTACGCAGTAAGACTTCGAAAGGCTCAGCTTTACTCACCAATAATGAAGTTCTTAGTCGGCATTATATAGTCGGGTTGTACCTCTAACCCGACGCAAAGTGATGAAGCGAAAGTTGATGCTTGAAGTTCCGGACATGTCACGTCCAGTGGGCCTATTTTTTTTATTATTATAATAATTGATCGCTAATGACGTCCAAATCGAACACTCACTTGAAAAAGTTAGAAGCAGCTCTTTAGTTTAACAAGGTGCCTTGCACAGCAGCTATGAACGACGTTACGTCAGAGGTACAAACACGTCATCTCGGCCTACTTACCTTGGAAGGGTACGATGAAAAATTTCGAAAATAAGGATTTAACCATTCGGGGCAAATGACGATAAGGTCATTTTGGGGGCAAAAAAATATTTCGGCCTCACACATTCATTTTTAAACTGAGAAAAGTAATACAAACATTGAAATGACTGTAAATAAGTACTCTACGAGTTTATGCACTCATTTCTTCTCCATAGTAGTGATTCTAACTTTCTTGAGGCCGAAATAATTTTTTGCCCCCAAAATGATTTAATTGCCATTTGCCCGAATGGTTATACATATTATGATCATCGAAAAAATTATGGAAGTAATTATACATGGACAACAGATATACAGCACAGAGATATCTTTATGATAAATATGGTAAATTTACAGCGCCGAACTGTAAAAACATCATATACACTTTGCAATTCTGCGTTCACAAGGACTCGGATCTAAAGGAAAAGCATCCATGACGCGTCACTAACATCGCGTTTACATTGGTAATTGTTGGATGTAAGTTAAGAAGCAATAATTCGTTAGCGAAATATTGCTTACTAGTGGCCCATGCCGTCATTATAAATGCAGGGGCGGCGGAACGTCAAAAATATTGGGGAGGCCCACCCGCTCAGCGCGGTTGGGCAGCTCCTCCCCCCCCCTCCTTGCCAATTCTTCCAGATGCGCGTTTACATTGAGGTTTACATCGCATCAGTACCTATTTTCAACAGCCACCTAAAACCGCAATTTAAAATCCCATGCCTGATTATTTCCTA
>LQNS02278097.1:14893220-14907047 GCA_001587735.2 Parhyale hawaiensis
CGGCTCCGCTAACCAGTGCTGATAAATATCAAGTACATGATCTAATCTAAAATATTTCACTAGCAATATACAATGGAATAACGTAAAATCTATGATAATCTTACAGTCGGATTTTCATTTTATAACTTTATAAAGCTAGTACAAGAAATTTCAAGGAAAATATCAGTATTTGGAAATTGAAATTTCAGGTTACCTTGGATTATTGGGGGGGCCAGGCCCCCCCAATAAAATTATTGGGCTTCCTCATTTTTTCCCTATCTAATACTGAAGAAAAAGATTGCAAGGTACCCCACTTTTTTAAATTTTGAAATCTGAATTTTCTCCTATCTTATTCCCATAGAGCGTGATGACGTGAATTATTATATAATACTGATAAATAAATAAATAAATAAATAAATAAATAAATAAAAACACGACATTAAAACTGAGAGTGGAGTCAGGGACTCGAGCTGTTTACCATCAGCCGCCACTGCTTCTAAAGCTGCTGTGGCTTAATGGTTAAGAGGGACAGCGTACTTAGCTGAAAAGTCCTCAGTTCAAGTCCCTGACTCTACTCCTAAAATACATATACAGTATGCACACATAAAGCACATGCAGTCAATTTCGTGAGGCATCAGCAGCTTTATTTACATATTTGTGACAAAGAGGGCAAAATACAGCTGCGTTTCAGTGCGCCAAACGATTCTTATAAAGCTGCGTTAGCGTTTCTTCAAACATTTTCGCAAAACTTTCAAACTGATTCTAGCCATTTCTGCCTTCTCTACTCTCCTTAAAAAGACACACCTATTTACTTGTGCGTGTCATCAGTTTAACACTTAGGGTCTCTAAACTGAGTCAGAGTTGAAAATGGCCGTCAGACTTGCATGTTTCACGAATTATTTAATATTATTTGGTAAATAGAAATATTTTTATACAGTCCACTTCATCTCATGCCTCGTAAGTAGAGAGCAACTTTTAGTACCTATAAAAAACTTTCATTAATCTCCGAGGGCTAGAAGAGGAGGAGAGGGTGGGAGACAATGAACTCTGAAACGAACTTCATATCATTGTCTAAACTTTTCTCAAAACCTCTTGAAAATAATTGTTTCTCTACTTTAGTACGGTACATTAGTAATAGTAATTAAATATGACTTTAAATTATTGTCGAGGATGAAAATGGGGATAAACGCTCATGATAAATTTATCAGGTTCGTCAATGAAAGCTACGCGATATGACCCACCGTGAGGGCAGCAGGCGGGGCAAAATTCTGAATTGAGCAACCTGCAGCATGGCAGAGTCCCCTTTTTAAACATCCAAAAGTGCAACAAAATAAAACACGCTGGTATTAAAACTCATTCATTTTATTAACATATAATACAGGCATTGCATTCTACACAACGCAACAAAGGTAAAATACAGTATAGATACAAGGGCGTACAATAAAATAGAAAAAATACTAAAATCTAACAGTAAAGTAAAAAAATTGAGCGGGCGACTCTGAGAGTCATATTAGTACGCTAAATTACAACAACTACAACGATTCGGTACATAGGGGAGCTTGGCACAGTGATATTAAGACATCTGACTGAGATTCTCGCTCGTCATGAACATGTTAAGCGTCCCTTAGTTGGTATGCAAACGCACCGCACAACAGCACATATTTTAAGTCAATATTTATCGATCAAATTTCAAATACAATTTTTACCAACGTAATAAAAGCTTGTAATTTATAATATAATACGACGAAGAAGTTTTATCAAATCACTTAGTAATTGAAACATTCTTCATGAGCTTCCTTGCTCATATTACATACGATATACACGAGTACGAACGTGATTTTCAAGATGCTTTACCCAATTCATGCGTTATAATACTACATGGCAAAGACCACACGATGCTTGACTGTCTGCTCAAACTTAAAAGTGGGGCTGACGGCGAATTGCTACAACTTCGATAAAATCTCTTCCAGTCAGCAGAGCGACCTCAAACAAAAAGAAAACTGCACTCAGTAATGCAAGAAATGGGTTTATCAGCTAGAAACACAAATTCGTTGCTAGATATCAACTGTGGACGACGATAATTCAACCTTGCAGGACACCAATATGACCTAAAATGGTATAAGTTAAATTTGGCAATTTCACATTGACCAGTGTTCATGTAAGTGTGCTTCTTTCCACAGGATCAGGGCGAGGAACAGAGGAACATGAACTTGCTGCCGCCCACATCTCTGAGTGTTGAAACAGTGAGTGGAAAGGGGCCTCTAGCAGTCGACTGCAGGATCGCAGCGTCTCAACCTATATCCTCTGGGCGGTCAAAGAGACCGGCGCTTTAGCTCCTTCCCCTTGGAGGCTGCTCAACAACAACGACGTGCTAGCTGCAAATCCTCGCATCATGTGGTAAGTAAGATTGCCTATAGTGCGGCCCGGACATTGGAGCCACGAATGCAGGGGTATGAACACATACCTGACCCCAATGGGACAAGACCCGTGGTGAAGCTCCTGCAGAGGTAAGACAAAGATAGACATTAGTACTATGAGTGGGAACACAGGCTTAAGCTGCAAGATCTGATACAGAAAACTATCAAATCCGAACGTCTCCAGAATGGTCTGAGCGTTCGTGTGCCTTACTCAGCTTGGACCACAACTCGAGTGAGAGTGAGGAGTATTCAGATGACATGATTCATTATGACTCCTGCAACGACAATCCTATGACACTGATAGTCTACACCTTGACAGTTCCAAATTAAATTAAGTTGAAATTAAAATAAGTAAAGTTCAAATTTTAAAAAATCAATTGATTTGCTGATTGATTTGTATTAATATGGACTTGTTTCATTATGAAATTTATTCATTTAAATTCGACACTAAAAGAGGACGAATCCTATTTTTTGGCGATTTGCACCTTATTATTCGGAACGCCTCCTCTGTCAGGCTATTTTGCTTACTGTTATTAGAAAGAACAGTCATATCTCCAAGGTTTGCATGCAAAGTCGTGCTCCTACATGTTAATATGATACACCATGACCGAAACAGCGAAAAAGTTATGATAACGACATTAACAAACATCGTTATCGATAACATGTATCGAAATACCCACCATTACTGATCATGACTAATAAGACAAAGTAACCTGTTACTTTTCGATTTAATGCTGTAAGTAAAAAAACCTTGAACTCAGCAATAATACAACAAACGTAAAAATCAAGAATTTATTGCTTGACCCTCGTCCGTCTCAAGTCAGTGCTATTCATACGAACACCAATGCAGAATATAAGAGAGCAAAGACAACTGCGAATTTTGAGTGCTTCTCCCTATGCCGGGGTTACACTATGCAAGCTCACCCACTGCTTGATGCCAGGATGTGTAGTTCACACATCGTTCATGCGGGCGAGTAAACAGTCTCTAAGTATACATCGGAATAACGTGTGAACCGTATATCCTCGCACAAAGTTGTGCGTACAGTGTGGGCCCGGTATTATGCACACTACACAACATTGCTGGGGTTTCAGATCTGCGGAGCTACCATGGCCTACCTAAGGACTTCCTACAAGCACAGAATCGGGTTTGCGGCCTCCCCGCACTGCTCGCTCTGTCATGCGGGCGAGTAAACAGTCTCCCGTATACTTGAATGCGCCTCCGACGGCCATCACTGCCGTGCATCTCTAGGAGGATCCCCGTGACATCTCTATCTTTCTCACCTTTCCTTTGCCTATCTCCCTCTACTACCCCATGCTCCCTCCGGCCGGAGTTCGCGATTAGGCGCCAAGACAACAACCTCAGGGCAGCGAGGTTCTTCAAAGAGACAGATCAAGCTCAGACTAGAACAACCCAACAACTACAGTACACACCAAAGTATCGAAAAAATTCACTTGGAGTTCTTAGACCTTTGACACACACATCCAAACTCTGCTGTTCCATAGAGCTCGCTCAGCAGAAGATATCAAGTAGATAACCACAGCAGTCAAAGAAAAATCTATCTTACCTCAACTACTCTGTATCGACTGGAGGCTGATCGGTGAGATGCAGCATGGTGTGGTGGCTGCAGAACAGATACCTGTTAGTACTTGTGAACATTTGCTTAACTAACCCTGCAAGGGATAAGATTGCACTAGGGAAACTTACTTACGAACTTAATGGGTAGTTCGTATGAGAATGAAGCTCAAACTTCCAACGGTTCAGTGATTTCCGATACTTATGGTATCATAAACTTTCTTTCGACAATCATCAATTGCTCTTGTCGTTTTCGATTGAACCTTTAGTACCTTTTTGAAAAAGTGTCACTTGGTCATATTTAATTACATGGATATACTCTAGTAATTAAAACGCACAAGTAATAAAATTCAATTAATTTTTAAACCAGTACCTTACTTCGGTAGCTCAACACATCCACGGATTTTTAGATGAATATAATTAACCACATGACATTAATTAAATTCTTCTAGTAATATTTTTTAGGTAGAGCCTAGCAACGCCGCATACACTGACGACAGCTTAAGGAAGACTCTACAGTCTACAGGGATGATAATAATAAAATGTTGATGACAGAAATTGGCACGCCGCTCTACAAAGAACATAACTATTGCATAAAGCTATCGTAGCAAAAGCGCGAACAATATTGAGCACTCACTGCTCGTTCTCAGCAGAACAGGAGGGTCCTGCGCTGCCCACGGTCCTGACGCCTCTCTCATGCAGCTCCTGTACCAGCCACCGCATCTCGTCTACACTGAAGCGGCAGTAGAGCAGCCGTATTTCACCGAACCTACGAACGCCGTGCAAACACTAGTTCATAATGATAAAAACACTATTAATAATAATATTTGTATTGGAATAAGGTACAAAAGAGGCGTGAACTATAAACACTTGCTAAATTTGACTACTGTATGTACTGAATCAGGAGCCTTACCGCAAGCTGCTACAAGCTCCTGTATAACAGACGGCTTGAAATATTCGGAAAAAATGCCACACTCATTGGGAGGGTATACTCAAGTCTTGTGAGCATTTATATAAGAAAATATGTCCAAATTATGTCCAACATTTTTTTCACTAATTACAGTAATGTGTTTAAAAAAAGCAAGTAGTGTATTTATCCAAAAGTTGTATCTAATGATTGACAAAACGAAAGAAACAACCACTAAAATTACTTACGTGGAGTTCTCAGGAGCCAAGCAGCTGACTGTGTCTGCAGTGGGTCCTGCTGCACCAGCCTGGAAATCCCACAGCCATACATGAGGAGGAGGCGAGGCAGGCAGTGGTACTGACTTGTTCTTGACATTGGGGAACGGTTCCAGGAGCCTCAGACCTACAAAAGACGGAAACAAACGTACGATGGTGGCGAAGAGAAGAGGCAGATCGATAGAGGTGCCCTAACAGATTCCCTGGTTGGTCCAAAATAATAATTGTAACTCAACTTCTGCAGCGAGGAAATTTCGGATAGGATTGTGAATTGCGCTTCAAGATAAATTCGTTACGGTAGCCAGCCGCCATACGGAATGGATGTATGCACGGAAAATAAAAAGAGTAGAGAAGTGCTCACGTGTCTAACATGCAGGTAATAGTAGCGCATTTCGTTGGACGACATCGCTGAAATAAAAAATAAATTATAAGCGATGGGCTATGGGCCTAAATATAAAAAAGAAATCTTGAAGATTTTTAAATTTCAGGCAGAAGCTGAGCGAATTCCATGACTATAAGCACCCGTTTCCCCAACAACGGCGATCTGACAAAGTGAGAAAGAAGGGACACATAGTATGTCGATAGAAACGTGGAACCCATGCACGAAAGTGTTCCTATACAGGCTCAACGCGCGTGAGAACAGCAATTGGGGGGAGGGGGGGAGAGTGAACAGAGGAAAGTAAGATCATCAGGGGCATGAAATATAATGTAAGCAATGTAGGCACGAAACACATGCGTCTCGAAGGCCTAGCTTGTCGTTGGGTAACCTACATTGTCACTGAGATCGGTGGTCCACATAACATAGGATAGGTGAACCTAACTACTAGCCTAACCCATAAGGCCCATAGCCCATCCTATGCCCTGTGAGGAGTTTGAGTGTAAAAAGTATGCACAGAATGCAAAAACAGAGCAACAGTCTTGTGGTTCAAGTTTTAACAGCTTAATTTATAACACCAAGTATAACGCACATAAACATGAAAATATTTGTATGATATAATAGGAGCGTTTAGCTTTCATTTTTATTACTCCATTAATTGGTTAATTCAAGCTCAACTTGTCCTCATGTACAAAGCATTGTGAAATTTTGGTTAAATGGGACTGTACGGCGTACAGTCCACGAATCGGCAGATATCCATTTCATGTAGTGTGCAGTTAGCCTCCTAGCTGACTAGAACGAGCACATTCAGTACAACGAAAGGTGAGCGACACAGTCCAAGGACATCCCCCCCCCCCCGATTGTCGCAAATTGTAACCAGCAAAGACTTTAACCCGCCAACGCATAGAAAGCCATGCATGGCGAGTGCAGATTAGTATCATTCCTTACAAGATTACTCGATAGTTTATCCCGAAATGAAGTGGCCAAAACGAAGCAGATTGAGCGCAGTTTCCCAGTGGCGTCGAGGCTTGTCCCGAGAGTAAAATCTGGGACAACCGCTCTCTGTCTCTGCTGGTAAATTCTCTACCGAAGGGTAATGATAAAATAAACTCGAACTCGCGCCCAACCTGGGAAATCCGCACGCACTGGTACGTGCAACAGATAAATTCTCGCTAGGCCCCAGAGGAGGCTGCAGTCGACCACAGGTTTGTAAACTATGGCGTCAGAGACCGACCTCGTAGAAATGCAACCTTGTAGCCGACTACATTATCTGCTTCAATCAATGCAATATGAACGTCATATGATCCTTTTATACGACAGTCATGCACCTTGGTATGCTGTGCGCATGAAGTATCGAGAAATTACTGCTGCTGCTGCTTCGAGAGGTATCAAATGCCAGTAAATGTTGAACACTCACGCACGAGAAGCATAGACGGGAGTTCTCTCGAGTTCAGGTTTCCCGCGAAGTTTCACTGCTGATTTTAGCGTCAACCAAAATAACACCTTCGGTTTTGTCGCTGCAGGAGTCCACACTTGGGTGCAGTGTGGTGGTCGCTCCTCACAGACCTGTAAAAATAAGGAAAAAATCTAAAAATCGCCCACTTTGCCACTTAGATGCAGTGCTCGTCTTGAGGCCTATAGTATATAGCTACTGAAGTAGGTACTACAATGCCTCATAATCTACATGAAAAATAAATTGTTGGACACATATGGCCAATGACAGATTTGGACTTCAGTAAATCAGCTCGCACTTAATTGCTCGATTCTGGCAGATGAATGACATCGTGCTTACCAAGTATTTATCAACATGAGTTTACAAAGAACCTACACGTGCAAGGCGACCTGCAAGATTTAGTTTATCAAACGGTATTTGAACGCACATGAATGCAACCTCAGGGCCACACGTTCAATACGAAACAAACTTTGCTATGAGAACGTTGATTGACGTTTGGGCTGGTTCATTTTGACAGATATTGATAGACGTCTCCAGACATAGTTTTATCCGGCCAAGCTCTCGACCCTGATGAGGACACTTATAATTCGATTAGTACCGAAAGCCTGGCCGAATAAAAAAATAAGTCTGGAGAAGTCTATCAAGCTGATATATCAAAGGAATATACTTTATATCTAGAGTGGGGAGCTATGGTTGGATTATTACGTCAGAGTTTATAGGCCTAGGAATTAGTTATGCTGATTCACTATGGCCGATCCACAAAGCTATGCGGGCATGCCCAATATATTTCCCAACCACCTCTTCTTTTCATGAGAACAAACACGACACAGTTAGAAAAACATTGGGTTAAAAATCATCTGTCAGTACACAGGCACTGTATCAATAACCAATTACTTCTATTAATCGTAATGACCAGTCAGCCTGACGAACCACTACATATCTAAACTTGTACTTGACGATTGCTACGTGAAAACAAAAAGTTCTTGAAAATGGTCCATTGCAGTGTGTTGCGGTTTCAACTGACAAGAATGAATGTATGTACAGTATATGGACTTCTTTAGCAACAAGAAGTGAATTTAAAAACTATAGGAGTACTTAGTACAGACAAAACATATATAATACTAACTATAAATGAAGCGACAACTTTATCATGCACCGTGATGCCCTTGCAAATAAAAGTAGAGGGCGTTATAGAGATTAATGCACTACAAGCAGTAGGTAAGCCAGTGTAAATTAGTAATATCAAATCATAGACCTCACCATACATTGACGCGACACTCGCCCCTGAGGCAGATTTCGGGTCCGCAATTGGGTCTGACTGCACGGTGCCACAGACTCATTTTATATGGTCTCTCATTATTTTTTCATGCTTTGTTTTTATTCTATTTGCCTCGATTCTTTTACATTCAGTGATGAATGACAAACCTGTACATACTTCGTAAACTTCTATATGCAACAAATTCACAAAAATATTAAGGCTTCAAGTGTAATTACGTAGAGCCATTGTTTATGAAATCGTTTTTATGTTTGCAGTACATTAAAATTGTTTCCCATTATTTAGTAAAATAGTCTCGGGTTGTAGAAGAGAAGCTTCTCAAATTCGTGGTGTGCTCGATTGGTAATGAAATGCCAAGTTAACATCTAATAGAGTGTTGACTACAATTATTTGGTTTACGCGCTTAACAGCATCTGGCAGCAGCATTCACTCGACTGCATCACAATTCATTTACTACAGATAGTTTAAGTCAGCCCTAATGGAACACACTTTCGCCCAATCTAGCCAATCAGCGGCCCGCCATAACACCATCTCAGCCAATCAGCGACCGCCGTGACTGGGTCAATTTCAGCCAATGGGTGACTACCAAGTGACCAAGTCACTTTCCTGGTGTAAACAATTGAGGCGGCGAGCGGCGGTTACTACTGCACTATACCAGAAAGGCTTTCCACCAATTGTTTATCATTTATTACCTCATATTGGAAGTAGGCTACCAATACTGGCCATATACTTAGTTACATAAGCAAAGGAAAATAATAGACCATAGATATGATGGATAGTATTGCAGCTTCATTTTCAGCCCATAAAAAGAACTGAGAAAATCTTCTGAAAATGTTTGCCTAAGTTGAAGCGAATACTTTGGGTGGAATAGAATGATTTGCATGAGTTCAAAAAGACAAAATTAGACGATTTTCGTTCACCTAGAAAACTTTGCATTTCAACAAGTTATAAAGTAGAATGTTATACACACGTGAAAAGCACAATAAGCACAATAAACTGCAACTGAACAATTTTACCAATGTTTATGTAATAAACAATCACGAAACATACTTAACCTCTCACACACACGCCGCAACGCCGCATTGAAAACTATCAACCTAGTCATCAACATATGAGATAATATTATTATATTGGTATTGTCCCGCTATTTCTGAAACTTAGACAATCAATACTTAGTGATCTAAGATGATTTACTCGGCTTACAGCCGGCACCACAACGTTGTGCTTAGGTGGGTCGAGATGAAGGACGAAAAGAGAAGAACACAGAAGAAAAAAGCGGACGGTCATCTCTGTGGCCCTTCGCACGGGCGAGGTAAGAGTCCCGCAGAAAAAGCTCCGTCACCTCGATCGGCGGCCCACCTCGCGGGACAGAAAGGAAATATAGAGAACCTACCTAACTCTACAGAACTAACCTTCTCAGCAGGAACTGTGGCCAGATGCTACATCCCCTGCGGAGAAGGCACTCAGGACCCTTGGGTGCGTGATGCCCAAACATATGTATAGTGGCAGGGAAAAATGAGATAATTTCGGCTATCATGAAGTGATGTAACGTAGACACTCTTGAAGGGAAGTAATGTACGCACCCTCGAAGTGATTAAACTCCGGCAACTAATAAGTGACGCAACATAGGAAACCATATAGTGATTTAACGTAGGCAAACACGAAATGGTGCAATATAGGTACATAGGCAGTTATGTGAAATGTCGCTGACAATCACAATGGGCAGCTGTAGATGGTTCCAGTAATAAAGGGTTGTATCAGCCATAAATCGTTACCTATGTTTTAATATAATTTACCAGCTGTCTTGGTTTCTTCATCTTATTTTTCAATTCTACTTTTATTTTATTGCTACTAATGTAGGACTATTTCTGTGGTTGTAATTAATTTTTATCAGCATTACGGGGTTTTCTTAACCTTTCTTTTGAGTTTGCTATTGGGATGAGGTCTACAGAAAGCTCTACATGCATCAATTTCTGAGGTTATTGCTTCAAATCCGACATTTGAAAAAAACTCAATTGAATGCGATATTCAAGTACATTACATGTAGTATCTATGAGCCAATTTTTCCTGTTAAAATCTAATATTCCAAGAAATTATGACGTATTTTCAATCATTCATTTTGCCCGAAGGCACGAGATATATCGCCTACTGAAGATATATGACAGTAAATTTAGATTCCCTGCTCTGCAACGCAATCCTCGTGGTACAACCAAGAAATTAATCTTTGTTTGAGGTCTCTATAATTATTAGAACTCATTTTATCAACATTTACGTAAATCGGCCTCCAGGCCCAATTGCCAGAGGCCCGATTTCAGGTCCCGTCAATGTATGGTGTGGTCTATGATTACCTATATTGCTAGTTTATGCCTCCCTACCCACATCGTACACTGTGGTTCAAAGACAGGAAGACATAAGGGGAATGTAGAATGTCTAAAGAAACGTGAATCTTACGCGCATAAGAAGAGCAAGGCGGGATAGAAGAGGATGCATGTGAGAAAGCATCAAAAGTGTGTGAAAATGGAAGCAGAGTTGGCACGAATGACAGACGTCCAGACGACATACTAAATGCTAAAGAACCTATGGAAATCTCCTAGAGCGCTACTCCCCGTACGTAATATAAGATGTAAGTCAATGTACACAGCACAGGGCCAAGTGCTTACTCGGACAAGGCAGAGATGTCCGATGAAGGAGAGGCGTCCGTGAGGCACAGCTGAACAGCATCTTCCCTGAGCAAAAAACAAAAGATTTGCAGTCTAAATTTCAGACCATGCCGACAAAAGATCTATTTTGATTCCTAAAGCTGAAGTTATTGGTACACTAAGGTTTAAGCTTCCCCATCCATCCATATCAGCTCGCCGACTAAAGAAAGAATATAACAGAATACAAATTGAAAAAAAATTACGGTATCCACTAGTGTTCCAGGTCTGATAGCAGCATGCAGAGATAGGCGAGTTGTTCTTAGTGCAACATAGAAATTTCTGGAAAATCATAACTAATTTGTTTATTGTCTAAGCATTTATATATGAATTTTGCCGATTGCCTTTAGAAACAGTAATAAGAGTGATATCAGTCTACGCCTTTGTGTCGCATAACATTCTTCTAGAAAAAATATTTACAGAATGTTTCAGGCAATAGTAAAATGAACGAGTGCTCTCAGCTGCACATCCAAATGATTTGTGAATCTACAGGCCAACGGTCAATTTTCTCCCCATGTTAGCCTTCAGATGGAATAGAATAAACAAAAAAATATTTATTATTTCGTATACAGTGGATAAACCTAACGGGGTGTTCTTTAACCTTAATTCCATAATTTGAAGAACTGGTAGTGTGAAGAGCAGGAGAAGCAGTTTGTGTTGAGAGTCAATTGGGATCCCTCGCCGTGCCTCGCCTGGCCTCTCGGTGCTGGAATGCTGCAGTGTAAATTCTCAGAGTCCAATCTGGGAATCGAACCCGGGTCTCCCTTGGTGCGATGCCGAGCCGTTGTCATTTCACCACCGAGAGGATACTTCAGAGTACTGCACCCCTAATATATATGTCGGGCACAGCTTCCAGATGAGCATGAGTGTATTTTCTTTCCTGTTGTGCTCATTTTCGTCGCACGTGGGGATGAGTTAGTACAGCCGCTGTAGCGAAGCGATGCAAAGGATATCTAAGCGGACAGTAGCGCCCATTACCTACATAGCTGTGTGGCCGCTCGAGGTGAGGAGCCTTAGTCACCATTTCGTGTTCAGAGATCGTCACACTATTGTCGTGTGAGGTTATGCTATACTGCCTAATTGGGGTTTCTGCTAGAAATTCAGTTGAAAATGGTGCTGAAGTGACCCATCTATATTGTCTTTCCGTTCCATAGTTATTTAGTATGACCGTAACGCTTCAGTAGGTGTTCAATTGGGGAAAGTTTAAAGTATCTTGGAAACCATCTCGGCAGGAAAAAAACACAAGCTAAGTTTTCAATTTTTCAAGCTGCTTCTGCTTGCAGGTTATAGGTAGAAGATTTGCTTTTTTGCATGGAACATATTTTCTAAATTGTATGCATGATACGAGTCTATGAGATATCATCGAAGAACAATGTTTTTATTTCATGGAATTTCCACAGGATCCAGCTAAAAATTAGGAAGGAGGGTATAGCGTATAAAGCGCCTACCGGACTTGGAGTAAATATTCTACTGGAGCGCCCTTCATGTCACTGTCGCTGGCAGTCAACCTGGCTGAATGACTGGGTGACAGCCAGTTTTACGGAGCAGTTAAATAGACAGCTCCACCCCATTACCAGCCAGCTCGCAGAATCTACTAGCAAGACGTTGAAGCAAATTTTTACACAAAAAAAAAAAGACATCCTATACTTGAGAGGAATTTAAGGGGGTTGGCATACAGGATACCAAGTGCTTTATTAATCACCTTTTCTGGAGATAGCAAATCTAAAATTTATTCAAGGAGGTTTAATAGAGAGAAGGGTGCCAGGAGTCTCGTCCGTGAAGCTCAAGAGTCAGGTGTGACTGCAGCCACTCGCCGTATGCACCAATCGCATATCAGTACATCAGTTTGTCTGCTGCTCTCCCGTAAACCTCGCTGCTCCTGCGTCAGCTCCACCAGTGAGATTTATGAACGCGTCACAGCCACACCCTACCACTTGGAACTCAAGCTTACCTTATTTATTGCGGCAAGGCTCCCTCCTCCTGTATCAAACCTCCTTGAAGTTAGTAGAAGTGGACAATACTATATGCTGCTAAGACAGTTGAAGAAGAGCAAGAGCCTGATGCCTCGCACCTCCTCTCCCTTCTGGTACAAGCCAAAATGGCAGGCAAAAAGGCACACAGGCTCCAGTTGGAATAAGTGAAAGCGCGCGCTCCAATTGTATATATATACTCGAAGCTGCCGGAGAGCAATCGGGTAGGCCTAGTGTCTCGCGTGCTCTGCGTATGAGCCATAGGCAGCTTAGCACATACGCAAAGCACGCAAGACATTACCTGACTGCTGTCCGGCATGGCGCCTGCCCAATGGATTTGCAAGGGTAAATTGGAATGCTTTCTTATTCTACAATGTGTCATGTGCTTGGCCTTCTTCAAGGCCACTACCGGTATCCTGGACAAAATCATCACAATCTGCCTTCGCAGAAGTCGCAGTTCATTTCACTTCTCGTCCAGCACAACTATTACACCTCGGCAACGTATTCTCAGAAAAGAGGCTACTCTAGTCCCAGAGTTCACTGCCCAATCCCAATTCCCTCATTTGCGCGATCGAGCAACGTTTTAGAGGCGGCATAACCCAGTAAAATTGAGCTGACGGAATACAGCAGTGTGCGTAGCACTCACTATTTCTGGCGGTGAGGTTAGGCTAACTTACCCGAGCCTACAATAGACGGTGCCTTGCTTGTCCCTCGTCCTGATGCCCTGCTCGTGGAGACGACACAACAGCGATGCCACGTGTTCGTCTCCTAGGTGACATTCCCACAGTTCGAGTCTGCTGAACCTGCGCAGTAACGACACTCTAGTCAGCCACTGCACTGGCGGCACTAGGTAGAAAGTGAAACCGCTGCTTTTGGAAAGGAGATCGAGATGTGGGTTGAAAAAT
>LQNS02278097.1:14999167-15031611 GCA_001587735.2 Parhyale hawaiensis
TGTTGGAAGGTTCTTTCAGGTAATGGGGGTGCTGCTGACATGTCTGTGCTGTTTTTAAGGGCTGGGGATGGAGTAACCAGGGGCCACTCATTGAAGTTGGTGCGTCCATATTTCGGCACGGATATGTGGTGTAGGTAATTTCCCTCGAGATGTGTTAGGCAGTGGAATGCACTGCCGGAGGATGTTGTGTCAGCGAGCTCTCTGGTGGTTTTCAAGAGAAAACTAGCTCACCATTTGGGTGATATCTTATACGAGTATGTGTAGTGCTGATCGTTGTTCGTTTTGCTTTTCTGTGGTTTCCCGGTTTATTTTTCTGGTAGCCAACCAAACACCTTCCAGCTGAGTTCTTTGGGGGCTTGTTTTGTATGATTCCCTGTGCTGGCGCGTGGGGCTGAGCTTGCCTCCTTGGCCTGGTGCTCCCTTCCTTGGGGTGGCCCTGGCTGCGGGAGGCTGCAAAGGTGAGTTACGTTCTCCAATTCAAAAGTTTGAGACAAAATAACTACTTAACATGTATATTTAAGATGTGTAATTTAGGTTCAAGTTTGAAAAGCAGCATCCAGTCTGTTTAAACAGCAAGAAAAAGGACAACCCCGCAAGTGCTCAAAAGTCATAACTACACCCTCCCGCACCACAGCCGACTGAGCAGTTAAGCCAGTTTAGCGAGTCCAAACGCTAGCTCCCATCATCTGAGTCAGCCATTTGTACACTCGCCAAAAGAGAGCTGAGGCTTACTCCTCCCATTAAAACCTCCTCGTCTTCATGCATAGTTGTAAACTCGGCGGAGCAGGTGCTCTGGTGCCTGCCTCCTTAGACTTCACATGCATCGTTACCAACTTTTCCGGCGAGCCTTGCCTCATTGTTGAACATAACATTTCCCTTATTGTATTAGCTGCCTTGATCTTTGGGTGGCTCTGCTCTTCTTGCGAGTGTTGATATTGACTCAGCATGACGCTGAGGTCGTCTGTAGTATACCTCCCTCGCAACAGCAAAAAAAAAAAAAAAACGCGCAAAGCCTTGGCTACTCTAAGAGTGCGGTCTGGGCTCGAGCCTGACTTCTTTGAGCACGTTGCTTGTTGTGCCACCTTTGAGGTCCCCTTCTGATATATCATGCAAGACTGCCAGGACCTCTGAACCTAGCCGTTTCATATAGCTGCCTCAAGCCACCACACGTTGCCTGGAGCGTCTCGACTGTACTGTCTGGTACCTACTGCACCAAAGCTACATATTATGCTCCAAGCTGTACCTGCTCAAATCTGCATGATTGAACAGGTCGGCACAACTGACTCAACACGAACAGGTCGGCACAACTGATTCAACACCGTTGGGTGTTTGACGCTATACACAGCCCATCCTCGGTATCCCACAGGCTAGCTATGCTTGCACCTCTTTCCTTAGCTGTCTACCCGGACCATAACGCCCTTGGAACACTTGAGTCCGGCCTACTAGGGCCCCGATCCTGTTGCTTGTGTCTTGGAGGATGCCAAGAGCTGGTGTTTGCAGCTCCACGGGTCATCTTTAGAGGTTTACCGTAACTAATAGACTACCGGTACAGGTGTGGGGCCTCCTTACTCAATGTTACCGTATCTCTTAAGAGGGCTTCCTGAACTACTCAATGTAGACACTTTTATGCAAGGGCTAATTGCTTGATAATCAGCAATATACAGGGACCATGACCGTTCTGTCATAAGAGCCATGCCCTTGAGGTAAACGCTCCTCTGGCACCTTCCTAGCAGTTGCTTGTAGGGCTATATTTCCGAGGTTTCACGCCAATACTCTGCCAGAAACTGGCCTCTACCTATACCAGCAGCCTTTTAGGTGACACGTCACCCTCCAACTCTTTATATGTAGGCCACTCGCGTCTCTGGCCCAAACAGGTCTCAGAACATGCCCTGAGACACGACTCACGAAATGAAACCAGCTCTACGTACCTGTCCATGTGGAAACTGATTACTATCGACGTCATGCACAAGTGATATACTTGTTCCTTTTACGCTGGCCTCTGACCGCCTCCTGGTGAGCGGATGAGCCAGTTAGAGGCTGGATTTCTGGAACTCGAATCTTGAGAAATGCACATACAGTGGAACCCCGTTTTCCCGGACAGCACGGGGGGAGCCTATTCCGGGAAACTGAAATTACCGGGAAAACGAGAAAATCTTAATTCCCGGAAAACCCCCCTTTTTACCGGACGTCTGTCCGGTTAATTGAAACGATTTCTGGAAAATTCAATGCCAGCAAAACCGTGGTTTGCCGAGCATTGGCGAACCGAATTGGAGCTATTTCCAGAATTGTCAGTCCACACAGCATTTTACAGGTAAATCTATGCATGAAGTACCAAAAACTTCAGGCAGTATTAGTGCTATCCCGACTTACGGTATTTTGCGAGTGATTGCATCCACGTTTTCACATAATTTTCTTTAATAACCTTTTCTGTAAGGGCATAAGCCGCAAAATCTTTAAAGGACAGTTACCTCAGGTTAGTTCCTTCCTGTACAAGAAAGCTCGTTTCTGCTGCTACGCTCGTATTAGTGCTATCGCCACTTGCGCGATTTTGCGAGTGGTCGCACCCGCGTGATCGCAATATTTTCCTCAATAACTTTTTCTGTAATTGCGTAAGCCACAAAATCTATGTAGTCAGTTACCTAATGTTAGTGCCGTTCTGCACAAGAAAGCTTGTTTCTGCTGCTACGCTCGTATTAGTGCTATCGCCACTTGCGCGATTTTGCGAGTGGTCGCACCCGCGTGATCGCACAATTTTCCTCAATAACTTTTTCTGTAATTGCGTAAGCCACAAAATCTTTATGGGGACAGTTACCTCATATTAGTGCCGTCCTGCACGAGAAAGCTTGTTTCTGCTGCTACGATGGTTAGCGTTATTGCGACTTGCGGAATTCATCACATTCACATTTATTTTTTATTTAAAAATCCGAAATTAAACCCATAAATTTGAATTTAAATCACTAAAATGAAAGTCCAAAAATTTTGCCAGACTTTTTCCGGGAAATACCGAAGTTTTCCGGTATTCCTGCTTGGTTTCAGTTTCCTGGAACGTTCCGGGAAAGCCCCAGAAAAGTAAAAATAGTCCGGAAAAACGAGAAATCCGGGAGAATGGGGTTCCACTGTATAGCCATTGGCATCCAGTTTGCTGCTTTGAAAACACTTGGGGCTTGTAGCTTATATTCCAAGCCTCACCTTCCTTGAGCTAAAGCGAATATCTTTTGTTGCGTAACATCCCTCCCGTCAACGTACGATGTTGACTTTCAAGACTGAGATGCCTCTAGGAACGTTTAAATTCCGCAAAAAAGGATTCTGTGTATCTCAGTGCACTTTGCCCAAATCTGCCAGCGCGGCTCCATGTACAGTGCCTAGACATAAGTATTTGCACAACTCTATTTTTTATGTATTTTAAAAAAATTTAGGGATGGCCTTAGGATAATTAATACCAGTAGATTATATAACATATATCTAATAGAATATGTATTTAAACAGAACAGTCAAATGTGCACTTATAACAAGAAAATTTAACACAAGTAAAAATAATGAGGGACAAAAGTATTTGACCAAAATAAATATGATGAATTTTTGGTATTTAATAGTATAATTTGAATAAAATAGCTTGTAAATTATTCTAGTACGTTTACGAAACGTCTCGAAACAAATGCAATGTAAACAAACCACAGCCGGGCAATCATTACCTCTCTAGACCTTGTTGAAGTCGTGCACACTCTCACTTCAATGCCCAATGTTAACGAAATCCCTGAAGCTACTCGTATATGGATAATTCAACTTCGTAGTGAGGGATTAACTTATAGAGTAATAGCAGAATGTGTCGATGTTCCTTTTTCAATGGTTGGAGCAATAGTCCGCAAGCATCAAGTGACTGGGGCGGTCTCCAACCTGCCAAGAGCTGTGCTCCGTGTAAGATCATGGGTCGTCCTCGGCGCTACATGCTACATAAGGTGACTAATAATAACCCCATGACAACTCGTGCTGACCTTCAGAGTGAACTGGCGTCTTAGGGACTGCGTGTCAGCAAGAAAACTATTGTTAGAGAATTGAACCGTACTGGCATTCATTCTTACACTCCTCGCAAAACTCTTCCTCTTACAGCAAAACATGTCAAGAGCCGCTTAACATTTGCCAAAGACCACCTGGACAAAGGAAATGAGTTTTGGGAAGGGGTTATAGGTATGGTCTGACAAAACTAAAATAGAACTTATTGGCCGAAGCGAAGCTCGGCATGGAGCTTCGTGGTACTGCCTATGACCCCAAGGGCTCCATCCCCACCGTGAAGCATGGAGGGGGCAGCATCATGGTGTGGGGTTGCTTTACTGCCCATGGTGTTGGGGATCTTCATATTATTGATGGCAAGATGAATAGTATCATGTACAGGGAGATATTAGAGAAGAAGATGCTTCCAAGTGCCAAAAAATTCTACGGGCGGCGCAGGTGGACCTTCCAACAAGACAACGACCCCAAGCATACTGCGAATTTAACGAAGGAATGGTTTCAGAAGAAGAAAATAGATGTTTTTCCATGGCCTAGCCAATCACCGGACCTCAATCCAATAGAAAATTTGTGGCGTCTTTTTAAATCTGGTGTCCACAAATGGTGTCCCAAAAACCTTACTGAACTAAAGGTTATCTGCATGGAAGAATGGAAAAAAATACCATCAAGTGGATGTGAAAAGTCAATTTCCATCTATAACAATCGTCTTCATGCTGTTATTGCCAATAAAGGTCATGCCACCAAGTACTAATGTCATAATTTTTTTTGGTCAAATACTTTTGCCCCTCAATACTTATGCTTGTGTTAAATTTTCTTGTTATAAGTGCATATTTGACTGTTCTGTTTAAATATTATATATATGTTATATAAACTTCCTGTATTAATTATCCTAAAGCAGTCCCTAAATTTTTTAAATACATAAAAAATAGAGTTTGGCAAATACTTATGTCTAGGCACTGTAGGTGCTAATGTGGACCGGGACCTGCAACTTTGCCCGTAAGATCAGAACCCTCTACGTAATTCCCCTTGTGGTTAAAAAGGGTGGTTGTAAAATGCTTCCCTTGGAGAGGCAACTTAACAACAGCAACGATGATCGCCCCCGTTACACAAGTGGCCGCCAATCACCGTTCTGACCATCCATTGATGAAAGGAATTATAACGGTTGCAAGCCATGGCTGAGTTAGCTAACCAAACATTCACCAACTTCCTCATTGTCCATAAAGATGTCAGGCCATCTTATCTAATAGACAGCAATGACGTTAATAATTCAGACTAATGGTAACAGCACTTTGGTGTCTGTCTTTACACCTTGATCCTTGGTCACTCCCTCGGCCACGGTATACTCGTTCGGGCTGTCGATAATATGTCCTACACGGTGACAAGTGAGTGAGAGGTAAGAAAATATCTTTATGATGACAACTCAAAGGCGCCGGAACTTTCCTTTTTTCTCGCTGTAAGCCACTTGACACCGTGGACGTCTCCCACCTCCCCATCGCGACCAGTTGGTTGTGTGGGCTTGGAGAGCGGGACCAGCGCACGCCTCGAGGTAGGTATCCGTCGGCTGGCTGTCCCGGACGCCACATGACGAATGGCTGAGCCACTCGGCTGACGGCCTCGCTTACTGGCGGAGCGGCGGAAGTCACCTCGTGACGCGACGTGAAAATTTTTAAGAAAAGAGAGACGAGGATTAAGCACCGTATAGCATAATGAAACGTTCCTCAAGACTAATAAAACATACAAAGTTTGTAACAATTTCCCACGTGTGAAGGAGATATCAAGAGTTAAAGGCAGCACATGGTGTCCAGTTCGCTTACGATGAGAAAACATGGCATGTTTCAGCGCCCTTAACTTGTAACAAGCATATTTTTTAGATAATGTCATATGACGTGAATTATTACCCTTAGTATAGGGCCTACCTATATACATATAGGTACGGTATATATAAAAGGAACTGCATAGGTTATTAGAATTGTGTTAGCTATTCATGCAATTAGTTGTATGCTTTATTTTAAGTTATGATGCTAAAAACACAAGCTGCTCACTGAAGTATTAAAATTTTGCATAAAAAAATCTTTGTATGAAAAATTTGTATGCAAAATCTATGATCAGCATCAATTTGATGTTACCGTTCAGCTATCAATTTCTTTCACACACTTTGAGAAATGGGAATGCCAAACCATTGACAAAATGAATTCAAGAAGTGCCCCACTGTGTGGCTACAGTCATTGCTGGCTGTCGTTTGGGTTTTGCCGAGGTTTGTTATTTTTCCATGTCTTCAACCAGGGTTCTGGCAAGACTACGACGTGCACCAAACTTGCATATTACTACCAACGCAAGGGCTGGCGCAGCTGCCTCGTCTGTGCTGACACATTCCGTGCTGGTGCCTTTGATCAAGTCAAGCAGAACTGTACAAAGGCCAGGATACCTTTCTATGGCAGGTAATGTTGTAGCTACTCTTGCATCAACGCCATATCGTTCTACCTGCTAATCACCAAACTAAGTTTCCCATAAGTATAAATGTTTCCAATGTTTTAAATTGACACACTTTTATGAAACTTCATATGTCTTAGTTTACACTGCGGATATTGCTACAATTTGATGTAACCCTTTTATGGCTTTATTGTAACCATCTGTTGAAAATAAGTAAAAAAAACTGTGAAATAACATTTTGTGTGCTTGATTTTTTACAGTTTTCCATTGACACTCAGAACACTTGATGTTTCTTGATATATGCTAGGGACCTACATGCATGTGACGGTCAGGTCGAGGTTTTTCTCAGTACCAAAATATTTTCCAAGTTGATGTGCCCACTGCATATTTTTGGGACTTGTGAAGTCACTGATCTACATAAATGTGTGAGTCCCGCTTGCATGTGCCATTCAGCTTTGATAAAAATTTATATCAGCTCTCGTTCCAGTATGATTAACCAGTATTAAACGTGTGAAGAATAGCTACTGACGGAGACTGATATTTCTAACAGTGTTGCTATACGGTATAGGTATGTTGACAATTCGTTCAACTGTTTTTCTGTTTAAGGAAAAGATCTACTTAGTACCGCTCGTCATTAGTGAAAAGATGTTTGTTTCTGTGGAATTTCTTTTTGTCAAGATGCGTTCACAGTCATATCAACACGTTCGCTCATGCAATTGTCTGTTTGTGTTAAATGTACCCTGGAAATAGCAGTAAAGTGCTCTGTTTTATGAGTTTTAGTTCACTCCAAATTAGAGTGCTTAGTGACACTTGCCGAGGACACTGAATCAACAGTCAATATTTTAAAAACTTTCCTAGGCGTGCACAAAGTTGTATTGATAACAATCCTCCAGAACTTTCGGACAAGTGGATGAGCGATCACGGTGATATGAATGACGTGTGAACTCGCCCTAAGTTAGTATTGGTTGTCAAGTCATTTCTTGTCTTCGTACAGTTACACTGAAGTGGATCCTGTTGTGATTGCTACTGAAGGTTTAGAACAGTTCAAGAGAGAAAACNTTTTTTATTAGCCGTAGATGGTGGACTTTGTCGAAAGCCTTTTGGAAGTCTAGATACACTAGGTCTACGCCCTTTTGTTCATCTTTAATATCTGTTACTTTTGAGAAAAAGTCCAGTAGGTTTGTTCAGCAGCTTCTTCCATTTCGGAAGCCATGCTCATCAACGCCATATTGTTCTACCTGCTAATCACCAAACTTAGTTTCCCATAAGTATAAATGTTTCCAATGTTTTAAATTGACACACTTTTTATTAAACTTCATTTGTCTTAGTTTACACTGCGGATATTGCTACAATTTGATGTAACCCTTTTATGGCTTTATCGTAACCATCTGTTGAAAATGAGTAAAAAAAAAAACAGTGAAATAACATTTTGTGTGCTGTTTTTTTACAGTTTTCCATTGACACTCAGAACACTTGATATTTCTTGATATATGCTAGGGACCTACATTCATGTGACGGTCAGGTCGAGTTATTTCTCATTACCAACATATTTTCCAAGTTGATGTGCCCACTGCATATTTTTGGGACTTGTGAATTCACCAATCTACATAAATGTGTTGAGTCCAGCTTGCATGTGCCATTCAGTTTTGATAAAAATTTATATCAGCTCTCGTTCCAGTATGATTAACCAGTATGAAACGTGTGAAGAATACTTATGGAGACTGATATTTCTAACAGTGTATACGGTATAGGTATGTTGACGATTCGTTCAACTGTTTTTCTGCTTAAGGAAAAGATCTACGTTATACCGCTTGTCATTAGTGAAAAGATGTTTGTTGCCGTGGAATTTCTTTTTGTCAAGATGCGTTCACAGTCATATCAACGCGTTCGCTCATGCATTTGTCTGTTTGTGTTAAATGTACCCTGGAAATAACAGTAAAGTGCTCTGTTTTATGAGTTTTAGTTCACTCCAAATTAGAAGAGATATCCATAACCTGCTTAGTGACACTTGCCGAGGACACTGAATCAACAGTCAATATTTTAAAACTTTTCTAGGCGTGCACAAAGTTGCGTTGATAACAATCCTGCAGAACTTTCGGACAAGTGGATGAGCGATCACGGTGATATGAACTCGCCCTAAGTTTGTATTGGTTATCAACTCATTTCTTGTCTTCGTACAGTTACACTGAAGTGGATCCTGTTGTGATTGCTACTGAAGGTTTAGAACAGTTCAAGAGAGAAAACTTTGAGATCATCATCATCGATACTTCTGGTCGCCACAAGCAGGAAGATTCTCTTTTTGAAGAAATGTTGCAGATTTCCACTGTTTGTGTAAGTGCCATGATGCTATCATTACGGTGTTGTGCCCAACAGGGTAGATTGAAGAAGAACTAGGTAGAGTTCAAAGCGATGCCCGAGTCCCTGCGGTTTCTATCGGGAAGCGTCACGAATGATGACAGGGATTGTGAAGTGGTGAGTGAATGCGAGAGTTTCGCCTGGAAAGTGAGTTTGAATGTGGGGATCGCGATGCTGCTCTAATGTGGCTTGGCTTTTGTGTCCATGCTACCGCTGTTGTTAAAGCAAGTAAAGTGCTGTTGTGGTATGAACCTCTTCTGCCTCAGAGTTCCTGTGCAGAACTTCTACAACTGGATCGTATTGGAGATGTACTAGGGATTTGGTGCCTACTTGATGAGCTTTAGCTTTACGTTCACTTTTGTGCAGGTTGGCTGGGGTAGATTTATCATAACAGGTGATGCCGGCTCAGTACCGGTTGCTTCTACTCGCCAAACCGAAGAGCTACCTGTGCATTAGTACAGATAGTCCTTATTATTTCTTGCATATACTGTACTTTTTTAGTGATATTGTTTTTGTCTAATGCAATACTGTACCTACTTTCTGCGTTCCTTTACAGAAACCCAACAACATTATTTTCGTAATGGACGCCAGCATTGGTCAGGCATGCGAGGCACAGGCTAGAGCGTTCAAGGACAAGGTGGACGTTGGTTCTGTCATCATTTCCAAGTTAGACGGTCATGCTAAGGGTGGCGGTGCTCTGTCGGCTGTTGCGGCTACAAAGAGTCCTATCATATTTATAGGTAAGATGTAACCTGTATTCCTGTACGTGCTAACAGTTTGTTTCTATATTATTATGGTACCTACCTGCCATGTATCACTGGCACGGTTGGGCTGTCTTGACTACAGTGGTACCCAGTACTCTGTAAGCATACGGTACTGACATGTCACTTTAATGTTGGGCTACAAATTAACATCATAGTCCAGGTATTGATACATTTGGAGTCAGATAACGATTTCGATATTCTAGGAAATGTCAATAACTAAACGGCGGTGTAAGTCTTAAAGAAAACGAGACCAGAAAGCAGTTTATTGTACGTCCGACTCTACGAGTATACCAGCCGTACCTCTATCTTGGAATCTGCCATGTGGAAACAAGAAGACACTTTACTCCTTAGAAAGTCTTTTGCTAAATATCATGTGCTTTGTTTCATCCAACGTCTTGCTGTCCATCAAAAAGTTACTGAGGTTGCTTTTTCGTGCTCTGCAGTGTCTGCACCCAACTCTTTTTAATCACACAAAAAAATTACAAGGGCTCAGTATAGTAACTCAAGCGAGTCACTGTGATGCCCTTGACGAAGTATCGTATTTCAGTGGTACGGTCGTATGGCTCTGAGGTGTTGTGTTCTTGCTCTCATAGGCAGGCGAATGAGCACATTAGCATTCTTTTGCCCTTGCACGTTCAGGTACCCGTGAACACGTCATTATTGTTTTTTGCTGCACTTGCAGGTACTGGTGAACACGTCGTTATTGTTTTCTGTTGCACTTGCAGGTACCGGTGAACACATAGACAACTTTGAAGAGTTTAAAACCAAACCCTTCATATCCAAGCTCTTGGGCATGGGAGACATTGAAGGTCTTATCGAGAAAGTAAGTCAGTGATTTATTGTGTTGCTGCCGCCTTAGAAAGCCTCGATCTGTATACCAATTCTTTTGGCTTATCCTTGCTGAGACCTGTGATGGCTATAGAATATGATTTACCAGATAAAATTATAGGTGGTGGTTTAGTTGGCGACCCACCTGAAATGCAGGTAAAATATGTGTGTTGAAACGAAACCATAGTAGTATTCACTTAAGCTTCCGTTTCTACCACAAAGGTGATCTCATGAAGGAAGAAAGGACAATGTATGTCGATACAACGTTAATCTCGTGCACGAATGGTTTCCCACAAATTCTTAATGTGTATAGAAGCGGCAAGTTGAGAAAGTAGAGGAAGAACGGTGTAAAACATCATCGGTGAGAGTATGGAAGTGGAACGAAGCAAAGTGAACTAAAAAAAAAAAAGATGTCCTGAAGGCCTAGCTAAGGCTAAACCCAGTGTCCCCCTGGGGGCTCTGCTCCCTATAACAGAGGATGAGCGAACTTAACCCATGGCATATTTTATGCCCCCTGTGGGAACCGAACCTATACAAAGTTAGCCTAAGGTTGGTAACACATACTGTGAGGTAGGCCATCTACGAGGCGGAATATATACCTTTTATTTAGTCATAGCGGTGGAGTGAGACCTCGTAGCATTAAAGCAGAAGTCCGCATTATTTTGTCTTTTTGCATACGCAAACATGTGCCAAACTGCAGAGGCACTGGGGGGGGGGGGGCAATGGTGATGCAAGCGTCATTGCGTGATCATGAGTTTGCCCTTTGTATCTATATTTTAGCTAGCTAGTAGCTAGTTTGCTCTTGACAGTCTAGCTAATTGCTTCCTAAGTTAAGAAACCAAAATTCGAAACTTTTGTATACTAGTGCTTCATGTCTTTTAGGGGAAACACGTGAGTCACATTATTAATATGTTAGTAGTCATTTCGGACACACGGTCTTCCAATTTCTGCACGCTAATTCAATGATTTTAGAGACCTGCAACCACTAGTCTCACCTACGATGTACCGTTGTCATATTCTGACGCCTTGCCTTCACACGCACTACATTCAAAGAAATGTAGAAGAATAATTGGGTCATAAATTAGAAGACATTAGGGAGTTAACGTTACTCCACCAACTGATGTGATCGCTGTGTATGTCTTGCACCCATGTGCCACAGAGCTAACAGGTACTTGTATTTTCCGAGCACGAGTCAGTCCTTTTCCGTACAATTTGTTGCATCTTATAGCTATGCTTAGTGTGCACAACTGCCGTGGGGCACTTACCTGAAGTTGGGAGCGTGGGTCGTTGTACCTTCCGCTATTGCGCGGCAGTTCTTAGCGACCCATGGTCAGCTGCAGCTGTACTTATTCTGGGGCCAGTTGGCCTATATCTGCAACGCGGACCAATGTGTGCAGGTTTCCCAGTGGAAGATTCAGTCACAGTTGACTATACTTTTACTTTCACCTCCGTCATCTGCAGTGGCAATGGTAAATGTTAACGGTGCTGTGCTTACTTCTTCTGCCAGAGTGCATGCGTATTTTTTCTGTATTATTTATTACTGTTTGATTGACATCTTCAGGTGAGCGACTTGAAGCTGGAAGACAACGAACAGTTGATCGATAAGCTAAAGCAAGGCCACTTCACTCTCCGTGACATGTATGAGCAGTTCCAGAACGTTCAGAAGATGGGGCCAATGTCACAGATAATGGTAATTAATACTAACACTTGAATTTTATGTAGCTAATGGTGCTATTCTTTCTGATAGCATTTCTGTGTCTTGTCTTTCTTCTTTCTCTTTCCCGATGTTCTGTATCTTTGTAGATCCAGTGAGACCATCTATTGACGTTTTGTTCAGCATATCACTAGGTGCTCCTCATTTTTCCCCGCTATTTAATAGCGAAGCAGTTGAAATGGAGGCTCAAGATTTTGCAATAGAATGCTAATCTTAGCAGGACATTTATGTAATCCTACAAGTTGTTGCTGTACAAAGATCAGTAACGTAGTTTTTATATATTTTTCGCATTTTGACCCCCACGATTTTTGGTATCTATTGGTCACAAAATATTTTATGCTGGTGTCAGCTTTGGCGAATCAGAGTTGACGTTAGTGGCATACGAAAGAAAGCCTTTCTTGAATTAGTATTTGTGCTGTAGCATTTGTTTGATACACTAGGAGAGGTGGCTGTTATGCCCGCAACTCGAGTAAATAACTGTCTTTTCGATTTATGTGATCCTTGATGTTAAATATTAATTTAGTTCGTAGGCATGAGCCTTGGTCTTTCATTATGTACTGATTCCTATAACTTTAGGTTTTAGTAAGCACTTATTAATGTAGCGTTGGAACGCACCATTGACGCTTTGGAAATCTTATTGTTTCGATCAATTCAGTGCTTCCGCTTCTATAATTTTGTTCGTTTGCTTGCTAAAGGTATTTCTGTTTTTCATTACTTCATGCAAAGGATGAGAGAAGCTTACGCTTTGCGTCTTGCGCAGGGTATGTTGCCTGGCTTCAGTACAGATTTCTTAACAAAAGGTGGCGAGCAGGAGAGCATGGCCAGACTGAAGCGTCTGATGACCATGATGGACAGTATGAGTGATCAAGGTATGTTTTTTTATGTCCGAGTACACTATCATTATTCTACGAATAGAAGTACTAGTTTGGTTTGCGTACTGTTAATGCGGAACGTTGCAAGTTCTGTGATAGATGAGTAGGATTGTTTGGTCTGCCTTCAGTAATGTCTCGTCAAAATTCAAGAAACTCCAATGTCCCCGATGTTGTCTTCGAGTTTGCAAGCTCTGGTGCGAATAATGTTGTTTGTGAACGTTTTATGTCTTATTTGGGGGGAGGGGAAACGAGAGTGCCTTGTGTAAATACTCGTGATGGCAATGATTTCTACCGAGCTGTTTTATAGAGTGAAAGGCATCAGCTGTTTACTATTGTCCATGTTGAGTTTCGTTGATTTTATCCGGGCCAGCTGCTAATTTGACTATCCGAAGTGATTTTGTTTAGACGGTTGTCCAAATGTAACTGTCGACTATAGTTCATTTGCATTGTTGCAATTGTTTACAGTCTTAGCTCTTGTTTAAGAAATTCAGCAAGGTTGCTGATTCTCTCATTAGCGGGAGATTACACGATTGAGTCCATGCAAACAAGCAAGAGTCTTGGTGCTCGGCATTGTATAGCGTCAGCGATTCTTTCACTCGTAGTTAGCTACTAAAAGGTGGGGGGCACAATTACCGACTACAACCTAGACTTCTCTGGGCCGTAGTGCGCATGTACTGCAGCACGAAGCAGTGCATTTGTTTCTTCTAGTTACGGTTTACGGTGAAGTCAATTATGCCCTCACTTGCCTCCATCAACGGTCACTCATCAGCAATCCAGCTGCGTTATTGCAGCTTTGGTGCTTCCCAATATCTGTGCAAATTATTTTATTTTATTTTTTTTAATTCAATCTTAACTAGGTAGCTACCTTACGCTCGGCACTGCGACCACAATGCTGAGAGTGTCGGTCTGTGTAAAGCCATATGTTACGTGCCGGTTCACACGCTCGTCTTGTGAACTACGTTCATACTTCACAGCGTTAGATTGCGTAACTGTGTCAGTTTTTATGGAAAGTCCTCAGTCAGCTATCTGACTCATAGTTCACTCCAATACGAAGCGACATCCGAAAATTTCGCAATGACACTTTATAAACAAAGTGACTTTTAACGGGTAACATTCTAACAGATCTTCTAAATATTAATCTACACAGTTCTGCTTGTGGAGACGACACATTCAGGTGTTTTGAAGTATAAATGTTGAGCAAAAGACTAACGTGTGAACTGGCAGTTATGTCTGTCCTCGCGTGTCACAAGTCCTGCATGACATTTTTGTGTGCCGGTATAGTAAATTACTGTAGGGTGTGGCCTACCTTCGAACCTTTGATTCTAATACAATATGTGTGCCTGTAAGTTCAGAGTTCAGTCAGCTCTTATTCTAGCTGAACCAAGCCTAGCCTATTCTTAAGTAGCCAACCTACCTTAGATAACCTACTATGAAGTAAGCCACTGACTAACTGTATCGAGACAGAATAGTTACCGTTTCACTTTCACATGTGTGGCAGAACTGGACAGCCTGGATGGTCAGAAGCTCTTCACGAAGCAACCGTCGCGCATCAGCAGAGTGGCTCAGGGCGCCGGTGTCATGGAGATCGAGGTGAAGGAGCTGCTGAACCAATACGCAAAGTTCGCACAGATGGTCAAGAAAATGGGCGGCATGAAGGGACTTTTCAAAGGTGAGAGTCTATGGTGGGATGTTTCTGCTCCTGTAGGGAACCTGTCGCATTCTATCATATTTCTAAAAACTAACTAGCTACCTAGCAAGTTTTATTGACTTGATCTACGTGAAATGCTAGCATGAGAAAGTTCATCCTCTTAAGAGTGGCAGTAATGCTGCATGCTAGCTTGTGGTACCTAATTATATATTACTCCTATAGGGCCTGTACGCCATGCGAATCTCTGCATTTATTTTCGTGTATTTTACACCGTGCTGAACACCTATGTGTAGTAATGCTGCGCTCCTTGCACTTCTCGTAATAAGGTGTTGGTTAATCATGATTTTTTAAGACATTCACGCGAGTGAGGAAGTATGAATAATGCACGCACAAAGATTATTTTATAATCAAGGTTCTGAATTTACAAAGACTCGCATTTAAACAAGCAGTCAGTCGAACGTCCGCAAAACATTGCAACCTCCAAAAGATGGTCGATCGATCAACAAGCAGCTCAGTATTTACGTTTGTTTACTCAGCCTGCGAAATCTTCTGACCATAATTCCCGAGTGCCTTGCCACTTACAGATACACCGAACAGGAAAATCCCAATTAACGCATCATTTGATAAATGTCGCTGCTGTTATATTACGCAAACATCGATTGTGATCAGGATTCGATACTTCGACCTGAATGAACATACATCTTCATAGCAAAATTTGCCAGTGGTTTTAGAAATGTGAACATTTAATTAAAGATCTGAGGTATCTTTCGTAACTAAACAGAAGTTGAATATTGCTCTAAGTTTGGTAATAAACTTACAATGAATCTTTTATTCAAAATATTTTTAGTTAGCAGCTGTTCTTTTTTACTATTAATGAAACGAGTTCAACAAATTTACATTATATGTTGATGAAGTTTCGTGATGTTGCGCCACTGAAGTTACTCTTTATTATTTTCATTCACCAGAATCAACCGATTTTTATTTTCATTGTATAAAAATTACTTTCAATCTAATGAAAAAATGCATAGGGTAATCCTGTCGTATTAAGTAAATGAACGACGTTGGTTATAGGCAGTAATTTGGTCTTTAGCAAATGCAATAAAGTGTCGCTCACCGTACTAAGCATACGTACATTCAAGCGTTCAATTAACGTAACTCCCAACTGCTTGCATTAACCGTAGTTTTCTTGTGTCTGTTTCTTTATTTAAATAATTACCAAAGTTGAAAAGAAATCTTGTCGACTTGAATCAAATCAACTATAGACTCTGGCTCTGTGTTATACCGTGTCCATTTTATCAAGGCAGTTCGGTCGTGGTTAAATTCATCTCTGAAGTGCCAATTCCATGGTTATTTTTGAGATTTCTCTATGTACAGGTAGTGGGTGGGGCTAAGATATAGGCCGAACAAATACAAAATCAGCAACGCTATAGACGAATTTGACCACGACCGAACTGCCTTGAGAAAATGGACAGAATATAGTGATAACAATTTGACGTAATCGCCACATTTTGCTCGTAAATAAAAGTTCGTTACAATACGTTACGTATTTTCAATTGCAATTATTGATGAAACATGAGATGATGCAATTAATTATGATAATTCTATTTTCTTCGTTCTGGAGATAACGGGTGGGTCGTAGGCTATAGGGTCATATTAGTTCGCTTTTGATCATGGGAAGTCGCACATCCTTTTAGAACTTTATCCTTAGCTATGTTTTCCCTACACCTTAACATGTACGGGATATTAAGGAAGCCCAAGGTAATAATATATGATGAAATATGTGCAGGCGGCGACCTCGCGCGTAACGTCAACCCGAACCAGATGGCTCAACTCAACACCCACATGGCGAAGATGATGGACCCAAAGGTTCTCCAACAGATGGGTGGCTTCAAAGGTCTTGAGAACATGATGAAACAACTCCAGCAGAAAGGAGGAGGCCCTGCCGGCATGATGGGAAAGGGAGGAATGGGGGGCATGTTCAAATGACGTGCTCCCCCGACCGCGCCAGATCCTCTCATTCCAAACGAATCTTGCTCATTGCGGCGAAGATGGTCTTGGGGAAGTTTCTTAGGACCTTACTCCTGTGTACTGTCGGTATCCAGAGAGGACTGTTTCCCTTCGTTCCTTGTTCCTACCGCCGTGTCCTGTCTCACTCGTTTGTTGGTTTCGGTTTTGTGATTTGTTCTAGTGAGGCCTGGGGAAGCACTTCATCTACGTTGCTTCGTCATGCGGATGCGTTAGGGTTTCTTATTCGTAATATTAAAGGTTTGGGTGCCCCGGGCGCTTGAGATGAAGGTAACTGCTTTATCTTAAGCCACTGCGTCCATCGTTTTCGTGTAAGGTTGTTACTCCACAAGAAATGAAAGGTTATTGCTAACAGTGTTGATTGATTCAGACCATCGCGGCCACATGAACAGGAAGAAAACACTTCAAACGTAAGTCCTTAATAGAAAGGAAACTATCTCAGTTATACAAAATCTCTTTCATTTGCATTGTATTTAAAATAGCGGTTGAAAAGAGACATTGCACTACTTATCGTGCTTCAAATCAAAAAGAATGCCTACCTATCGTGTCATTCCTGCTGTGCTATCCCGATTCTAGCCCTCTTGGTCGTTGTTTTCTGAACGAATGTACCACTCCGTATTCTGCTGCTCTTTCTATACCACGGTAGAATTAGCACGTATAAACTGGAATAAGGCAGTTCCAAAGCTTGAGCTCCCGGGGCACCCCCCTCATCTACGAAATACACAAATTCGTGACTCTGTTGCAAGTATTTTCATGTACTTCTGAGGTTGGTTCTTTGTTCGTATGTTTTTTTTTTTACTATTATATACGTGTTTAGATTTTGAGCAGTTGATTGCCTCTAGTGCATCGGAGGCTCAAACTACTCAATACATAATAATATTCTTTGTAGGTACATCTGCCCAGTTGGTGTCGTTATGCTGTCTTTTTTTTTTTTTTTTACTGTGCTAGTTACAGCGTTCCTTGCCGTAGGAATTCCTAAATGTCCCTACTTGCCCCGCTGTTTGAGCTTGTGCGTGCCATCGTCGCTACCTACTCCTCGATGCCCCGTATGGCCAGCGAACTTTCCATGCGCTTTGATCTAATGTGAGAGCGCATTAGTTTTTGTAGATATGTAAGTTCTCTATGTTTCCCCTTATGCTCCGCGAGGTGGGCCGCCGAATGGTGGTAAGCGACCCATCCCATGAGCCTCCTATCTGCTCCCGTTTGAGGGGCCACGGAAGGGACCGACCGCACGAGTGTTCGCTTTCTTCTGTCATTTTCGTTTTTCGTCTACCTTCTCTGCACCGCGCGGCTGAGCAATTTCGTTCGGCCGAGCCGCGTGGAGTTGGAGATGCTCGCGCCTTGTTTCCTGCCAGACATGGTGCACCTGGCCGAGATTGTACTAAAAGAACTCATCTCAGTTCGACTCAATTTCTAAACTATATTATATAAAATTGGATCGCTGTTATATAGTCTTCGTTTCTGATACGGCGGGAAAACTCTCATTATAATAATAATAATAATAATAATCTCTGTGCATGCGTTCGAAACCTATGCCCCTTTTTGCTTTCTTTCTCTCTTTTTATTGCTATTGCGGCGACTTTACAAATGTAATAATTAAAGAACCATGCCAACCCTGAAGGCGCGCCGAAGTCGTGTCGCAACATCTAGCATCTTACCCTGAGCGCCTGGGTACTCGGTATTCATTGACACCCATGTACTTTTGATACTAATGTGTTGGTCGATAGGGTTTTGGGAGGAGGTTTCCGTTAAGTATTCTTGGACGTCTTGTGTGATGAGCTGCAGGCCCCCACTGTCGTGTGACCCCCATCTTTACCTCCGCTTTTGTGGCGTAACTGTTACTCCCAATAATTCACTTTTTTGCCGTTTAGAGACTTGATGTAAGCGAGAGTTTATCGATAGATGGCTTATACTACCAATTTACTACTGCCATGATAATTGACATAGTTTTAACTTTTAATCGACATACTTTTAATCATTCTAGCTTTGCTCGTCCCGTCCTCCCAGTTTTTTTTTTTTTTTTTTGTTAGCTTGTTGTTAAGTGGCCCTGCCAGTTAATGCAGTATTCATATCGATTGTTTTATTGTTTTTAGCCTGGGTCGTAAATTCCCATTGCTCTATCTTGCTGTAAGAAGGAAGAGCACAGGTCGTGGTTTAAAAGTTTCGGCGTGAAGAGGGTCGCCAACCTATATAAACTGGCTTGAGGGCGAGGAAAGCTAGAATTGAGTTAGTGCTGTCCTACAGTTGTGCAGCTGTGTAAATTTAACTTCTCAATCTCTTCTTTCTTGTTGACTGCTGGTCACTGTCCAGGGTGCAGCGGATACCGCGCTGTCAAATGATTTTGTTGCCCTTTCGACGCGGGAAAATAGAGTATGAAGGTGTTGGGCTGTGTAGGCACTTTTCTACCGTTCAATTGAACTAGATTTAGATTCGGTAGTTGTGCAGACCAGCTGAACATGCCTATGCGGTGGAATATAAAACTCTTATTACTTTAGTCTCAGTGACTCTTATGATATCGGAGCCCTTCATCCCGCCAAACAGTTAATTGTAATACACAGTACTGGCAAGTGAAGTGGCACTACCAAGTGACCGTTGCGCATTCACACGATCAGCGTAGTACATCTAGAACTCCTTCTATAACGATTTAAGGTGGTATGGACCACAAATAAATCGTGCATCAATATGTAGACCATCACTTCGTGCCAGTGAATTCAATTGACTGTGGTCACGAGAGATGCAACCAACTGCATCAATGTACTCAATTATGGGGAACGTATATCTGGTGTATTGTAAGGTAATTCAAATATATTTAAGATATTTCTTCTTAAGAAGGTATATATTTAATATCCTTTGTATGCAACAGCCATACTGGAGACTTGGAGTCGGGCTGGTAATGGCTGCTCCGGCGAGTGTAAAGGTGGAGGAAAGTCTGTCCGTGCATTCTGCAATGCCCGTATGCCACACATCGAATCTGCACAGCGATTATTTCAGTCATTAGAATCAAATTTTGTCGTTAACATGTTTGTGTTTACCTTCGGTGAATCAACTTATTGTGATACAGACATAGCTTATGATAGTTATATATCATGAGCTCAACCAATCACTTTGCATCCAAACAAATTGCAATCACATATTTGAACTTCCTTGCAAATTTTATGTCGCTTCGCCTATATTGATCGAGATGAAGTGCCTGAAAAACTCTCGTCGTTTGTTTTCAGATATTAAAATCTATTAGGTATCTAACCGAGAGTAATTTTTGGTCAAGTTTATGTTCGTAAATTGATTTCCGCCGAGAAAGCCCCGGGATCTGGCGTAACGAAGGTTATATAACACCAGTAAAATTCCTGCAGATTCCTTTAACACCAGATACAGATGACTACTTTCATCTCCTAGAATAGTGCTGTTAATCATAATCTTCTTGTCTAACTTGTTGTTTCGATGTTCGTTGATTGGGTCTGGGAACACCCTTGTGCATTGGTTCCACGCTTTCATCTAGCTACCTACTAGATTTCCTTATTTCGCTCATCCTTTCACCGCCATTGCAGTTACAAAGACGTAAAATCTACAATATAATGACGATAACGCTTTACGCAAAAAATACCAGACGTAACCTAACTCTTCAATGAGCAGCCCAAACTTTGGACTCTTAGGCTACAAGAAGCGTATTGTTTGAGAAGTCACAAACAAGTTGATACTCGAAGATAGTTTAATGAAGCCTGTCTAAATCGATACGAAGCTATTTGAAGCAGGGTTGCGGAGTCGGAGGATTTTTGAGGGGGAGTCGGAATCGGAATCTCACTTGCTCTAGGAGTCGGAATCGGCATTTTTAGCCCGAATCCGACTTCTGAATCCCATTTATAAACAAATATCAATCAATTCTGAATTTTCAGTCTCAGGCTTAAAAAAAAATCGTAATAAATGTGGACATATTTTTTGTAGATTTCTCTTTTACAGCTATAGCTACCATGTAATTTCCTATTCTATATGATGAGGACGTTGAGAAAATGTTGGGTAGAATTTTTGCACCCGGTATATTATGCGGGGGGGGGGGCAAAATAATCATTTCAGACAACGACAGATTGTTCTAAAATTTGCATAGTACATGTATTTTTGAAAAAAAAAAACACATCTGCTCCAACAATTTTTTTTATTTAGGCCTTAGTTTTCAGATAATAGGAAATAGATATAATATACATTTTTTGGTAAGTTTCAAAGGAATAGAACTTACTGAGTTTTCATACTAAAATAAAAACACTGACAGTTTTGGAATCCTCAAAACATTCCTAGCGAGACTATAGAGCAGGATTTTTTCATTTTTGCCCTAATAATTGTTTTTTTTTTTTTTAACACGGCTCAAAAGCCCTCAGGGGCATATTGCGGCGGGCCTTTCCCTGCCACAATATGTTTGGTCATCACGCACCCAAGGGTCCCGAGTGCCTTCTCCGCAGGGGATGTAGCATTTGGCCGCAGTTGCTGCTGACGAGGTTAGTTTTGTCTTCTACTTTCTTGTATTTCGTTTCCTTCCTCTGTGCGGCGTAACTGAGCGACAGCGTTCAGCCGCGCCCGGGGGTTGGAGATACTCTACTTGCGCATTTTTCCTGTTAGAAGCGCACTGACCACTCTGAGACCTACCGGCAGAACAGCCGAGACAAATATCATTGACAATTTAAAACGCGCCCTAGTCGGCGCACGAGCCTGTGGTTAATAAACACAGGAATAGTTCGGCACGATATAGGCAGTGTGCCACTGAAGCGCTAGTAAAAACTTCTACTACTACAGCTCAAAACCGAATTTTTTCCTATATTTTAGTTAGTGATCGTATCATTCGGATTTAATAGAAAATGGTGAGGCCAGCTCTGTAGCTTTGTTAAGAATGTTTCAAGAATTCTAAAACTGTCATTGGTTTTATTGTAGCATGAAAACTCAATGAGTTCTATTCTTTGAGTTTTATTCTTTTGAGATTAAAAAAATACATATATATTTATATTAGTATATCGGGGCAGCAGGTCATTATCAATGCACGTTTCATTAAAACGACGATGACTCCGGAGTTTGGAGAGCTTTACGGCTTCTTTTTCAACTTCACGAAACTTTGCTTTTACTAAGAAACTAAGGCCTAAATAAAAAAATTGNTTAGTATATCGGGGCAGCAGGTCATTATCAATGCACGTTTCATTAAAACGACGATGACTCCGGAGTTTGGAGAGCTTTACGGCTTCTTTTTCAACTTCACGAAACTTTGCTTTTACTAAGAAACTAAGGCCTAAATAAAAAAATTGTACGAGCTAGATGAGTTTCTTTTTCAAAAATACATATGCTGTGCAAATTTTTGAACAATCAGTTCACAATCAATAATTTGCCCCCATGGCCCCCTCTCAAGATGTACCAGGTGCGAAAGTTTTACCAAAAATTTTTTAATGTCCTCATGTCTTCCATTTAATGTCCCAAATGATGCAAAATATCATTGTATAATATACCTAGCATCTTCAACTTTATATTTGTGTATACTAGCAAAATTTATTTGGACATGTTCAATGTTTACATCAAATATTTACTTGTTGGACCAAGGAGTCGGAGTTGGAAAATATTGAGGGCCAGGAGTCTGATTCGGAAATTCTGGAGATCTAGTAGTCGGAGTCCGACCTTGAACCATCCGACTCCGAAACCCTGGTTCTAAGATAGGATAAGGAAGGAACATTTAGTACTCCAAGACAAACGTGGAACTCATGCAAGAGAATGTTCCCACACACGATCAACACGCATGGGCACAGAGAGTCGGCAAGAAGAAGTAGAACAGAGAATAGTGAAATCCGTAGGAGTATGAAATAGGAAACGCTCAGCGATAATTGAGTTTAATTGCACTGAGCGGCAATGCTGCTCCTCTTGAACTTGTCTGAGCGTTTCTGTCGTTCTGCAAGAAAGTTATAATCGACTTACGTTACTGCCACCGCAGGAATTCAGTGCTTGGAAAGCGGCACGGCTGTTGAAGGTTTCTCTTGAAGTTTTTCGTTGTAGAAAGCAAGCACCTCCTTCCAAGACTCCTCTTGCGCTTTGGTGTGTTCTGCAGCATTGCCGCCCCATAGCACTCCTACCAGCATGACCTCCTGCAGGGCGATCTCGCAGAAGGGGACGTAGGGCGGCTCCAACAGGTGGCCTGTGCCTGGGTAGCTGCACACCTGAACCCATAAAATGTGAAAAATGCCTTTAGCCCTCTGCTGCCTGCACTCGTTAAGAATTTACGTACGGAAGTAGACTGAGATCCTAATTGTAAGGGTTATGGGCTTAAAGTGATTTTAACGTCCGTTGCGTACCAAATTGGATCTAATCATCGATTTTAGAGTATAATGGAGCCGTGCTGCAAAACTCGCAGCATACGCATCGTCTTTGCATAGGCGTCGTTAGGTACTTTTTAGGGGGCTAAGTCAAGGCTCCTAAAACCTCCTCTAAAAAGATTCTTAAGCTCCAACAATATTTGATGTTTCTATGTAGCCTATACTGAAAATAATGCGGGCACACACTTGGGAGTTAAGCCCCCCTCCTCATCTCTCACTCCTAGTGACGCTTCTGCCTCTACCTATACTAAAGTTAATTCATTGAGAAACAATATTTTTTGAAATGCAGAAGCCTACATTACAAGCAACTCTAAATCATGTTTTGTACCTGGGTTTCGAAACAAGATCAGCATGAAGTGGATCCCACAGCGCCCGTATCACAGGAGGTCTGGTCCCACCACCCACCTTGATTTTGTCACTTTTGCCGCTCATCTTGCATCTGTCGGCGGCAATCTGTGCTTGGTAGACGCTCTTGCCGCCTTCATCTGCCTCGCCGCACAGCCACAAGATGTCGCCGTGAGCTTCTTCCACAGGCAGAATGGACTCGGGGTAGTCAAGTGGATCCGCTGCCATGTTTTTGGGGTGTATTACACCTCCCCGCAGCAACTGTCGGGGAAGACGTTTATATAACTAGCTTAGATTACCAGTTAGAGCTACCAAACTCACGTTGAGGCAATTAACGCTTCTTACTTATGCCGAGGCCACATATGCACTCGCACGAACAACTTGAAGAGAAGAGGAGCAGGTCACTCCTCGTCCTGATATACATTTCAACCCGGTAGCATGAACGACATTCGAGCAGCGCATCACATTGTTTGTAGGAATGCATATTATGGCCCCGGGCATGAAGACGGGTTGGTCTGACCGATAGTGAATTGATTTTACTTTCTAAGCTGCTCGTCCGCACGTTTTGTTGTCGCATTGTACGTTCTGCATCTGTACACTTTACGTGCCCTTAACTTACGACCTGATTCGAGTTTCCGGCCCGGGTAGGAAAAATGTTAACAAATGCGGCATCCTGTTGTTTCCCCACAAAAAAAAAAATGCTTTGAGCTAGAAGGAGATGAACGCACCGGATGATACAACTTCCAAAGTTTATTTTCTGTTCTAGAAACTTAAACTACAGCAGCTATCATCTGTAAAAGAGTATCCCCGTTGAAATGATGAAAAAGCCTGAGCTGCTGATATACCACTAACTAGCCTCTGTTATTTCTCTTCAGGTTACTAAGAGATCGTCTCTCTGTACTGTAATTTCTTTCGATCATGCAAAAAGGAGCTCAACACCTGTGTGCTTTACTTGTAATTTGTTGATACGCACATTTGCAACGGTAACAACTTCACCCGTACGAGTATAGGTGGTGGTCACAACACAGGCAAGCAGGGTGCTTCCTTTACTCTACTTCAAGTAATTTTTCAGCAGAACGGTTTGTGTCTGCAGAACTACCAGCGATGCAGTCCAGAAATCCATTACTTATTAAACACCGGACAGCGGCAGAAGCCCGTAACTTAGCATCACGTGATAACAGTCAAAGAGGCACAGACTCCCAAGGAGAGACACTTCCCAGGTTCGCTGTTCTACAAGTAAAGCCCCACACTTCTGCTTCGTCGGCCTCGATTCGCTACAGCGGTTGTAATAACTCTATCTATAAACAAACAATTTCGTTATTTAATCAATACCTGTTGTTCGCTTGTTCACGAATTTCCAGGAGCTAAGTCGCCTGTTTTGCCGTTAACTGATTTTTATACTAGTGTACTGAACATGTATTGTAATAGAACTATTGTATGAATACCTTCCTACGGGGAGAAATACATGATTTTGATTTGATTTGGTGGTGCAGGGTCGTATGCTGTATTCTTGTCTGCAGCATCGCTTCACCAAATTAAGCTTCTAATCAACAAAATGTGATGTGAAATAGAGCGAAAACACATCCATGGCATTGCAACTATGAGTAACTAAATTACTCTATCCGCTTGAAGTCCAAGCACCTAGAAGTGATGGCGAACTGGAAATACGCATTATGAGTAAGACCACTGACGTATTTCAAAGAAGTCACTACCTAGTAGCTAAAAGACTTACCACGGCCCTTGACAAGTCGAAGGGCAAAATTGGCTTGACAGAACCATCCTTCCGTGTCGTCGGCGACGAACCACTGGCAACACTGCCGTTTACGATAACTGCTGCTTTCACCTGTTAGAGATCGAGTTCCATAATAAATTTACATTTCAGGCTCAAATCATCACGCAATTCCACAAAATCACGGTCAAGCATTACAATAACATAATTTTACAAAAAAACATCATTGTACATAGCTAGTATTTACTTGTAAATATTACCTCAGGGATGTCGAGGGCCATAGTGAGTGCGAGGTTACCGCCCAAGCTTGAGCCTATGACACCGACACCAACCTTTCGTACCTGCGCAAGGGGCGAAACGTTTCGTTATTAGTAATAACTGAAAAAGAAGCAATGCCTAACTCTTGAACACGACTGTGTAATTTACAAATTGTGTGTCAGATATGGTTCGTACTAAATACGGGGTCGCGCTGTTTTGGGTTGATAATGTAGGATTTTAGGCTGGCAGTCATAACGGAAGCGGAAATAGCAACGCATAATCGTCATTAGGCGCAGTCTAAATTAATTGATAGCGATTGGAGTACTTTAGTTCACACTGCTGGAAAATACGTGGGAATGGCCTCTGACACTGTCCAAGTTTCTTGTGTTGGGTACTTACTCTATAGCTACACTGGCGGTTCAAATTCTGCGCGACAAATATAAATTATTATTATTATTATTACATTGGTATTGTCCCACTACTACTGAAACTAAGACAATCAATAGCGATCTAAGATGATTAACTCGGCTTACAGCCGGAACCCCAACGTTGTGCTCAGATGGCAAGAGATGAAAGGCGAAAAGAAAAGAAGAAAGAAGCGTCCTTGCGGTCCGTCCCTTCTGTGGTCCTCCGCACGGGCGAAGGTAAGAGCCCCTAACCGCAACTCACCTCTAACCAAAAATTTTTTACCCGAAATTTAAAAATGGAGTTGTTAGAAAAAACAGACCTGCCCTCCCCTAACCTACCCGAAATTATTGAATATTTTAATTCAACTTACCCGAAATTAGTTCGGGTTTTCCGACAGTACGGCCTAAAAGGAGCGAAAACGGACAAAACGTAAATTCTAGGCGAGGGTAAGGTGCCCGTAGAAAGAGTCGGTCACCTCGATCGGCGGCCCACCCACCAGAAAGGAAATATAGAGAACCTACTTAACTCTACAAAACTAACGTTCTCAGCAAGAACTGCGGCCAGATGGTACATCCCCCCTGCAGAGAAAGCACTCGGGACCCTTGGGACATAAATAAATGCGAATTTCATTCTAATTAATGGAAATTATTTTCTGAAGGCCTATTCACACGCTAATTGCTTGCACTACGTTTATAAGAGCCACTGCAAGCACAACCGTGTGTACATTCACTGATCTGCAAAAATTGTTAGTTGACTATCCTGTTTGTTTGTCATGAGTCATGGTATGTTTAGATGTCCCGTCCCATCTACTTTGTAGTTAATCAGAGTTAAACATGTTATCTTTAAGTTTTGGGTGTGTAGTAATAGCTAAATATTTCATACACAGAAAATTACACAAAGATGATATGATTTACGAGAAGAGAATTAAATCAGAGGAAGTAATTATCACGTCAATTTTTGAAAGAAATTGAGGGACTGTGAAACTAATTAACAATTAACAAGTCCCAGCAAATGGAGCCAACTCGGCCGCGGCAAGATAATTATTTGCGAACTCGGCCCGACCTTGGTCAAATTTCAGCCGCGGTCGGGTATTATCGAATATTCTTACTCTTTACACAGTAAATAACTTTTCAGTCACACCTCTTTCTTGAATAAAATGAAACAAGAAAATCTCATTACGTGAGCCTCATTCTAGAGTAAACAGTTGCTGTTGACATAGCTATTGCCTTTGGTTTGAACCAAAGTTGGACAAAATGACCAATCACATAACGTTCGTTCAAGTCGAAATTGTTCGAATTGCTTTCGAACCTTCATCGCTGACGGACATCATATTGTTTTTTACCAAGTGAGCGAAAAAGCGATTAGGTACCTCATCTCTGGACAGCAGGTACTTCACAGCCTCGTCAAAATAGGCGATATCGAAGCCGGTATCCATGCTCGGCTGCAGGTCCTCGTAGGCGAAGAAGGCAAGCGCGAGAGTGGCGAAGCCTCTGGCGGCGAACAGCGCCGCCCTGTGCTCCATGAGGCCGCCTGCTGCTCCAAACATGTCCACGACGCCAGGGAACGGACCTTTACCTGTACAGCGATGGCTCTATAAGAGTTTGCAAAACGTCTAGATTTAAGGGGTCCGACTCCGACTTCCGATCCTCCGTTTCTTTCGATTCCTAAATACAATCCGTATTTAGGTTACCAGAAACATTTCATTTTTATACACCAAAATTAAAATGAAGTTTTTTTGGCATTTCCAATGCCAATCTGTATTATTAGCACAATAGATTTTCACGTATTTATTATTTATATTTAATTAGCAAGACTGTCTAGGCAGGCTAAGTAAGACTCACTGCCTAAACTATACGCCAGCATTAAGCTAAAGAAATAATTCTGCCGTCAATGACTTAGGTATTAGGCATTATAAGAAGATTTAAGCCTCCCTAAATAAGTAATAAGCTCTTCAAAGAGAGGAAAAGGAAGGGACATATAGCATGTCGATAGAAAAACGGGGTACCCATGCACAAAGGTGTTCCCACACAGGATCAACGCGCATGGGAACAGCAAGTCAGGAAAGAAGAGGAAGAACAGACAACAGCAAGATCAGCAGGAGTATGAAAGTGGAGGGAAGCAAAGTGGGCACGAAAGACAGACGTCCCGAAGGCCTAACTAATGGCTAAGGTAACCCACACAAACCCCCTGGGGGCGCTACTCTCCATAACATAGGATGGGCGAACCTAACTAACCTAACCCTATGGCCCATCCTACTCCCCTGGAGGGATGTCAATGACTTTTGAGGTTATTCTTCGTTTCAGCGCTGCGGGCGGCTTGGAGTTTCTCACAGCTCCATTCGGTTTCATTTTATTTCAATACAGCAGTAATAATTAATGCAGCATTTGGATCTTTAACTCGCATTAGCCTACCTGGGGGAATGAAGAGGGTGCCCCGAACCTTGCCATGCCTCACAGGGATCCTCTGGGTGCCCTCAGCCATGAGGTGTCGGGTGTGCTTCACGCTGCATATGGGCTGAATCCCGCAAGCCTCGGGGCCCATCATCCCAACTTGCAGGGCCACCGATCCCTCGTACACCGACAAGTTAAACTGGAAAAGTTAAAAACAACAAATGCCAATTTTTCTTTGTTGGTCAGATATCCGTTGCGTGCTCGCGAGCCAGCCAGCACGTACGTACTCCATCAGTCACATGCAGCTCTACATGAATCCCTATGTGTATAATATTTTCTGATCACAATTACCTAGCGTTTTTGACGAGAAATTGATACGGACTCATTAGCAGACGTACCATTGAATTAATCAGGGCAAACTTGTTCATAAATGCAATACAGACTGAGGTAAACGAGTACTAGCATGAGAAACGAAGTGTTTCCAATCTCAGGGAAAAAACTAAAGGATATTTCGCCCTTTTTATTTCTAAACGCCAAGACTTTCCTAGTCTATGACGCCTATGTTTTTACTTTATGTAGGAAGCGTGCAACACAAGTGAAGTACCTACCAGTTTTTCGAAACACAATTGTAACTGAAAGAAACATAGGTAGCTAGGCTTCGCTTAGATTCAGGTCTGTCGCATTAACTACTGTACTGTACTATAAATACTGTATTTCTTAACTACTCCTTAGTTCCTGACTGCATACAATTTTTAACAAAATCACAACAGACATTGTCTTACTGAAAATGTAGTTTTCTGCGCCGTAATTACACAGGGCTTTTAAGCATTACTCAAATTGTCACATAGAACACATATGAATTTTCGTGATACTTCAAGGAAATAGATTTCTCACGTTATTTACCCAACCAGGTCACTAGGTAGCCTATTTTCGATATCGGAAAGGTATTAAGAGGACTGTTCGCATTGCATTCCCTGAACCAACATATGCAATTGAGGGCTGGACGTCGAGAATAGTCGACACAACATGAATTAATGAAACCAACACCATGCAGCAGTTCTCAAAGTTTTCCAGATGGGTGCCTCATGGCTTCCAAGTGGGTTCTTTTAGAACCCCCTCAGCTCACGAAGGCAGGCAAACCCACGTTTGGTAGATATTTTAGCATTCATTTGGAACTAATTAATGCATGGCTCCCAATACCTACCCCTATTTCGTCCCCTACCTTCCCCAATTGCCATATCCCTCCTGCAAATCCTGTCACTGACCGCAGGGGGAGGCATAGCTCGGCTTGAAAATAACCGTCGTCCACAGACTACCGTCCTGTCACTCTACTGCATCTTCGTAAAATCTTCCGACCACTAGTGAAGCTGTTGCCCCGAAAGTTATTGCTCTTCACTGATTAATTGAGCTATATAAAGTGATCATACTGTTTGTATAGCACGTCGCTATCTCCAGGCTCACAGCATACCGTAACTTCATCGTTTCATATTTCTGTGAGATGGAGATCGTTGCAACGTTGGTATAATATTTTATTTCATTAACATTCCTAATTTATACTGCACATTTGAAATTGACACGGAGAACCAAAGCTGCCCATCAGCAGCTGTAGGTTTTCGTGAGCGACACGCTATTCAGAACCAGTATGAGAAGCACGAGTTGATAATGATGATGCGTTATGACATGTTCACTAAACCACCGGCAAAATTGTGGAGGGAAAATTGAACAGCGAACACCATTAAGGTCAGTATGGTATGAAGGCATCCTTCTCAAGGAATATTATTAATTTTAGACACATGTAGCTATACCTACTAACCTCAATAGGATTGGTGGGATTGGCGTAGCTGAACCGCGGGAATTTATCAGTGGTCCTCATAGGCAGCAGGTGAGCAAAGGGAGCCATGGGCAGCAGTCCCGTAAAGTGGCCCCCGAGAGCGGGTGTTTTGGACAAGTCAATGACGCCATCAGCATCTGCGCTAAATACGACGTTCAGAATAGTTTTATTGACAGGCCTATTCTACACTTGCTAAATGGTGCAATGGTGGACAGAACGGCAGTCACATTGGGATTGAAACGTACTTCTGTTTCTTAATTCTTCGCACTTCCTCTCAACTCCAAGGGTTTGCAAGCTTCTCTTTACCTAAAAGCTTCAGAGAATTGTGTCTACTTCACCCACATCGCGGAAGGTAACCGTTGTGCAATCGTTTACTCCATTACAGTCGTCACCAACTCGTACGGCGAAGTCGAGCTGAGTGTAACCCACTATATGTTAATTAAATCCCGAATTTCAAACAGGATCGCTCATTTCGCCACTAGAAATTAAGTTGCAGACTTTAAGCTCGAATCGATCGCCCTTTAGACAGCCGAAAACTGAATCCTAAATCGAATATCGTGTGTTTCGGCCGCCTCATAACGTAACCAGGTTCTGGTAACACATTACACATGCAAATCCATTCAAAGATGTGAAAAGTACCAATGCTCTTGTCCGGAGTTAAGGACAAGGCAAGCCTAGTGGGTTAAGCTTAGCTCAACTTTGCCGTTCCAGTTGATAACCCCTTTGGTCACGGCCCATCTATCTATCCGATATCTAAGGAGTGGCTTGGAAAATCGCCTTATAACCTATCGCCCCTACAAGGGTACACAGCGATCGAAAAATATTTATTTTTAATAGGCCCACGGCGGTTGAAAAAACTTACTAAATACCTAAGTACTTAATAAGCAATAATGAGCTTATAACTTCAATTTGGCCGGCACATTAATCCACTCGATGCACTTGGATCGAATTTTTTTATGCGCTAACCGCCAACCGATTGCGCTCACTACCTATTTGGCATCAGTTGGGATCAATGAACTCCTGAGATTTGGTCCGAAGCAGCGAATGGAACATAAAGAAATGCGGTCGACGTGTGCTGCACCTTAGGAGACGATCTTGCGCTGCTCTGAGGCGGGTAGGTACTTCGACAGCACGTCTCATGTTGACTGTCTACCTTAACTCAACGGCCCATCTATCTATCCGACATCTAAGGAGTGGCTTGGAAAATCGCCTAGTGTTTTAGATTAGGTTGTCGTTGTCGTTATGTATCCTCGTTGCAAAGTCAAGTAGCTACCCTACCACTTTGAGGAAGCATCATCGACTGGTACCTTAGTGTAATGCTTGACATTATCACATATGAGACCCTTCAAACCATACAGTACCTAAGGCCATACTCCACTTTATTGTTCAATACATATCACTCTTTACGTAATTGAAGTGACTATATAGTAAGACGTACGGTAATGGCTTAGGGGTTAAAGGCAGGGTTGGCTGGTTTAAACCAAATAAAAGAAAAAAAATCATGTTTTTTTTTTGTTTATTTGGTTTTTATTCGATTTGTTTGGTTTTTATTCATAAGTATTGCAAAATAAACTGTTTTACTTCTAGACATTACTAAAATTTCAGTTACACTACTATTTAGGAATCAGTTTGACTGTTAGGACAGTTAGGGTCAACTATTGCTTATGTTTATTAAAAACTTATAACCTATTGAATTTTGTGTTATTTCATATCAGAGATGCATTTCTAATTACATTCTGGCATGCCTGCAGCAGCTGAAAATTAGAAGTAGTAGCTAAAGTTTCTATTAGATAGCTAGTGAGGACATAAGAAGGATAGGAGGCAGCCATATAGCCATTTCATTTTCTTTAGTTCAATACTCTGCTTTTAATTAGCTAGTAGCTAGCTAATTCAGTCAAGTCGTATTAGTAATTTGAAGTGTTTTCAAGTTTCTCAAATGATTTTACATTGCAACAATGATAAATCATTGCTTCTCTGCAGTTTGAATTTTATATGTAGCCATAGCAAATACAGGTACTCTGCTAACTGCTTTTTCTCAACCTCTTTTCTTCAAGTCATTCTTCTACAATAGGAAGTTGAAATGAAGCGACTAAGATTGTTGAGGATTAGCTAACTACATGTTTGCAAAACAGAAAAAAACATACAAATGTTGGATAATATTCCTAGAACTAAAAAAAAACAACAGCATATTAAAAAAATCATGTTTTTTTGGTTTTAACCAAAATATATGGCTTTTGGTTTAAACAAAAAAAAACATGGTTTTTGCCAACCCTGGTCATAGGTACACCATTAAAAATATAGGTACTTCTGTCAGGTCCTGAGATACACATGTTTCCAAGTCATAATTTAATGAAGAGTAATGCATATTATGACGATTTGCGTAATATGATGGCAAGGACCTCGTATGTGCACTTTAGTACAGCCCGCGCAGCATCAGCAAGATGTTTTGTGTTCGGCGTGTCTGTGCATGTTTCTGTCCTTCTACATACACCTCGGCGGTGATGGTGTTG
>LQNS02278097.1:15060860-15072985 GCA_001587735.2 Parhyale hawaiensis
CCGACTCCTAGACACCGGTTGGTTGACCCCAGACAGGCTGAAGTGGGTGAGAGCCACCCGCCCACAGGGGGCAAGAGGCTAGTGGAAGTTGAACTTCCAGTAGGCTCTAAACATTGCTTCACTGCAGTTTGAATATTAAATGTAGCCATAGCAAATACAGGTACTCTGCTAACTGCTTTTTCTCAACCTCTTTTCTTCAAGTCATTCTTCTACAATAGGAAGTTGAAATGAAGCGACTAAGATTGCTGATGATTAGCTAACTACATGTTTGCAAAACAGAAAAAAAACATTTAAATGCTGGATAAATTTCCTAGAACTAAAAAACAACAACAGAATATTAGCCTAAAAAAAAATGAACCAAAAAATGATGTTTTTTGGCTTTTACCGAAAAAACATGGCTTTTGGTTTAAACAAAAAAACGTGGTTTTTGCCAACCCTGGTTATTGGTACACCATTAAAATTATAGATACTTCTGCCAGGTCTTTAGATGCACATGTTTCCAAGTCATAATGTAATGAAGAGTAATGCGTATTATGACGATTGCGTAATATGATGGCAAGGACCTCGTATGTGCACTTTAGTACAGCCCGCGCAGCATCAGCAAGATGTTTTGTGTTCGGCGTGTCTGTGCATGTTTCTGTCCTTCTACATACACCTCGGCGGTGATGGTGTTGCGTTAACATTTATTTATAGACCTTTGTTGTATTATAGTTTCATTTACAGATACTTGCACTGAACTTCTTTCCCAGTGTGTCATCTCATTTTTCCTGGCAATCAATTAGTATTTTGTATGCCACATCTAGTCGACTGAGGAAAGACTCGATGGGTCGCGAGTTGGGAGGTCCCAACGTGCGTCGGTTCTATCACGTATCATCCACTCAAGTGTCGGCCAAAAAGTTCTCATTATGAGGTTTAGCTTGCCTTATTTAACGCAAATTTTGAAAATACAGTACGGTGCCTACTTTTTGCATAGCTACCTACTTTACAGCCAGAGGTTGCCCTATGTTCTACAGAGCCTGTTAAATGAGCCAAGAATGAACTAGAGCTAAGGACGGATTCAAACGATAGTCAAGTGCTCGGAAAACACGAGAGAACGAGCTGATTATTTTGAGCAAAATACTGCTTCCCTGTTCTGGGACAGAAAACTCGGGTCACCTTCTCTTCCTTACGCGGTTACTCGCGACTCACACGTCAAGTTGTCCGCAAGTTACGATCTAGAGCCTCAGCTGCCATGATTACAGGCTCAGCGGCAAGACCGAAATAAATATCGTTATACCCATTCTTTAACTATTAACAGTAATTAACTAAAAATTTTCGATAAAATATATCAAAAATAATATGCTGTCACGACCACAACGGCTTTGATAAAGCTGACGGTTACTGTACAAAATTCCGCGTAGTTGACCGGCCAAACACAAAAAAGCGGCAACATCATCAAAACCCCTTACATAAGTGACAGTTTATCGGCGGTCAGACGGCGATTCGCAGGTCAAAACTAGCACGCTTTTTCATTCAACTGTTGTGGGAAGCCGGAGAACACAACTATTAGCCACTGCTCTAATTTAACTAATTTTTAAGGTAACCGGAACCATTCAGCGATGGTTCCGGTTGGCCTAGGCCCTAAACATTTGCGGTGCGGCCACCGGCTCGACAAGTAGGCAGACCTATGTAAATTTGGGCTACAACAGAAACGAGTCCTGTGAGCCGGATCAACATAACGCAGGTACACTAACAGGGGCGCCGGAAAAGACTGAAGGCGACAGGGGCAGGATTGGGTCAGAGGGGCACTTTTGGGATAAGAAGGACACTTTTGGGATAAGAGGGGCACTTTTGGGATAAGAAGGACACTTTTGGGATAAGAGGGGCACTTTTGGGATAAGAAGGGCACTTTTGGGATAAGAAGGACACTTTTGGGATAAGAGGGGCACTTTTGGGATAAGAAGGGCACTTTTGGGATAAGAGGGGCTCTTTTGGGATAAGAGGGGCACTTAAGGGGTATGAAATTCCTTGCTACTTTTTTAATGATGTCCCAAAATAGTGCACTGCATTTATGATTCGAATTTATATTTTCATTGCATTTTAAAATTAACATATGTTCAAGTTTTTATAGTGTAGGTTTCTAGAACATAAGTCTTGTTGACAAGTTGCTTGTTGATGTAATGCCATACATTCTCTATTGGATTCAAGTCTGGTGAGAGAACAGGCCCATCCAAACATGCAACGTGATGGCTTTCGAGGAATCTCGTGACAGTGGCCGCTGTGTTGACAAGAGCATTGATCTGTAATAAGATGGAATTCAGTGGCAAATTATCAACATAATAGAGAACAAAATACTTAGTCGACATGACCGAACAAGGTTAATCGCTCGTTTGAAAGAACCGGAGGCCCAAGATGTTACGCACTCACTGCTCTCCATACCATGTATCATTGAAACAGTTCACCTGGTTTAAAATTTTTCACCAATCCATCGCCGAAAATTATCTGTCAGCCATCACTGCCTAGCCTATTTCACTTGCTTTCATCGTTAAATGCCATTTTTCGCCAATAAGACGCGTCACGAAGCTCGTGCCCTCTGACGAACATCAAACGACACTTTGGATTCTTCTTCATCGCTGGTCTGCATCTTGCAATGCAGCCTATCAACAGAAGTTCTTTAAATTTATTTTTGATTGTAGAAACAGAACACTTTACCACAAGGTCACAATGTTTTTTAATCTTAGGAGCAGTTTTAAATTTGTTTCTCATAGTTCGGATTTTTAACACACATCGAACACTGCAAGTGTTGAAGTGTGCTAATGTCTTTGCACAGTCGCTCAGTCGAACAGTTTTCTCAACTCATTTGAGATGTCTGCTTGTTTATTTTTTGGTTGTTTAAGCTAGTATCATCGCGTCGTGTAAGTTTCTAGAGATCACTGAAAGTAAAACGTGGCAGTTCAAAAAATAAGGACTAAATAATATCAGAGACATAGTTGACTACAATGGAGGAACTGTTAGCGCGAGTTAAGATGCTTTATTATTTGAAACACAGCGGAATAGGCTGCATTGTTTTTTAACTAGTGGATCCGTGCGTGAAAAATTCATTCATTAATCGATATGTTAGCTCTCTTCTTTGACTTGCCGTTTCCACATTTTTCCGCTCACGCTTATTAGCAACTCTTATTCCCTTCTGTAACCCTTCTGCTGCAAGTCTTTCTTGTCACTGTGCTGCATAGACTCTTCATCTCACCATTGATAGCACGTCTTCATTCTTGAGACTGTAGTAATCTCGTTCTTCTTTTACGTTCCCTATCTTCTTTCTTAATTAAACGTGCGTCTTCCATAGTAAAATCTTAAGTAAAACACTGCAGTAAACTTGAATGCCCCTCCAGTCAGCTTATATGCAATGTAGGTGCGCCGTATCCATAATACTGTATTCCACACTTAGCTATCTGCTTCACTGAAGTGCTCAAATTTCGGCCTCTGAAGCGAAATACTGCTATACACACTCAGAGAAAGACAGTGAGCAAGAAGAAATAGTTGTCTCCTGCCCGTGAAATACGTGAAGAGGAAGCTACATCGTCAAATTTAATAAGAAAGGCAGTAAGCTAGAAGAAATAATTGTCTACTGCCTGTGAAAAAGCATCAGCTCGTGAGTGCCCCGTTGATTATCTGCCAAATTTATACGTCGTGACCTTAGAGAAAAAAAGTTATAAAATTAGACTCCAGAAGCTGCATACATATTGCCCCGATTTCAGAAAGAGTTTCAAGCAAGAAGAGCATCCAGATGCAGAGATAAGGATCAAATTTTCACCATCTTCTGCAACTTGGTCAATGACCAGGTCATCAATCTCTACGGAAGGGTAACTGAATTACAAAAATTACAAAATCCGCAACCTGACTTATTTTTCGCCCATTTTCTTCAAGAAGACCCGAAATAAATAAATTTATGAATAAATACAACAAGCATTTCATATTATAAGGATTCTAAAGTGTGAAGTATTTTGTTGCCTAGTACGTTTTGTTGTATTGCGTTTTAAAGAAACATCTGCCGACGAATTAGCGAAATTAGAAAATTATGTACTAAACTTGGAAATCAACACGACGATGAATCGATTGCTAAATAGTTTTTTATGGTCAGTAACCTAAAATCTAGCGTAATTTAAAATTTGCTGAAACTATTGCCTTGCGGCGTTTCTTTCTGGCGCTACTGTACATGTGTATGAAAACAATCACAGTTGCTCATCTTCAAAGTATTGCTTTTATTTGTCAGTGGCTGAGATGAAGCTGATGAACTCCTTAGCCACTGCGTTGGTGTTGACGCCATCCATTTTGCTCTTGCATACCGTGGCAAACGTAGCATTTTTGAGTTGGTGTACAGGGGTGTCCTCAGACAGGGCAAGTTGAATATTATTAAGTAGCTACCTAGCGAGTCCGACTTGGAAGGTAACATACGTTAGTGGCTCTAGACATTTTCCTCTTTCGAAAATGCGAATTAAATACATTTTTTTAAAGAGTCCATTCTGGCCACCTCACGCCCCTTCCATCCCTCCTGACAGGCCAGGGAGAGGGGGGGTGGGCAATTGCTCTCCCCCTCTATAATCTTGCTTGCTCTACAAGCAAGAATAGGTTGAAAGAATTTGGGCCGGGAAGCTGTACCGCAGGTCGCTAACTAATGATAGTGATGAAGAATCGAAAGTGTTTGGAGTTCGTCAAATGGTAAAGGATCGTGACGACTTGCTGGTGAATACCGCAGTTTAGCGACGAAAGCAAGTACAATAGCTAGGCAGTAAAGGCAGGCATTTTGCGAAGGTGGAAAATTTTATCCAAGGTGTGCCGTTTCAACGCTACAAGGTGGAGGTTCTGTCATGGGTTGGGAAGCAATCAGTGCTCATGGTGCAGGGCCTCTGGTTTGTGTAAACAGCAGATTTAATAAGCCTGGACTTGAATTTTGTTTCCATCATGATGATAGTTCGCCAATGAATTTCATTGAAATTCAGGACAAATAGAATTGGGAAATTCTCCAAAACAGACAATCAGGACACTACCACAGAGCTAACACGTTGCATATTTAGAGTGGCCAGCCCATTTGCCAGACTTGGATCCAATGAAGAATATGATATTAAAACGCTAACCAAGTTTGCAAAGAAAATGTTCTTAATCTTGATAATAATAACAAAAACGTGACGCCATTTCACCGGAGTTCGGTAGAAAACTAATCGGGAGATGCCAGAGGCATTGCGTGCCGTGAAATCACAGAAGGGTTACACTACTAATTATTACCATCTGTACATGGTTGATGGTTTCTTTATAACACTGATAAAAATTTATTCCAAGAACCTCTTTCAATAATGGGGACATTCTATTCCTGTGAAATATTTTTTTTACTGACGAAAAGATATGGTTAGTTTTTGGTATTTCATAAAACGGTAGTATATAGTATTAAAAAGGAAATGTTGATTAATCGTTTGCTATGAAGTCTATTACGGTTAAAAGCCTAAAAATCAGTGTAATTTATAATCGAATAAAAATATTGCTGGCGTGGAGGTGGAGTTTTCTTGCACCACTGTATGTACTGAAACTAGCTGTAGTCAGCGGATTAAATGTGTTTTCACCTCCGAAAAAAAAACACACATGCTGCCCCATCCCCCCCATTACCCCCTCTCACCGGCAGAACTTTGAAGGTAATTGCCCCTCCTGGCGCTCCTGCATGATGAAAGAACACTTGAGATAAGCGTCATGCGAGACTCGGCATTCGAAGAAGTGCTGGCTTGCTAGTTGGTGTACGCTCGTGCGACCAGCACAAACTTTATATCTAAAATTTCCAAGCTTGCTACTTAGTAGTTGCAAATCACTAGCTATTATATTCGTAGAAAAATGCCAAAGTTTCCGCTTTGCCCAGAGTAATTTGACAACTGATAATATAATCAGTTGAGTTACAGCAGCAAAAATAGTGGAATATATTGGGTACAAGTTTATAGAAATAAGCAAGTTCCTAATGATACTTGTAAGTATGTCGATGTAGCGTTGTGCTGCACGCTCTTTTTTAGATTGTTGAAATTATTTGGTTTCTACACCTTGGCATCTCTTGTAAATAGAGATTGAATGCATATTTTCCTCCAGAAAAAGGGCACATGCTATCACCCTACTAAGGGGCACATGCCCCTCTGTTGCCCCCTACTGAGGGGCACATGCAGCCCCCCTGTCGCCCCCTACTGAAAGGGCAGGAGGGGCCGTCGCCCCTCCTGCCCCCATGGTTCCGCCGCCCCTGCACACTGATTTGTTATGGGAAACACCGCTAAACACTTACTTATAGCAAGCAACGGTAAAGAAGGGCACGTCTTTACAATCCGTAGCTGTGGTGCAGAGGGTGTAGGCAGCCGACTTCTCAAGACCAGTGATCCTCACCACCACGGGCTCGTCCATCAGACATGATGATGGCGTTACGGTCACAGTCGCTCCACTCTGTAATGTACAGATTGAATAAATAGCGAGATTGAACTTTGGAGGCGGGGAGTAAATACAGTTGCAGGCACTGGAGTTCTCCATGGAGAGCAAATAAATAGGCTATATACCTATGCGGCCATAGTAAAATACAGTAGTTACGTTGAGTTTCTGACTGGAACAGCAATCCTCTACCTAGCTACATTATAATGCCTCTAACTTCAAGGCAGCAGGGAAAAAAGGACACGGTAAACCCTTCTACCTCGAACTGCAGTATGACACCTGCCTTCCAGGCATCTTCTCTTGTGGTGCGTGCTAAGAGCTACTACGTGCGAGTGTCGTGACTGAAAACTAACACGAGGAATGCCTGTGCATTTCTTTCTCGGAGAAGACGTACATTCTAATTACGATAGCTATAATAACAGTCGTTTTACCACTGTACTCCCTCAATGAGTGATCCCCATCAGTGAAGGCTCGGTTTTTCACACAGCTTTTCAACAGTATTATTTTATCTGAGCATTCATGCTGAANTACATTCTAATTACGATAGCTATAATAACAGTCGTTTTACCACTGTACTCCCTCAATGAGTGATCCCCATCAGTGAAGGCTCGGTTTTTCACACAGCTTTTCAACAGTATTATTTTATCTGAGCATTCATGCTGAAAAGTCTTAGCCCAGTCCGCTACTTCTGGCCGGGGTATTAGGCGTAACGCAGTTCCAACGGGTGAAAAACTAAAGGAGAAGCCTTGAAGGAAACAAAAAGAAGCATGCGTGCAGACAGCCACTTTTCCTCTCCCCACCTCTACCGTCTCCTCTCCCCCCCCCTCCTCGCACACACACACACACACACACACAGGAGCAGGTAGGACTCTCATGGGATAGTTTGCTAACAGCTATCGAAGGCGCGGCATCGGTAAAAAAAATAGCATAAAAACCACTGGTAGGAAGAAGCCGTGGTAAACCCCGCCAGGAAAAAAAAACCCGCGAGCATAAAAAGCACTGGTAGGAAGAAGCCGTGGAAATCCCCACCAGGAAAAAAAAAAAAACAGGATGAAAAATCAATCTTTTTACCAATTATTATAATTATACTCCCATTGTTCTGAAATAGTTGTGCTCAATTGTTATTCATGTTGTTCCGATATAATTGTTCCACTGGGTATAAAAAAACACACAAAAAATCAAACTAGAAACATCCATCGGCAACAATGTAGGGATGAACTTGTTAACCTTTTGGACAAGGTCTTCCCCACGTCTCAGTTATTAATCCCGAATTTCCCTACAAATGAAATTTTGGCTGCGGAACAACTACCTATTTCGGAACACAGGGAGTCTTGAACAGCTTACGCCTCCGTTTCCAGAGTAAAAGCAATCTAACAGAAGAAGAAAAAAGGGACATGCACTAAGTCGATATAAACGTGGAACCCATGCACGAAGGTGTTCCCACACAGGGCCATCGCGCATGGGAACATCTAGTCGGGAAAGCAGAGGAAGAACAAAATAAAGAATTACCGATAAGAGTACGAAAGTACATAGAAGGAAGCAAAGCGGGCACGAAGGAAAGGCGTCCCGAAGACCTATCTAAGGCCAAGGTAACCTATAGGGTCACCTTATGGGTGCTGCACTCAATAACATTGTTGGGTACCCAAAAACCCAACTATAGGTAACACTAAATGTCCTATTCGTAGACCAATCTTTATGAAATGCAAAATTTACCAAATACTAGAAGTCATTGACCAAAACGAACAGAAACATACAAAAAAAAATGTTATAATTAGTTCTAGTCACCTTAAATTCTTCTTGAAATATAAAATCTTCAGGAGCCAGTGGCAAAACTATCGAATCACGACTTCTTTGTCGACACTGTCTAAGATTTCTTTTTAAATGCCCTATGGCCGGAAGCTTGGCAGCAGCTTCGAAGTCTATTTCTTCANGTATAATTAGTTCTAGTCACCTTGAATTCTTCTTGAAATATAAAATCTTCAGGAGCCAGTGGCAAAACTATCGAATCACGACTTCTTTGTCGACACTGTCTAAGATTTCTTTTTAAATGCCCTATGGCCGGAAGCTTGGCAGCGGCTTCGAAGTCTATTTCTTCAGCTTCTTGTAAGATTATTTCCAGAGGAGTTTCGTGCGTTGTTTTGGCTTTTGCTTTCATTCTTTGTAAGGCGATAAGAGTTCGAACATAACTAGGATCCGGTGCATGTGTATGCGTATTTACTCGTTCAACAATTTTACAATCTTTCACGTTCACTCTAGCCTTGCACTGTGAATTCGCACGACGAAGTACACACTCGTACGATATCACACCCTTAACTAACTCTCTTTTCTTATTATAGACATAGCCTTCAAAACACAATTTTGTTCCACCTTTATTCGACTTTATAAACTCCATGCCGGGCAGAGCGCATCTGTAACTGGAATTAAGGTATTATTTAGCCAACTCATACACATGTTTTTTGGTATAGGGCAACAGAGATACATAAGAATCGAGACAAAGTCGGGCATCGATATTGCTATCTTAATGCCGGAAGCTCAAACACAATTTAGTATTATGGATACTAAAAATTGACTTCGCAAACATGAGTGTTGCAATTCCATGTTCAGTTCACACTCACCGATACTTGATATATTCATATCCTAGTGTACGGACTCACTCAACCCACAATGTCTGTTTACACAAAAAAGTTAACAAAAGTCTTGTTTTGTGTAAAATAAATTAATTGCATTCAATATAATTTACGTTAAAATAATTTAGTTTCGTTGATAAAACATTTTAAGCAATTAGCGGTTTTTTTTCTAGCCGGGTTTTTCCGATAGGCCTATTCTTCCGTCTTATTTTCCGACCCGGGCTTTTATCCCGTTGGAATTTTTTTTTATAGAAAGAGCAACTAATAATTTGTACATATTATACAAGTTGACTAGGTTTCAAATAAACTTTTTTACCTTTTTGTTCTTGTTAAAATTTGGCATTAATTTACACTTATCTACTTATTGGTGAACAAATTTCGAATGAGTATCTTTGATATAAGATATAAGAACTCTTGGGACAAAAGTTTCTTGCCTTGAAAACGATCTTCACAAAGATTATCGGAAGCTTGGCCAAAAATTTATAAAATCCAGAAGACGTCTTACTGAGAAAACTCAATAAACTTTTCTTCTCTATAGCTACATCATTTGATCACTTCAACAACATACAAACTACGATGGAAACGTTAACTCCTGAGAACTCTAGAAATGCCCCCAAAACATCCAAATAAGGTAGAAATGCGTGAGCTTGGAACAAGGAATACCACATCTTTTCCAATCTAAAGTCTACAATTCTCCATGGATGGATGGCGTATGGATTGCTTGGCGTAAGTGAATGAAACAGTCCATTGATGCCGCATTAGGCATTAAAAACTTGACATAGCTATTGCATTTATTGATGCCTGAAAAGTCAGTAAGTTTTATAGCACGCTTTTATGCATGAATTTGTTCATTTCAGATGGAAAACAATCGATATCTAGCTTCCTGTTTATTCGGAAGACAACGGAAGTTTACGAGTAAATGACCATTGTCCATTCTGGAAGTGAATGTAAACAGTTGATGAAAAACACAAGCAGCACTATTTCAAGCTACTATTGAAGGACCGTTGTCCAGCCTCATATTTTCTCAGTCGTAATTTGTAAAGAATGTTAACAGTATCTCGTTCACATCGAGATTTTAGTCATAGGCCTACTGAAGGAATTTTTCTCTAGGTTTTAAAGTTGATGGCATGTCATGGCCAGTTCTACTCGGATGACGGACTCAGTGGCAATGACTTTTCTCTTGCTTCCATGTTCATATATACCCAGTGAAATACTACGTATGATACTTCTGTCGGTGTAGCATCATAATATGATAGGTAGGCTATAGGCCTAAGAAACCTTCCCATCAATGAACGAGTGGAATCTTTGCCTGTAGAGCTTTCCCATCAAATTATTGTCCTACTTTTTCTAGTTCACAATTTTCGGTTTCCTACTTTTACTAGTTTACAATTATTTCCAGTCCTTTATCTTACGAGCAGTGAGTCGTGCTGCGTATCAATTTCACATTCGCTTCGAGCACTCCCAAAACCAAACTGATCCACCAATGTTCATGCCATTTGAGTGGTACTCCTACATACAGCGGAGATCGTCGACAATAATATCTCTTAGTCGTTCCCATTTAATCACGTAAAATATTGCACAGGGTGTTAGCCTTAATTTTCGTCATCACAACCCTCCCCTACTCAAACCTTAGTGTTTTAGACTGTTATCTTGAGTGAATAATGTGGTTTACACGAATCTGATGGTTTTTATATATAGTTTTAAAGATACCGATGTGTCGAGTTCAACGTTCTATCATTAGGGACTAAAGCGCTGCTCTACTATATGTGGATATAAACATCAACCTACAAGGTTATTGTGCCATAGCCTACTGCCATACCTTTTATATACATTGCATCAATTTGGTTAGAATACGTTAGATCAGGTAAAGATAGGCTAGGCATATTATTACGTAGGTAGATTTGCTATGGTTAGATTTAGACATAGGTTACGTTTTGTTTTGCTAGGCCACTGGTTACGTCGTGAAAATTATACAAAACGGAGCAGAGTATACAAAAACATGTTTGACGAAAGGCGTGACCTGTAACTATAGGCACAGTTTAATTGCGCTGCGGTATCTATGTAACATCAATATCCCAAAGACTAAGTATTGGTGACCGCCGTAATCATTATTTTCTCTTGAAATGCAACGATGCCATCTCATTGGATTCAAGTGGGCATTACGACAGCTAAAAAATGACTGGAATGAAGAATAACTTTAACATTCTTTGCTGACAAAGTTTCTTTTGCAAACTAATTTTTTTCAGTTGTTGATTCAATACCTACATTTGAGTGCAAATAAAATGCACCTACGCAAACTTCTGGCCGATCCACACTTTAGTCTTTTCAACGTGTTTGTTCATCGACTCGTCTGAACATCTTACTGTGTGGTAAAAAAACAGCACAAAAGATGCACCGTTTTCCAAGTTTTCTTTCCCTCCAAAATCTGAAGTGATATCCGTAACTTACCTCTCGACATTGGCCGAGGAAATTGATTTGACCTCAGATTAACATTTTAGTAACTTTTTATGACGTAAAAAACGTTGTGCGGACAGCGGCGCAGCAAAACAAGCAGACGAGAGGATAGGTACGTTTAAAAGACTAACGTATAGATAGGCCATTATACTAACCCTTGGACTCTTGAGACAAATCACGTTTCGTTTGTTTCCACATCGTAAACTCCAACTGAAATGCGAAATACTCGGTAATTGTGATCGTGTAACATCATCCAATAACGTAAGAGAACATCCTATCAACGATCGATTGGATAGATCTGATCGATCGATGAGCATTCGCCTTTTTTACGAACAGTAGGTTGTGAAGTAGAAATGTACATTCAATTCTTAACGTAGCGTGTAAGAGTCGTTGCCTATTGTTTTACACTAGTGTACTGAACATATGTACTGTAATTGAACTATTGTATGAATACCTTCCTACGGGGAGAAATAAATTGTTTTCTTTCTTTCTTTCAAATTTATGCATAGTAGGAGCTTTCGCTGACGCATGCCGGTGTTCATGCTTAAATTCAATTAGGGTAGTGTGTAATTTTCAGTCGTTCCTTTAGTGATCGGACATGCTGTACACTGATATACGTAT
>LQNS02278097.1:15073111-15086350 GCA_001587735.2 Parhyale hawaiensis
ATTTATGCATAGTAGGAGCTTTCGCTGACGCATGCCGGTGTTCATGCTTAAATTCAATTAGGGTAGTGTGTAATTTTCAGTCGTTCCTTTAGTGATCGGACATGCTGTACACTGATATACGTATTCGATTTTCGCGCTGAGCACTCCCAATGTAAAACTCTGCTAACATTGTTCTTGCCATATGACTTGCACATAGAGCGGAGATTATTCACAATGCTACATATGTCTTCCTCGTTCATTGAAAACATGACAGGCATTAGGAATGACTGCCAATATTCGACAATGAAATATTTCTGCCGGAAATAAATGAAATCAGTCTATGCCTTGATCAAATACATATGAATATACGTAAAACACATGTAAAATTATACTCGCACTAATCCTTTGACCACCAACTTCAGGAAATGTGAAAAAATCTGGAAAACTAGAAAACTGGTTTCTGGAAACACGAGTTGATATAAAATTACACGACAGGAGTGAACAAAGGCATGTACCACCCCCAGCTCCCCCATTTCAAAATTTGCAAGGCACAAAAAAATCTGTATCTTCTATTACCTACGTACGAAATGGTAATGAGACGAAAATTGCCAGGCGGAATATAAACTGGCTTAAGCTTAGTTGACTCCAACTAAGCTCAAACCTCAACCAAAACCACAATGTCACACCTCACCCAATGTTACACCTTACCCAAAGTCACATTTTTTCGTCCAAGACAGATTCACGCAATCACGCTTCTCCCCGCATAGCTAAGACCAGGAAGCAAAGAGCTGATATTCGACATATCGTTAAATAAATAATCTACAACCTATTATTATTATTATTATAATTATTACCGAGAAGAAACCTAGCCAACGTTGTTCCTAGATGAATTGCCACATACTTAGGCATAAAATATACGACAAATGAGAAGCCCATCCGTAGAAGTCACGCAGTCAAACAGTTCTAAGTTCTCTTTACAACGCAAGTTGCTGCGTCACACGGTGACGCCTTATGTAACCTCAAATCACACCTCGCCCTACCTCACACCTATAACGTAACCTCACCTATACCTAACCTAAGGCTGTCAGAAAATTTCCGTAAAGTAGAGTAATTTTACGCCTTGCCAATATTCCGGCGGGGCAATTTTCCGCCATGACAATTTTCCCTCTTAATTTTCCGGCCACGCGGCCGCTGATACGAGACAGCACAATTTTACCGACTAACTACAGAATTCCGGCTAGCAATGCTTGACCCAAGCATTATATATTTATACCAACCCTCTGACAACAACCTCACGAAATGTGTCTAAGTCTGTCAAAACAACCGAGAAACGCGCTTCTGGCAGAATATGCATAAAAGCAGCAGCGTGCAAAAAACACGTAGCAAATTGAAAATAAATTCCACTGTGACTCAAGCGTCCAATTAATGCGTGTAATTGGATACGACGCTTATAGATACTCTGTTGGGCTTTACTAAGTTAAAATTTATGAGTAACCGCACGTCGCAAGCACAGCACGCAGGCACAGCTTCCACACACTTACAACCTCTGTGTCTCAACGTACACTGGCGGTCCGCGGTGGCGCAGTCGACGGAAACTCCGGAAAATATTCTCTCACCCCTCAATCCCTCTCCCTCAAGGATCCACCAGCTGTGACTCGAGGTTGGCTGAGGCATATTTTTCCTCACGTAGTCACAAACCAGTGGAACCTTGCCTGTAGCGATTGTAAACTGGTGCACGGTAACGAAGGAGATTGAATGGGTCCCATTGAATAAATCCCATTAAGCCTCCTTGGTGGTAAAGGCGAGGAAAAAGGGTAAGGATTATAGGACTAACAGGTTAACCCACAGGGCGGGGCGGAGCTGTAGTGCATCATGGGAAATGGGATTGTGACATAATAAAAACCTAGTACGCTTATCAGTAGCTATTTTGCATTGTTTCTTCATCATTTCATTTGGGCCTCCAGAGTGTCCTACAATCTTTATAGTTACACAAGAATACGTATCAAAGCATCTACGAATTTATTAGCTCTCTGAAGGATAAATTCTCTATAGAACGTTGGTTAAACGGCTTGTAAAAGAGCAGATGAATTCAACCGGCAAATGCCTGCATGTGTCAGAAGCACTTTTGGAGCCACGTTTATCGTCTCCAAAATGCAATAAATCAAGTGAGTTTTATTGAGAGTAATATGGCATTCTAAAGATGGATTTAAATGAGTGAATACCGCAATATTTTAGTGTTATTTTTGTCTTCTACCAATGATCTGCTATCCTCTATAATTTCGAACCGCTGAAACAAAAATTGGCTCAGATGCAAGCGATTGAATGCCGAGATAGAAAAACTGTTAAACAAGATTTGTAAGAAAAACTTTAAAGTACCAAACAAACAATTTACTTTCTTTCCGGTGAAGTAATAATAACGCAAAAGTCTATATACAAGACGCAGAAGCCATACAATTGCTAGGTAAAATTTGAAAATAAAAAACATCAGCTGCTATACACTGCGTGCGTTAGGACCAGTTCACACGTCCATCATCGTAACGCGTTCACCCCAAAAATGAACACGAGCCGTGAGTCAATTTTTGCTGTCGCTTTCCACACACAGAACCAACCTTCATTCAAATGAGTTAACTTCTGATCTCGTTTCTTTATATTTTCGCTTATATTTCAGGTCAGTTTGTAGTCACATTCGTATCCCATGATCTTATTGCCTGAATTTGACAGGAACAGCCGATTTTCAAAATATTTATAGCCTGATAAACCGATAAAAATCACAACAGCGTGCCGCAGTACTCTTCCTTATCGACGAAAGATGGCGTCTGTGTTCTTACATATTCAGCTTAACAAATTTTCTTGTGTTAAATGGGAATACAGTGATTCTGATCATTAAAGTGGCGGTAAAAAAAAATTGTCGACTTGCTCATGATTTGAAAACGCTGTGGAGAATTAATTAAGCATTTATAGGTTTTGTTTACTAAGCGTGAAAGACGTAGCGCTTTGGAAAAACCGACGTGCTTCATCCTTCACTCTCCCGCATTTTCTGCTGCCGCTTCCATCAAATCAACGCGTCGCATCATCAGTTCGACTGAACGCGTTACGATGATGGACGTGTGACCTGACCTCTGCAGCAGTCTAACAGTTGGGTGGCGTCCGACTTCAGTTAACTATGTAGTAAAAAATAAATACCTAACCGTATTCCACATACCTAACTATCTTACGAAATTATATTGTTGAAAGTGGCGATGTTAAATCCATAAGTTTTCCAATGATGCTGCAGTTTTTATGATTAGGAGAGGCGGATATCCTAACTACGCGTACGCGACGGCACAACTTAGGGCAACATTTTACCAACACTCTCCGACAGGCTGCGTGCCTGTTACGAAAAAAAAACTTAAATATTAAATAATGATAATAAAAAATTTTATCCTTAAGAGAGCTAAAAATGTTCGTAGATGCTTTGATATGTAGTTTAGTGCAGCTATAAAAATTGTAGGACATGTAAGACACTCTGGAGGCCCAAATGAAATGACGAGAAACAATGCAAAATAGCAACTGATAAACGTACTAGCTTTTTATGACGTCACAAGTCCATTTCCCATGATGTACTAGAGCTTGGCCCCGCCCCCTGGTTGATCCTGTTAGTCTCATAATCTTTGGTGGAAGGGTGACGGTACGGTTCTTTCATTGTACAGTGGGTGAGGGGAGGAAGAATGAGTGCATCCACATCAGCTTTGCATTGAATGTTGATAAAAATATATGTCTATACCAAATATCAACACGTAAAGCGCATCGAGAGATCGAGAGCAATTTTGCTAATGTTGCTATAAATGACAATGCGCGCTAGAGTGTATCGGTGCAATGACGTTCGTTCAAGGGCGTACCCTTTCCCCCCCCCCTCGCTGTACCTGGGGAGTTCCACCAGCCAAGCACCAAGTACCTATATGAAAGAAATAGCATTGTGTGGATTCAAAAACTAGTTTTACTCAAGGCTGGCAAATTTAGGGCAGAGTGTTTTTACCAGTAAACAATGCCTTGCTAGATTTTTTATTTGGCATTAACATTAAATCTCGTAATTGCATCCCTGGATGATATCAGCGAAAATTTGAACGCCCAGTTCTCAAGTTTGGCACGAAGAGCAGCATCACTGTTGGGTCTAGTCTACGCAAGTATTTAAAAATTGTAGTCATTGGCATTTGATGAGGCCATGGACCAATACAGGAATGAGCTTCCATCACCTCCCGGAAACTGTACAACGACGGCAGTCTACTGTATGTACGAGAGCCCTTCCATAAGTAACACCTTTTTTTTAACTAAAAAAGTTGAAGAGCTGCGAAAACCAAAGTAGGACCATTAAAACGAGCGACCTTTTGTGCACCAGAAAATTATCTTCATGTCCGGTCACCACAATTTTCAATGCCTTTTTGCCAGCGGTGAACGAGAACATTCATGGCTCCGTGGCAAAAGTCTGCGCCTGCCGAGGCTGTTCACTTTTTCACGACTGAGATAACGGCGTTGTTTTTGTTGTCGGGGAAACGCTGACGACGTAGTGCGTCCGTCAGAGGTCCGAACAAGGCCAAGAAGAAATGTGATGGAGCCGAGTCTGGACTATAAGGCGGGAGAGACAGCACCGTCCAGCCAATTTTGTCCCACATTCAGTGATCTTCAAACTTCTGTGCGGCCTGACGTCGTGTTGCAAACGGAATGTTCCAAATTTTCTGGCTTCCAACGGGTAATCTAGGCCTTCAACTTGGTCAACGTTTCGACGTAACTATCGGAGTTGACAGTCGCCCCTGGTGCTAAGAAATCAGGGAGGATGATGCCTTTCCTGTCCCAGTAGACGACGCACATCCCTTAGCCTGCGCAATGCACATGTTTGCATCTTGAATTTCTTCTTTGCTGGGGATCGAGTGTGAGTGGTGGTACCATTCCATTGACAGCCATTTGAACTTCAGCTTATAATTGTAGCACCACGTAGGCTATCGTCACCAGTGATGATGCGGTCCAAGAATCCGTTATGTTCGGCTTCGTACCGATCCAGCAAGTCCTGAGAGACAGCCTGTCTGTGGTCCATTTATTCCTGCTTGAGCATTTGTGGAACATACCTAGCACATGCAGCTTGCTGTATCCTAGGGATGACAGTATTGTTTCTAGTGCACCCACGGTAGCAGCAAATTTGCGTGTTCAATTGTGTGCACTGAAGGTCACAACATCGGTACCATGCCACGTAAGCGTTTTTTCCTTGTGCTGCTTAGTGTGCTTGATCGGCAGTTACTGAGTGTGCACAGCTGCTGCGGGGGCACCTAATATTGCCCAAAAGTGGGTTGGGGAGCGGGACGCGGGTCATTCACCCAACCATTGATTGCGCAATATCCTTAATGACCAGTAGTTGACTGCATGCGTACCTTCTCCTATATTCACAGGACGAACCAGAGCGTGTGAGTTTTCCACTGGAGGGTGCGGTCAAGCTGACTTTACTTTCAACGACACCCACATTTAACTCTTAACTCTACAAGCATTTCATTCACTGTTATCCGCCGATTAGTGTGGATAAGTTGATCGAGGGGCACTTTCTTTTCCGGATTGGAGGCTGTGCATGGGCTTTCGGAGCGCATTTTGTCACTCGCATCTCTATGGCCACTCTGAAATCGACGAGCCCATTTCCTAACAGGGCTGACAGCTCCTGCTTCGGCATCGTTCAAGTCCACCAGGTGCTGGTCAATGCCGATTGGTTCAATTTTCTTCTACATAGAGGAATTCAGTGACGCCTCTTTGCTTCTGACGCACGTCCATCCTAGGGATGGCTATTTCCGAATGTGACACCGTCAGTATCTGCTACAGAGAACTTAAACTTTCAGGTCGCGAGTGCATGAGCTCAGTCATCATAACGTAATTTTTCAATCCCCTTGGATCCCTGGGGGGTGGGAAGGTAAAAAAATAGGAGGCATTACTTTTGGAATGACCCTCTTATAGAAAGACGCCAGAGGAAAAACGGCCCAATAAAGTAACCTGTCGAAGGCTCGAAGCTATCAAAATTGTGATCCTATGACATTTCCAAATATCTCTACTCTTTTGCAAATTGTCTGCATCCCTCCTCTGACCTCCTATGCATGTGAAGAGTGCAAATAAACTGCAACGCCTCTATCAATACTTGAGATTAACCATGGGCAAGAGAGTTTCATCGATGGAGGTCATCAACATTCACTACTATAAACACATATAGTAGTTTGGGGTAAAAACGTAACACGAGCTTTTGGGGGTAATTACAGGAGAGTAAAAAAAAAATTAGAAAAAATTTTTTGACGACCTCCGATTATGCGCGATAGTATGCGCAAAACCTCCTCTTCCAATGGTACAAACCGTTTCCCGATACCTCTAACCGTTTACGAGTGACACCCTAAAATACAGACTTTCCCGTTTTTACCCCTGTCCCGTTTTTACCCCAAACTACTATAAATCTTGATCGTGTTATTAAAATTTATGCCTCAATCAGTCCCAGAGATCACCTGAATTGTTAAATCAAGTCTTAGTATTCTACAATGTAGCTGGTATCACATTTAGTGATGCATGACCATCACGGGCGAGAAAATAAACTGCATGTAGGCCTAACTGAACAGACAACTTTGAAACGGACATTCATGGGACTTGTGTGCAGACTGAGTGCAAACTAAATTCGAATTTCGGATTTTTGTTGATTGATTTGGTATTTTTACATCTACAAATATCATTTTCAGTGCTGTCATAATGAGATGTTCAAGAATATAGTGTTTAATTAGTATTGTTTCTCAACGCCTATTATAGCCCCTCGAGTTCCGGTTCCCCATGATGTGCTCCCTCCAATGGTCAGACCAGCCTACGTCCTTGACGTTATAGTAAAACAGCGAGATTCTATAGAGCTGAAAGAACAAGAAGACATTGAGTTTATAGGTTCAACCACTCAAAATAACGAACCGACTCGTGGATTTTCAACTACAATTGGTATCCTGTAGCGAAAAATGCTTGAATTGCTATAAGAGAACAACAGTTACTGTCCTCTAAGAAATCGGTTTTGGACACATCATCACGCGAGTACATGCCTAGAACGCATCTCTGGGAGTTATGCACAATTTGCAAATTTTTAATCTTTCGCCTGTGTGTGTAATGACATTACTCAACAATCGTGTACATATAGCAATCCAAAAATGTATAAAACAGTTTACAAGCCGACATAAGAGCTTCGCAGAACATAAAGCATTTTAAATTATCAGTCCCTAAATGCGATACATCCTCCTGCAAATTGTTACAAGCGTTCATCTCGCGGCACTATTCGCAAGTTTTATAATCCACATGGCTATATTATGCCGGTATTATTTCTCACTAGTCATTGCCATTTTGTACAGGGCGATTTACAGGTTTACCGTATAAAAACTTTCCTCGAGGTAAATTTCCTAGAACCAAGTACGGAAGTAAAACTGGCAGTTTTCATCCGTATAATTTACGAGAGGCTTACGAAGAATTTTAAGCATTGCTCTCTTAAATGCGTTGATGCGTGGTCAGAATTATGATAGTTTAAAGGTAGGTAGTATCTGTTTTTGTAAGTATTTCGGCAAAATTTTGTGATTCTAAAAAAAGTTAAAATAAAAGTTCGCAAATAAATCCCCCCAAAAAATCCGTTATCTCTTTTGGCTTTTCTGATGCTAAAAACTATTCATACACACGTCGTAATTAGAGGAAGACGTATAAACTCTGAAAAGTTGTCGATACATAGTCTTTTTACTTCAATTTTTGACGACGGAGTGCACTTACGTAACAATAGTACAATATCTTCGCAAGCGAATTCTCAAAAACAAATAGTACGATGGGAGATAAAATACACATACCGTGCACATATGGGGGAGGCGGATGAGCTTTTGCTTTCGTGCACCAAAAAATTGGTTGTTAATCACATTGCAGCAAATGAAAAATACAAAAGTAGCGTTATACGTAAATCTTGGGGCGCAGAATCAGAATCTACGAGTGAAAACATGACATTCATTGATATATAGAAAATATATGCACATTCATGTTTTGGGTGGGAAAAAATTTGTACAGGATAAATTGTGCATTATAAAACGGTAAATTTTGGTTAAACTTAAGAGACGAATATTCTAGATTGATTTAGAATGTTCTCAGCTGCTGAATAGTCAAGCTTCCGATAAAAACCGGGACATTCTACAATCACTACTCACAGAGAGCGGTCCTGAATATGTCTGAACGTAAGGAATTGACTAACGCTCTTAGAGGACTGGTTGTTAAATTGTGGAAAATGGAAAAAGTTACCGCAAGAGCTCCAGTGACCTGAACATCTCATTTACCGTTATTGGTTCCTTTATAATGAGATTTAACGGACGTGATACTGTTGAGAACAATCCAGACCAGCTGCTCCTAAGAAGATCTCTCCAAAATTAACGTGAATTTGGAACGACAGATTCAGAAAAAATCCAATGGCCACCCAAGAAAATCTACAGAATAATAAGCGTTGATCAGAAATTTACGTAACTAAGCGAAAAAAAAAACAATGAACTACACAGAGACAGTCTAAAGTTGCCAAGATCAAGGAAGATGCCACTACTTTTGAAAGGGCTCAAAGGAGCGAGGTTAAAATTTGTAAAAGAGCATAAAGATAAGCCAAATTCTTAATGGAAGAGAGTTTTATAAAGAGATGAAACTAAGATTGAGTAGTTTGGTCGTAATTCTCTGAATCATGTAAGGAGGAAAGACGGTGAAGCGTACGGTGAAGAATACAATGCCAACTGTCAAATTTAGTGGTGGTAGTATCAGGGTTTGGGGCTACTCTCTTGGGGGAGGTTTTAGTGAATTGTCAGTTATAGACGGTAATATAAATGCAGAAAAAGACAAAAAAATCCTAAGGGAAAATTTAGCGCATTCTATCGAGAACCTCGGGCTTCCTCCTCATTGGATTTTGCAGCAAGACAGGGTTCCCAAGCATACTGCTAGCACAACGAAAAAGTGGCTAGCCGTAGGCAACGTTTACAACTTACAATGGCCGAGTCAGTCCCCGAATATGAATCCGATTGAGAACTTGTGGCGATATTTGAAAATCAAAATCACACAAATCACAAACCTGAAAACAATTGACTGTACATGAAGAATGGAGCAATATACCTATAGCTATATACTAATGTATGCGAATTGTAATTAAAAATTACAGGAAGAGATTGGTTGCTGCTGCTGCTGTTAGAAAGGCTTTGCTGCAAAGTATGAAACGGAGATAGCATATTTTTTTTCCCCAGCCGTATGTTTATATTTTCAATCTTGTAAAGATATTGTGATATTTTGGTCAATTTTCCGAAGTGGACTGTAATCACATTTAATTTAATACTTGTTGACATATTTGAGTAAAATAAGACATTCTAAGACGTTTTTCATGAATAACGTTTTCGTCGTAAATGCTTTATTTTCGAGATATTTGACTTTAGAGTTCCCATTGTTTTCTATGAGAGAAAATAAGATCCGTCATTACGACTAGCGCGATATCGCTTTACACTGTTTTTATATATTATTCGTAGGATATTGCAGAACCAGTCTTTGCTTGCCTAACCTTAATGAGTAAGAGCCACGTTGTACAAGAAAAACTATTACGAGGATTCGTTCTAGATGGCGTGACACGGCCGTAATGGGAAATCTCCCAGAAAAACAATGGGAACTTTAAAGTCTAACATCTCGTAAACTAAGTATTTCCGACAAAAAAGTAATTCATTAAAAGTTTTAAAATTTCTTATTCTACATAAATATGTCAACAACATACTAACCATTACGCATAGAGTCACCAATACCGGTAAAATGGTGTACCTCGCACAAAGCACACCTGACCATTGCTCAACTAGTTGAAGCCTGAAGCGTGTTCCAGTAATGCAGCAGTCTGCAGTGGTGCATGTTCCAATAACAAGTGACATGCGGCGAAACAGTGATTATATACAATCTAAACAGACTTCAAAGTTTCCGACGAAAACGTTATTCTTAAAAAGCGTCTCAAATTACCTTATCCTACCTAAATATTTAAAAAAAAATAAGCTCGCCATTGGACAATAACTCGCGACTGCACTATTAGTTAACGACTGTATATATGGTGTCTTCCAACAATACGTCCTGTGTATCGCGCTGTTGTTGACTAACAAAGCTACGACGCGCATGGCTGTAGGGGCTGTTGTGATACAAAAACTATGGGAGCTTTTAAGTCAAATATCTCGAAAACTAAACATTTGCGATGAAAAGTTTATTCATGAAAAACGTCTTAGAATGCCTTATTTTACCCAAATATGTCAACAAAAATACTAAATGTGACTACAGTCCACTTCGGAAAATTGTCCGTAATTTTAAACAATGAATGTTACTTAGTTTCATATGCATATATTGGCAGTGTTTGATCTTATAGAGCAAGTTCATTCTCATTTTGATCAGGTAATTCACTACGAGTATAAATATATCAAATATTTACATATGTACGAACAATTATTCCTCCCCTCTCCCCCAATGCCGCATTCAATTAGTGCAACCATTGATATCTTCACTGCGCTCCAGCACATGCATCAATATGAGATCGAACAGTGCTGTGCAACAGGGTCAAAAGTATGCGAAAGCAGTAGTTTTAAATGCACGAAATGCAGTAAATTATCTTATGTCATCATCAGACAAAAATTGCAATAAAAGGTCATAGAAACTTTTCTGTCACGCGATGCCACATCTGAAATTACCTTGACGCACTTTGTATATTAAGTAACCGTACCAAGCCTAAGGGTAAACTATGAGTTATTGAATGAAACGAAATCTAATGTAACTGAAAAAATACCATTGTCCTGAGAGACTCCTCTTCCGCTCAGCGTTGGTATTCACTTGGCACCTCCGCACCTGAAACCAGTAGTGCAATACCATTAGCATATGCCATCGATAAGTAAATTTTCCCGCAGACTCTAAGTATCGTGTTCACTTTATGATTAGTTTACGTAAATGATGAAATTGTATAATAGCCCTGTAGGAAGAACAAGGTAAAAGATCTGTTAGTGACGCGCTCACTGATGAGCACTTTTTATACTGCAATCAAGGGCACGTTCGATTGGGTCGTCAAAGTCGATCTAAGCCAAGCAGACTCGACTTAGCTTGTCCGGAAATGAAGTTTGGAATTTCGGCTTCGCTATTTTCATTTCAATAGTGTTCCAGGTGCTAGAGGCAACTTACGTAAGTAGTGAGTGATGCGGCGAAATCCCCGTTTTCGAGGGTAAGTTCCCTTCGCGCCGCCGGGTCACCGCGCCACCCCTTCCAATTTCCCTGGCCCCGCCCACTTCCGGTTTGTGCCCCCTTCCCAGACCCCCGCTAAACCGGTAGTGCATTGGCCGTTATAAACCGGAAGCTCACGGGCGAGGGGAGCCGAAATGGTAGGTTACCCTCAAAAACGATTATCTCGTCACCTTACCCACTACCTACTTACTTATGTTGAGCTAACTGGAATCTACATTTTATGGAGTATGTTTGAGTTCTTGAAAGTCTGAAAGGCAAACGATCCAGGGGTCAGCACCTGTAGCTTGATTCAACGGGCCAAAGCTAAGACACCTGTCGGACGGTCCGGACAAGTCAAAGATCAAGAGCTTAATTTCGCTGCCTAATCGAACATGCTTATCATCCTGTATCTCACTCAGGCTGAGCTATTTCACTACGAGGGTTGTTTTCCTCTTCTTCACTAACAAAATCTGGGGCCGCTGCAGCCCCGTGCAGAAGTAAATAACGGTTTTAGCGTCTGCGAGATTTTTTGTACGGAATTCTACTCCTTTACAAGGAAGGGGTATGTAGAGAGGTGGCACTGCCTGAATACGATGAGGTACGTGGTCCTGGAAAGCTGGAAAACTGAATGAACGATAAGACTGTCAGTTTTACTTGAGAGATCAATTATTCCGCTAAAGTCTTGTGCTCAAATGCTTTCCATGCACTCGGCGCGGTCTTCGCGAAGACCTACAGGCGAACATTCCTATTTATTGCTGCCTTACTTAAGTATGGAAATGCTGTAACTACGTCGACAATAAATATATCGAGTATATTGAGGCGTATATAGAGGAGACAAGACCATGAAGCTAAAAACAAGTCTTATCTAATGGGAAACTAAGATAGTTGCTTTCTGAGAGCGATAAGGTGAAGGAGCTACACTCTTGTGCCTACTCCGTGCCACTAAGATAATCTGGAGAAGATAATACTTCAATACTTCATGGAAGCGCATAGAAAGACTTTCCTCGTATAAGTTTCTCTGGCAATGGTTCCAAAACGTTCGACGATGTACTGTTTAACACATCGGATCCTTATGCAGATACCGACCATTTTAAATTTCAAAATGGCTTACATCTTAGTTGGGGAGATACTAACATTTTCGCTCATATCTCGTATTCAATATTTGAAAGAAATTAGATGCTGGATGACGACTGCTTACTTATGAAATCTTGCAAGAAGCCATTATACTACCAGGGTTTGGCCGTATACATAGACACCACAAGTACAATTTGAGATAGACCATTGAACATGATTGGATTGTGTGAAAACCTTTTTCATCACTCTTGCATTTATAACCGACCGTTCACCACCACAGATGGTCAGACAGCAGCAGTCTAATGGAACAAAAAAAAAAAATTGCCTAGTTGCACCTTTCTATAGATGAATAACGCTCATACTTTATTACAATATCATTCATCTAGAAGTTGAAGTTAGTTTAAGCTTCTCTAACCGCAGTATTCCAAAAGAAGACGAACGAAAGAAAACGTGCAAAACCATACAAAATGTAAAGAGAAAAGGAATTGGGAAAGACATGGCACTGTGTATCGATGGAAGCGTGGAACCCATGTACATCGACCGTTTCACTATGCATGGAAACATGACACTGTGTATCGATGGAAGCGTGGAACCCATGTCCATCGACCGTTTCACTATGCATGGAAACATGACACTGTGTATCGATGGAAGCGTGGAACCCATGTCCATCGACCGTTTCACTATGCATGGAAACATGGCACTGTGTATCGATGAAAGCGTGGAACCCATGTCCATCGACCGTTTCACTATGCATGGAAACATGACACTGTGTATCGATAGAAGCGTGGAACCCATGTCCATCGACCGTTTCACTATGCATAGAAATTGGAAACATGACACTGTGTATCGATGGAAGCGTGGAACCCATGTCCATCGACCGTTTCACTATGCATGGAAACTTGGCACTGTGTATCGATGGAAGCGTGGAACCCATGTACA
>LQNS02278097.1:15092538-15110272 GCA_001587735.2 Parhyale hawaiensis
TGTATCATAATGTATGTTATTCGTACAAGTTGCTAGATATATTAGGGTGGGAAGTAAATTAACCAATTTTTGCCGCGACCTGTCACTTTGTGGGTTTCTTTATCCCAGTATTTAATTTTATGTTCGTCAGCAAAATAGCTCAAAAATTTATCTACAGATATTTATGGATTATAAAGGAATTGTTGGTAATGTTGATGTACATGAACTGCAAAAGCGCGACTACGTCCATTGTTTGAATCACGGTCATTATGGTAAAAGATTAGGGATGTCCCACATTTTCACATATATGATTCCTGTAGAATTATTGTAAATAATCTACTGTAATTACAAAAAAAAAAAAGAAGCTAGTACATGCAGCAGTGTCTTGGTGATTTGATACCACACTGCATGACAGCGAACTCTCATGTAAAACTTACAGCAGCTCTCTATTGTGGTCACATAACATAGGCCTACTCACATTTCATAGTCTTTTTCATAAAATACACTATTTTGAAAGGATGAGGTTAAAATATATAGAGTCAGAAATTACAAATATATTATAGTTTTAACTAAGTCAAATTGCGCTATATTCTCGAGGATATTGTGATATCTAGTAAAACTAGCCTAGGTATAACTCACCTCAATCAGACGGAGCGCTGTAGGTTGTTTAAGTAAAAACAGGAACAAAATAAGACGTAACAAAAAAAAAAAAAAAGAGAATCAAATACGGACACCAAACAAATTTTACGTCAACGAAACAATGAACGAAACCGAAAAGACACACGTAAAACAACGAGACAGGAGCGCACGCGTGCAAACCACACCTCACAACAACCTTGACTCGACCGACCCTCGGAGTAAGTATAGGGGGAGGGAGCATACCACAGTAAAGTAAAGGTAGTAGGGAAAATCTGTTAATTTCGGGCGGAGACGTGGCGTCACAATCTAGGCACGCCCTATGCTGGAGCAACGGGCCAATAGCAGAGAAGCGGGCAATGGTAACGGCCGGCAAGAAAATAATGCTCCTCGTTATGCTCAATTTAAGTAATAAATAGGCGTAAAATCTCTTCGATAACTTAATATAGATATAGAAGAAAAGAATATGGAGAATTGGCTATCACTGACTACAGTAAACATGCTTACGTTGGGCAGGAATTTTAAAAATTATGTACTAGTTATCGAAATTTACTTTTGATTGGGTTATCGCTCGAATGTTGGCAGAGTTTTTGCTGTTGATAGACCACTACGGTTGAACAATAAACTATATATTTTTTCTAAAACAGAAAGATTGTTAAACAATTATTTCATTAAACTACCGGGTTGAGAAACGCATCCATTATATACGAACAATAATTTTTACAATACAATTTGTGGATTCATCGCCTTCTAAATTTATCGATGTTCAAAAAATCTTGCCGGTGATGAAGCAGCGAAAATTAGGGTGATAAAAAAACGTATTGAAAAATGATCGATATAATTGTGGAACGTTGTTGAGATACATTTCGCAACTTACCGTGTCTGGATATTTAAAATTCGCTTAACTAGCCCGGACCTGTGACGTCATCGCTGAAGACATGGCAGGTTGGCGATGGCCAATCACAGCGTTGAGGAACGATGACGTAGGCCTCTAAACCACGCCTATCAGCCAAATGTTGCGCTAATTTACCCCTTAGAAGTTTCCCTACTACCTTTACTTTACTGTGGGGAAGAATAGAATAAACCATGAGCAAGTAGGAGTATGAAATCGGGAAGGAAATCAAAGTGGGTACGACAGACAGACGTCCCGAAGACCTAGCTAATGGCTAAGGTATCCTACACAAGCCCCTTGGGGTCGCCACGTCATAAAACATAGGATCGGCGAACCTAAACTAACCTAACGCAATGGCCTATGGCCCATCCTATGCCTCCTGAGGGAGCCGATAGTAGAATTTATCTATTAGATACTTGGAGTTTATACTTGACCTAGCAACAGCAATGTTGTCTTGCATGCGATCTCGTAAATCTAGTCAATCTACTAGTGAATAATCCTCTTTCAAAGCGCGGTGCATGGCTGGGGAAAGAGTTTGGCGGGATGCATGTAAGAGTGGGTCCTTGTTCCACATCCTGGGAAAATTTAATCTAATTTAATTAGCTATTTAATTTTCTATGGCTAAACTCTTACGAATAGTCCACTTCAGGGTCCAGGCTCTAGAATCCAGATAAAATGCCATATTACTTGAGAAAGAAAACTTTGAGTGAACATTCGCTATTCGCATTCGCAAATGCCAAAAAAAAAATATTCACATTCGCGAATGTTAAAAATAAACATTCGGTCCACCTCTAATACATACAATATGTAAACTGAAATCAGTGTTACTACAATAGGAAGAAGGCAAAAAAAAAAAATCATATGCCTTGTGCGTTAGTGTCCACTTTTATATTAGGAAATGCTGCACACTTTTTATTCACAATCATTCTATTTATGAAAGCATCTTAAAATAATTTTCTAGAGACCAGACGATTAAGTTCAATGAAACTTATGGGTTATTAGTTGTGAGCGAGACAATTCAACCTCACAAAGCATACATCAAGATTACGAAACAAAGTTGTGTTAGTAGGTAGCTCAAAACTAAGATCATGCATCACCATAATCTTGCGTGCTTGTACACAACTAGCAGCCTTTCCGTGAAGAATATTCAATATCATACAGTTTTTCTGCAAATCCTATCGTAGGATGAGCTATTTATTACTGAAGCTTTTTATTATAGAAAACTAGAACTTCTTTCCACGATTCTTCCTGAGCCTGGCTATGCTGGGGACCGTTGCCTCCCCACCGCATGCCCACCAGCATGACCTCCTGCAGGGCGACCTCGCAGAAGGGGACGTAGGGCGGCTCCAACAAGTGACCTGTGCCAGGGTAGCTGCATATCTGCAATGCGGCCCACAGAATAGGTTACGAATTAGCGTGAAGTATATATGAACTAACTTAAAGCTTAATTGATTCGTCGCTTCAATAGCGCTGTTTGAAATCTTTCATGTGATGGACGCTGGGTCTTAGAGATTTAAGTTTTTAACAAAATTTTCTTAACAATTGCGTGAGAAACCTTTACAAAGTAACCTATAGGTACGACAGTAAGCGTACGTTTGATTCAGTGCGTCTCGATAAACCTTAAGAAATGGAAGATGACACAGCTTGGTACATCAATATTTAAGCAATATAAGCTTTCTAGACTTGACTTATCCGGAACTTTAGATAAGAGTGTAGGTTCCGTCATTTCGAGTGTAGTGTCGGGCACTATCTTAAAACTGAATTCTACTAATTCCACTTTGTCACGTAAAGGTTTCATCCGACTCAGCGTAATTGAGCTGCTTTTCAAAAGTATATGGCAATAGCTCATAGAGGACCGGAACGTACGTCCCGACTGATCTTTGGGAATGGGACTGTTGGTCCGTCTACTGCCAGGCCACCAGCTAGCTAATCTAATCTCCAGCACGATTCGACGTGGTATTGCTTAGCTTGCCTTTCTGGAGCCAGTTGGTTGTGTCCTCAACTATGGCAGATATTTCCCCTCTCTGACGAGCGACAATCCCAGATATCCAGACCGCTACTCAACAGATTTATGGAAAACAGGCCACGAGATACTTGGGGCCATAATCGTAACCCTATAAGGACCAACTAAAATGTCGGTTTTTCGTTGCAGAGCAATATTTGAAACCTCCTTAAGGAAGCTGGTCTTTATAAGGTTAGCACTTCATCAACCACGGCCACGTATAATGAAATAATAAATTGTTCTGACTTTTCTTGCAAAGTAAGAATTACTCTCCTTCTCTAGTACGTACGTAATGGCGTTACTTAGGATAATAGGATCGAAAGCGTTCAAAAAGAATTAACTCATTTCAATCGCATGTATAAAACAGACATGTGTTCTGCTGAACTATAGCTAGCTAAGATTAAGGTAACTTATAGTTATAATAACAGGTATCTCTACAGCGCTACTCCCTATACCATAGTCATAGGACGGGCGAACCAAACCCTGTCAACTATGGCCATAGTTCATCTTATCCCTCCTGAAAGGCTGAAACTGCTCGAAGTTTTTTCCTTTCTTAAATACATATTCTGGGCGAACATATTTTGTATTTTCCACTCTTAGTTGCCACCCTCTGGTGTGCAAAGAGACGGCACAGAAAGGGCAGCCTAGCTAGGGACATAATTTTGGTAACCATCCTTCCGAAACGGGTTCCTTACCTTAATTTTGTGGCCTTTGCCGTGCTTCTTCAGTCTATCCTCAGCAATCTTGGCAAAGTAAACGCTCTTCATACCTTCGTCGGCTTCACCACACAGCCACAATATGTCTCCCTGAGCTTCTTCGATGGGCAAGATGCTCTCAGGGCTTTCCAGCAGATCTTCTGACATGTTGAGCATTTTCATGACACCACCACGCAGGATCTACAAACAGCAAGTGTTAGGTTATTATTATTATTAAAACTCCACGCCCGGGCCGCCACGGACAGGTAGTAGCTACAACCCAAATGAAGGAGTTTGCAACACCGGGAAGCCCGAAACGCTGCTTAAGAGAATCCAACAAAAAACCCTTAACTGCTGATTTAAGCGCCTGCAAGTCAACACGACCGAAAGCCGACGCCGGCAACGAATTCCAAATCCCAACAAAGCAGGGCATAAAACACCGACTGAACTGACGAGTTCTGCATCTAACAGTCTCTAAAGTGAAAGAGTGCGCGTCAACCGCAGCACGTGTACTCCTCCTTGAGACCTTGAGGGCTGGGACAGAACCTGTAGGGCTCCGATATAAAGAGAATAAATTAAAATTGTTCAGACGGCCACATACCCTCACAACTATGAACTCATGACATGTGTACTCGTGCACTGACTGCCAGTGATTCATGGAGCTTTGGGACCATCAAAGAAGAAAGTAAAAAGAGCAATTTATACGATTTAGACTAACAGATTTCTGCCATGGTTAAGAGAGTGCCAATCGAGTTTGCCCAGCATATTTTAACCCAATTATTGGGACCTTTCCATTGCGACAATACCTTGGTGAACTGATAATATTCAGTCGCATCATGTACCGATTGGATTGGGAAGATCATTCCAAAGCCGAGCACCCGAAATAGAAAGTGTTTGGGTACCAGTCCTGCTGCGAGTGTAGCACACTTAGGGATGCCCTTGCCGAAAAGATCGTCAATTGATTTCACTACTTGGAGTAAACTGCACATGCACAGCATCGGCATTTCCAGGAGCAGCATGTGGCGAAAGAAAAACATATTGGGCTTCCTCAAGTTATAATTTCATGCTAACTCGTGGTTGTTGAGTAGCTCGAGCTTTTAAACTGACTGGCACGATTGTGCCTGGTGAATTTCAGTTAAGAACCACTTTCGCCGTCAAGTTCCGGGCTTTTTGTGCACCTGATATAATATATTCTTAGGCTTTCCCCTAATTAAACTATAGTTCTTGAAGCGAGAGAGAACAAGCATTGGATGAGAAGTAGGCGCGATTTTTGATCTAACAGCTGTTTAATGCTGTGGAGAAATATGAGCGTACGGTTCACGGTTTTGCTTAATTTTCACCCGCGAACGAAGTGAGAAAGGCTATACTGTTTTCGTTACAGATTTGGGTATAGATATACGTTTGTTAAAATTTGAAATTTGCCCCCACCGCGGGTGATAGTCTTATTTTGAAAATGGACTTCAAACGTTAAATGTTTATTCATTTCATCCACACCCAGAGACAACAACGAGAGGTTTGATAATCGAGTTATCAACCCGTTCGGTCTGAAAACTCTGCTCTTACTCTGATTATTTTTTTAAAAGAAGCTCAGAGAAGAAACTTTCATTGTAGTTGCTTCAGCTCACTTACAGTTTAGTTCAATCGTATGTAAAATTTTAGCACTGACTTCAGACGGGTTGCTCAATATGATATCTAGATTTTCAGAGCAAGAAACAATGCGCTGGGTTTCAATAATAAAAACTTTGATGCGGGGTCTGGAAATGCCATCAATACTGAAAGGGTAAAAGGTGATAAAGGATGCAGCTGTTTACAGAGTTGCGAAGTGAAATAAACAATGAATGCATCGGGTCTCCTCCACGTTAAGCTTATGACCGTTATTATCGTATCATGTTTTCAGTTTTGTGAGAGATTCTCCGCTTTATCGCACGCGTCATTCTCCTTAGTTGGTAAGAATGGTATTGCGATTTGGACAGCAGCGGCATACATGGAGTCGGTGCAATCCTAGTGTTCCAATGGGATGTCATTAACGAATGTTGAGAATAGAATCGGTCCAAAGTTTGATCCTTGCCAGGGGATAAATTCATCGGTATTACGAATACATCAAATTGCGTAGCATTCTTCCCGTTCTATTTGTTGTATTGTCCTATGCAGAAGCAATACAATAACATTTTGTGAATGATTCTACAAGCCGCACAAACTACCGCCAACAGCACAAAACCAAACCGTAATTATAGATATGAATAACGCTTGCCTCACTTACAGATTTTATTGTAAACGCAGTTTAACGAGAAAGAATGTAAGGATAACAACTACGAAAACATTTTACACAGAAAAGACAAAACTCACCTCGCCTTTCGTCATGTCAAACGGTAGCTGCGGCACCTTTGTGCCATCTTTCCGTGTTGTCGGCGCGCCAGCAGTGGCAACGCTGCCATTGACCACCACAGCTGCCTTCACCTGTTGACGGCACATTAACAGTATTGCTTCCATCAGTTCAACCGAAAGTTACTAAAAGTTTCCCTCCATTGCTAGTACGGTTGTCCTTGTCTCTTCATCACATACACACACGCCAATACACACCTTTTTGTTGTGCCTCTGTAAACTTATCTAGCTCAGGCTAGACTGTTGTGCTACGAGGGTTCTTTATCCTATAACGAGAATGCATTACAATTAGAGAAAATACCTACTGTATGTTGCGAAAAAAGCACAGCGTGGCAAAAAATCTGTTCACGTTCGTGCAACACAGCGCCGACCCAACGCGCTGTTTTGTCACTTTTAACTTGGCAACTTAGAGAGTGAGAGTAAACTCTACGTCAAAAAACGGTGCAGTTTTCTGTTGTTTACATGAAAACAACAAAAAATTCGGACGCTATTCAATAGCTCCAACTCCAAGAGGGCCATCCTAAACTTCATTAGCAAGAGACCTTAGTGAGCGAGCTAAGATGCCGGATGACATTTTAGCGAATCCGTTGGTTTGCGGACGGTTGCATTTGCAAGGATACAACGCAACGTGCTAAGTTTTGAAGCGTGAACGTATGGCAAAATATGAACATGTGAACTGGCTTTGCGTTGATGTAGGGCTAAATTAATCCAAATGCCGCTGCGCCTCACTCCCACCATCCCTCTCCCCCTCATTGCCTCTCCTTCCCCAACCAAATATTCTAACTCAACCCTTGGGCGATAACCTCCATTTTAGGCCTAAATTTTATATGCATGGATTTGTTTCTACTTCAATCACACTGGAACCTCAAAACTTGTGTGATTTCTCTTCTAATGATCGTGTTTCGTTCTATTTAGCGTTACGAAAATAAATGGGTTTCGCCTTATTATTATTGAGGGGATTTCACAGCTCAAAATGGATTGGTTGAGCGATGTTTAGCTCTACGCTCTAGCGCCGGGTTGCATCCCGCAACCTAAGGCTCAAAGCACTTTGCGAATGATGTGCGCTGTTCCAAGCAAAGCGCTTTTCTGTAGGGTTCCTGGATGGAGGTGGTCGCATTTCAGCTCTCGCAGGGCTGTCTTGAGATTCTTGGACATTGCCCACAGAGCGCCGATGATCACTGGAACGATGTCGACCTTCATCTGCCACAGTCACTGAATTTCCATAGTAAGGTCATGGTATTTTCCTTCTTCTCCGCTTCCTTTTCGATAATTCTGGAGTCGAAAGGGATTGAGACGACGATCAATTTGGCCGAGTGCTCCTGCTTGTCTTTGAGGATGATGTCTGTCGACGATGTATGTCAGTTTCAAGCCTTTTGTCCCAGTAGATTTGTACGGCTTCAGTTTCAACCACGGGTGCGAGTTCGTGCTCGTACCACCTCTCAAAGACCAGGAAGTTATGGATCCGCAGGAGGGTCCAGTAGAGGTGTCGAGCAACTTTATCGTACCTGCGCTTGTATCCCTTTTGCGCCAACACTCCGCATCCGCTTATCACGTAGTTGATGGTTTCGTCCGAGCTCTTGCAAACTCTGCAGGTTGTTGGGACGTCCCTTCTGCCCATCTTATTTTGGATAAACCTGGTTCTGAGGGCTTGCTCTTGAGCTGCCGGGATGGTGCCTTCTGTTTCCCGTTTCAGCTCACCCCTCAGGAGCCAGTTCCATGAGTCGGGGACTGTTTTGTCCTCTATAGCTTCGAGGTACTGGCCGGACATCTTCATGATATTCTTTTGTTAGTCCGATCGAGGCGCCATCGCTGTTTGAACTGGTCAGCCGTTTCGGTCTCTCTCAGCAACTTCGCATCGATTAAGCAGCGTGCCCACGGATCGTCGCTCTCTCTTAAGTGTTGGGAGAGAGCTCGTTTTTCCGTTTCGACGCAGTCTTCTACGCTGATGAGGCCACGAGCACCCTCTCTCCTATTAAGGTAAAGTCTGTCCACGCACAATCTTGGGTGCAGTGCTCGATAGATGTTCATGAGCTTTCGAGTCTTGATGTCCATGTCAGTGCAGTCTTGCTTGGTCCAGTTGATGATGGCGGCAGAGTAACGGACTACGGGGACGGCCTAAGTGTTAATGGCCTTGATGGTGTAGCCCCCATTGAGGTGTGATTTCAGGACAAGCCGGAGTCGGGTGAAGTACTGCTTCCGAATGGAATCTCTCATCGTTCTGGGGAGAATGTTGTTGTACTCCATGACGCCCAGGTACTTGCAACCTGTCTCCTCTATGTCCGTGATGGTACCTTCTTCGATGAAGATTCCCTCGGACGCAGTAACCTCTCCTCTTTCGATGCTAAGGACTCCGCATTTGCTAGCACCGAACTGCATCTTTATGTCTTCGGAGTACTGATGGACAATAGTAAGGAGCTGCTCTACTTTAACCTTTTATTTAGCATAGAGCTTCAGGTCGTCCTTGTATAGCAGTCGGTTGAGCTTCGTGGTACGGCTGTAACTGTAGCCCTGGCCGGCCTTATTCAGGGTCTCGGAGAGGGGGATAATGTAGTGGAGATGGGGAGTCGCCCTGGAAGATACGCCGCTTGATGCTCACCTCACCGAGGTGTTTATTGGCTCTTGTGAACTGGGTCTTCCAGTTGAGTATGGTCATGGCGACTAGGTTACAGATGCTGCCGGCAATGCCGTAGATGTTCAGGCATTCCAGGATCCAGGAGTGAAGGACCATGTCGAAGGCCTTCTTGTAGTCAACCCAAGCAAGCCATGCTTAGGTTTTTTTTTTTGCTCCTATCGTCTTTCGTGAGGAGCTTGTCGACAAGCAAGTGATCCTTCGTGTCCCTAGTATCTCTGCGCCATCCTTTTTGTTCGACGGGTAAATGCTTCTTTGAGTCTAGGTGTTGGTAGACTCGCTCGTAGATTATGCCCGTTAGCACCTTCCACATGAGAAGGAGGCAGGTTATAGGGCGGTAGTTGCTGACTTCCGTGCTCTTTGCCTTGTCATTCTGGATTAGGACCATCTTCCCTGTGGTCAACCAGTTGGGCACGGTTCCGCTTTGCAGGCATTGGTTGAGCTGTGCAGCAATTCTGGAGTGCAACGATGGGAAAGTTTTGATCCAGTAGCCTTGCACCAAATCTGGTCCAGGTGCTTTCCAGTTCTTGGTTTTGCTCAATTGCTTCTTGAAATGATGACTGGTGATGGTTAGGTTTGGATCTGCTGCGACGTTCTTCTCCTTGACGTCGTGGAGCCATTCTGCGGAATTGCTGTGGTGTACCTCTTTGCTCCAGATGCCACTCCAGAATCGGATGCTCTCTTCTGCGTTGGGTAAGTCAGAGCTCGTCTCTTCTGCTCTAAGGGCTTGATCAAGGCATTTTTAGTGTTGAATAGCTGGTTCTGATGTAATCCAGCTACTTTGGCCTCGAAGCGTCTGACTTTGCTCCTTTTAGCAGATAGCCGCTGCTTTAAGGTGTCTTCTATGTTTGTTAGGCCGACTTCGAGGCACCGGTACCTCGATTCGAGCAGCGTCTTCTTTTCATCGTCGTGGAGATTTCCTCTACGTCATTCGGAGATCCAGTTGAGATGTTTCCTAATCTCAGCCATGTTCTTTTTGAGACGGTGCTTCCAAAGAGGATCCTTTTCCCCTGGGTTCGTTGCGGTCGGAGTTGTACCTCAAGGATCCGCACTGAGAGGTCTGCTCCAGCTTTGATGAGGGCGTTCGTCTCCGTGAAGTTGTTGGTGTGGATTTTACCAATCACTGAGTTGACACGGAGAGCAGCTGCTCGAATCTTCGGTTCCGGTAGGTGTCGTAGTCTGGGGTGACCTTCCAGCATTGCTTCTACCATGGAGTTCCGGAGTAAGTCCCGTAGCTCCAGTTTTCACTCCGTTGACGGTCAGATAAGTGGGGATCAGTTACTTCGTCCCCTGAGTTACTCAGGCTCATATCATGGGTCGGTAAGAAGCGACCATTTGAGGTCGTCCGAATAGATCTCAGATGGGACGTAGTTCGACAGGAGGGTATCACTAAGCTCCTGGTGAGGGTGACCTGGCGTCGCTTCTAACACCGGAGTAAGTCCCATGGCTCCAGCGAGTCACTCCGCTGCTGGTCCGAAGAGTTGGGATCTGATTCGCTCAGGCTCATATTGTGGGCCGGTAAGTGCCCAGGCCCACGTGAGATCGAGCGACCGGCTGGAGTCATCAGAGTAGATCTCAGACGGGACAGCGCCTTGGTCGGGGGTTTCATTCAATGGGATGGGAGGCCGCCTAGCAGGTTCCGTAGGTGTGGACCTAGGCGGGGTCACGGGTCGGGTTGATACCTGACGAGCAGGTTCATCGGCAGATTGAGAGGCAACTCGAGCTTCCATCCGCGCAGCGATTCGTAACCGCTCCTCTTCACTGAGGAGATTCTTGCTGCGGATTTGCTGAATCTGGCCACTGAGAGAAGCATGTGGGAAGCTGCCTGGGATGCCTCTCTCGTCCCACAGCTGCTTCAGACGCTTGAGATAGCCTGGCTCCTCGTGCTTGCTGGCGACGAAGCACTCCCACAGTACAACTAAGTATTCCTTGAACCACTTGTGGCGCGTGCGGCGTTGCGTTGAGCGGAGAAAGGGGAGCCTGCTCTCTCACACTCCAGTCTCCAGTAACATTCACACGAGCGTCGGCATCCTGGCTAACCAATGCCGACGTGTGAGTACCGCGTTCACAAACAGCCCCTGCCTCACCCACAGGAGACCGGACAACCAAAGGACCCAGTCTCTGTCGGGTCCCATTGACGCCGTTAGAAGTGGTATCTCGATTGTGTCTCATATGCATTATGCATGGTTGCCTGGTAACTCTCAGGCGGCGGGGCATGGTAACTTTCAAGCGGCGGGGCCTGGAAACTCTCAGGCGGCGGGGCCTGGAAACTCTCAGGCGGCGGGGCCTGGTAACTTTTAGGCGGCGGGGCCTGATAACACTCAGGCGGGGGCACCTTAGCGTCTGCGAAGATGGACTGCTTCTCAGGGCTTAGGAGTTCCATTTACCCCAAGCTGTCGAACGAACGCATTCTATGAATTGACTCTTCCGCCTAAATCAGCCGTTGGTCTCCTCGTTGGCTACCTTCGACTTTGATGGTCCTTTTCAGCCATCGGGGGTGTTCAACCCTCCATCTGTAAGTTTGTACTACTGGCTAAGCTGAGATTCAACATGACCAAACGGTGACCTACAGGAGGTTGACTGGGTTAGCAGCCAGTCTTTTGGCAGTTATATATATATATATATATTATTATGTTAGTTATGTTAGTTTAAGCCTCCTTAATCCACCAGAAATTTGATGTTGTATGAAAAGATTATCATTACTATTGGGGCCCGTGAAAAATTCCGCGGTTTACTTCTGCTAATGCTTTCTAAAATACGCCAAACCTACGTGACGTTATTGCAAATGTCCTTAGTTTCACCTAATGCAGCGCTGCAAACGTAACCCACCCCGTTTAAGCTAACACCCGTCGTTTAACCCTGACGAACTTTGTTTAACCCAACAACATCTGTCGACTTAAACACATATAATCTAAGCTAACGCCAGTCGTGAATCTCGATACTCGATATGCATCTTGAAGCATGTCGTACTACCAATCACTCCTCGTTTAACTTAACGAACTTTATCTAATCTAACGCTTCTCATCCAATCTAAAGTACTTCTTCTAACTTAACACTTCTCATCAAACCTAGCGCACATACTCTCTCCCCGAACTTTCTCATCTAAACTATACACCTATGCATTTCAGCTAACGTGAAGCACCTCATCTAGCTGAACGTAGCTCATCTGACTTATCCCTCATCTTCAGCCATATCGCTCGTTATCTGACACCGCTCTACTTAACCCTAACGTTCTTTATCTAACCTAACGCTCCCCTTTAAAGAGGTTAATGCTCTTAATCTAGCATAGGCTCCACATTTAACCCAACGCATCTCATCTAGAACAATGCACCTCATCTAACCGGATGCTCCTTATACAACCTAACGCTGTTTCAAGCATTTCTCACCGATATCTGGGCTCATCTAACGAAACATATGCCATCTAACACTGCTCTATCTGATAACTCTCCTTTAAATTAATGCTCTTCATCTTACTTAACGCTCTTTAACAGAACTAAAGCTCCTCATGCAACCTAGTGCTCCACATCTAACCTAGCGCTCCACATCTAACCTAATGCTCCACATCTAACCTAATGCTCCTCATCTAACCTAATGCTCCTCATCTAACCTAATGCTCCTCATCTAACCCAATGCTCATCTAACCTAATGCTCCTCATCTAACCTAATGCCTAATCTAACCTAATGCTCCTCATCTAACCTAATGCTCCTCATCTAACCTAATGCTCCTCATCTAACCTAATGCTCCTCATCTAACCTAATGCTCCTCATCTAACCTAATGCTCCTCACTTAACCTAATGCTCCTCATCTAACCTAATGCTCTTCATCTAACCTAATGCTCCTCATCCAACCTAATGCTCCTCATCCAACCTAATGCTCCTCATCCAACCTAATGCTCCTCATCCAACCCAATGCTTCTTATCTAATTTAACGCTCCTAGTCTTTCAAACATTTCAAGTATTTTCAACCGATTTTCGGGCTTCTAGCTACAGGAGGGAAATTTGTTCTCGCAAACTCATGTCGGCACTACATTCGTTACTTCAATGGAAGATCAAGCCTAAAGTTATGAGGGATACTTTTCCATGAACAATAAAAATAGTCATTTCGAAATTATTGCAGTAGTGTTTGGCGGCTGGGTACTCTAGTGTGATTATATTGAGTGGTTAAACCTTATTTGCCATAACAAAGGCAATATCACAGAGGAAGAAAGAAGGGACATACAGTACGTCGACAGAAACGGGGAACCCAAGAGCGAGGTTGTTCTACACAGGAGCAACGCACATGAGGGCAGCAAGTCGGGAAAGAAGAAGAAGATCAGTGGAAATTAACATCAGCAGGAGTATGAAAACGAAAGGAAGCAGAGCAGGCGTCAATCAAAGACGTCCAAAATGCCTTCCCAAATGCCTAGCTACGGCTAGAGTTATCTACAGGATCTTCCTGGGCTCTGTGCTCCCCATAACATCGAATTGGCGAACCAAACTATCTTAACCCTATGACCTATGGCACATCCTGTACACTCCCGAAGGCTTTTGCTTTCGCTTAGATTTACTGAACATTCGTTGGTTTAAAACTACCAAGCCTAGGCAATGAAAATTTTAATGTCCAAAAACATTGAAACAGCTACGCGTGCGAGTGCGCTTAGGAATTGGGCTAGATGTATCTCGCTGTTGTTTTATTTGGCCTCAGTTTTGGCGAGGGCCAAGCTACGAAAATAGGCCAAATTAACATTGACTGCTGTTTGTTCTCACCTCAGGGATGTCGATGGCCATGCTGAGGACCAGGTCACCGCCCTTGCTGGAGCCGATGGCGCCGACCCCGACCTTGCGTACCTGTACGTAGCGACACAGCGGTTGTAGTTAGAGTACGAGCAAGTGGTAGCTGGTGTTCTTATACTCTAGTAGTAGCAGATGGAATGAATTGTATGGCACAACAGTGTTCGCTCTCGGTACGAAGATGCCGATGAGAACACGGAAGAGGAAAAGTTCTAATTAGTAGTCAAGGATGTTGAGCCACTAGCGTCAGTGTTTGGCTCTCACAGGCGGTATAATATTTTTCAATGAACAAGCAAGTAATAAACAAATGACAGAAATAATAAACATTATAATTAATTACAGAATCATGATGTAACATACAATAATAACAATAACGAATACTATTGCAATGGATCCATTCAAGTGACAAAAATGTGCCCAAGGCTGCGCGCTACTCCTCCACACAATATCCTTAGTTGGAGCAAAAGTGCAACGAGGTCAAAAATACACAGACATGACCCGAAGTATATGGATTAATATAGAAATTTTAGTTATAGTGAGATAATATTCCAACACCTCCCTTCTCTGGCTAATTTTCTCAACAAAGTTCGCCTATTTTAACCGGCTGCAACTTTTGGATTTGGCAAGTTTCCAACTCCAACTTATTATTTATTATATTGACTTCAAACTCAAATTCCGACTCATGACCGATAAAAGCGTCCGACTCCTACCAATTTTGACACCCTGGTGTTCTCTACTTGTCTTCCAAGGCTGCTGAAATAATTTACGCAAATTTGGAATTCTATAATTCGTGCCACCGAGCTAGCGAAAATGCTGTCGCACTTGATTGTAAGTAGTGTATAATGCGACGAGATGGGCATTTGTGATCGACTGCAGCCGTACCCTACCCTCGCGCGTGGGCTTCCGGTTTAGAACGGCCAATGCACTTCCGGTGTAGCGGGGGTCAGGGAGGCGGGAATCGGAAGTGAGCGGGGCCTGGGAAACCGGAAGTAGGCGACACCCAGGACCGGCTGCAGTCGACCACAAAATGCGCATCATCTCGGTGCATTACTCACTACTATTGTACTTCAGTACAGCATTTTCAATGACAGGTTGTGAACAATTCTATTATCTTCAACTCAGTTTCTCTAAAAATAGAGAAAGGCCACTACTATCCAACCGGACTTGTGTCTCGTAAAGTATCCCGGCCACGTACATAGAGCATTCCTGTACATTTAGCATGTAACTCCGAAAGAGTAATTTTGATTTTAACAGCGAGTAATTTTGCTTTTAACAGTCTTGCTCATTATAGTGGTAAAAGTCGAGGGTTAACGCTATCGGTAGAAAATGAAATGATTTTGATTTCACATGCAATGATATTTTCTCCAAAAATACCTTTAGTACAACATCAGCATACTCTTGCATTTCTACATCACTTACTTTAGCCATCAATTTTTATAAAGAAAATGTCTATTTGTAAGCTGGATGCCAGCCAGTTTTCAATCTCTACAAAAAGAGACCCGCAGAAGTGACTTACAACCGCAAATGAGAAGCAGTGCAAGAAACAGTCGTATACTTAAGAAGAACTATTTTGTTAAAAAATATATATGTATATATATGAGCGCCTCTTTGCCTACCTCATCTCTGGACAGCAGGTACTTCACAGCCTCGTCAAAATAGGCGATATCAAAGCCGGTATCCATGCTCGGCTGCAGGTCTTCGTAGGCGAAGAAGGCAAGCGCGAGAGTGGCGAAGCCTCTGGCGGCGAACAGCGCCGCCCTGTGCTCCATGAGGCCACCTGCTCCTCCAAACATGTCCACGACGCCAGGGAACGGACCTTTTCCTGTTTTCAAACAGTGTAGTAGCTGCAGCGGAGTGTTAAACTTATAAATACTACTCATTCACTTTCAGAAACGAGACCTGGAAACAACATGAGCAATAAAAATGTACTTTGTGCGAGCCTCTTGAGACGTTCATTAATTGTTCAGAACATAAGGTAATCTCTCTTAAGGTAGCCACAGGATCAACGAGCATGGGAACAGCGAGTCGCAAAGGAAGAGGAAGAACAGAACAAAGAATCATCAGTAGGAACATGAACACCATAGGAAGCAAAGTGGGCCCGAAAGACAGCCGTGCCGAAGGCGTAGCTAATGGCTAAGGAAACCGTATAGTCGCTGCTCCAGATAACATTATATCTACTTATAAAAACAGCCACTGTTACCAATCCAAAGCAAAACTGAAGGAGTTTCAACTCCATTAAAGGCATAAGGGATGTAAAATATAAGATGAAATTTAATTAGATTTAAATGAGACATAAATTTCAGTCAAGAACATTTTTAGCAGCGGTAGCTCATATTCAAAGGTTCTTGGATATTTAGCATTGCATTAATTCCCTCGCCATTCCTATTTTGTAAATCATTACGTATGCGAATATACCTATTCTGTACAGTTATGTCTGTATTTACATGTAGGGTCTTGTAGATATTAACGTAGAAAAATCAGCATTATTAATTGTATATAAACTGAGACGGGTTTTGCGAAAAAATAATAGCAATCGAAATAACCAGTCATTTACTTATACTATAGAAGCGAGCGCTGTGTATTCTCACAGAGAGCTAGATAGGCATTTACTTTCAGATCTCACCTGGAGGAATGAAGAGAGCACCGCGCACCTTGCCATGTCTGACAGGGATCCTCTGGGTGCCCTCAGCCATGAGGTGGCGGGTGTGCTTCACGCTGCATATGGGCTGCAGTCCACAGGCTTCGGGACCCATCATCCCAACTTGCATGGCTACCGGCCCCTCGTACACCGCCAAGTTGAACTGTAAAACGAAATGTTTCAGTGAACAATTTGCAGTGGTAGAACTGAAGGGAGAGCATATCTGTCAGCCGCACCAAGACCCGCGCTACCAAGGGCGCCTAAAGTTCAGGGTATAGTTTCGAGACGCCACAGTCATCATATGCCAAGTAAAGTACCTTTATGTTTTTTGTGCAACCGCAGCTGCACCAGGTCCTAGTGGCGCAATCAGCGAGTATAGTTATGAACAATTATTATACCCTCACTAGCTGACCTTGGCACATTCATAAAAAGGTGAAGAATGTTAGTGTAGGCTACATGTAGCCGTCTAATCGATTTCTGCCCACAGTTCGATCAAAGCGAGTAACAGTACACAAGGTACCAGGAGCTTCGAAACTGCGTAGGTTTGTCCTCTACAGAACAGTGTCCAAACTGCCATACTAGTTTATATGTTGCACATCGCCTACTGGGGCTACGTTTATAGGTTTCAACTAGGATATGGGCCTCACATAAGGCAACACTCGAAAACGAGCTTCAACATGCATATGCTTTTCCGAAGCTTACAAATATGGGTCATCGTACCGTACAATATCAGATTTTAACTAATGGTTCAGCACTCAGCGCACATTGCAAGACACACGCTGCTGCCTGAAGATGACTGCTGGTCATGGTCGAAACGCGTCACAAGAATAACTCAGCTAACACCATGGGAAAACCTACGCACGAGCATCACTGCGAAGACTACACACACTGGCTAACTTTTCCATCCGACTGTAAGCGAAGAAATTATTTTTAAACTTCGACAGATTGAGAAAATAAATAAAAGTATTGAAACTCCATAGAAACTCCATAGAAATTTATTTGTCACCAATATTCATAAAAACAGGAATAGTCACAATATATAAAAAGACGACAAGTGACAACTGGTCGCTATAAGCATATACGCTTCTTGGACCTAATAAATACAAGTTCA